>OY728148.1:981452307-982702307 GCA_963277665.1 Viscum album | reverse complement strand
ATGGGATAAAAGAATGATTGATGCAAATCTAGTCTTTTATGAAAAATTTGATTTCAAAAAGATTATTTCATCATTTGAAATGCGTTTTTTCATAGTCATAGCTTTCATAAGTTTAAATACTAGTTCTTGTCGGTTACATGTCCCAAGATCATCCAAGAATTATGCCCAAGAATAAATATGAAGTACATGGTTTATAAATCCTCTTGGTAATGGAAAATATATCATTGGAAATTCACTCCTGGAATGACTAATAAATCAATTCACATGAACTTCATAAATTCAATGCATGAAAGATGGTAGGGAAATTTAATTTACATGAATCAATTAGTTCCTTCAAATCATGAGTCATTACTTTAATATCCATGATTCATTTTAAAAATTTAATTATTCATTTCAATTATTTAAACATATAAACATTTAAATCTAAAATAGGGAATCACAGGATTCCTAAGATACTCATGTCACTTTGATAAGTCAGGTAAAACATGAATTCAAGTGTGGGCATGCAATTTTATCTTTAAAGATAAAAACATGTTGTGGAAAAAATGTTGAGAGTTTAAATGATAAAATAGTAAAATTGAACACCCTTTTTCCATGAAACTTGGTCCTTCCCCGTTACTGTTTGGGGATTCCTTCTACCATCACAATCCTACAAATGAAAATTACTCAATTAATCACAATGACAATTCCGGTTAATCTGAAAATAAAATATGGAGGGGGCCACATGCTAAATTATTTCAATGAAAATAAATTGAAATATATATTCTTAGAATCCAAGTAAAGATATATCTTGGTATTATCCCCCAATTGGGCCCTGAATTTTGACTACCTCTAGAGGGTAGTACCTGCCGTTATCCAAATTCTGATGTAGGATAAAGCTTCATTGATTTTAATGACCACATGTGGCTTTTCCCATCTTTTTCTTCACCCTTATGGGATAGAGTACATCATATCCCCCCTTTACAATGAGTTATAGCATTCATGTTAGGGGTAGTATGAATTGTGAATCATCCTCCTTCTTTACTAATACTTGTTCTACCTCTTCTTATATGTCTATAAGTTACATGAGGTATGCATCATCAAAATAATAGTCAATGGGAATGCCAGAGTGTAATTCAATTTGAATAATATTAACAAATGATGTATCAATATCAAATTCTTTAGCATAAAATCATCTTTTGTCATTTTTTTTCTTAGGTTAATACAATATAATATCTTCTTGAACTTCCTTCAATAAATATTCAATGTGTCTTGGGAGCTCCATATGTTCCCCAGAATGTGCACATCGAGGTTCTTCTTCGTCCTCCAAGGCAGAGTTGAGGTTGTCTAATTCTGTATAATCAAAACCATGTAGAATGATATAGAATTTATATTCAATTAAATTATAAGGGTTAGAGTCAATGAATTTTTCAAATCTCTGAGTCGGTTCAGCTTCAATCTATGCCTTAGTGGTAAGTGCCTCTTGGAGTATACTCTCTAAGGATGGAGGTAGGTAGTCAGGCTCCTCCATCATGACTTAAAATTCCACCACTTGTGTGGTTTCTTCCTTCAGTGGTGATGAATCTTATTCTTTGTATTGTGTGGGGATGTTATGTAGTTCTTCATATTTAATCAAAAATTCTTCCAAACATTTATTATCTCCCACTTGTATCTCTGTAGATACATCTTCTTCCCTTGCTTCCTCAGGTTCTTCAATTTCAAATATAAGTGGTGAAATTTATTCCACCACTTTCTCATTTTCTTCCTCTGGATTAGGTTTTGGTTTCCTTTTTAATTGATGAACATAATCAAAAGCTCTATTATACTTTTTGGTTAGTTGTTCAATGCTTTCTCTAAGTTCATGCATCTGATCTCTTCTAAAATATTCATCTTCTTCTTGTTTTTGATTCCGCACCTATGAGTAATTTTTCCATGCATAATATTATTAATTTGAGTACATCATGTAAGTCTTTTTTATGTTTTTTTAAATAAAATTATATATAACTAATATATGAATATAGAAATAGTAAATGAACTAATGATGGATTCTCAAAAACAGTGTCAGTTTTGATGCACGTCTTTTGTGGTGTGTGGACAAAAATAATTATATTTTTCCTAGTGCAAAACAGTGGCTAACTAGGGTCATCTCTCTTGAAGATCCTTCTCAATGTAGTACACTTAATTTATTTAATTCACCTATTCTCTCTCTTTTTGTTGTTTTTTTATTAGATGAATGTGATTAAAATATTTTTGGATTTTTTATTATAAAAAATAATGACGTGTGAATCAAGAATTATAAATTTATACTAAGATTAAAGTCTAAATAAAATGAATAAATAAGAAATAACATGGTTTCGGGGGTTGGTTAAATATTCAATATTTATTATCCTATATATGTTTTATTTTAGTTTGATAGTCCAAACATGAAATCTCATGTTTGAACTACTATTATTTATTTATAAATTATGTAATATCATTGAATGTTTGAGCACTCTCAATTCCACCTCCTCCTTTAATCCAAGTTGGTGACACACCTTTTTCTAGAATGTGTCATCTTCCAGGACCCGGTTCAATTGAAGCCACTTCATCAATTGATTATCTCAACTCCAATGTGTGATGAACTAACCAATATAGAGGGGGAAAATTATTAAATAAAATAATATTTATAGGTTGAGTTTCATGTTATCGGTGGTAGTCACAACATTAGGGACATGCAACTTACCCATACATGCTACTCAAATATATCCACAAACATAAAATTAAACATTAATGAAAATTTATGATCACCTTCACCTCCCCTTTGGCCATGTCTTGGGGTTATCCACTCATTTAAAGTATTAATAGATTACATGGTGGAGTGGGTGGAAGAGAATAGAGATATAGGGAAATAAATGAAGAAAAGTGGATGGAGAAACACAAAGGCATGGATTGAAAAAAATAATATTTGAATTACAATTGGAAAATAATACCAAAATAAAATTGAAATAAAATTAAATGAAGAAATATTGTGGGAAAAGAGGTGTATCATCATCTCATGCCCTGTTGGGATCCCTCCTTGGTTGGTGGTGTCAAGATGATGATTTGGGAAGGAGGTGAGAGCCTCATTTTATAGGCAGAATTCTATCCCCTAAAAGATTGTGAATTTATTGCACAATAAATTGTCCATTAACACATGGAATCCTTCATAAAAGTTGTTCTTACATGTTTTTTCCATTAAACATCCACTTTTCTGCTCATCTAAACATAGTATTAAGGAGGTATAAAACTTTCATTGAATATGACTTTTTATAGATGAGATTTCCAGGAAGCTTCCTTCAAATGTATAATGATAAATGGAAACCTTAATGACTTAAGAACTCCAGAAAAATTGTATTAGAGTCATTCTAATGTGTCCTAGTGATATCCAAGGTAGAATAACCTAAATTAGAGGTGAGGAGACTAATTTGTGCATCTGTTACTTTGGTGAGGTCCACACAGTCCGCCTGGAAATGTTTCCAAATTCAATTAATTTTTTGGACTAATAGATTATCGAATCAGCTCTAGGTCATAAAGATAAAGATGAAGAAAAAAAATTAGTATTATAAAAAAATTAATCAGTAATTTATGAATTATAATTTTTAATAAATGACAAAAATAGACTTGTGGTATAAATCTGTCAAAAATCCAAAATTATCCACTTTTCTCAATTTTTCTCATAATCATTCTAAAATTCAAATTACCAATTATTTTAATAAATAATTTAAATACATGGATTTTATCATAAAAAAAAATATAAAAGTACTCATTATTTGATACAAAATATGCACATAAATATTCTTTGTCAGAGATTTCCTACCTCCTTGTATTGTGTTATCATAATAGGTCATCCCAAAATTGATTAAATTCTTAAATGGAACTTGTTAAACAAGTGGATATACATGTTAGTTTTTTTGAGATTGCTTAAATGGATTTTTGGTAATTATGGTTAATGGGTGGGTATATCCATGTGATGTGTTAAATGTAAATTGGTGATAAGTGGGTGGGTTTAACCATGTGACATGATTAAATGAAAGTAGAGAACATGGGTTGATATACTCATGATATTTAATGGCTTATATGAGTTGGTATACTCTTTGAATTGTTTGGAATGTAATTGTTTTCATGAGTGGGTAGACTCATATGGTTAGAAATTGATAAATGTATGGAATTGTTGATTCATTACATAGATTCCATGGACAGATCTCCATGGATTTGGAACACAGTAGTGGAAACCTTGGTTGAGTATTCACATTGGGTCTTGATTCTGTGGTATGTCTCGGGATTTGTTTTCCATTAGATCCTGCTTGATTGTACTCACGTAGGACATGCTGGTATACATGATCCTAGGTCTCCAACCAGTTCCAATACTGAGTTTCTATCGAGATGATACTAGGAATCGATGATGATGCCTTGGTCTTCAATACATTGGATTCAAAACATCATGGTCTACAAATCTATTTATGGCATGATAATGGGAAATATGATTGTGTTTGTATGACAAGGTTGTGGGTTTTTTATATGGTTTTCTTTATAGAGTAAGGCTATGTTGACAGGATATGGATTGTTTTACGACAAGGTTGTATAGTTTGTTTATATTACCTATAGGTTCCATTATTGGAGTTGTCACTTGTTGCAGGGAGCCACAAGAGGCTATTCAGTGTAACTTGGTTGAGTTGGTTATATGCCTTGGGAATTTCCACTTACATTACTACTTATTTGTACTTATTTAGCATATTTCATAGTGAGGCTTAGAATTGTATAGATCTTTGGGTGGAAACCTACTGGGATGATTATCACACACCTTTTTTGGGCCTCCTTGGGGACCCAAAAAATTACATGGTTTCAGGTGATAGTAGGTGAAAGTTCCCTAACACTAATTGTTAATCATTTCATTAGAGCATGGGAGCATGAGACCTAGCTGAGGCTTGCGATGCAATTGTGACACTTTTTTACCTTTTTTGATTTTTGAAACTTTTATTCTACTTTATTTCCATATAAATGTTTTGGATGTTTTCTAAATACATTTATCATCTACATCATCGTATATGAGACACTTATGTCTTGTTATATATTCCTCTCTTGTTTATCTATTTTACCTATTGTACGCTTATTTTATTTACATCTGATATTGAATTTGGTTGACTTCCACTATGATATACTCTGGTAATGAAGGAATAGTCTCCCCAATAACTCAACTAGGCCCTCACCACTAGACGAAAGCATTTGGCATTTAATGAGTGCGCTTGAGGCCATTTAGCCAACCAGGCTTGTGGAACTATTGAGTGGCATACAAGTTTAGGACATTTCAATGTGGTATCAGAGACAATTTCTTTTCTGGTTTGATATACTGTTTGGTTACAATAGACAGGGATATGAAGGAAAATGGAATTTTTTAATGAGCTATGCTCGAGCGTAGCCATCCCGAGTACAAGAAAGATCCAAATTACCCTAAATGAAATTACTATTTTCTGGTTTTTACTATTACAGTTGATTTAATTTCACCATTAGGCTACACACATGATTTATGCTGATACTATTGATGGAATTTTGGGTTCTATTTTTTTGTAACCTGATGTGATGAGGGTATTCCATATCATGCATCATATAGTCGCATGATAGAAATCACATATCATGCATTATGTAATGCCATTTAAGATGAATTATTTGACGCATGCTATTATGATAGGTTCTCTAATAGTTATTCAAAATTTTGTGATAGACTTGGTTCAGAGGATAGAGAGGTGACATCATCTTTCAATTCATAAGGTGTATGGGCCCTTATGAAATAGAAAATGACATTGATTTTAAATTAATATTTTAAAGTGAATTTGATGTGTATAGATTATATGGCCATCAAATTTTGGTTCATGAGGTGTTATGGGTCCTCAAGGATAATAACATGGTAGACCATTGGTTAAATCATGTCAAATAATGACTGATAAATGAAAATAAATGGAAAATAGAGACATGACCTACACCCGGATTTTGTGTGGGTGAGAGGTAGTGTTTATAGTGGTGTTATGGTTGTTCTTTATACAGACATGGATTAAGCTTTGGTTGATTGTTATGACTTGTTTTTATGAGGTTATTGACATGTCCTACACTTTTGAGATGGGACTTTGATATCATTCTTTTCTGAGGCTAGTGTTTTGGATTGTAAAGGCATTTCACCAGAAAGACCTCCAATGGAATTCCAAGAGGGTGGTGATGACCATGATTCGAAGGTGGTGGACCATGAGATACTAATGGATCCTCCTTTAGTGCTTTTTGTGGTACGATAGACTATTTCAGACATAGGTGCTGATGTATAGTTCCACATGGGGTTATTTTTCTATATGAAGACTTTTCAAGGAGAACTGTAGCCTACCATTACTATGGTCGAGCTGACATGGGTGTTCTAGTAGTAACATCCTTTCACATTTTTGGGGGATGTTGGTCTACAAGCATCTGAGTTGTGGCTTGAGACCACACTAGATATCTTCAAGCATATCGAGACACCACTTGTGAGGAGGGTCAAGCTCACCCATTATATGATTAATGGAGTAGTAAAGTACTGCTGGGATGTTCTAGATCATCATGAAAGGCTATGAGTTATGGGTTGGACTGATTTCCAGACCTAATTCCTTAACTACTTTTACCCCAAGTCACTATGGGTAGAGTTAGCTAGTGAGTTCTTGCGTCTAGAGCAGGGCATCATGACAGTTATAGAGTACTCAACATACTTTACAAAGTTGTATAGCTTTACAAAGATGTACCTTACTGATGAGCTGTCGAGAGCGAGATACTTTGAGGAAGGCCTCAGACATACTATCAAATCCCATGTCAATGTGTTCATGTTGACCTATATCACTGAGATTGTGAATCAGGCACTGATTATAGAGTGGAACCTGATGGAATTTGAGGATAAATAGTAGGGAAATGTTTCTTCTCAACCTAGTGGTTCTACATCTTTAGGGAGGAAGCACCATTTTGATGCTTCCCATGAGATGATCATCAGTTAGGCTATGAGTGCTTGTAGCTTGATGATTTGTCACTAGTGTGGCAGGAGAGGACACATGAAGAATCAGCGTGACTGCGACCCATTCGAATGCCGAGCTTATGGAGGGATGGGCCACATGCAATGGTTTTGAAAGACCATCCATCTAGTTGTGAGTGGTAGGGGGTCAGCTCCGATGTCAGGTTCTGGAGTATGATTCTAAGATCTATGTCAAGAAGGGAGCTAGAGAAATGCAGGCCAATCAGGCTACATAAATAGTGGTCTTTTCTAAGGTATCCATACACCAATTACTCTTATATATCGAAGGGTACCTACTCTGAGCAGTGAGGTTGTTTCACAGGGTCGTGGAATAGGTCGATTATATTATGTAAAACCAACCCCTGAGGAGCAAGGTTTCATACTTTCTAGAGTGAGAGGAATGATCTTAGTAGCCTATACTATTACATCTTCTCTATTTGATATAGGTGTATCTCAAAGTTTCATATCCGCACCTATGGTGAAAATCCTTGGTCCTGTTGTGTGGTATTTTGAAAGTGTTTTAATGCTATAAATACTATTGGTAATCAGAATGGATGGTGTGCTCTAGTGCAGGGAGTACCCCCTTGAGGTTGGTGGGTGTCACTTCATTTGAGATATTTATTTCTTTGAGATGGTAGGGTTTGACGTAAATCTTGTGATGGACTGTTTAGTATATTATCAATCTCACATTGTCTACTATCGCCTAAGTGTAACTTTAACATCACCAGAGGATGCAGTGTTTACTCACAAGGGTGAATGGGGTGACCAGGTGAGTTGAGATGGACTAGATCATCATGAGTTGGGCATAATGAAAGCCTAGATTGTTATTTTTGTATTTTGGATGACCATGGAGTGAGTCAGGTAGACTTTCCTCTAATGGTGGATTGTTTGAGGGAAATGTTCCCAGAAGAATTTTCTAGTTTACTTATTGTGAGATTGTTTGATTTCTCCATTGAACTAGTTTTATGACCTACCCCAGTATCCATTTCTACTTACAAGGTGGCTACGATGGAGTTGTAAGAAATTAATTAGAAGCTAGAGTATTTGGAGGCAAAGGGGTTTATCCGACGTAATACTTCCCTATGGGATTTTCCAGTTCATTTTTCAAAAAATGTGGATATAACTCTTAGGCTATTTGGGGATTATCATTATTTCAATATGGTAATGGTTAAAAACAGATATCCGTTTCCACAAATAGATGAAATGTTTGATAAGATTCTAGGATCCCGAGTATTCTTGAATATTGAACTAAGGTTAGGATATCACCAGGTACATATTTGACACATAGACATACCTTGTACAACTATTCATAGTAGGTATGGTCTATATGAGTATCTGGTTATGCCATTTAGTCTCACAAACACAAAAGTAGTTTTCATGGTGCTAATGAACAGAGTGATTCATCCTTAATTCTGACATATCAAGTATTGGGATTGGAGTAGTTCCGATGTAGGGGGATATAGTTTTGGCATATGAATCTCAATTTCTAAGTCCACGTGAGTGGAATTACCCTATGCATGTTCTTGAGCTAGATGCAGTTGTTCATGATTTTCATTATTGGAGGAATTTTTTATTGGGAGATCATTTTTTGGTGTATACAGACTACAAAATCCTATGGTATATATTTACTCTGTATTATTTGAATATGAGGAAAAACCGGTGGGTGGGGTACCTACAGTCTTTTGACTTCATGCTTTATTACATGACTGGTAAAGGCAATGTAATGTTCGATGCAGTGAGCACGTCGACTCAAATACAGACATTGTAGTAGGAAAGTAGCGAGTGGAAACATATGGTGTTATTCTCTAATATCTATATGGAGGTTCACAATAGTTAGGGATAGACATATCGAGCATCCATTGTTGTGACCTATACCCTATTGGATAATGTAAGGATGAGGTAGTTATAGAATTCAGATGGTCTAGTCCTATGGGAGAGTGTGGATGGTGAAGACCATCCTCCTAGTTGGACCGTAGGTGTTGATGAGATCTTACATATCCATGAATGTGTTTGGGTTCCAGTGGATATACAGGGCGATATGATGTGGGATTTTCATGCTTCATCTTGGGCACTACATCTTGGAGTCAACAAGATATATCATGACTTGCGTCATCAATACTAATGGGAAAGTATGACAAGTGAGGTATCTAGTTTTGTTACAATGTGTTACACTTATCAACATGTGAAGTACGAACACCAACAACCAGCCATGACTTTATATAATTTACTTATTCCAAAGTGTAAATGAGATGATTCTATATTTTATTTCATGACTAGTTTACTATGGTTTCCTTGAGGTAATGATGATGCATGGGTTGTTGTTGATGGGATCAAAAAGTTTTACCATTCATTGCGATCAAGGATACATTCGATATTAATGTTCATGGAATGTTGTATATCCATTAGATAAAAAACTTTACGGGTTCTCACAGACTATCATTTAAAATAGGGTTTCCCACTTTACAACACATTTCCTATAGAGTTTTCAGAGGGCATTGGGTACATTGGTGCTTTTGAGCACAGTCCACCACCCTTAGACTGATGGCCAATCAGAGTGTATGATACAATTGCTAGAGAACATGATGAGAGAATGTGTCCTAGATTTTGGGGGATATTTGGAGAGGCACATTAATCTAGTTGAGTTCTCTTATAATAAAAATTATCAGGAAACGATACAGATGTCTCCTTATGAGGCATTGTATGCTCGACTATGCCAATCACCCTTGTGATGGCTAGAGGTATGTGAGGTAGCTTTTCTGGGACCTTCTCTCATGCAAGAGAATTCTATGTAGATCCTGTTGGTTCAGAAGGATATGGCTACTATAAAATCTTGATATAAATCTTATTTCGATCATTGTATATGACCTCTAGAGTTTTAGTTTAGGGATCAGGTCTTTTTAAGTGTTTCATTATGGTTGGGACATAAAAGGATCTGGATACGGGGTTACCTTTCAACACTATATGTTGGGCCATTCAAGATTCTTGAGAGAGTCAGATTAGTAGACTATTAGTTTTAGTTACCTCCGAGGTACTAATCCATGAATGATGTATTCCACGTATCACAACTACGCGATTATAATTCAGACCCATCTCACACTTTTCAACCATAGGAGGTTGAGATATAATTTGATGCATCCTTCAAGGAGCATCTAATTCGTATTGTTGATAGGATAATAAAGGTTATACAAGGATAATCTGTTCCTCTGGAACAGGTTCTATAGAATCAATACCATTCAAATGATGATACCTAGGAGCGGGAGGCCGACATACATGCTCAGTGAGAGGAGTTTTTTCAAATGGATCTTGACTACCCTTGAGAGTGAACTTCGAGGAATAATTTCTTTAAAGGAGTAAGAATGTAGGATCCTAGGATTTTCATGAGGTATGAATCTTTTAAATTCTTTTTTGACATATACCTTCAGCTGGTCCATGGGCTAGTTGGGCTGTTTTTGGGAAATAATGGGCAAGAAGGTAGTGTACCAGTTGCAGTCCAATTACAGGATATGTAATTGGATTACACACTATGTAATCCGATTTCATAACATGTAATGGTTTGTTTAGGACCTTTCACAATGTGTAAGGTGTTGTACCTCTCGAACCCCTCGTGGGTTTATTTTCATGATCACAATCACCCTCTTGTTTATCTAATCCTCTTTCAAGTGTTTTTGGAAGATAGGAATCATTTCAGGTACCAAGGAATTGGGCCAAGGAGTTCGGCCAAGAAAGAAAGGAAGCAAAAATGGACTCTCAGAGTCCACCGGCCAACCGGTGGCTTCACCACCGGCCAGCCGATGGAACCCAGACCGAAGGCTGAGCCACTGCCTCAGCACCGGCCAACCGGTGGCCTCAGCACCGGCCAGCCGGTGGCACCCAGCAGAACAGTGTTTGCTACTGTCTTGCCACCGGCCAACCGGTGGCCTCACCACCGGCCAGCCGGTGGAGTCTGGACAGAAGCATCCACCCATCTCCAAGGCACTGGCCAACCGGTGGCCCTGTACCGGTCAGCCGGTGGAGGCAGTCAAACTAGCCGTTGGGCCTTTGACCAGCCTGTCCACTTGGCCTCCCAACGGCTCCGAAGCCTTTTCCAACAGCTCCGAAGACCTCCAACGGCCATATGAGGGTTCCCCCTCTATAAATAAAGGACTAGGAAGCCAAGGATCAATACCGGACCATAACCAAGCCAACAGACACATTTCTCATCATTTGGCGAACCTCCGGCGGACTTCCTCCAAGGAACCTCAACTGCTCCAATCCACTTCCACATCTAAGGAGCATCACCAAAGAAGCTTGGGAGTGCACGTCTTCAACTCCAATCAATCATTGGCACCCAAGGCTTCTCTCCAATTACGGTTTTTCTTGTTTATCATTTTTGAGCATCAAATTGGGTTTGTACCTACAAACCCCATCCCTTTCTCATCTCCCTTTCATTTGGGTTTTCACACCACCTTTAAGGTGTGAAGAGGTTAGTCAAGCCTTTCCTTTTAAAAGGCTTGAGTCATCGGTGAGCTAGCCTTCACCCGTTAAAAAGGCTAGTGGGTTCTTTCTTAACCAATAAAAGCAAGATGTAATAGGTTCTAGACTAACCTGAAAAGTCTAGTGGGTTTCTTGCTAAAACCATTGAAAAGAAAGCGGTAGAATCTCTCAACGGTTTAGTTGGGAGCGGAGACGTAGGCCGGGTTTTTGGCCGAACTCCGTTATCAATTGCGTGTCTTGCCTCTTTTATTTCCGCTGCACTTTCACTTTGATTTTTAATTTTTTAATCATTTTTCAAAAGGCAATTCACCCCCCCTCTTGCCATCACTCCCTTTTTCTCCGCCCAACAATTGGTATCAGAGGGATAATTTGAGTAATACCCTAACTGGTTTCAAATTAAAGATCCATTGTCATGGCATCCACTTCTTTCGCCCCCGAAGGCTTTTCTTTGGGTCGGGCTCCATTTTTTGATGGGTCCGACTATAATTATTGGAAAACCCGCATGACCACTTTTTTAAGAAGCATAGGATATCCTATTTACAAAATTGTCATGCAAGGTTATTCTTTGTCTTCCCCCGACGAATCCAAATGGACCCCCGCCGATATTAAGAATTTTGAGCTTGATGGAAAATCCATGAATGCTCTTCATTTGCGGGTTAGATAGAAATGAATTTAATCGTGTATCCACTTGCACCACTTCACATGAAATTTGGAAACTATTGGAAGTGACCCATGAGGGCACTAACAAAGTTAAGGATACTCGGTTAGACATGTATAGACAAGATTTTGAAAGCTTTTCAATGCATCCACATGAATCTATTTCCGATATGTTTACTCGCTTTACTGATGTTTGCAATGGGAGAAAGTCCCTTGGCGATGATGCTTCTGCAGAAACTATGGTGAAGAAGATCCTATGGATCCTACCAAGCTCATGGGCTCCAAAAGTGACGGCTATCCAAGAAGCAAAGGACATAAAGAACATGCCGGTCGAAGAGCTCATCGGATCCTTCATGACATATGAAATCACCATGTGGAGGCAAGCTCAAAAAGAGGGCACACCAATCAAGACACCAAAGAACATCGCCCTCAAGGTACAAAAAGAAGTAAGCTCCTCCTCCTCCTCATCATCTTCATCTTCTTCATCATCAAGCGGCGACTCAGAAATGGAGAATCTCGCCCGCCAAATGCACAAATTTATGAAGAAGCACAAGAAGAAGAAGAAATCTCGCAAGGCGCGAAAGCAAGAACCCACCGCAAGATCCAAGCCCAAGGTAAAATGCTACGGGTGCGGCCAAAAAGGGCATTACAAGCCCGATTGCCCACACAACAAAAAACGGGCCACGCAAAAGGAAAAAGGAAAGAAAAAGGTCCTCAAGGCGACATGGAGTGACACCTCATCATCCTCCTCCTCCTCCTCCTCAAGCGACCAAGGTAACAAATGCCTAATGGCAAAACATGAGGTATCATCTTCCGACTCTTCTTCCTCATCATCCTCTAGTTCTTCTAATTCTTTTAATCATTTATCATATGAAGAACTCCAACATGCTAGAGACCAATTAAAAAATGGTTTTCATGAACTTTCATCTAAATTTGTTTCTTTGAAAAAGAATTTCAATAAACTTTCCTCCGAAAAAGAACAACTTCTCAAAGAGAAGGAGGAACTCTCCCTAAAAATCCAAAATCTTCCCGATGTTGATTCCATGGAATCAACCATCAAAGATCTAAGGGAATCACTAGCTAAGTTCACCCAAGGGGAACAAAATCTGACCAAACTCTTAGGTTCCCAACATGTTTCTAGAACCACCCAAGGGCTTGGCTATTCCAAGCAAGCTTCCTCTTCCCATGCTCCTACTATTTTTGTAAGGGGGAGCTCTCAAAACAAATTTTGCAATTATTGTAAAAAACCCGGACACTTAATTTATGAGTGCAATTGTAAAAATGCCCGGTATGGCTGCCCCAAAAGTATTTTCTTAAATGATGAATTTTATAGGAGAAGACCCGCCACTAGACAAGTATGGATTGAAAAATCCCTCTTAGCGAGTCTCACCGGACCGAAATTTGTCTCGGTTTCAAACACCTCTCCCCAGTGATTTGTTGTTTTATTTAGGGGGAGTTAGGTTTGTTTAAGCATTTTTGTTTTATTTCAAACTTTCAATTTGAACACATGGTTTCAAATTTTTTAATTTCAAATCTTTTAAATTGCTATTCAATTTCTTCATTTAAAACATTCAATTCAAATTTCGAAAATTTCAATTGGTTTAAAATCTCTTTCTTGTTTTTCAAACTTTTCCCTCAATCAAGTTTTATGCCCCGTGCTATTTTGAAAATCACAAAGGGGGAGAAATTCTTGATTGATTGGGGGAGAAATCCTTCTCTCATGCCTTGCTTTACTTTTCATTTTATTAAAGCATGCTTTCTCATTTCAGTCTTTTTACATTGTTTGTTTTGGTGATTGTGATCATCAAAATAGGGGGAGATTGTTGTACCGCTCAAACCCCTCATGGTTTTATTTTCATGATCACAATCACCCTCTTGTTTATCTAATTCTCTTTCAAGTGTTTTTGGATGATAGGAATCATTTCAGGGTACCATGGAATTGGGCCAAGGAGTTCGGGCAAGAAAGCAAGGAAGCAAAAATGGACTCTCAGAGTCCACCGGCCAACCGGTGGCTTCACCAACGGCCAGCCGATGGAACCCATACCGAAGGCTGAGCCACTGCCTCAGCACCGGACAACCGGTGGCATCAGCACCGGCCAGCCAGTGGCACCCAGCAGAACAGTGTTTGCTACTGTCTTGCCACCGGCCAACCGGTGGCCTCACCACCGGCCAGCCGGTGGAGTCTGGACAGAAGCATCCACCCATCTCCAAGGCACCGGCCAACCGGTGGCCCTGTACCAGTCAGCCGATGGAGGTAGTCAAACTAGCCGTTGGGCCTTTGACCAGCCTGTCCACTTGGCCTCCCAACGGCTCCGAAGCCTTTTCCAACGGCTCCGAAGACCTCCAACGGCCATATGAGGGTTCCCCCTCTATAAATAAAGGACTAGGAAGCCAAGGATCAATACCGGAACCATAACCAAGCCAACGGACACATTTCTCATCATTTGGCGAACCTCCGGCGGACTTCCTCCAAGGAACCTCAACTGCTCCAATCCACTTCCACATCCAAGGAGCATCACCAAAGAAGCATGGGAGTGCACGTCTTCAACTCCAATCAATCATTGGCGCCCAAGGCTTCTCTCCAATTACGGTTTTTCTTGTTTATCATTTTTGAGCATCAAATTGGGTTTGTACCTACAAACCCCATCCCTTTCTCATCTCCCTTTCATTTGGGTTTTCACACCACCTTTAAGGTGTGAAGAGGTTAGTCAAGCCTTTCCTTTTAAAAGGCTTGAGTCATCGGTGAGCTAGCCTTCACCCGTTAAAAAGGCTAGTGGGTTCTTGCTTAACCAATAAAAGCAAGCTGTAATAGGTTCTAGACTAACCTGAAAAGTCTAGTGGGTTTTTTGCTAAAACCATTGAAAAGCAAGCGGTAGAATCTCTCAATGGTTTAGTTGGGAGCGGAGACGTAGGCCGGGTTTTTGGCCGAACTCTGTTATCAATTGTGTGTCTTGCCTCTTTTATTTCCACTGCACTTTCACTTTGATTTTTAATTTGTTAATCATTTTTTAAAAGGCAATTCACCCCCCTCTTGCCATCACTCCCTTTTTCTCCGCCCAACATAAGGGTTTTACCCCATTAAGGGAAAACTGAGCATTACAAACCATGTAAAGAAATTACATGTCATGTAATTTCCTGACTATGTTTTTTTTAAAATAGATGCAGGGACCTCTATTTTTTGGACAGAAGCCTTTTTTCTCTCTTTTGAAGACTAAAAACATTCTTATCTATCTTTTTAGATCTAGCTACCATTTGGATTCCATTTCATTCCCTGTCATTTTTTGGAACCACAATGGTAATATATTGGTTCCTTTTTATCCATTCTTGATTCTTCCGAACAATAGTTGTAGTATTTGGATTTAAGATTTTATGCCCTAATTTATTGTTTTTCATATGTTCTTTAGATTTATTCCCAACCAAGATGAATTAGGACTTGATACTATATGCGAACTCCACTAATTAGATAAGGTTGGTGGTATATAATTTTCTTCTGGCTTTTGATGCTTTATAGAGATGTTGACCTTTTTTCTGCCCGCTGGACTTTTTATCGCGGTCCCGATTTTAAAATGTTAATCTGAAATAGATGAGGTAGGACCTATTTGGGACTCCCTTAGGTTTTTTTAGATATATTTGTGATTTCTGACCCAGGAAAAGGACACCCATGGTGTGCACCATGCCTTTACTTTGGGTTTTACCATTGATGAACTACCCATGGGGTGTGACCTTGAGTTTTCCTAGTTTAATGAAGCTCAGTTGTACATAAATGAGGACGAATTACATACATAATAGATATCTTGCCTCATTAACTTGTGTTATTATAATATTCCATGTCTAAATTGATTAAATACATAAATGGAACATTTCAAATGAGTGGGTATACTCGTTGGCTGTTTTTAGATTGCTTAAATAGTTTTGTTGGTAATTGTGATTAATGGGTGGGTATACCCATGTGATGTGTTAAATGGAAATTGATGATAAGTGGGTGGTTATATCTAAGTGACATGATTAAATGAAAGTGGATACATGAGTGGGTATACTCATGAGATGTAATGGATTAAATGTGTGTGTATACTCATTGAATTGTTTTGA
This sequence comes from Viscum album, assembly GCA_963277665.1. Taxonomy (NCBI): domain Eukaryota; kingdom Viridiplantae; phylum Streptophyta; class Magnoliopsida; order Santalales; family Viscaceae; genus Viscum; species Viscum album. The sequence continues at coordinate 982,686,076 of OY728148.1, read as the reverse complement.
ATGTAATTGTTTATATGAGTCGGTAGGCTCATATGGTTTGACATTGTTAAAGGCATGGAATGAATGATAATTTATATAGATTCCATGAATGGATATCCATGTATCTGGAATGCAGTAGTGGACACCTTGGCTGATTTTTAACCTTTGGTATTTATTCCATGAGATGCCTTAGGCTTTTCTACCACTTGGATCCCGCTATCTTGGACTCAAGTAGGACATGTTGGTAAACATGCTCCTTGGATTCCAACCAGTGATTATGCCAAGTTTCCATCGAGATTCTCTTGAAACTCGAAGAGGATTCCTTAGTCTCCAGCACCATAGATCCGCCCCTTCGTGATCTACACTTAATTATACAACATGACTGTAGGATATATGATTGTGGCTATATGTCAAGGTTGTGGGTTTTTTATATAGTTTTCTTTATACGGTAAGGACGTGTAGGCAAATATTGATAGTTATGTGGAAAGGCTATGTTGTTTGTTTATATTTCTTGTAGAAGCCTTGTTAGGAGAAAAAACTTTTTGCAGGGAGCCACAAGAGGCTGTTTAGTATTACTTGTTTGCATTAGTTATATGCCATGGGCTTTCACACTTACATTACTACTTACTTTCACTTGTTTATAATATTTCATAGTACTTCTTAGAACTGTATATATATTTAGGCAGAGACCTATTGGGAGGTTTATCTGACATCCTATTTGGGCCTCCTTGTGGACCCAAATAGATTATATAGTTATAGGTGATAGTAGGGGAAATCACCCTAAAACTATTTGTTGATAATTATTTCAGAAAATGGGAGGATATGACTAAGATGAGGCTAGAGATGCTATGGGGGTACTATTCGGTAGTTTTGGATTTTGGAGGCTTGTATTTTATTATATTTCTATGTACCTATTTTGGATATTTTCGAGATACATGTATCATCTGCATCATGGTATATGAGACACTTCTGGCTTGTTACATATTATTTTCTTACTTGTCTATTTTATCTATAGTTTTCATGTTATATCTGCTTACACTATTTAATTTGTTTGACTTCTATTGTGATAAATTATGGTAATGGGTGTATAGTCTCCCAAATGACTCACCTATACCCTAACTTCTAGTCATAAACCTCTGGCATTTGGGAAGATGTGCATGAGGCCATGTAGCCAACCGGGCTTGGGGCACAGTTGAGTGACATTTGGGTTCGGGATGTTTAATTTGTACAATTATTCAATGATTTCATTTAAAAATTCATTGATGTCATACGAAGATATAATATGATGTTGTGCATGTACATACTATATCACATTTAGGTGTGAATAAAATTCCTTAATGTAAAAAATAAATTCCGTTGGGTGATACTTCATGTAGTGAGATAAATTCCTTAAACAAATAAAAAATACTATGGGTGAGAAAATTCATAAAGTGGGAAAAAATTATAGTAAAAGAAATCACATTGTTTGAGAGCATAGAGAGATGGAATTTCTTGGTGACATTAATAGCTTTAGAATCGATAATATAATTATATGTGTCACTTTTAGGGTAAGATTCAGTCAAACTATGTTATCTAGCACTACAAAAAATAGTGGTCTTAGTGAAAGTTTATTAGTGGATGTTCTAATAATCACTACTAAAAAAATTATTAACTATATGTTAAATATAGTTGTATTTTCAATGAAACTACTACTAGTATTTTTAAAAAATAACAGACCCCACCCCCTCCACCCGATGCTCTAACCCCCTCGCCCCCTTGGTCGTGCCTCTCACCAATGTTGGCGACTGCCCCTCCCCCTTGGCAGTGACTCTCCTCGATGTCTGCAATCACCCCTCCCTCTCAACCTCGCCACTCCCCTACATTGGTGACCACCCCCACCTCGATCACGACTCTCCCCCATGCTAGTGACTCCCTCCCTCCCCTACCCCCACCGATCCCTCAGCCCCACCTCTCCCTGATGTTTATGACCACCCTCCCCCTCGACCTTGCCCCTCCCCCAACATCGGTGACTGCCCCTCTCCCTCGATCGCGCCTCTCCCCAATTATAGCGATTGCCCCTCACTCTAGATCATGCCTCTAGCTGGTTCCATTGATTACACCACCTCTACCCAACCTATCCCTGACACCGCAAACCTCCCCTCCCCCTTGGTCGCACCTCTCCCCAATATAGGTGACCGCCCCCCACCCTCGACCCCACATCTCCCCGACACTCACCCCCCTTCTCTTGAACAACATACCTCTCCCCCTTCCCCCACTTTCCCTCGATGGCTCAATCCTCATACTCGATGGTGGTCACCCCATTTTCCACTCTCACATATGATCCTCTTGACCCCAACCCCAATTGCTACCAGATGATGACCCCACAATGACCCCCCTTCTCCTTGATGGTGATCCCCAACGGTGACCCCTCGCCCCCATTTCTCAGATATTTCAATCCCCAATCATATGGTTTAATTTTTTAATATTATATGATTGGTTTTCTATATCATTATGTAGTATATCATATTGTACAATCAAATGAAAAATTTTATCACTTAAGAATCCTATACACATACCTATCATTAATTCCTATTATAAATGGGGATCATGAATCTTTTATATGATGAATGCATGTTGGTCTGTGGGGTTATAAATAGTCTGTAACTGCATGATTCATTTATACCTCATGAACTCTTGGTAAGTAAGCATTAGTGAGTTTTGGATAATGGTTGATTAGAGGATAATAAACCATTCGGTTTTATTGATTATTCAATAATGTTTTAGTATGCTTCTTCAACACTGGCATGAGAATTTATTTGTAAGAACATACTGAGTGTACATGTATGTTCACCATGATTTAATATACTATATTTATAGAATTATTGGATAAATTAGGTGACCAAGCTTAACGAAGTTAATTTATGATTACATTTAATTGTAATTGTTGGATTAACCATTTATATATTTATATCTGAATATACAGGGATAAGAGTGAAAATCATTTACCTATAAATAGAAGTATTATTACATTACCTCAAAACACACCTCTTTATGACAAGAGATTGAAAAAAATATATTATGTAATTAAAAACTTATCAGTGGATGGTAGAATAATATGTGTATTTGTTGATTGAAAAACCAGGTGATGGTTAAATAGAAATGATGTATATGATCATTTTATATAGAAACAAGTTTCTACTCAATATGTATGTAGGATTTGGAATGGTGAATATATTGTTATAGAAAATAAAAACTAAGATAATCCTATCAATGAAACACAAAGTGACCCTCCAGAGGGGAATTCAGTTCGATATTTGATAAATGAAACATTTTTCATTGTAGGATATAATGTCCAAGATTTAAATAGATCAAAAAACCTTCAATTGACCCTGAGAATTTTAATCCTTCTAATAACTTCAACAACCAAAAAATTGAGCTTTATGAATTAGTTGAAGATGTGCAACAAGAACTGTATGAAGGGTGTGAGAAGTATTCAATGTTTTCTTTTCTACATATGTTGTATCGTATAAAATATCTCTGTGAAATTATTGATAAATAAATGTAGATGATTTTAGAGTTTCTTCAGGATGCATTTAGTGAATCTATGATCCTTGCATCATTCTATGAGATTAATAAAGTCACAAATAAACCTGGACTATATTATATAAAGATACCTAAATTCCTTAATGACTGCATTCTTTACTAGGGAGAAGAGTCCGACAAAGTAGAATTCATAAGTTTTCATAATAGTATATTAAGTTCAATGAACAACAATGAGAGTATAAATCCATTCAACCCCAAGAAAAAAAAAAGAAAACTCCTTCACCTTTATTTCATTACTTTCCACTAATATGATGCCTGAAATGAATATTCATGTAATCTAAGACTACATATGAAATGAAGTGACATGATCAAGATAGTAATGATGGCTTGATTATACATCCAAAATATTCAACATAGTAGAAATTATTTGATTCATTATATCTATATTTTTCATCAAATCTTAAGAATTCATGTTTGGGATTGGATTCTGATGGTGTTAACCCATTTTGGACTTTAGGTAATAATTATAGTATTTGGCCAGTTGTTTTGATCCCTTATAATCTACCTCCATAAATGTGTATGAATAAATATTATTTTTTTATTTCGATGATTATTTCTAGAAATAAAATGCGTAGAAATGGAATTGATGTATACCTTCAACCTCTAATCAAATAATTGCGATAATTATGAGATGATGGAATGGAATCATATGATGCTTCAATGAGAAAACTATTAAAAAGACATGCTTATTTAATATAGACAATTACTAACATTCTTGGATTTGGAAATTTATCTGACTGGAACACTCATACTAGTTTGTCTTATCTAGTTTGTAATTTTTTTCATCAACGATTACCTCATAAAAAATGATGTTTTATGTATCATCATTGATTTCATTATTTCTTCTCATAGATATAGGTATAACAAGACACAATTCAATAAAGATATTAAATTGATAAATCCACTAAATGTGTTATTAGGTTCAGAAATCATGGGACAATTAATGAGTGTCATTGAAGAATTTGGAAAATATAATCTTTTTAATGAAGGGGAAAAGGGTAAAAGGTACAATATTTGAACCATCTTGAACACAAAAATAAAGGGTATATTTTTCAAAATTCGTCATTAGGATTTTAATTTGATATGTTATAGTCTTGACATAATGAATATTGAGAAAAAATTCTATGGTAGTTTAATTTTCACATTGCTTAATGAGAAGGGTAATTCAAAGGATCACCTTAATGCTCTTAAGAATTTGGATTTAATGAATATAATGCTTGGTTTTTGGGAAAATGAGAATGGAAGGTATCATTCGACTATTTTTACAATGAAAAATAAATAGAATGACGCATTCCTTCAAACTTTAATGAATTTTCAAGTGGAAGATGGATAATCAAGTAATATATCAATGTGCATTAACTGAAAAAATTGAATGTTACATAGATTGAAAATTGACAACTCAAGTATTTTGATGGAATAGTTGTTTTCATTGGAATTTTGTAACATGTTAACTAAAAAATAAACTATTGTAACATTTTCAAAGATCTTTGTATAAAAAATATAAATCCAATTGAGCTTGATAAACATTAAGAAAGATTTGTTTTGACACTTTTTAATTTGTAGATGTTATTTCCCCCTTCATTATTCATTGTGATGATTCATTTTATTGTTCATTTAGTTGAAGAAGCTACACTTGGAAGACAAGAACATTATCAATTGATGTATCCAATTGAGAGGAACAATGATATTATTTTTATTTTCATTAGTGAATTTAATTTTATTAAATTATTGCATTTTTGTTTTATATGCTTCTTATTTTTTTCATCAGGTACATAGGCCATTTGAAATCATATATGATGAATAAATATCGACCCAAAGGCTCTATTGATAAAGGTTACATATCCAAAGAGTGACTGACCATGTATTCAAGGTATTTGGATGGGATTGAGAATAGATTCAATCATGTTTAATGTTTTGATGATATCTCCACTAATTATCATTTTGAATACTAGTAATCAATATTTCCTATTATTGGACAACCAATTAGATAGGGGTTACATTTTACACATAATGAATTGGTGTTTCTATAATCACATAGATATATAAAACTTAGTAGTCTTATTACAGATCAATTTAATGATGAATTGCGATGTCAAACAAATAAGTGATTAAGTGGTAGATCGTGAATTGAGATGGAAATTAAAAAAAGAAGTTAATATATATATTGTCAAATAGATCACTGATCAGGTAAGTATATACTCATCTTAATATTATTGACATGTAGTTATTTTGTCTATGTTGAAACTTAAACATTATATTTTTTTCAAGATAATGAATGTTGAAAATCAAGCTGAAATATCAAATGATGTTATGTTTTTTGGATAGAGGTACTCTAATAAAGTATAAGATATTCGATGCCTACATTATTCATGGATTTAGGTTTCATACAATTTATTAGGAAAAAGACTTAAAAACTCAAAATAGTGGTGTATTTACACTTACAGAGGTGGGATATTATGGAAATTTTGATGATATAATTGAATTAAACTATCATGGTTAGTTTTTGGTTGTCTTATTCTAAGGAAAGTTGGTTAATATTGATATGGATATAATGAATGATTCATTACATTTTAATTCTATCAACTTCTCTCAATTTATCCATACCAATGAGAATTTAGAGAATGGTCCATTTTTCTAGGCTTCCTATGTGAAGATAGTTTATAATGTGGATGATGAAATACATGAAGGTTAGAGTTTTTTTACACTTAAAGTAGAGAGACTTATATGATATGAGTGATGAAGATCAATTGGTATTTTGTGACAGTGAACCTAATCAACCACAAAACAATGAATAATTTTTTACTAACAATATGGAAATAATAGAACTTGCAATAGAGGGTGAGAATGAAGCACTCTTCAAAATAAAGGTTTATAATAATGAAGATGAAGATAATTGAATATATAAAATGGCAATGAAAATATGTTACAATTTCTCATTGATAAGTGGATCATACATATATACATTGTTCTAGATTTTATTTTTTCTTTTTGTGAAAATTTATTAGTTTTTAATTTTCTATACATTTAATATATTCGAACCAATTGAGTTTCAATAATACTGAAAAAAAATAAATTTCAAAATCCTGGCCGGTTATCATCTCGAAGAACACCATAACTACCGTCAGCTTCAGTGGATCTGAGTGATTCAGCTGTACTTGAGACTACCAGCGAGCCAGCCATTCCCCAGATGTTTTTAGTATCCTACCATCCTATTCACCTCTATCTATGGAGAATTTGGCCATACCATCATATAGTGGATATCGGGGATTTTCTATTACTTGTATGTATGTAATTATAAAACTACTATAAATTTTATTAATTATTTATTTCATTTCTAAAATGGTTTTAAAAAAATAGAAGATATATAAATATGAACCTAAAATATGTTTGAGACCTGAAGGAATTCAATATTATAATTTCATTTGATGAGTTTGGGGTGCCGACTGATGATGTTTCCAGAATCTATGGGCAGATTATCAGGCAACTTATTTTTGATACAATGAACATTCCCATTAATTATAAATTTTGGAAGCATATTCCTACAACATGGAAAAATGAGGTTTTTGATACTTAATTAAAGGTAATTTAATATAATATTCCATGATAACTAATTATATGACATGAATAAAATTTTGTAATATAATTATACAGTGTTATGTTTTTTATTTCTAGATGTTTTTTCATTTGGATGTCCCATGCTCTATTTCACTCCCATGCACTATGAGAAAAATAGGAATGAAATGTTGAGAATTTAAATGACTATTAGGACATGAGTTTAATGAAATATTTTTGAACTCGTGATATATGTATAAGAAAGTGTGTGACTAAATTTCTCATGTGAAATGGAATTCATTTGTCGATATTAATAGAGATGCATCTCATGAGGTAATTGCATAATTTATATTATCATAATAACATAAACAATATAAAATTATAATTTTTATTAATGATGGTATTTTTTGTAGGAATAATTAATAAAATACTATGAATCATGAGAAATAATTCATTCCTAAAATCAGTGTGTCTTAGAGTTTGTTTTGAAAATGAGTAATTTTGGTGTGTGTGTTATTCATTATTATTTATATCATTTTATTATAATTCAATTTTTTTCTAACTATTTTATATTTTTTATAAAGGCTAATGAATTAGGTTACTCTGTTGGCTATATATAGATGTGGTTTAAAGTGCATAGGAAATCTGATGTTAGTTTAGTAAATGATTCAACTAATGATGTTAGTGTATGTATTTTTCATTATCATTTCATGATATTTCATTAATATAAAAATATAATAAAGAAAAATATATTATAACAAAAGAATCCTCAAATGTAATTAAATGGGGTTGGATACATAGAAAAAATGATGCTAATTTAGCACTATTTGATACATCTAGCCAACCCCAGTTAATTGGGTTTAAGGCTTATTTGCGGTTATAATTTATTTTTCAATATTATGTTTTTATATTCATGAAATAACAATACAAAGAAAAAAAATATTAATTAGATAATATTATGAAATTCAAATATTTTCAAAAATAATTGTTAATATTTTTGTATTAACAGATTCAAATTGAAGAAATATGGGATTTGAAACCTTCAAAATCATTATCTTTTTCCCAGAACGATGAAGTTACAACTGTTTTAGGGAAGAATAATCCCATACATGTGTAGTGGATGGGTTCTGGACCTACTCATTCAGTTGTGTTTGGTAGGGAGTCATCATTAGTTACTACTACAACTAGTGGGGGTTCGAGTAGCGCTATTGAAATGGAATCACAAGGAGAAATTTCAAGGTTGAATAGAAAAGTGTGAGAACATGACTCTTATAGGAAAACATAGGATCAATGGTTAGTGAAAATGGAAAATGATTTAGTTTTTATATTTCAATAGATTACTAGAACGATACCCAAGGAAATTTCTAGCCTTATAGCTTATCCTATCAAAGTAAATTCTAAATTTCATAGATCATTCACACATTTTCAAAGAACACATAAAACTTCCTTAAATAAAACTAAAATGACACTTTTATATTGAAAAAATTCACATGGAGTTATACTGAAAACATATTGCTCCGGATTGAAGTGTGTTTGATTCCTGCACATAAAAATTAATATATATATTATTATCCTAATGCTTGAAAATAATTCAACTTCATTTTCTCAGTTTTGACACAGTAAATAGTTTCTAACGGTACCAAAGCCTTTAAAAACATGTGTGGGGGGGGGATGGGGTCAAAAATAGGAATTAGATTCCATATCAACATAAAATCAGAGGAAAACGACTGTGGATTGATTTTTGAAATGTAAGAATATATGAAACATCATTTCGAGTTATAGTTTACGTGAGATGCTTGTAAATGTATTTTTAGTGTCTTAAAACAACAAAACATGTGTGTAATGGTTCAAACCATAGAAAACGATATCATATTGGCATGAAATCATGAGAAAACCACCATTGAATTATTTTTGATATGTACTCATATTAAAAAAATCAATAAGACTTGTGGTGCAGTCAAAATGCCTTAGTAAATAGTTTTTAATGGTACTAAATCCTTTAAAAACGCCTGATAGGTGGTAAAAATTAGATAATTGATGTTGGATTTCAATGAATTTAGAGAAAATAACCATGGATATTCATTGAAATGAAGGACCCACCAACATGTTATTCTAATTTACAGTTTTCTAGGGATTCCGGTAAATGAATTTTTAGTGTTTTAAACTACTAAAACATGTGTATAATATTCCAAACCAAAGAAAAAAACCTCATATTGACTTGAAATCCTAAGAAAACAACAATTGAATTACTTTTGACACATAATCATAGACAAAAATCATTCTGGCATGCGGTGTGGTTGGAATGACTTAGTAAATAAATTTTAAAGGCATCGAAGCCTTTAAAAATGTATGTCGATGTGTCACAACTATGAAAATGTCATCATATCTCCATAAAACCAGATAGAAAAATAAATTTTATTGATTTTTGAAATATAGGACACAAAAATATGTCATAATGTATTACAAATTTTTTGGAATGTTCATATGTGGGTTTTTAGTGTTTTAATCAACATAAACATTCATGTAATAATCGAAACAATATAAAAATACTTCACATTGACATGAAGTCATGAAAAAATCATTGTTTATTTATTTATGATGTGTATTCATAGATAACACATCAATCTGATATGAAGTGTGGTCGGAAGGGATAGTAAAATGTTTTTAAAGGTCCCAATGCCTTTAAAAATGTGTGTCAGAGGGTTAAAACCAGGAAAACATTGTCAGATTCCCATGAAATTATATAAAAAGTACTATAGATTAATTTTTGAAATGTAAGAACTGATAACATGTCATTATGATTTATGGTTTTCATTTGATTCCTATAAACACATTTTTATTGTTTTAAAAGAGTAAAACAAGAATATAATGGTGAAAACCATATAAAATTACCTTATATTGCTGTAAAATCATGCTAAATTAACTATTGAGTTATATTTGAAATTTACGCATAGGCAACACATCAATCTATCATGTGGTGTGGATGGAATGACTCAGTAAACAATTATTTAAGATAACGAATCCTTAAAAACATGTATATTGGGGTCCAAACAAGTAAAAAATCATTATATTTATATGAAATAAAAATAAAACAACCATAGACTTATTTTTGAAATGATTGAACCAAAAAAACATAATTCTGAGTTATTATTTTCCGAGGAAGCCCGTAAATGTGTTTTTTGTGTTTTATATCACTAAAATCTGTGTGTAACATTCGAAAAAAGAGAAAATGGCCTCATATTAATGTGAAATCAGTGTAAATAAACCAGTTAGTCATTTTTGACATGTTCTCACTAACAACACATCAATATGATGTGCAATGTAGTTGGAATGGCTCAGTAAACTGTTTTTAACAGTAACAAAGCCTTTAAAAACATGTGGTGGGGGTTCAAAACCAGGAAAAAATAATTTGATTGCCAAGAAATCATAATTCAATAAACATATGTGGATTTTTTAAATCTATTATTTGATGATATGTCATTTTGAGTTACGGTTTTATTATGGTTCCCATAAATTCATTTTTAGTATTTTAAAACACTAAAACAAGCAACAATCAAATCCATAGAAAAAAATCACATTTATGTCAAATCATTTGACAACCACCAATTTTTTATTTTTGAAGTGTATGAATAATGTCCATCTGATGTGAAGTGTGGTCTGAATGGCTTGGTAAATACTTTTTAAAGGTACTGAAGCCTTTAGAAACATGTTTCGGGTTTTCAAAACCAAGAAAATGTTGTCATATTTCCATGAAATCATAGAAAATTTTCCATAGATTTATTTTTGAAATGTAGGAACCGACATAACATCATTTTAAGTTATAGTTTTTCTGGGATGTCTTTAAATGGATTTTTACTGTTTTAAAACACATAATTGTGTGTGTAATGGTAAAAAAACATATAAATTTAATCTATATTCACATGAAATCATGGAAAAACTACTGTTGAGTTATTTGTGATGTATACACATTGACAACATGTCAATCCGACAAGTGGTGTGGACAGAATGGCTTAATAAATAGATTTTTAATGGTATTGAAGCCTTTAAAAACATGTGATGGAGGGTCAAAACTGGGAAAAATATTATCTAAGTACCATGAAATCAAAGTAAAACAACTATATATTGATTTTTGAAATGTAATAAGTAACGACACATCATTTCATGTTACAGTTTTCCTAGGATACCTGTAAACACGTTTTTTATGTCTCAAAACACTAAAACATGCATGTAATGGTCAAAACCATAGAAAAAAGGCTCAAAATAACATGAAATCATGGTACATCTATATTTTAGTTATTTTTAATGTTTACACATCAAAAAAACATCTATATAATGTGTATTGTGATCAGAATGGATTGGTAAATAGTTTTTAAAGGTACTGAAGCCATTAAAAACTTGCATCAGGGGGGTCAAAATCAAGAAAAAATCATCTAATTTCTATGAAATCATAGTAAAAGGACCAAATATTTATTTTTTAAATATAATAAATGATTACACATAATTTTTACTTACAGTTTTCATATGTTCCTAAAACATGTTTTTGTTATTTTAAAAAACTAAAATATATGTGTAATATTAAAAACCATAGAAAAAGACTACATATTGATGTGAAATCATGGTAAAACCACCGTTAAGTTATTTTGGACATGTAATCATAGAACAAATGTCAATCAGGTGTGTTTTGTGGTCAAAATGGATCGATAAATCGTTTTTAAATGTATCAAAGCCTTTAAAAATGTATATTCGGGGTGTCAAAACTAGGTAAACATCATCAGATTATCATAAAATCAGAGGAAAATGACCATATATTTATTTTTGAAATTTAGAAATTGATGTAATGTCATTTCAAGTTAGGTTTTTTTAGGATGCCCGTAAATAGTTTTTTAGTGTTTTAAAACACATAAACGTGTAGGTAACAATAAAAACCATATAAATCAACCTCAAATTGATGTCAAATCAAAGGAAAAACTCTGTTGTGTTATGTCTGATTTTGAAGTGTAGAAAACTCATCAATTTGACATGCAGTGTGGTCACAATGGCTATGTAAATAGTTTTTAAATGTATTGAAGCCTTTAAAAGGGTGCATCAGGGGGTTAAGACTTAGAAAACATCATCGGATTGCAATGAAATTTTAGGATAATGACTATAGAATGGTTTTTGAAATGTATTAATTAACAACAAATCATTCAGAATTATGGTTTTCCTAGGATTTCCATAAACACATTTTTAGTGTTTTAAAACACTAAAACATGCATGTAATTGCAAAAACCATAGAAAAAAACTCATATTGACATGAAACCATGGAACAACAACCACTGATTTAGTTTTATAATTTATTATATGCTTTTATATCAAATTATTTAAAAAAATATATTAAGTAAAATTTAAGCCCATTTCACATCAATTTAAAAATCAATTAGAATTTTATATACTTATCCCTTTTTAGTTTCAAGTGTTTAATCATAATTTAAATAGAGAAAATTTGTGTTTTAAAAGTGTTTTTTCTGGTATATTATTTGTTTTATGTTCGAACATCTTCTTTTTGATTAAAAAAATAACAAATTTTATGGGAAACATTTTAAATATATTCCATTTCGTTTCACTTTTACATTTCTTTTCTAAAATGTTATTGTTTTTTATTAATGGAGGTAGATGTTTACCGAAGGAAAGAGGATGAACATTAGATTCAATACATTATTTATAAGGAAGTGTTGAGGATTCTTAGTTTCTTTGGAATGTTTAAATGTTATCAATGATTCTATTGTAATTATAATTTATTATGTTTAATTTCAATTTCTATCTTTTTTATTACAATTGATTAGATTATGTGGTATGACTCAATTGATGAGATGATGTGGAGGTAGAAGGATGAAACATATGTCATGGGGTCGGAATATATTAGGCATGGGTTGTTGTAGGACATATTTTATATGTGTATATTGATAATTGAGGTATGGGTTGACTGATGTAATCGGTTGAATGAGGTTATGATGACTATGAATGTATATGTATATAACTATGCATGTATCTTGTATGATTTATGTATGATGGTTTTATTTTGCATTTATTTTTTAGTTTATTATATGTCAAAGTTTTTATAATTATATTTTTTTATTAAATATTTTTAAAAAAATATTGAGATGTGATTTTTAAGAAAAATTGTCAAAAAAAATGAATTTGAATCATAATTAAATGTGGTTAATATTAAATAAAAATAAACCTAACATCCACTGACATATTTATCAGTTTTTAGGTTCATCTTATATATTTTATTTTCATGTTTTTAAAAAAATCACAATTAAATAAAATGAAAATCATTTCTAAATTCTCAAAACAAATCACATAAAAAACTAGTACTAAATGAATCAAACTACTATGAAATGTCTAGAAAACATGAAATACAGTGAGATTTTTGTAACCACCACTAAATAATTAGGAAAAGGATTAAAATAATTCCACTAGTAGAAAAAACCACTACTCAGAACAGTATTTTTTTAGTATGGAGTCTTTTTATTAATGGTTTTTGTAATGCCTTCACCAGAAATATCAGGATCGAACTAGAGTGTTACAATACCTCATGTATGCCTCCCCGCACACAAGAGGTTTCTGACTAGCAGTGAGGGTCTAAGTCCATCAGTGGGAGACTATACACATATTATCATGTCATAATATAAATAATAATTAATAAAGAATATAATAGCAACTAGAGTAATTATGTGGAATCTTTAAGATGAGACACATGTCATACAATAATAAATGGGATTCTAAAGTGGAAATCCAAACTAGATTAATAATAGGCAGATAAATAAATAAATAAAACATCAGGGTCCTCTGGAGTCCATCTCGATATACTACCATCTCCATTCTAATTTTCACATCCATCAGCCACGTGTCCCTTTTCCTTATCCAAACCGCTAAACGTAAAGTATGAATGTGCATCAATATTTTTATGCAATGTGCGAGTAATAAAATTCAGTAGGACACCACTAATTCATCCTTTACATGTTTGAGCATGTTTAACTAGTGTATTCGGTGATAATAATAAATGAAAAATAAATAACAAAATCTAAAATCACATAATGAGTGGTTGTTCATTAACCATGATTCTACAACCCCCGACTGTACCTTTTCAACTCCATGTTGAATGGAAAGTCAATATATCTAATGTAATCAAAATATGGCCATGATACTACTGATCATACTTCTTGGAATTGTCTGTATGTACTAATCAACATCCACTAAGCTCAATCATTGGAATTCTGCTCCCACATCTCCTCTTGGATGTATCCATACTACCAAAGGATCTAGAAAAATGTCACCTTATCATGGTTCCGAGAGTAGTAGAAGCATGTTGTGGTGGGAAATATATTAAAATTCTTTTAATGTTTATATGCTCAAAACCAAGAGTGAGGAGCTTGAACATCAAATTTTTAATTAATTTATTTAATATCAAAAAAAATATTACCTTATCTTAGGTATATTTTTTCATTAATGATGTTAATCATATGAGAATACCCTTTCAAATTGCCTTCATTGGGTTATGAGGATCCAAGAATATAATCCCTCTAGAAAAAAAATCCATACATGCTCCGTTGATATGCAATCAATGTTAAATGATCTCTATGTGCCAGAGTGGGGAATAAAATGTCTTGTGTTGTTCATTCTTGATCACTCATTATTTAATCTTGAATAAATCTCTCAATCATTTATTTTTCTTGAGAGGGAGAGAGAAAGAGGAGTTAAAAGAAAATTAATTATTTGAAACAATTATCTATTTTCAATTACCTTCACAATAGCCATAACAGTCTATTTATTGGGGTAGATTTTAAGTTAAGATATTTTTTTATTGCATTCTATCCCTTCAAAAATCCTAAAACATTTAATTAGCCTCATTCCATATAATAATAATATTCTTATTATTATTCATTGGTGTTGAGCATTGAAAAATATTATCTAACCATCTTTTTAATTAATAATATTTATTAGACATGGTGTTGGTCTATTCAAACTCTTCATTTATTTATTAAACACCTAAATAAATATTTAATTTAAATATTTCATTAATAAATATATATTTTTGATCAATAAAACATGAATAAAATTATACCGCAATCTTGAGAATAATATTTATTAAATTAATTAAATTCAAATTTTATTCAATCATGATCATCATTGACACTTAGTGTTTGACCATCTAGGATCCTTCCTAATTGGCATCAAGAGATCTTGCCTAATGTCCAAAATTACTCTCTAGAAATGAGTCAAGGAACCAACTAGAAATAACTTAATTTTGAAATGATGAAAACAAAAAATGAACACTCACTATATAATATAATCCCTTTATCATAATATCTCATAAAGAAGGTTGCACATCTATGCCAACAACCTATTTTCTTGGTACATATTTCTTTAAATATCAAAAAACATCGTTACACCATGTACATGAAATTTAATGCAATGGTTATATATCAATCAAATGGATGAGATATCAACATCCATAAATATAGAAGGGATAAATCATTCTTTAACTTAATCATTAATGACATGTGATTCATGACATGAACAATGTATCCTAACATACCATGAATATATGTCGTAATGGTTTTCATCATAAAATCTAAGTGCATGAGTTATAAAATTCCTTAATGATAATTTTAATGTCCAAGTACCATTACACATGCTCGCATATAGGAATATCTGATGACACCAAAACATGTGGAATTCCTACCAGTGTTTCTTTCTCATAATCTCCAATATTCATGATTACCAAGTGATAACTTCATGATACTATGAGTCATCCTCTTATGAGTTCTCTCACTTAACATTATATGAACTATGTGTCCCATCATAGTATGTTATCCAAGAGAAGAACATTCTTTAAGAATATCATCATAACACTTCAAGGTTCTCAATATAACAGAGAACTGCTATGAACATAACAATGTGACATATACTATAGGAAATTATTTCATTAGAGTCTTATAGAGAATTGAACAAAATCTAATAATATGTTTTATTAGTATTCAATATATCTAACATACTTCTAATTAATGTACAAATTGCTAATCCTAGGACACCAACTCCAAGAAACTCCCATGGGGACTATATCCAACTACCTAAAACATTCAGTCCAGTTGAACTCGCATAATAATGATATTTATGGTGAGTCAAGATTTTAGTCAAGGGGTATCATATACTTTCTTCTTTGGAAATACTCCTCACTAAAACCTCACCTCTCTTAAAAAAATACCTCAAGAGATGATACTTCCAAAGTACCTGCTTCATCTGTTGATGTGTACTTGGCTCATTTACGAGAGACACCACAACAATATTATCAAAATAGAGTGTAATAAGAAATTTATTATTATTTACCAATTCATGATATTGGATAATTTTTTGTATCCATAATTCTTATTTAGCTACCTTAGAAGTCACAATATACTTGGACTCTACTATAAAATCTATGACCATAGCCTTTTTTGGGCTCTTCCAGCTCACAATACCTCCATTCAAAGTGAATATGTATCTCTTTTGTGACTTCATGTCATCTTGATAAGTTTGAAAACTATAATATTCATATCTTTTGATGACTGGTTCCCCATATCCTCCATAAACTAGAAAAATATCCTCAGTACACCTAAAATAATTAATGATACTCTCGACTGCCATCTAATGGAGGTCAATTAGATCATATTGATATCTTCTTACTACACTTGATGCATAAGAAACATCTATCCAAGTACATATCATAATATACATGAATGACCCAATCATTGATTCATAGGAAATCCTTTCCATTCTATTTATTTCCCCATGTATCTGAGGAAACATTTTCCTAGAAGGATGAATGCCATGTGACATTGGAAATAATCCCCTCTTGGATTTTTTCTTACCAAATATCTTAAGTATCTTATCAATGTATGTAATTTGACTTAGGCTGAGAAACTTATTTTTTCTATCATTATATATCTTGATTTCAAATATATATAATGTCTCACCCAAGTCCTTCATAGAGAAGAATTTATTCAACCACATCTTATAAAACTGTAAGACTGGTATTTGATTAACTATATGTAATATGTCATCAACATATATTATTATGAAAATGAATGAAAACCCACTAAATTGTTTGTAGACAAAAGGATCACACTCATTCTTTATGAAACCACATTCTATTATAGATTCATCAATAATGAATGTTTCATTTCCTAGATACTTGATTTAATCCATAAATGGATAATTTTTCAATTTGTATATATTTTCATGTTTTGGAGTCACAAACCATTCAGGTTGTTTTATATCAACATCTTATTGATGGTTCCCATTAAGTAAGGTATTTTTGACATCCATTTCTCAAATCTCATAGTCACAGTAAGCCTCAATGTCAAGTATAATTCTGATGGATCTCAACATTACATCTGGGGAAAAGGTTTTATCTCAGTTAATTTCATGATGCTATCTCAATCCATTTACAACTATTCATACCTTATAGGTACCGAATTTTTCTTCAATTTCTAGTTTCTTATTGAATACCCACTTGAAAGCAATGGGTTTGACATCCATTGTAGGATCTACCAAAATACAAACTTGATTTTGGTAGATGGAATCCATTTTAGAATTGATGGATTATTTTCTCATGGAAACATCTATGCCACTTACTACTTCCTTTTAGGCTATAAGATCATTATTATAAACTAATAATTAGTCACCATCCCTGGTGACAAGAAAACCATACCATTCTAGTTCTCTAACCTCTCTTGTACTCCCACACATTACTTGTGTCTCTATAATAGTTTTTCTTACATGGGGATTTATAGAAGCTGTTCATATGACTAGTCTTATGTACATTGACTCTCAAATTATTCTAATTATATCTCCATCCCACCATCATTTTTAGAGATGTTTTCCCTCTAGAGGAATATAGAATGTCTTTCCACTATTACTTTTTTTTCTAAGGGTTCATATTGGTAATATCCCATTGTTTCTTTGAGTTAACCTATAATGTCACATTCTACACATCAAGGTTAATGTTTCTTCTTAAAATAGGCCTTAAAAAATCTTTCCAAACCAAAAAATGAATGTATGACAACCTAGGTTTCTTTCCAATTCATATATGGTATGATATACTGAATAACCTTCGTGATGTTTTTTTAAAATGTTTTGTATTTGTAGAAAAATAATATTTTGTAAAATAATGATTTTTGAAAAACTGGTGAAAGTTTCTAAATTTTCAAACATAAAAATATATAGGGAGAAAAGTTTTTTTTAGAGAAAGTTGTTTTCTGGATATAGATTATTAGACTAAGTAGCCCCATACACAAAGTATCAAACTGTGTAGCACTGATTGGATAAGTCGTTAGAATATCAAAGTTGTTGATGAGACATATCATTGGTCTTAGATGAATTATCATGAATTTCAAGTTTCAGTCAACTCAATGTTGGTTATAAATCCAGAATGTTGTTGAAGAGTTTGAATGAATATAGTGATGTTAAGAGTTAGAAAGTTTAAAACTTTCTATCCTTCAGTCAGACAATTATTTTCTAGTTTTTAATTTTCAAATATCATTAATTGTCTATAAAAATTGTGATACAATACTTATGAAGAAAAAAGGAAGATTAATTAAAACCATTCATATTGTGTTTTGGTTGAAAAGAAACAGGGTTTTGAATGTAATATAAGTAATAATAATTTTTTATGTAAGTCAGAAGGTGCATTTCCAATCTTGAAGTTATCATAAATCAAGAAAAATCTGATGATAATAGATTTTTATGAAATGGAAAAATCATAAAGAATTTGTTAGTTATAGGAATAAAGAAATAGTTTTCATCTGATCCATAAGTATAGAGCATAGAAGTTTTTAGAAGTATGAATGAGTTATATCTAGTGAGGTTTGAATAATTTCAAAGATGCAGAATGCAATTTCCATCATAATGAGAATTCCATCGTTATGAGGATTCAATAAGATTAATGCTAAGGATATTCCCTCAGACTAACTATGAGGACGAAATTCAATCAGACTAACTCTTAGGAGAAAATTCAATCATAATTACTTTGAGAAGGAAATTAAATCAAGAATGACATTGAGAAAATATTTAAATTGGAATAACTCTATGAAAAAATTCAACTAGACTAACTCTGATGAGGAAAGTCAATTCTGAATGAGTTGAGGAAGTTCCATTATAATGAGTTGAGGAAGTTCCATCCTAATGAGCTAAGTATGTTACATCATAAGGAGCTAATGAAGTTCCATCATACCGAGGAAAATTTAACAAGTATGATAATAATAATTACAAATAAGACTCTATAATATTTCAACATATTTGTGAAGAGTTTAAGTGGTCAAAATACAAATTCAAATATGTGTTGATCTTAAGGTTTTTGAATTTAATTAAGTTGGAAAAATTTTCTAGTTTCATCCCTTTGTCTTTCTGGGATTCCTATTAATAGAAGAAAAATTCATTCGCACTTTACATCTTTTTTACGTGATTGGAAAAGGTGGACCACTGTAGAATTCATGTCATTGTTATCTTTTTGGAATGAGACCTCATTATAAGGTTGGACATCTTAATGTTTTATTTACCAGACTACGGAATATCTGAAAGAGAATTTGAGAAGAGTTTGAGTAATATATATTGAGAATTAGTTCATCGTAATGTTTCCATTAAACTAAATTCGTTGGACTAAGTCCATTGAACCCATCCCCATTGGAATGAGAGAATCAGTCCTTGTCACATTGGACTGAGGATTTCAGATAGAGAATTTGTGGAGAAGATTCAAGAAAGTATTTATTATATTATTTTGGCTCAATTGTTTATAATAAAATTTGTAAGGTGACGGGAGTTAGTATAATAATTTCTACTGAGTCATAGAAGATATCTAGTGGCAGTTGGCATGAGTTGTATTCACTTATTCATTATAGATAATTTATATAGACACACAGGAGTGTCTATGTAAAGGATGTAGGTTCTCACACTGAGGAAAAACCTTTAATATCTTATGTGATTTACTTGATTTCCTATATTTTCAGGCATGAGTATTTTCTAAATGAAAATAAGGATATAAACATTAACATGTTTCAGGGGTGATGTTTTTTAAAAGTATTGCAACTTATAAAAGTGACCAGCTGATTCAACCCCATTCTATTTTGTTATTTAATCATTTTAAACATTAATTGGTATAATAGGGAAGGTTCCTTTATTTAATCCTTATCATGGATAATATCAATTCTATCAATAGTAGATGAATCCCTACATTTGTTGGACAAAATTATTATGTATGAAAATTTTGAATAATCTTTATCTGCTATATTTTG
Organism: Viscum album; assembly: GCA_963277665.1. NCBI lineage: Eukaryota > Viridiplantae > Streptophyta > Magnoliopsida > Santalales > Viscaceae > Viscum > Viscum album. The sequence continues at coordinate 982,665,650 of OY728148.1, read as the reverse complement.
GCCTAGACGTTTTTTATGCTACTAAAATTGGTTTTACACATTTATGAATTATTTCCCTATGTTTTTTACTAATAAAATAAATTTAGAATTTGATGGAAAGGCTAGAAATTATATTCTTATGTCCTTATCAGAAAATGGATATATGAAGTTGATGGGTTTCAAAACTTCAAAGAGTATATGGGATAAGCTGGAAAGTATATTCAAAGGGAATACTAATGTGAAGGAATAAAAGATAGAAATTTGGAATAGTATGTATGAAGACATAAGAATGAGAGATGAAGAATCCATTAATGAATACATCATGAGAGTAAATGAAATTGTTTGTGTAAGATCCCGACCTTTCCTGAAGATGACTTGAGATAAATTTCAGGTATTTATTTTTTTCTTATTTAAGAATACATGGGTTGGGTTTTACCTTGGGGTGTGTTTGGGAAACAATTTGAGAAAACTGGAAGGGAGAAGAGAAATTCATGGTTGGCGCATGGTTTTCCCAAACCATGTGCCCCAACCCATCAAACTGTGCAACACTGGACAGAGGAATTTCACTGTTAGCGCACAGTTTGTAATACCATGCACCCTATTAGGAGAAACTATACACCCCCATAATATAGGCACATGGTTCGTCTCACAGTTAGGGTAAACCATGCACCCCTTCCCAACTATCCATGCATGGCCTTTTAGATAACCCAACCGTTATATTTTTAAACACTCAAACTCCCATTTTAACTTTTATTCAACCCCTATTCAACCCTAGATGATATTTCGTGATTTTGGAGCCTCCTAGATAGATTTAAAGTCTTCACGGCCTCTATTATTTGTGAGTCAAAGACTATATCAAATATATGCACCCTTCTTAGTAAGAGGATCTCATCTCACTTGGTTTCTCATTCCTTCTCCTTTCTTCTCCTATTTTTGATAGGGGTTGTTATTCTTATATTGATTGGATATATACCTTGTTTTTTTGATCTAGATATATTATTGTAGATATATATATAGATTTAAGAGATCCTTATTTTTTCAATCTTGATTTAGGGTTTTAGATTCAGATCTTGTTCTATGTCGTTGTGCTGCTCAAATTTTGTGGATTTCTGTTAAACGACTGCTTGTCAACGAATCGAGTTAGTTGGTCTATAATCCAAATCCCAAAGTCTTTATTTAAATTATGTATATGTTATTTTATAATATCTATTAGATTTTTGTTAATTGTGTTCTTGACTAATTTAATTAATTTGGTGAATTAATTTATTAAGGAATTGTGAAAATGGGGATTTTGGAAATTATAAATAGAGATAATTAATTGTAGAATTAATTGTGAGATATTGAGATTTGAGGATTGAAATATTTAATTTTGTGATTAATTATGATATGTTGAGCTTGTGATTGAGACAATTAATTGTGGAATTAATTGTGGAATTTTGAGTTTGTGGATATTGATTAATTAATTGTAGAATTAATTAATTTGATTTATGTACTCAATTAATTGGGAAATTAATTAAAGGTATTTATGTGATAAATAATAGTTTAATTATTAATGAATTTTTTTGGGGTAGGTTAATTGTTTAATTGACTAATATAATTTATGTTATTAATTAATTGTAGAATTAATTAATTTACATGATGTGGTTAATTAATTTTTTAATTAATTAATGTTATTTGTGTGATTAGTTAATTATTGAATTAAATAATGGAATCCTTGTGTTTAAATAATTGTTGAATTAGTAATGCAATTTATTTGGATGTTTAACTGTTGAATTAATTATGTATTATGAATGCTAACAAGGTAATTTAGTTTAGAATTAAATAACGAGAACTTGTTCATTCTAATGTGTAAGTTATTAATGGTAACATGGTCATTTAGTTGTGAAATAATGAATGGGAACATGATCATTATAATGTGTATGGTATGAATTGTAACATGGTCATTTATCTGTGAATTAATTAATGGGAACATGTTCATTCTATTGTGTGATGTATGAATGGTAACATGGGAAGTCAAGTATGAATTAAATAATGGTATCAATGACATTATGAGATAAGATATTCGTCGGACATACTTCCAGACCCGGTATGAGACAAAGTAGGTATTGAATGATAAAAATGGAATTATGAGATATGAAATCCATTAGACACACTTTAGGATTCAGAATGATCCAAAGCATGCATTAAGGTATGAGTGTCTATGAGTGTTTGGGGGTTTATTTTGTTAAATAAAGATTAATTGATAATGTGATAACAATTTACTTATGAATTTTAATTATGTATTCATACTGCTGCATAAACATTATATTAACTATATATTGTTTTATACACTATTTGTGGTGGCTTACTGAGCTGTACTCACACGCTACTCGGGCTGCGTTTTTGGTACCCAAATAGACTTTGGGTTTTCTGGATACGTTAAGGGAAAAAGAACATTGTTATATGGATGATATGGGATAGAGCATGGATGAGGGAACTAGAAATGATTTGGGACCCAATTAGGGGTGTCATTAGTGTAATTTTTTTTAATTTTAGACACTTGACACCTACATTGGCATGGAATATTTTTTTTCTATAGTTTGGATATTGTATTTCCACTTTTAGCCATCTCGTTACACCGATTATTTCAGTTTATGATTACATGATATTTAGTTATTGTTTTTCATTTTCTTCTAGTGTATTTAATCTGATAGAAGGTGGTATAGTCTGCCCATTATCGATATTTTAGACCCTCACTGATATTCGGTATCGTCTAGCATACGAGGAGGCACACTTCAGGTCACGTGACTGACCGACTCGAGGCATCGATGTGTAGCACCTGGGTCACGACATTACAAAGTGGTATCAGAGTCCATTTTTCTATTTTTATAACTATTTGGTAAAGGTAGACGTGAAACTAGAAATATTCAGGCCTTGGTTATGATCTCATGCATGGGAGTAGCTAACCCATGTATGGGGGAGAACCAAAGTACCCAGGGTGGGATTGTTGGTATTCCAATTTTCTGTTACAGTTGAATATTATTTCAACTTTGGTGACACACTTGTTGTGTGTTGTGATTATTGATGTTAATTTTTTCTGATTTTTGACTCGTGGACCATTATGGCACAAGATTTGAGTTACATGAATCATTCTAGGGACTTAGGGTTATTGTGTCATGTATCATTTTAGGCACACAATGAAAAATGGGTTATGGGTAATTTATTGAACATGAACTATTTTTCCTTGCTTGTGAAATTGATAATGATTGTTGAATGATGTAAGATGAGAATAAATGGGTGTATAAATGTGAAACTGGAATAATTAGAATGTGTTTACCCTTGTTATCTAGTACCAAGGAGTAATATTATTAAGGGTGGTGATAACACCTCAGTTTTCACTATGTGGTAGTGTATGGGGAAATGACTAGTTGTGGAATATTGTATTTTACCTTAAATGTGTTAATTTTGTAAAAGGGGGCCTAAGGTACCTATTTGTGATGGTATAGATATTTCTTTGTGACGATGCTTATTAAGAGAATAACATGAGGATATGGCTAGAGATTATCTACTAGTAGTATGAACTAAGGCACCAATTGTGTCAGGTGAGGAATTGAGGGAGCAGTTCCAAGAGAAAATTTCCCACTTCATGAAATTAATGGGTAGAGACCCAGGGTGGGTTGTGAAGAGTATGTTTGATCTAAAAATGTAATTACAAATTGAACACCCTCCTACTTTTATGGGAGAGGGTGGTCCTGAGAGAGATGATTTCTGGATTGAGTCCCTCGATACTATAATTGACCAAATTGAGACTCCTGTAGAGAGGATGATCATGTTGGCTTCTTACATGATACAAGGAATAGTGAGTCACTGGTGGTATGTTTAGGCATTGACTGTATAGGCGAATGGTATGTTATGGAAGAAAATGGTGGATAAGTTTCTAGAGAACTTCTATCCAGAGATACTGAGTCAGGAGAGAGTAGGAGAGTTCATGAGGTTGACTTGGGGAAATATTTATGTTATAGACTATGTTGGAAACTTTACACATTTGCAACCCATTTCTCTAGCATTGGAAGTGGATGACATAACTACAGAGATACATTTTTAGGATGTGATTAAATGTGAGATTATGTCGCAAGTTAACCATTTTCAGGTAAATGAGTTTTCTGAGGTGATGGATAAGAGTCCCATAGATATGGGTAACCTAAAGAGGCTTCCATTGTAGGAAAGGTGGTTCCATTTGGATGATTAGTAGGTACGACTTCTACAAGTAGGAATCATTTCTATGAAAACATCATCCAGGGCAGTGGGAAACAATGTACCTAAAAAGAGGGATTATTTGCATATGACATTAATCGAGTGATCTATCACTAGTGTAGTAGATTAGGAAACTTTTTAATATAGTTACCTCAACCACCAATATAGTTACAGTCTTGTAAAAAGATGGGACATCTACATAATTTCTATAGGACCTAGTGATAGATGAGTACTAAGGGTATAGCTAGTCAGAATCTGAGTGTAGGAAGAGGATATTCTCCACCATATCAGTCTTGTATATGTAGTTCCACTGGACATGGTGGTAATGTTAGTGTATATGGAGCTTCAGGGTAAGAGCGCTCATATAAGTAGTGTAGTGCAGCATAGGGGACATAGACTACATCACGGGGAAGTGGGGTAAGACCGTTGCATTCTTTTCACCCTACACTTGTGGATATCAAGGCTGGACCATTGATAGTGAGACATTCTATTTTTATAGATTATATGATATCTGGTGCCTTATTTGATATCGGTGCCTATTATTCCTTTATTTCTAAAAAACATTTTAATGGTTTGAGCCTGGTGATTTAGTTCGTGAGTGGGGTGTTGATGACAAACACACCTCATGGAGTTCGGCCAAGAGGCATTTTTTTTGTGCAAGGGGTTTTCTCTTGACGCCGAGTAGTATCAATTTCTATGGGATATTTATATCATAGACATGCCAGTCTTTGAACTAATTATGGTTTTGGACTGGTTTGTATCATATTTTCCCCACATTAATTTTTACCATAAGAGAGTGACCATTACATCTCCTAAGGGTTACCAAAATATTCACTGTGGAGAGTTGGATATTGAGGCATTCTGAGTAGGGACCATTACTCATCAAATAGGAGTGATCACAACCTAGGTTTCTAGTTTATTTATAGATGATGGAGGTGTAAAATGAGATGTATTTCCACACATAGTTTATAAGTTTTAGGATGTGTTTACTTAATATTTCCCAGGGATTCCTCCTGAGAGAGATGTGGAATTTAGCATTGAACTCATACCAGGGGAAGAGAGGATTTCTATTCCAGAATATAGAAGGGAACCAAAATATATTCACGAGCTCAAGACTCTGCTGTAGGAGTTAGAGAATAAGGTATTTATTTATCTGAGTATGTCTCCTTGGGGTTCACTAGTGTTGTTTGCAAAGAAGGCTGATAGGATTTTATGCTTATTTGTTGATAACCAAAAGTTGAACCAGATGACTGTGAATAACCCGTATCCTCTCCCCCATATCGATGACCAATTTGACCAGTTATTAGAAGCTTGTGTGATCTCAAAGATTGACTTGAGATTAGGGTATCATAAACTGAGAGTTTATACTTCTGATATACCAAGGGATGAATTTAGAAGCAGGTATGGACTATATGATTTCATCATAATATTTTTTGAGTTGTCGAACACAAAAGTAATTTCTATGGACTTCATGAACAAAATATTTAATTTGTACCTTGATCAGTTTGTGGTAGTGTTTGTGGAAGAAATCTTGGTGCTCTCCAAGACACATGATTATTATGACCAAAATCATGATATCATCCTAAGTACAATAATAGAGCATTGGCTATACATCAATATATCTAAGTACAATTTTTTGGATTGATCAGCTACACTTCTTGGGTAGCATCATCTCAGAGGATTGTGTGTTGGTAGATCTAGAGAAGGTTCAGATAGTTGTTTCTTGAGAGCATCCCAAGAGCATGTTTGATATCCATTGATTTATTGGATTTTCTAAATATTATTAGAGTTTCATTCAAGAAATTTACCTATTGGAAACATTACTGATGGGCTTGACCGAAAAAGGGATAATATTTTTTTGGTCATAATATTGTGATAATTCTTTCTATGAGTTGAAGAATATTTTGGCATCAGTACAAATTTTGATCATACCTAAGCAAGGTGAGAAGTACACAATGTATTGTGACACTTCTGGGATTGTAATTGGAGTTGTGTTGATGCATGGAGATCAATTTTTGGGTTATGGTTCTATGAAGTTTAGGCCCCTTGAACCAAACTACCCTAAATATGACCTCAAGTTGGCTATAATGGTTTATGTTTTAATGTGTTGGGTACATTATCAATTTATAAATTTGTTTATCTGTGTATATTGATCACAAGAGATTAAAGTAAATATTTTCACAGTGAGACTTGAATCTTCAATAACAGAGATGGGTTGAGTATATGAAACCATTTAACTTTGATCTAGAATATATGCCTAGAAAGGGGAACATTGCTGATGATGCTTTGAGCAGGAACACTCAAACTCAGGTAGTTCAAGAGTCTAGTGCTGAGTGGAAGATGATGGATTTACCAAACGAGATACACATTGTGGTTTATTAGAGTTAGGAATAGATGAATCTCATAAAAGTTTCATTAGAGTATACATTTTTGAGATAGATCTATGATAGAAAGTATGTGGATTTATAATCTTTTACCTTGAGGGAAAACCTTGAAGGTGGGGAGTCACCTTCTAATTGGAGCATAGATGAGGATGAGGTCATCTGTGTCAGGAATCAGTTTGTCATACTTAAAAGAATGTGAGATATACTGATGTGTGAGTTTCTTGCCTTGAAGTGGGTGGTACATCCAGGTGTGACCAAAATGCACCGTGAACTACAAAGATAGTTTTGATGGTTGGAAATGAAAAAAAATAGCATGGTTTGTGACATGATGCTACACCTATCAGTAGGTGATGACCGAGCAGTAATGACCTATAGGTTTACTACAGTCATTGGCCACTATAGAATGGAAGTGGAACAATGTGAGCATGGACTTTGTGGTGGTTCTCTCAAGGATTCCATAGATGAATAATTCTATTTGGGTTTTTGTGGATAGACTGAAAAAGGCTGTGAATTTATTGAATATATGGGAGACTTTATCAGTGGAGCAGTTGGGATATTAGAATGTTTGGGTGATAGTCTCTCTGCACGAGGTGCCACAGAATATTTTTTCAGACTGAAACTTGTATTTTACTTCACAATTATTATAGGTATTGTAGAAGGTGCTTGGTATGTAGGTTTTATTGAGTATGAATTTCTACCCACTGACAGATGGGTGGTCCAAGCATACTATTCATGTGCTTGAGGATATGTTGTGATTTTGTGATCTAATCTTTGGTGGGTCTTGGGAGAATCACATAGCACTAGTGGAGTTCACCCATACCAATAGTTATTGGGAAACTATATCGATGGAACCATATGAGGCTCTTTATAGTAGTCCATGAAGAACACATCTAGTATGGATGGATGTAAGTGAGTCTAAGTTGTTGGGACCGAGTCTCGTGGAGGACACATTAGAGCATGTACAGTTGATTCAGAAATATATGGATATGACCCAATGTTGATAGAAGTCATACGCTGATAGAAGTAAATGACAGCTAGAGTTTATAAAAGCTGATCATGTATTCATTTGAGTGTTTCCTAGATTCAATAACTATAGAATACAGAGACAGGGAAAGTGGGCACCCATGTTTGTTTGACCGTTAGAGTTGGTGGAGAGAATCCGGCTAGTGGCATACCGATTGGCTCTTCCACAGAGATACAATGCTATGTATGATGTTTTCTAAGTGTCAAAACCAGGTTGGTATCACCCCAACCCTTCTAATGTGATTTATATGGATGATGTTGAGATTGAGATAGATTTTTACTTTGAAGAGAATCTAATACGTGTGTTGAATCACAGTGAGAAAGTGTTGTAGGGAATGTCCATGCCTATTGTTTGTGTGTTGTGGAAACATGGGAATGTGTGGGAGGAGACATGGGAACTGAAAGAAGATATGTGGGATCATTTTCATAAACTTTTTGACTTGAATTTTAGAGATTCTTGGGAGTGAAGCTGAAGGATAAGATGTTATAAGGTTGTGAGATTGTAAGATCCCGAACCTTCTAAAAGATGACCTGGTCTTAATTTCAGGTATTTATTTTTGCCTTGTTTCAGTGTACTTGGGTTGGGTTTTACCTTGGGGTGTTTTTGGGTGAAAAATTGTGAAAATTTGAAGGGAGAAGGGTAGTGCATAATTGGCTCATGGTTTTCCCTAATTGTACACCCCTTCCCAACAAACCATGAAACCAGGGATAGAGAGGAATTACATGGTTGACACATTGTTTTTCAATCTGTACACCCTATTATGAGAAACTATGAACCCCCATAATAGAGTTTCATATTTATGTACAAATTTAGGGGAAACTATTCTCCCCTACCTAGCTAACCATGCATGTCTTTTTAAATCACCAATAAATTAGATTTTTATTCACCAAAACCCCCATTTAACTTCTATTTGATCCCCATTTAACCCTAGACAATATTTCATGATATTGTATAATCCTATATAGATTAAAAGACTTATCAACCTTTTTAATTTTTTATTTTAATCCTGGATTGAAGATCTTCACCCCTCCCTATCAGAGGTTCTTACCTCACATGGTTTACTATTCCTTATCCTTTATTATCCTATTCTATAAATGGGTTTTATTCCTATTTTGATAGGATATTATAAGGCCCCGACCTTAAACCTTACTTAATAATGAATTAAATGAATAATTCACATTTAGGATCTTTTCACGTTTAGTGTTTTATAGAATTAGGACATAACTATTACATCTCAAAATATTAAAAATTAGACACTTCTACTATGTTTCCATAAAATAGAATCTCTTAAAATGAAACATGTCTAGTTCCATGTTTTAGATAGCATGACTTTTCCTTTATCACATCCTTGACACTATTCCCCATTAAGTCATGTGAAAAACATTTCAAAAACATAGGATGAGATTAAAAACCACAGTATGGGATATAAAAGTACGAAATGAAAACATTAGTCCATGAATGAAATCATACATTACCCATAAAACATAAGCATTTTTACATACCTCATCAAATCTTGAATAAATCATAGAAATCATAAGACATAAAGGTAACTTGAGGCATTCATAACATTCTTATTTAGGGAGTAACCCTCATGGTTATGTTTGGAATACCCATCATAGTATATTCCCTAAATCTCTTAGGATAATGCTTAAAGGTTAACTACTTCACGTTACCCAATGCATTGTGGAGATATATTGGGCTCACCCGCCCTTATTTTATCATGGAACCACCCGTCTTCATAACAATGCCCAAGAACCATTACATAATCGTAACACGTAAAACATGTATAAAGGATACATAATATTTCCACATTTCAATCACAAGATATCAATACAACACATTGATATAATAAAAAATTATGAAAACCATTTTCAATTCCAAAATAAAATAAAAGTAATACGAGGTATTTGTTTTTCATTTTTTAAAAAAAAGTTAGGTTATGGCTTGTAGAGGATGCCAAAAATCAAATAATGGTCACGGCGGCAGAGAAGTCATTGTCCCCGCATACGTAGGACAAAAAAACATTCCTTTTGTCGTTTAGTAAAACGCTTTTTATAAAAAAATGATTCCTTTTGAATAAGCGTAAATGTCCAAGGGGTTTATACACCGTATAAAAGAATGTTCTGTATAAAACAAAATATTCCTCAATGAATGGAGATTGAGACAAAGTCCCTTACCCCTTATCCGACGTGACTTGATTGCTCTTTAATCACCTGAATTATAATCTTGAGTGAATTTATACTTGGTTAAGAATCTTTTTCAAGTTAATTATTCCTTTTATATCACTTATTACCATGTCATGAACATTATGTAATTATATAAGTTAATAACGGTCTTTTTAATGATCATTGGTACTTCTGTAAAAAATAAACTCTTTATAATTACAAGTTGTTCATGTATCCATTATATCCAGAGTTATATTCATTATGTAGATATCATATATATCATATATATCCAGTATATACATGAATTTATAGTATTACATAACATTTAGAGGTAAGAAATGAAATGCACCATTCACGGAGATGGTAAGCCGTACGTATGCACGAACGCTACTTTCATTTCTATTTTGTATTTTATGGAATGGAATCATAATGACATAAAGGTATATTATAATTCCAGTATAATTTCATATATAATATCATTAACTCCATCCTTTATATGTAACCCCCCGAGACTTTATAGTGTGCACTTTTCAAAACAATTCAATAACTTTCACTACACGTAACACCGATTTCAAGCGCACCATGACTTACCAAAAAAGTCGTTCAAAAGAGGTTATGAATAGTATTAACTAAATTTTTCATCTTACATAATCCTTATAATTTTAGAATCCATATTATGAGCTTCATAGACATAATGTAAGAACAAATTCATTTTTTTCATATAAAAGAAGTATTTTTCAATAATGCACTTTTACCAACAATAATAGTGAACCCTTTTTAAATCCAATATTTTATACTTTTATATATTAAATTTGACTAAATAAATTTATTCTTTAGAATGGGGACATAATATTTTTTTACAATTTAACACCATAAGCTTCCACGGTACGCTTCTCTTTGAATAATACAGTAGTGTGTGTTGTACGCAACTTCGAGTTCTAACACACACCACAACCGATAAAACTAGTCGTTATGAATAGTAATACATAATTTTTTAAATTATATATATTTTATATTTCAAAATGGACTTCATTTTTGGATTCGGAGTGTCGAATTTAACATAAGGTTAAATTTTGGATAACTTTAATATTTTGATGAATAGTGAAAATTACTAAATTTTAATCAAAAACAACTTTTTTAATCAAAATAATTAATAGTGATAAATTATGAATTTTAGTGGGTTTAAAGTATATTTAGAATATATTTTTACCATTTAATACAATGTTTGTCATTAGACATAATTTCACAATTAAACCGAACATAAACAAGTATCAATCTTTTGATAGTTATTATATCTTAAAAACACGCTTTTTGTTTTAACAACAGGAATTATTTTTAAATTAATTTCTGCCACCACTGTGTTTTGAATTTGGAAAAATGGATTCCATATTTGGAATCAGGATATTCAGATTGTGTTAATAGGTAACTTTTATTTTTAGACATTTTGAATAATTACTGCGGTAAATATTTTATTTACCATGGTTAAGGGTAAATCCGGTAAATAAGGGTTAAAAAATAATATTATAATAATACTAAATTACCCTAAAACTTGTCCTAACCATATGTTTTGATATATTTTCGACCATAGACATATTTGGGTCGATTTTGGGACCCCATAGAGCCACTTGTAGGTGATAGGGACACTTTATTTTAATTAAGTCAAAATGAATACAAAAATGACACAAGCATATATCTTTTAGAAAAACAATTTTTACATAGGGTTACATGTGTTGGATTTTAGAATATAAATATTAATTAGAAAGAAAAAACTATTTTCTACATAATGATATTTTATTTAAAATTTTTAGACATTAAATATTATAATTTATATATGACACAATGATGATGCGGAAATTACAATAATAGTGAAAATTTAAATTAATTAATATTATAAATACCCAAATAAATATAATATTATACTTTAATGAATTAAAATAATTTTATAGGATAATATGACATATTAGTATTGATTTAATTAACTTTTTTCTAAGTAATCATTCTGTTATGAGTTTCACAAAAATCAACTATTGAATAGTGTCAAATTTGACATAAAAGAGTTTTTAAAAAAACTATTATATTATTAATTGATATTAATATCATAAAAATCTAATGTTATTACAAGAGACTTATATCATTATATTTGTATCATTAATGGACCAATTGGGGGTCGCGTGGATGTATATAGTAAGTGTATTAACCATATAATATAAAAATACAAAGAGACATTGTAAAAGTGAAACTAATTAACTTATAGTTAATACTTAAAGATAAGGTTAATATAAGTTCCCAAACCTGTATAAATTCTTTTGGTTGAGTTTTGTCCGACCTATCCTCACCTTAGTATTTAAATAATCAACTTTTGAGCCATTAGAAACTGAATATGAATTTATTATAAAATAATATTTCTAGCTTTTCCAAAGGTGCCCCACACCGCTCTTATAAAAGGTCACTCTTCCTTCTCATTTATTCACAAATTCAAAGCCTTTTGGTTCTGCCAAAATCTTCCCAAATACTCTCCCAACTTCCCTCAATACAACCTAGAGGCCTTAGATTGATCAGAAATACAACCTATGGAGACCTTTTGACCAAATCAAAAGGAAGTACCCGAATAAGAGGTAATGATTTGACCACCTTTTTCCGAGTTCCGTTCTTCTTCCACTTCTTCTTCCTTTGTTTTTACCATTATAAAATAATAACTCCAGTATAATATATATACTATGATGTTATTATAAATATGGTACAACCATTTTCTGTATTCTATCCACCTTTTGAATAACATGTCACCATACGTGCGTATGTATGGCTTACCGTCTCCACGTCGTGGTGTAATTGTTATTCAATATATTATTATTTGGATGGGTATAATAATGATGTGTAACTCATTTAAATAATAAATATAACATGTTAATGATTCTGTATATATGATATACCATCCATTTACATATTATTTTAATATCAAAAGAATGATATTGTCGCTCGTGCGTACGTACGGACAACCGTCTCCACGAACGCGATGAGATTCATTCTCCATCGTATCCATTCAAGTATAATTCTCATTTGATGATTAATAATAGTATATAAGGACTTGATATCATTCGGGATATGATTAATATACAACCTATACATTACAAACATGTCTTACTTAATAAAACATATAAATGAAAACGAGTAATTTAACACCCGAAACGACAATAATTCAAAGATATTATTAACAAAGAAATTTTAAAAGATCATATATGATATCATATTAATGTATATGATTATTGAATAATTTAATAAAAATTATTTCACCATTATAGAGGAGTTTAACCTACCCCAACCAAGGAAAAGTACAATGTAAGGGTTATTTCACAATCTCTTCATTATCCGAGGTTGTTTATATATAATAATCTGTTGGGATCTCTTTATCATCCACATCCTTGTTTCTTAAAAATGTATTTAAAAAAAATTACTATTTAAAAGAATATGGGTTAAGGTCATTTATACCCTTGTTTGACTTTTTATAAGAGTTTTATAGAGTAATCTTTCTGTCGTTTTCCAAACAAGGTGCTTTTAACCTTTTCGATAGAATTAAGGTAAGAATGTTTTTTTAACTTATACGGCAGGTGCAGTTATTTTCCACCGTTATAAAATCGTCTAAGCTTCCCTTTCAAGCTTATAAGAATATTTTCGAAGAAAAATGTTTTATTTTATAAATATATGAATCTTAACTTATTTCAAAAATAGAAAGAGATATTTCTCTAAAAAGAGTTTTGATTTCATCTATGGAAACATCCTTTGATGGATTTTACACTTATTTGAAGTTGATTTATTATGATACAAAAATTTTATATTTTATTGAAGGTTTTGTGATATATTTGACTGTGGATGTGCTATTTTTATACCATTCATAGTTTATGGTGAAAGTATTGACATTTCATATGCTTGTTTTAATACGAATGTTTATGTTATGTTTATACCTATTCATATGGGAATACATTGGACTTAATATGTGATGGGTGGAGCCCTCTATAGCTACTTGATTAATTGGTAGGTCTCATGAGACAAACTAGTGTCTTGGCACAAGGCCTTGGGAAAATCTTATTTATAGTCTTGGCACGAGGCCTTGGCTATGTGGTTATGATAGTCTGGCATTATGCATTCCATCATTATGAAAGTTGTTATTGATATTGCATGTGATTATTCGATTAGTAGAATATCCATGTGAATAAGTAAATGGAATTGTTTCATTTTATATTTTCCATACTATATTGAAGTTCAAGTTTAAAAGGCTTTTGTTTTAGTTATACATTGCCTTAAATGTTTATTCTTATTTATGAAAGTTTCCGCTATATTGTTATCCTTACTGAGAATTTGTGCTCACCCCTTTTCTATGTTTTATTTTTCCCAGGATATGAAGAAGTAAATTATGAATGACCTGCAGGGATAGTATGAGGGGATAAGAGTGTTGTCTATGGAGACTATATTGTTGTAGTTTTCATTTTTATGATGTAAAACATATTGAATATATCTAGTGTTTCCAAGGCTACTAAACCAATCGGTCTTTCGAGATTTGATCTTTCTTGTGATCATGCCAATGTTATGTAATAATGCACCGACTCTGGGTAACTGGTGTTGGCGCGTTACATTATACATCCCACATATGGCATTAACAAATCAAATCACTTTGAGGGGGCGGTAGTCAGCACTTCCTAAAATGAAGATATCGCGTATACCCATAATGAAAGCCATAAAGGTATTCCATAAATGCAAAATAAATAAGCTTAAGGAAAACATAAACATATTATATATCATATATAATTATATTTTCATCTTAATGGCCACCTTTGGTGGTGTTAGAAGAATATTGAACAATAATCGTTTCATGAGGCATAAATTCTCCATCCACGGAAACAATATTCTCTTTAACCATTAGCTGAATGTGTGTGTAAGTGTAGCTCTAATACTTCACATAACAAAATCCTAGTATATTGAAGATACTGGTGTTGTTACAAAATAATGGAATAAAATGATTTTAGGGGGTTGGAGAAGCAAAATAAAACATAAGAACATAAGAGAATACATTACCTTTAAAACAGGTAACTCTTTTTGATTTGAGCTCAATGGCTTACTTGGAAAGACTTCTGCCCAATGTGAGGCTTCTAGGAGTAATAGAGGGATGGGAAGAGACAAAATGGGCAGGGGTTGGCCGAGAAAAAGGCTTGAGATGTGTGGGTATGGTGGTAGAGGTGGGGGCCTTTTATAAGAGGAGATGAGCGTCACTCTTGGAAAGTTATAAAAGGTTACTTTATTATAAAATGCATTTCGGATATTAAAGGTCCCAAAATTATATATTTCTAGGATAAGGTGATTAGAGTTCTAAATCCACCCATACAATAGGTTTTTGATAGGTTTAGGTCTTAGATTTTACATTATCATTTCATTTTATTTAAATCATTAAATAATGAGGTAATCACTACATCATAATGGTGTCATAAATAATTGAATTTATTTAATATCAAAAAATTATTAAAAACATTCATGATGTAGGAAATATTTTTAGAGTTTTAATGAATATTTAAAGTCAAAATTATGACTTGTATAACACCATTTAAAAATTTCTTTAGTAAAACAACACATGTTTGTGACATTTTTATTTTAACATTAAATAAAAATTTATTAATGTCATTTTCATAAAAAGTGGCTCCATGGGGTCCCCATGTTGACCCATGGATTTTATTGGTCGTCCATGACACATCCAATAAGGGTAAGACATGTGTCCAGGTCATTTAATATTATTAAAACATTATTTTTACCTTAAATTACACTAATTACCTTTAATCATGATTAAAAACATAAAAGTTACTATTCACTAAAAAAATTATTTTAATCCCATTGAACAAAATGTTACTTCATAATGGAAAAAATGAATGTCGGATTTTTGAAATTCAAAACACAGAGGTGGTAAAATTTCATTTAAACGAAAAACCAGTTTTTTTTAGTACCATTTAGTGGTTTCACTATTCATCAAAAATTGATGTTTTTCAGAAAAATATCAAAACTTCACCCTATGCTATATTTGATATTCCGAATTCAAAAATGATTTCAATTCTAAAAAATTCAAAACATATAAGTTGCATTAATTAATTTAATAATTAATTCCCGCTGTCAGAACAAATAACGTGTTTTTATGAAACAATATATATCAAAAGATTGACAGTAGTTTAAGTCCAATTTCAAAGTGAAATTAATTCCAGTGACCACTATTTGATTAAATGGTAAAAAAATATTCTAATTTTACTTTAAAAACAATTAAAAATATAATCTAATCATATAAATAAATTATATTAAAAATAGGTTTTGAATTAAAATACAACATTTTTCACTATTCATTAAAAAAATAAACATTATCGGAAAAATACCAAAAATTTACACGAAGTAAATTTTGATGTCCCGATTCTAAAGAAGAATTTTATTTGTTCCAAAATAATATTTAAGAGTAACCACAACTATATTTAAAAATGGTTCTCCATCAAAAGGCGATTAGTGGGCTTTAGTGAAAATTAGTGTATATATGCCTAAAATTGAATTCTTTTCGTATTTTAAGCCTTTATCCTTTATTGGATAAATGTAAAAATATTTAACAAACATATATAATCATATTTTAGTTATTTCTATTCATTCCATCAAATACAATAGCTATTTGGTATCTAATATTTAAAATAATATTATTTCATTACTACTGTGCAACGTAAGATATCAAAAAAACTCTTTGTTGCGTATCAGGTACGCTATCGAACATAGAAACCCCTTTAAAGTAAAATTAAAATTTAATTCATAAATAATAATAAGTATGATAATGTATTATTCTTTATTTACCTTGGATGTTACATCCTTTCACCTTTTTGGGAATTGTGTTCTTGCAATTTTATTCACTTATCAAAATAAGTGGGGGTATTTATCTCTCATAGCATTTTTAGATTCCCACATTTCCTCTTCAACCATATGGTTTTTCCACAAAACCTTTACCTGATGAATTACCTTATTCTACAAAACGTTCTTTCTATGGTCAAGAATATGTACCGGTTGTTCTTCATATGAGAGATTCTCTTCCAACTGAACTACCTCTGGGCTCAAAACATGAGATGGATCTGGCATATACTTTCTCAACATCGAAACATGAAAAACATTGTGTACTTGAGATAAAAATGGAGGTAAAGCCACTCGGTATGCAACTGATCCAACTTTTTCTAGAATTTCTTATGGTCCAATGAACCTTGGACTCAACTTTCCTTTCTTACTATATCACATCACACTTTTCCACGGTGAAACTTTGAGAAAAACATGATCACCTACCTCGAAAGATAGATCCTTCCCCCGGTTATCCACATAACTCTTCTACCTACTCTGAGCAGTTCTCATGTGTTTCTGAGTCAACTGAACTTTTTCTGCCATCTCTTCTACCAATTCTGGTACCATCAGCTTCCTTTCACCCACTTCATCCGAAAAAGCTGGAGTTCGACACTGCTTCCCATATAATGCCTCAAACAGTGGCATCTATATACTGGAATGAAAACTGTTGTTATATGAAAATTCAACCAAAGAATGATGTTGGTCCCAACTTCCTTGATAATCCATCGTGTAACACCCCAAGCTTCTATGGTACGCTTCTCTTTGAATAATGTGATAGCGTGTGTTGTACGCAACACCGAGTTCTAACACACCATAACTAATCAAACTAGCCGTTATGAATAGTAATACCTACTTTTTGAAATTATATATATTTTATATTTGAAAATGGACTTCATTTTTGGATTCGGAATATCGAATTTAGCCTAGGGTGAAATTTTGGTACATTTCGGATAACTTTCATATTTTGATGAATAGTGAAAATTACTAAATTTTAATTAAAAACAACTTTTTTAATCAAATTAATTACTAGTGATAAATTATGAATTTGAGTGGTTTTAAAGTATATTTAGAATATATTTTTACCATTTAATATAATTTTGGTCATTGGACATAATTTTACAATTAAACCGAACATAAACAAGTGTCAATCTTTTGATAGTTATTATCTCTTAAAAACACGCTTTTTGTTTTAACAGCGGGAATTAATTTTAAATTAATTTCTGCCACTTCTGTGTTTTGAATTTAGGAAAATGGATTCCATATTTGGAATCAGGATGTTCAAATTGTGTAAATAGGTAACTTTTATTTTTAGACATTTTGAATAGTTACTGTGGTAAATATTTTATTTACCATGGTTAAAGGGTAAATCCGGTAAATAAGGGTTAAAAAAATAATATTATAATAATACAAAATTACCCTAAAACGTGTCCTAACCTTATTGGTGGACACATACCCGACCATGGGCATCCTTGGGTCAATTTGGGGACCCCTTGGAGCCACTTGTATGTGGTAGGGACACTTTATATTAATAAAGTTAAAATAAAAATAAAAATGGCATAAGCTTACATCTTTTAGAAGAACAATTTTTACATAGGGTTATACATGTTGGATTTTAGATTATAAATATTCATTAGAAAGCTAAAAAGATTTACTACATAATGATATTTTACTTATAATTTTTAGACATTAAATAATTTATTTTATTTATGACACAATGATGATGCAGTAATTACTATAATAGTGAAAAATTAAAATAAGTGATATTATAAATACCCAAATAAATATAATATGAAACTTTTAATGAATTAAACTAATTTTCTAGGATAATATGATATATTAGGATTGATTTAATTGACTTTGTTCGAAGTAATAAATCTGTTATGAGTTTCACAAAAATCAACTAATGAATAGTGTCAAAATTGACATAAAAGAATTCTTAAAACAAATATTATATTATTAATTGATATTAAATTCCTAAAAATCTAAGGTTCGGCCAAGAGACTTATATCATGATAGGTTAATCATTAATGGACCACTTGGGGGTCTCTTGGATGTATATAGTAAGTTTATTAACCATAATATATAAAATACAAAGAGACATTGTAAAAGTGAAACTAATTAACTTAGAATTAATACTTAAAGATAAGGTTAATATAGGTACCCAAACCTGTCTAAATTCTATTGGATGAGTTGCTTTCGACCTATCCCCACCTCATCATTTGAATAGTCAACTTTGGAGCCTTTAGAAACCGAATATGAATTTATTATAAATTAATATTTCTGGCTTTTCCAAAGGTGCCCCTCACCCCTCTTATAAAAGGGCACTCCTCCTTCTCATTTCTTCACACCTTCAAAGCCTTTTGGTTCGGCCAAACTCTGCCCAAATACTCTCCCAACATCCCTCAATACAACCTAGAGGCCTTAGTTTGATCATAAAGCCAACCTAAGGAGCCCTTTTGATCAAATCAAAAGGAAGAACCCGAAGAAGAGGTAATGATTTCACCACCCTTTTCTAAGTTCATTTCTTCTTCCACTTCTTCTTCCTTTGTTCTTACCATTCTGAAATAATAACTCCAGTATCTCAAATATACTGTGATGTTATTATAAGTATGGTACAACCATATTCAGTATTCTATCCACCCTTTGAATAACATGTCACCATACGTGCGTACGTACGGCTTACCGTCTCCACGTCGTGGTGTAATTGTTATTCAATATAATATTATTTGGATGGGTATAATAATGATGTTTAACTCATGTAAATAATAAATATAACATGTTAATGATTCTGTATATATGATATACCATCCATTTATATATTATTTTAATATCAAAAGAATGATATTGTCGCTCGTGCGTACGTACGGACTACCGTCTCCACGAACGCGATGAGATTCATTCTCCATCGTAACCATTAAAGCGTAATTATCATTTTATGATTTAAAAATGATGTTTAAGGACTTGATATCATTCTGGATATGAATAATATACAACCTATCCTTTACAAACATGTCTTACGTAACAAAACATATGAAAGAAAACAAGTAAGTTAACACCCGAAACAACGATAATACTAAGATATTATTATCAAATCAATATTAAAAGATCATATATGATATCATATTAATGTATATGATTCTTGTATAATTTAATAACAATTATTTCACCATTATACAGGAGGTTAACCTACCACAACCAAGGAAAAGTACAAGGTAAGGGTTATTTCACAATCTCTTCTTTATCCGAGGTTGTTTATACGTAATAATCTACTGGGATCTCATTATCATCCACATCCATGTTTCTTCAAAATGTATTTCAAAAAAAAATTACTATTTACAAGAATATGGGTTAAAGTCATTTATACCCTTGTTTTACTTTTTATAAGAGGTTTATAAAGGAATCTTTCCGTCGTTTTCAAAACAAGGTCCTTTTTAACCTTTTCGACAGAATTGAGGTAAGAATGTTTTTTTTAACTTATACGGCGGGTGCGGTTATTTTCCGCCGTTATAAAATCGTCGAAGCTTTCCATACAAGCTTATAAGAATATTTTCAAAGAAAATGTTTTATTTTATATGGATCTTAAATGATTTTCAAAATAAAAGGAGATACTTCTTTAAAAATAATTTTGATTTCATCTATGTCAACATCCTTTGATGGATTTTAAGATTATTTGAAGTTGATTTATTATGATACAAAACTTCTATATTGTATTGAAGGTTTTGTGATATGTTTGACTGTGGATGTGCTATTTTTATACCATTCATAGTTTATGGTGAAATTATTGACATTTCGTATGCTAGTTTTAATACGAATTTTTATGTTATGTTTAAACCTTTTCATATGGGAATGCATTGGACTTAATAAGTGACGGGTGGAGCCCGCTATAGCTCCTCGATGCATCGGTAGGTCTCATGAGACAAACTAGTGTCTTGGCACAAGGCCTTGACAAAATCTTATTTGTAGTCTTGGCACGAGGCCTTGGCTATGTGGTTATGATAGTCTGGCATTATGCATTCCAACATTATGAAAGTGGTTATTGATTTTTGCATGTGATTATTCGATTAGTAGAATATCCATGTGAATAAGTAAATGGCATTATTTCATTTTACTTTTGCCATACCATGTTGAAGTTCAATTTTAAAAGGCTTTTGTTTTAGTAATGCATTGCCTTAAATGTTTATTCTTATTTATGAAAGTTTCTGCTATATTGTTATCCTTACTGGGCATTTGAGCTCACCCCTTTTCTATGTTTTATTTTTCCCCAGGATGTGAAGAAGTAAATTGTGAATGACCTGCAGGGATATTATGAGGGGATAGTAGTGTGGATTATGGAGACATTATGTTGTTGTAGTAGTTTTTCATTTTATGATGTAATGTAAAACTTATGAATATATCTAGTGTTTCCAAGGCTACTAAACCAATCGGTCTTTCGAGATTTGATCTTTCTTGTGATCATGCCAATGTTATGTAATAATGCACCGACTCTGGGTAACTGGGGTCGGGGCGTTACAGTTGGTATCAGAGGAAGTTTAGTACAAACCTTGGAAGCTAGATTTAGATAAACTCTGATTAGAGCACGTACACCTAAGATGAACTTTGAGGATTAGTATAGAAGAACTTCCTAGAATTTTGGTATTGTAGAGATTTTGTGAGTTTTCCGAGCAATACATCCCTGTCTGGATACGAGCAGGTAGAGGCGGCTCTGGCACAGATGTACCTAGGGGTAAAACCCGAAAACACCGCTTTGAGCTAGACTCGAACGGGAACTGGTGCACGACAACGGGCCTTGCTGCACTCTTGGTTACGACACTCCCGGGGGATATGCTTAGGATAACTCTCATTATCTTTACAAATCATTATGAAGGGTTTATGAGTATATACTTCCTCAAAGAAAAACATTTTTATGATTATGGATTATATCCATAAATAGTTCAATTTATGTTAAGTGTTTTATAAGTATGGGATTATGTATTTTGATTCATAAACTGATCTAGTTTATGCCATTGTTTAGAAATGGCGCCTAGTGGAAGAAATGGAAACCGTATCAATGCGCGCACTCCATGTAGGGATTGCCCTCCTGCTCAAGATAATTATAGTGGGGCTAGTGATGCAACTGGTGCTGATCAACTAATCACCATACTGGGACAACTTACTCAGGTTATGAATAATAACCTTACCCGTATGGAGCACCCTGATCCGCAGCGTGGAGGATCAATGTTAGATCGATTCATGAGACAACAACCACCAACGTTCAATGGGAGTACAAATCCCTTAGTAGCTGAGCAATGGATATTTTCCCTAGAGAAAATATTTCAGGCTTTGGGGAGTAGTGAAAGGGAAAAAGTTACCATGGCAGTTTACCGCCTCACTGGAGATGCTGATCAATGGTGGTCATTGATTCAAAACATGAAGGAAGATGATGAAGTATCAAACATGGAATGGAGGGAGTTCAAAGATCTGTTTTTAGAAAAATACTTTCCTCGCGACCATCGAGCAGATATGGAAAGGCAATTTCTGAGTCTGAGACAAAAGGAGGATGATAATGTCACAAAGTATGAGGCTAACTTTACAAGGTTAGCGAGGTATGCTGGAGATTATATTCGCAACCCAAGAAGTAAGATTGATCGTTTCTTTGATGGGTTAAAACCATTTCTCCGTCGAGCATTAGTCTCACAATCCTTTTCATCGTACGAAGACATTGTCTCATGTGCTATCAAGACCGAAAAGGAATTCTCTAAGTCTTATGACTTTAAAGCAAAGCAAGAGAAGAAGAGACCTGCTGATCAATCTGGGAATGGAAATAAGGGGAAGAAGGGAAAGGTTGAATATCCATCTTGTGGTAAGTGCGGGAAGAAACACCCCGGTGCTTGCCTGAAGGGAATGGGAGTCTGTTACAAGTGTGGTGAAAAAGGCCACCAAGCTCATGATTGCAAGGGGAAGAAGGAAGCTACCAATGTTCAGTGCTACAATTTCAGGGAGATGGGGCATTATGCAAATGCATGTCCTAAGCGTCAGGAGAACTTACCTCAGAAAAGGCCAAGGGATCAAGGCCAGGCTTATGCTATCACTAATGCTGAGGTAGAAACTCCGAAAGACGTGGTGGCAGGTAATTTAATGGTTTCCTCAAGTTTAGCAAATGCATTATTTGATTCTGGATCATCGCATTGTTTCATATCTTCCCAGTTTGCTAAGAAAATTAGATATTTCCAATTTGATTTAATAAGGGAGTTGTCAGTTAAAACTCCTAAGGGAAGTATCGTTGCAACAAAGTTTTGTGAATCAGTCCCCATTAGAGCACATAAATTTTCTTTATCTGCTGATTTCATCGTCATACCTATGATTGAGTTTGATATAATCCTCGGTATGGACTGGCTTTCGGACTATGATGCGAAGATTTATTGTAAGAAGAAAGAGGTTACGATTCTTGATGATAATGATAAGGAGCACCTTATTATTAGAGCAGAATCGTCACCACCTAATTCTTATTTAGATCCACCCCCTGTAGCTCAACTTAATTCAATTATCGGGGAGGAAGAGAATGAAATAACTGTCGATGAGGAAAGAAATGTTCAAATAGAGGATGTACCTGTTGTGAAAAAATTTGTAGATGTATTTCCGGAAGATTTACCTGGACATCCTCCAGAACGAGAAGTTGAGTTTTCCATTGATTTGATTCCTGGATCAAGGCCTATATCGAAGACCCCTTATAGAATGGCCACTGTAGAGCTAGTCGAACTAAAGAAACAACTAGAGGAATTGAGTAATAAGGGATTTATTCTCCCTAGTGTTTCTCCATGGGGAGCCCCTGTTCTTTTTGTTAAAAAGAAAGATGGATCTATGAGGTTATGTATCGACTACAGGGAGATCAATGCTATAACTATAAAGAACAAGTATCCCCTACCTCGTATTGATGATTTATTTGACCAACTGCATGGAGCTCAATACTTCTCAAAGATTGACCTTCGATCTGGATACCATCAGTTGTGTGTAAAGAAGGAAGACATTCCGAAGACAGCATTTCGAACCAGGTACGGGCATTACGAGTTTACTGTAATGCCGTTTGGATTGACTAATGCACCCTCTGTATTCATGGATCTGATGAATAGAGTTTTCAAGGAGTATCTCGATGAATTTGTGGTGGTATTTATTGATGATATCTTGGTATACTCCAAAACCTACGAAGATCATGAAAATCACTTGCGCATTATCTTGAAGACTCTGAGGAGGCATGAATTATATGGAAAGTTTAGCAAGTGTGAATTCTGGCTTCAGGAGATTTCTTTTCTTGGCCATATTGTCTCTAAAGATGGAATCTCTGTTGATCCTTCTAAGACCAAGGCAATCCAAGAATGGCCAGCACCTATGAGTATAACTGAGGTACGTAGTTTTATTGGCTTGGCAGGTTATCATCGACGTTTCGTCCAGAATTTTGCCCGATTGGCTAACCCATTAACGAAGCTCACACGTAAAGGGGTTAAATTTGTTTGGACAAAAGAGTGTGAAGAATGTTTCGAAGAACTGAAGAGAAGATTAGTCAATGCTCCTATATTGACTCTACCATCGGGGAATGATGGGTTCGTTATTTATAGTGATGCGTCAAAGAAAGGACTTGGTTGTGTCCTTATGCAGAATGATAGAGTTATTGCCTATGCATCACGACAGTTGAAAATTCATGAATAAAACTATCCTACTCATGATCTTGAGTTAGCAGCTGTGATCTTTGCTTTGAAGATATGGAGGCACTACCTCTATGGTGAAAAATGTGAGATTTATACTGATCACAAGAGTTTGAAGTATATTTTCTCACAAAAAGAACTCAACATGAGGCAAAGGAGATGGCTTGAATTACTCAAGGATTATGATTGCACGATACACTACCACCCGGGGAAAGCAAACAAAGTAGCAGATGCTTTGAGCAGAAAAGACCATGGAGTTCTGAACATGATGAGAATTGAAAGGGATCCAATTTTCATGGATCTAGAGAAGATGGACATGGGAATAACCAGGGAAGGTGAAACATCAATGCTTTTTCAAATGGTTGCCAAACCATCTTTACTAGAAAGGATTAAGAGTTCTCAGACCGATGATGAAGAATTTCAGAAGAAGATTAAAGCTGTGAATGATGGGAGATTGAGAGACATTGTGTATAAAGATGGAACTTTGAAATTTGGAAAGAGACTTTGTGTTTCCGATTTACCTGATCTGAAAAGGGAATTACTGGATGATGCTCATAGTTCCAATTTCTCTATACACCCTGGGAGCACCAAAATGTATAGAGATTTGAAGGAACATTTTTGGTGGGACAACATGAAGAGGGAGATTGCTGATTTTGTATCAAGATGTATGGTTTGTCAACAAGTGAAAGCTGGAAGGCAACAGCCTGGAGGAGTCATGCAACCTCTTCCCATACCGGAGTGGAAATGTGACAATATTACGATGGACTTTGTCATGGGGCTACCAAAGACTCCTAGAAGGAACGATGCAATATGGGTTATTGTTGATCGTCTTACCAAGTCAGCACATTTTCTTGCTATAAGAGAAGATATACCCCTGGAACGTCTAGCAAGACTATACATTAATGAAGTTGTGAGACTTCATGGAGTTCCCCTATCGATTGTTTCTGATCGTGATCCCCGTTTTACTTCAAGATTTTGGAAAAGTCTTCAGAAATCCCTGGATACTGAACTTCATTTGAGCACTGCTTACCACCCTCAGACAGACGGACAATCAGAACAGACTATTCAGACCTTAGAAGACATGTTGAGATCTTGCTCACTTGATTTTCAGGGTATGTGGGATCAATATTTACCTCTGGTAGAATTTTCCTATAACAATAGCTTCCATTCGAGTATACAAATGGCACCATATGAAGCGTTATACGGAAAGAGATGTCGTACACCAACCTGTTGGGATGACGTTGGTGAAAGAAAACTTGTAGGCCTAGAACTGGTGGAGGAAACGGTGGAAAAGGTGAAGGTAATCCAAAATCACATTAAAGCAGCTCAAAGTAGGCAGAAGAGCTATGCCGATAATCGAAGGAAGGATTTGGAATTTCAAGTCGGTGATCATGTTTTCCTGAAGGTATCTCCGTGGAAGGGAGTCATACGTTTTGGTAAGAAAGGTAAATTGAGTCCCAGGTACATCGGACCTTTCGAAATTCTAGAACGAATTGGGGTTGTAGCTTACCGATTGGCAATGCCGCCAAGTCTCTCCAAAGTTCACGATGTGTTCCACGTATCTCTGTTGAGGAAATACATGCCTGACCCAACGCATGTACTCACCTATGAGGAATTAGAACTGGAACCCGATCTTTCCTATTGCGAAGAGCCCATCAAGATTCTTGATACGAGAGAACAAGTGCTGAGAAACCGGACGACGCGTCTGGTAAAAGTTTTGTGGAGGAATCATAAGATGGAAGAGGCAACGTGGGAACCCGAGGAACTAATGATGAAGAACCACCCGCGTCTTTTTATGTAGTAATACCCTAGAAATTGCGAGGACGCAATTATTTGAAGGAGGGGAGAATGTAACACCCCAAGCTTCTATGGTACGCTTCTCTTTGAATAATGTGATAGCGTGTGTTGTACGCAACACCGAGTTCTAACACACCATAACTAATCAAACTAGTCGTTATGAATAGTAATACCTAATTTTTGAAATTATATATATTTTATATTTGAAAATGGAATTCATTTTTGGATTCGGAATATCGAATTTAGCCTAGGGTGAAATTTTGGTACATTTCGGATAACTTTCATATTTTGATGAATAGTGAAAATTACTAAATTTTAATTAAAAACAACTTTTTTAATCAAATTAATTACTAGTGATAAATTATGAATTTGAGTGGTTTTAAAGTATATTTAGAATATATTTTTACCATTTAATATAATTTTGGTCATTGGACATAATTTTACAATTAAACCGAACATAAACAAGTGTCAATCTTTTGATAGTTATTATCTCTTAAAAACACGCTTTTTGTTTTAACAGCGGGAATTAATTTTAAATTAATTTCTGCCACTTCTGTGTTTTGAATTTAGGAAAATGGATTCCATATTTGGAATCAGGATGTTCAAATTGTGTAAATAGGTAACTTTTATTTTTAGACATTTTGAATAGTTACTGTGGTAAATATTTTATTTACCATGGTTAAAGGGTAAATCCGGTAAATAAGGGTTAAAAAAATAATATTATAATAATACAAAATTACCCTAAAACGTGTCCTAACCTTATTGGTGGACACATACCCGACCATGGGCATCCTTGGGTCAATTTGGGGACCCCTTGGAGCCACTTGTATGTGGTAGGGACACTTTATATTAATAAAGTTAAAATAAAAATAAAAATGGCATAAGCTTACATCTTTTAGAAGAAAAATTTTTACATAGGGTTATACATGTTGGATTTTCGATTATAAATATTCATTAGAAAGATAAAAAGATTTACTACATAATGATATTTTACTTATAATTTTTAGACATTAAATAATTTATTTTATTTATGACACAATGATGATGCAGTAATTACTATAATAGTGAAAAATTAAAATAAGTGATATTATAAATACCCAAATAAATATAATATGAAACTTTTAATGAATTAAACTAATTTTCTAGGATAATATGATATATTAGGATTGATTTAATTGACTTTGTTCGAAGTAATAAATCTGTTATGAGTTTCACAAAAATCAACTAATGAATAGTGTCAAAATTGACATAAAAGAATTCTTAAAACAAATATTATATTATTAATTGATATTAAATTCCTAAAAATCTAAGGTTAGACCAAGAGACTTATATCATGATAGGTTAATCATTAATGGACCACTTTGGGGTCTCTTGGATGTATATAGTAAGTTTATTAACCATAATATATAAAATACAAAGAGACATTGTAAAAGTGAAACTAATTAACTTAGAGTTAATACTTAAAGATAAGGTTAATATAGGTACCCAAACCTGTCTAAATTCTATTGGATGAGTTGCTTTCGACCTATCCCCACCTCATCATTTGAATAGTCAACTTTGGAGCCTTTAGAAACCGAATATGAATTTATTATAAATTAATATTTCTGGCTTTTCCAAAGGTGCCCCTCACCCCTCTTATAAAAGGGCACTCCTCCTTCTCATTTCTTCACACCTTCAAAGCCTTTTGGTTCGGCCAAACTCTGCCCAAATACTCTCCCAACATCCCTCAATACAACCTAGAGGCCTTAGTTTGATCAGAAAGCCAACCTAAGGAGCCCTTTTGATCAAATCAAAAGGAAGAACCCGAAGAAGAGGTAATGATTTCACCACCCTTTTCTAAGTTCATTTCTTCTTCCACTTCTTCTTCCTTTGTTCTTACCATTCTGAAATAATAACTCCAGTATCTCACATATACTGTGATGTTATTATAAGTATGGTACAACCATATTCAGTATTCTATCCACCCTTTGAATAACATGTCACCATACGTGCGTACGTACGGCTTACCGTCTCCACGTCGTGGTGTAATTGTTATTCAATATAATATTATTTGGATGGGTATAATAATGATGTGTAACTCATGTAAATAATAAATATAACATGTTAATGATTCTGTATATATGATATACCATCCATTTATATATTATTTTAATATCAAAAGAATGATATTGTCGCTCGTGCGTACGTACGGACTACCGTCTCCACGAACGCGATGAGATTCATTCTCCATCGTAACCATTAAAGCATAATTATCATTTTATGATTTAAAAATGATGTTTAAGGACTTGATATCATTCTGGATATGAATAATATACAACCTATCCTTTACAAACATGTCTTACGTAACAAAACATATGAAAGAAAACAAGTAAGTTAACACCCGAAACAACGATAATACTAAGATATTATTATCAAATCAATATTAAAAGATCATATATGATATCATATTAATGTATATGATTCTTGTATAATTTAATAACAATTATTTCACCATTATACAGGAGGTTAACCTACCACAACCAAGGAAAAGTACAAGGTAAGGGTTATTTCACAATCTCTTCTTTATCCGAGGTTGTTTATACGTAATAATCTACTGGGATCTCATTATCATCCACATCCATGTTTCTTCAAAATGTATTTCAAAAATTTTTTACTATTTACAAGAATATGGGTTAAAGTCATTTATACCCTTGTTTTACTTTTTATAAGAGGTTTATAAAGGAATCTTTCCGTCGTTTTCAAAACAAGGTCCTTTTTAACCTTTTCGACAGAATTGAGGTAAGAATGTTTTTTTTAACTTATACGGCGGGTGCGGTTATTTTCCGCCGTTATAAAATCGTCGAAGCTTTCCATACAAGCTTATAAGAATATTTTCAAAGAAAATGTTTTATTTTATATGGATCTTAAATGATTTTCAAAATAAAAGGAGATACTTCTTTAAAAATAATTTTGATTTCATCTATGTCAACATCCTTTGATGGATTTTAAGATTATTTGAAGTTGATTTATTATGATACAAAACTTCTATATTGTATTGAAGGTTTTGTGATATGTTTGACTGTGGATGTGCTATTTTTATACCATTCATAGTTTATGGTGAAATTATTGACATTTCGTATGCTAGTTTTAATACGAATGTTTATGTTATGTTTAAACCTTTTCATATGGGAATGCATTGGACTTAATAAGTGACGGGTGGAGCCCGCTATAGCTCCTCGATGCATCGGTAGGTCTCATGAGACAAACTAGTGTCTTGGCACAAGGCCTTGACAAAATCTTATTTGTAGTCTTGGCACGAGGCCTTGGCTATGTGGTTATGATAGTCTGGCATTATGCATTCCAACATTATGAAAGTGGTTATTGATTTTTGCATGTGATTATTCGATTAGTAGAATATCCATGTGAATAAGTAAATGGCATTATTTCATTTTACTTTTTCCATACCATGTTGAAGTTCAATTTTAAAAGGCTTTTGTTTTAGTAATGCATTGCCTGAAATATTTATTCTTATTTATGAAAGTTTCCGCTATATTGTTATCCTTACTGGGCATTTGAGCTCACCCCTTTTCTATGTTTTATTTTTCCCCAGGATGTGAAGAAGTAAATTGTGAATGACCTGCAGGGATATTATGAGGGGATAGTAGTGTGGATTATGGAGACATTATGTTGTTGTAGTAGTTTTTCATTTTATGATGTAATGTATAACTTATGAATATATCTAGTGTTTCCAAGGCTACTAAACCAATCGGTCTTTCGAGATTTGATCTTTCTTGTGATCATGCCAATGTTATGTAATAATGCACCGACTCTGGGTAACTGGGGTCGGGGCGTTACACATCGCACAAGCATGTAGCATATCCTCCAAAGTCTGAATTGTTCGTTCTGACTGCCCATCTGATTGAGGATGAAAAGCTGTACTAAAATTTAATTCAGTACCCGACAACTTCTGAAGGACTTTCCAAAAGAAAGAAGTAAACCTGAGATCACAATCAGATACAATGGATAGAGGAACTCCATGGAACCTGACTATCTATTTAAGATACAATTGAGAAAGTCGATCTAGAGAGAAAGTATCTCGAATTGGATGGAAATGAGGAGATTTAGTCAAGCGATCAACAATAAACCAGATTGCATTATTACCTCGAGATGTATTCGGTAATCCCACAACAAAGTCCATGGATATATTTTCCTATTTCCAATCTCGCACTGGTAAAGGATGAAGTATCCCTTTCGGTAACTACCACTCTGCTTTAACCTGCTCACAATTCAAACACTTCACAGTAAAATCAGTAATATCTCTTTTCATTCCATCCCACGAGTAATACTCCTGCAGATCACTTTACATCTTAGTACTACCAGGATGAACTGAAAATGGAGAACTATGAGCTTCACATAACAACTCTCTCATCAAATGTGAGTCAGAAGGCACAAACAATCTCTTCCCAAATCACAAAACACAATCATTATCAATGTTGAATTTAGGAAACTTACCCTTCTGAACCAGCTCTACCTTTTTCTGTAACTCATTGTCTTGCTTCTGTGCATGCTTGATTCTGTTTGATAGAGAAGATTTCATTGATAGCTGAAAAAAAATAGAAGGACATCCTACACCAACAACATTTATGCCAAAGTTCATCAAATCCATAACCAAAGGATCATGTTTGAAACACAACATTGTTAATGACGCATTACTTTTCTGACTCAAAGCATCAGTCACTTTATTTGTTTTTACCGGATGGTAATGAATTGTACAATCATAATCCTTGATTAATTCTATCCATATCCTCTATCTCATGTTCAATTCATTATGAGTGAATATATACTTTAAAATGTTTTGATCAATATATATTTCACACTTTACTCCATTCAAATGAAGCCTCCAAATTTTTAAAGTGAAAACAAGAACAGCTAATTCCAAATCATGTGTAGGGTAATTTACCTCATGAGTCTTCAACTGACGTGAAGCATATGCAATTACCTGATCATTCTGCATAAGGACACAACCATGTCCCTTCAACGAAGAATCACTGTATATAATAAACTCACCATTCCTGGAAGGAAGTTCAAAAACTAGAGCATTCACCAATCTCTTTTTCAACTTCTGAAAACAATCATCACATTCTTTTTTCCAAATAAACTGGACACCCTTCCGAGATAGCTTAGTCATTGGACTAGATAACCGTGAAAACTTTTCAACAATCCTTAGGTAGTAACCTCCCAAACCAAGAAAACTATGGATCTCGGTTTCATTTGTGGGTCTTGGCCATTCTTCAACAACTTTTGTTTTTTTCAGGATCAAAAGTTATTCCATCATTAGAAACAATACGACCAATGACAGAAATTTGTTGCAACCAAAACTCACAGTTGATGAATATTCCATACATTTTATTTTCTTTTATGGTTTTCAAAATAACCCTTAAATGCCTTTCATGCTCCTCTTTGGTTTTAGAAAACACCAAAATATCATCAATGAAAACAACCAGAAATTTATACAAGAACTCATGGAAAATTCAATTCATAAGGTCCATGAATACAACAGGTGCATTGGTTAGCCCAAAAGGCATTAATAAAAATTCATAATGTCCATAACTTGTACGAAATGAAGTATTCGGAATATCTTCTTACTTTATCTTCAACTGATGGTACCTCGATCTCAGGTCAATCATTGAAAAAAATGTGCTCCCTGGAGCTGATCAAACAAACCATCGATATGAGGCAAAGGATATTTTCTTGTAACAGTGAAGTTATTCAAGGCTCTATAATCAATGCAATGTCTCATTGACCCATCTTTCTTTTTAACAAAAAAAACAAGAGCACACCATGGTGATGTGCTAGGTCAAATGAAACCTTTCTCTAATAAATCTTGCAATTGGTCCTTCAACTCTAAAAGTCCAGTTTGAGCCATTTGATAAGGGGGTATTGAAATTGGCTTAGTATCAGGAACTAATTAAACTGTAAATTCAACTTCCCGATCTGGTATTATTCCAGGCAATTAATGAGGAAAAATATCAGGATACTCATTTACCACTGGCACATCATTAATCTGAACAGTTCCCCTGTTTTCAACGATATGTGCAAGGTAACATTAATTTCCATATTTTACATGTTTCTCGGCCTCTTGATATGTTATCACCAGTAAGGTTTCATTCTTGTACACAAACTGAAAGTCTTTCTGAAAAGAAATTCTTTATCTCTACAGTCAATCATAGCATGGTAAATAGAGAGCCAATCCATACCCAGGAAAACATCAAACTATACTAGAGGTAAAACAATAAGGTTTTCAAGTTGGTTCTTTCCACGGATAAGGATATAAAGATTCTTATAAATTATTTTTGCCTCAAAATTTCCCCCAGGTATTTTTTCCACAAGTTGAGGAGTCATTTCTTGAGATTGTATTCCCATTTTACTAGAAATGTTTTCAGAGATGGAAGAATGTGCATACCCCAAATCAAACAACACACTGGCATAATCTGAAAAACCAAACAAAGCACCTTATACAAATTCATTTGATTTCCCGACATCTACTGAAGTAGTTACAATGGATTTCACCACCCATTTCTCCTTGTAGTCTAACTACATCTCATCACTCAAGCTCTTTTTCAGACGATCGTTTTCATAGTGACCCATCTCATTACACTTAAAAACTTTCACTAACTGTAAATCAAATTTGTACTTACTATCACCTTGATCATTTTCAGTGCAATCACGAACCTTATTTCCCAACTTACCACATCGGTAGCACTTTCCAGAATTAAGAATACATTCCCCAGCATGCCTTTTTCCACATTTATCACAAACTGGAAACTTAGTTTTCTTACCGTCAGACCTTTTTGAAAAATTCTTTCATTTTTCGTTCCACCTTGGTCTCTTCTTCTACTGGTTGTTATAGAACAATTTATCATCAGCAAACTCCATTTCCACCTTATCAGCACATCAAAAAAGCTTTTAATAACTTTTGAACTCATGAGAAGCTAAATCCATTCGATATTTTGGATTTAATCTTGTGTAAAAAACGATTGATTTTACTATCAAGTTCTCTGATAAAATTTGGAGAATACCTTTCCAATCAAGTGAACCTTTCTTCATAGGCAGCCATTGAGTCTTCCTCTTGCCTCAATTCTAGGAATTTTTTTTCCATCCTAAGTCGAATAGCCATAGGAAAAATCTTCTCATGAAACATTCCTTTGAATTCATCCCAGTTGAGAGCATCAATCTCATCAGCGCCCCTGATATTTTTAACCATCGACCACCACTGATCTGCTTCACCCTCCAAACGGTAAATAGAAAGACTATCCTTTTGATTGTATGAACACCCCATGACATCTAAAATCTTTTCCAGTGTTTTAATCCACCTTTTAGGTAGCATAGGGTCAGATGATCCTCTGAATGATTGCAGATGTTTCCTTATGAAATGTTCCACCACGGACATGTTCCTTTGTGGTTGATCTGGATGATCTTGTGCATGGATACCACCACCATTTATCACTTGATTCAACTACGCCATTACTGCAACAAACTGTTCAGTTCCAATTCTGACTATCTCAGGATGCTTATTCAAATAGTTATTTCCTTCTTTATGCCTTCCTAGCACTGCTTCCCTATTTCCTCTACAGAAAAGCATTCTGAACAAACATGTCTTAGATAATGCAACATGGTAATCTTCTAATTCTATATCATTTCAATTTGACCATAAAAAAATTATTTCTGGATAATCATTTAATAGAATCCTAACTCCTAATGTTATCTAAACTGACCTCTAATACCAACTATATGGCCCCGGCCTTAAACCTTACTCAATAATGAGTTAAATGAATGATTCACATTGAGGATATTTTCAGGTTTAGAGTTTTAGAGAATTAGTACATAACTATTACATCTCAAAAGATTACAATGTCGATACTTATACTAATTTTCCATCAAATAGAAACTCATAAAAAGAAACATGTCTAGTTCCATGTTTTAGATAGCATGACTTTTCCATGATCCCATCCTTGAACCTATTCCCCATTATGTCCTGTGAAAAAAATTTCTAAAACATGGGATCAGAATAAAAATCTCGGTAAGGGATATAAAAGTACGAAATGAAAACATTAGTCCATGTATGAAATCATTCATTTCTCATAAAACATAAGAATTTTAACATACCTCATCAAATCATGAATAAATCATAGAAATCATAATACATAATGGTAACATGAGGCATTCATAACAATCTTACGTAGGGAGTATCCCTCATGGTTACGTTTGGAATACCCATCACAGAATATTCCCTAAATATCTTCGGAGAAACCTTAACATTTAACTCCTTTGCATTACCCAATGCATTAGAGAGCTATATCGGGGTCACCCACCCTTAGTTTATCATTGAACCACCTGTCTTCATAACAATGCCCCAGAACCATAACATAATCGTATCATGTAAAACATGCATAAAGGATACAAAACATTTTCACATTTCAATCACAAGATATCAATACAACACATTGATTTCATAAAAATATTATGAAAAACATTTTCAATTCCAAAATAAAAGAAACATAATACATGGTATTTATTTTTCATGTTAAAAAAAAAGTTAGGTTATGGCTTGTAGAGGATGTCTAAACTCAAATAATGGTCACAACGGCAGAGAAGTCGTTGTCACCGCATACGTACAACAAAAGACCATTCCTTTTGTCGTTTAGTAAAACACTTCGTAAAAAAAATTCCTTTTGAATAAGCCTTAACCTCAAAGGGGTTTATACAGCATATAAAAGAATGTTGTGTATAAAACAAAATATGCCTCGATGAATGGAGATTAAGACGAAGTCCCTTACCATGTGTCTGACGTGACTCGATTGCTCTTTAATATCCTGAATAATAAACTTGAGTTAATTTCTACTTGCTTAAGAACCTTTTTCAATTTCATTATTCTTTTTATATCACTTCATAACATATCATTAACACTATGTAATTATTTATGTTAATAACAGTCGTTTTAATGATCATTGGTACTTGAGTCAAAAATAAACTCTTTATAATTACAAGTTGTTCATGTATCCATTATATCCAGAGTTGTATTCATTATGTAGAAATCATATATATCATATATATCCAGTATATATATGTATTTATAATATTACGTAACATTTAGAGGTATGAAATGAAATGCACCGTTCATGGAGATGGTAAGTTGTATGTACACATGAACGCTACTTTCATTTCTATTTCATATTTTATTGAATGGAATAATAAGGACATAAAGGTATGTTATAATTCCAGTATAATTTCATGTATAATATTATAAACTATATTCTTTATACATCCCACATATGACATTAACAAATCAAATCACTTTGAGGGGGTGGTAGTCCGCACTTCCTAAAATGATGATATCACGTATATCCATAATAGAATCCATAAAGGTATTCCATAAAAGAAAAATACAGAAGCTTAAGGAAAACATAAACATATTATATATCATATATAAATATATTTTCATCTTAATGGCCACCTTTGATGGTGATAGATTAATATTGAACAATCATCCTTTTTTGAGGTAGAAATTCGCCATATATAGAAACTGTATGCTCTTTAACCATTAGATAAAGGTGTGTGTAAGTGTAGCTCTAATACTTCTCATAAAAACAACCTAGTATATTGAAGATACAGGTGTTGTTACAAATGAAAGTAATAAAAAGTATTTAGGGGTTGGAGAAGCAAAATAAAACATAATAACACAAGAGAAGACACTACCTTTAAAATGGGTAACTCTTTTGGATTTGAGCTCAAAGGCTTCTTTGGAAAGACTTCCGACCAAATCGAGGCTTCTTGGAGTAAGAGAGGGATGTGGAGAGACAAAATGGACTGAGGTTGGCCAAGCCAATGACTTGAGATGTGGGGGTAATGTGGTAGAGGTGGGGGCCTTTTATAAGAGGAGGGGAGATGCACTCTTAGAATGTCATAAAATGTTACTTTATTATAAAATGTTTTTCAGAGTTTAAAGGTCCCAAAATTGTATTTTTCTGGGATAAGATGATAATAGTTCTAAATCCACACATAAAATTGGTTTTTGACAAGTATAGGTCTTAGATTTTATATTATCTTTTCATTTTATTTAAATCGTTAAATAATGAGGTAATCGCCGCATCATCATGGTGTCATAAATAATTTAATTTATTTAATGTCTAAAAATTAAAAAAAAATATTATGATATAGGAAATCTTTTGAGATTCCGAATTTATATTTAAATTCAAAATGTTGTCTTGAATAACCTCATTTAAAAATTGTTTTAGTAAAACAACACATGTTTGTGATATTTTTATTTTAACATTAAATAAAAATTTATTAATGTCATTTTCCTACCAATGTGGCTCCATGGGGTCCCCATGTTGATCGATGGATTTTCTTGGTCGGCCATGAAACATCCAAAATGGTAGGACATGTGTCATGTTCATTTCAAATTATTAAAACATTATTTTTACCTTAAATTACACTAATTACCTCTAATCACGATTAAAAACATAAAACTTACTATTCACCAAAAAATTATTTTAATCCCATTGAACCACATTATACTTCCTAATGAAAACCATGAATGTTGTAATTTTTGAAATTGGAAACACAGAGGTGGTAAAATTTCATTTAAATGAAAAATTAGTTTTTTTAAGTACCACTTAGTGTTTTCACTATTCATCAAAAATTGAAGTTTTTCAGAAAAATACCAAAACATCACCATAAGCTATATTTGATATTCAGAATTCAAAAATGATGTCTATTTTACAAAAATTAAAAACATATAATTTACATTAATTAATTTAATAATTAAATCCCGTTTTCAGAACAAATAGCTTGTTTTTATGAAATAATATATATAAAAAGATTGACACTAGTTTAAGTCCAATTTCAAAGTAAAATTAATTTCAAAGACCACTATTGGATTAAATGGTAAAAATATATTCAAATTTTACTTTAAAAACAGTTCAAAAGAGAATCTAATAATATAAATAAATTTGATTAAAAAGAGGTTTTAAATTAAAATACAACATTTTTCACTATTCATTAAAAAAATAAACTTTATCAGAAAAATAACAAAAATTTACACAAAGTAAATTTTTATGTCCATATTCTAAAGAAGAATTTTATTTGGTCCAAAAGAATATATAAGAGTGACCAAAACTATATTTAAAGAGTGTTCTTCATCAAAAGGCGATAAGTGGACCTTTAGTGGAAATTAGAGTATATATGCTTAAATTTGAATTCTTTTCATATTTTAAGCCTTTTTCATTTATTGAATAAATGTAAAAACATTTAACAAAAATATATAATCATATTTTAGTTATTTCTATTCATTCCCTCCAATACAACGACTATGTGTTAAATACCATTTGAAAGAATATTATTTTATTACTAGTGTGCAACGTAAGATTTCAAAGAAACTCTTTGATGCGTATCAGGTACACTGTAGAACATAGTAACCCCTTTAAAGTTAAAATAAAATTTAATTCGTAAATATTAATAAATATGAAAATGTATTATTCTTTATTTACCTGGGATGTTACAAATATTGACATGTTTTTGTGGATATGGATCTAGTATTGTAGATCTATATCTATATTTTAGAGATATTGAATGATTTGATCTTGATTTATGGTTTTAAATTTGAATCTCATTCAATATAATTGTACTGCTCAAATTATGAGGATTTTCATTGGGTGATCGCTCATCAACGAATTGAGGTAGGTTGTCTATAATTAAAATCTCAAAGTATTTATTAAAATTAAATATATGTAATTTTATAATTTCTATTATAGGTTTAGAAATTATGTTCATAATTGAATTAATTAATTTTTTGAATTAATTAATTGTGGAGAAAAAAATTGTGGATTTTGGGAATTATAGGTTGAGATAATTAATTGTAGAAATAATTATTAGATATTAAGATTTTAGGATTGAGATATTTAATTGCGGAAATAATTATGATCTATTGAGATTGTGATTGAGATAATTAATTATGTGATTTTAAGTTTTTGGTTATTGATTAATTAATAAAATAATTAATTAATGGGATTTACATACTCAATTAATTAGAAAATTAATTACGGGGATTTATGTTATAAAATAATTATTGAATTATTAATAAAATATGTGTGGTTGATTAATTATTGAATTTAATATTAGAAATTAAGTGACTAATTAAATGAAAAATTAATTAATGTATTTTATGTGATTAATTATTTTTTGAATTAATTAATTTTATTTATGTGATTAGTTAAATTTTTAATTAACTAATGGAATTTTTATGTTTAACTAATTGTGGAATTAGTAATTGAATTGATGTGGATAATTAATTTTTGAATTAATTATGTGTTAAGAATGGTAACATGGTCATTTAGTTGTGCATTAAATAACGGGAATGTGGTTATTATAATTTGTATGGAATGAATGGTACCATGGACATTTAGTTGTGAAATAGAGAATGTGAACAAGATTATTCTAATGTGTAATGTATGAATGATAACATGGTCATTTAGTTTGGAATTAAAGAATAAAAACATGGACATTATATTGTGTGATGTAAGAATGGTTACATGTGAATAAAAATATGAATCAAATAATGATATCAATGGAATTATGTGATATGATATTCCTAAGACATACTTTAGGATCAAAATTATTTCAGAGTAGGTATTGAATGATAACAATGTAATTATAAGATATGATATCCCTCAGACATACTTCAGCATCTGACATGAGTTGAAGCGGGGATTGAGGTATGAGTGTCTACGGGAACCCAAAGGCTTATATAGTTAAATAAAGATTAATTGATAATGTGATAACTGTTTAGTTATGAATTGTAATTATTTCTTTTTACACCTACATACACTTGTTATTGATGTGATATTGTTTTAGTTGTCATTAGTGGTGGCATACTCTAATTCAATAGATTATCAATGGAATTTTTTTTTAGATACTATATAGATTATTTGTGAGACCAGGCACTGAGACACTATGCAATTCGGAGGCCATTGTTCTTAAAATAAATGTTTGAAATATATTAAATAGCATGCATGCACAATTTTCATGAAAAACTGTAATAGCTTCTAAACGGGTACCCAGATCAAAAATAGGATGGTACCGTTGAGTTCAGAATGTGAGGTATACCCTAGGAATGACATAACACTAGTCAATGTGGGACGTTTATAAAAAATTCTTCACATGCGTGGAAATGAAAAAAATAATAATAAATTATTTCAATTCATTTTTGTTGATGCAGTGATTGATGGACATTAAATAGACTATTATGGAGAAATAGTAGGGTTAGTTGTACAACCCATGAACTATTGGAGAGCTATTGGAGATAGCTTTAGTGAATCATCTCAAACGAATGGGGACAGGATATTCGATCAACGATCGATGCAAAAAAGATTCAAATGATCTCACCAAAAAACACGACACAACCCCATTCTTCATTAGTGATCGATTTGAATCAATATAGGGCATGTATTTTTTTCCCCGTTCTTGATTTATTCAATGTAAAAGAATCAATCAATGAAAATTTTGATCTGTGGTTTGATCATTATGTGGGATGATTTTATTTAATGTGTTTTTGAAGGGAGAATATATTTTTAATTTTATTATTCAGATTTTCATTCTAATAATGATGGATCTAGATAAACATGAACATCGATCAAGGTTTGATACTCCAATATGTTCTTGTTCTTTTCTCTCCCCATTCATCGTTCGTCACGAGCATTCTCAATAAATCGATCATTGCGCACCTATTTCATGGTGCAACGATCTGATATCGCAGATCTAAGATTGGAATAACCTGACAGATGTGTGATGATGGAGATAAAGAAATTTTTATGATAGAGGATACCCAATTTACCATTCATCAACATAGAACAAAGAATGAAAATTTGATTCATTTTTTGAGTAGATTTGATGTCGTAATGCATTCTTCATAGAAAAAAAGGATTGGATGAGTTGGGATCTTAAATCTCATGGTGAAAAGTTCACCCGATCGAAATCTAGAGGCGTTGAATCAAATGCGAGAGTAGATATGGGATTATGAAAAATCCTGAACAACACAATGTTTAATCTGGATCTATATTTTGTGTGGGGCCACATGAGATACAATTCGGGTTTCCATAGGAAGTTAAATATCACATGGAATGTGACCCCATTCACATAGAATGTGGTATAACCTGGGTCACTCGGCATGCAATCAAGAATCACATGGGTTATTTACATGGAATGGCGTTTACAGGCAAAGCTATGTACTGGTACATGATAAGACATGCAGAGGATGGTGTCGTGTAGAAGCACATGGTTAGAGTAAATGGGATACGTACATGGTGTGTACTACTACATGGACACAATTTCATGAGATGAGCCATTTACATGGGAAACACCCAGGTTCAAGGGGCATGGAGTGTGTCCCCTACTACACACTATGTACTATTTTATACATGTCTTGAAGCCCTTGTACTATATATATTGGATGAATTTTGTTAGTGTTTTTCACCATTATCTTTTCCATTAGGGTTAGTATGCAATCATTTTTTACTCTCGGGACAATTATCCCTTCAACAATAATTCCTAGATAGAGTTGATAGAATCCCTCTGAGAGGCCCAGAGTGAGATCCTCTATTCATATTCATGTCCGTGGTGGTGTTCTTGCTATCGACCTGACCAACACTACATGGGATTCAATCCACTAGTTAGAGGGTTAATCCAGATTGATTTGTTGGTATCACCCTATGGCTTTGCCAGTGATCCTCATTTGTGTATTTTATTCTATTCAAACTATTAGCATGCTATTTCTCATGATGAGACCCGATAATAATTACCTATTGTACGGCAATCATCAAGGCTATCAGATTCAGGAGTGTGTGTATTCTCGGGTGAGTTCTTTGTGGAATATTCTATATGGAATCATTGACTAGTTTAATATGGTTGTGACTTACCTCTAGAATGTGTGTATTTGTTGAGTATATCTGGATATTCTTGTTATATGTGTTGTATAAATATACATGTGTGGAGATGAATGTATTCCCATTTTTTTATGTGAGGCATTCCTATCATAGGGCATGTAGAAAGAAATTTATTTTTCCTAGTGTTGTATATTAGATGACCAGGTTCGTCTCACTTGAGGAACTTTCTCATATGTTCACTCACTAAATTTAATTCACCAAGAATAATTGTTTTTAATTGTTTTTTTAATTTAGGATGGTTATGAAATTTTAATTAATTAAAAAACTAAACTATCATGAAATGTAAAAATTTAATTAGTGAATAAAGAACATGGAATTTATTGGTTGGTTGGTGGGTTCCATCATTCTCTTTGTTGGTGTTTAAATAAATTTTGATAATTCAATTTTGAGATCTCATTCTTGAATTACTATTATTTTATTATTTGGTGTGAAATCTTGATTTCATTTACAAATCTTTACATCCCCTCCTCTAATAACCAAGTTTCATGGATCTACTCAATCGTGGGTGTGACAACTTCCAAGACCTGACTCTATCGTATGCCATTTCAACCACAGAATGGCTAAAATACATCGTATTAAGATCATGAATACATTATAAGGAAGGGAAAAGATTTAATAAAATAATATAAATGAGTTTGAATTTAGTTTCCTAATGGGATATCGCCACACCCATGCACGTCACCCTTTCTCATCAAAAACATAATAAAACATAAAAATTTTACCGTAGAATAAATGAAATTGAAACACACCTCCACTAAGACAAGGATTGAGTAAGTAAACCATATTTAAGGTAATGGTATTGATGGATAGTATGATAATAAGAAAAGAAGAAAATAAGGATAAAATATGGAGAAGAAAGGAGGGAGGTTGGGTGGAAGAAAACACAAAAATAAAAACCGTGCATTATTTTATTAAAAATCTAAATTACAATTGAAATGTAAAAAAATAATGAAAATAAACAAATTAATAATATGATAAGGGTAATATTTGTGGACTTCGTCCCTCGATGGAGATCTCCCCTTGGTTCCTTGGAATAAATGTGATGGAAAATGGGATGAGATGGGAGGTGGGAGCTCTCCTCCTTTTATAGGAAGAAATGGTCCTCCTCATGATTGCACAATTTTGGAAATATAAATGGATGATTAACCCATTACATCCTTCATAAATGTTTTTAATAAATTACATTTTCATTAAACCTCAAAATTTCATATTGGTTGGACTCTTCTAGAGTGATTTATGTATTTTTTATTGACAATGTATTTTATTCTAGAAGAATTTTCCAGGAAGCTTCCTTTAATGTATAACATCTTTTTGCCACCATAATGGGAGACAGACTCCATGAAATTTATTTAGGTAGTGCATATATGTGTCCTACTTCCTATATATTTCTAATAAACTCCATTGTAGGTGTGTAACCAGATTTATACATACGTTATGGAGGTGGGGTCCACGCTTTTAGCCCGGAAAATTTCCAAACATCAATGAATTATTTAGGCATTTAGATATTCGAATAAGCCTATAGTATTGAAGAAAATGTTAAAGAAATTAAAATAAGTATTCTATATAAATTATTATTAAATTTGGAAATATATTTTTATTTAAATTACCAAAATACCCTTGACGTAAAAATATGTCAAAAATCCAGAATTTAAGCACATTTCACATTTTAGCTCAAAACACACCATAAATAAAAATTTAATCTATATAAGCTCAAATTGATAAATTAATGGTGTTAAAACAATTCAAATTCTTACAAAAAATGTGGAAAATATTAGTTTTTCAGTATATATTTTTTGTTTCGGGGTGTCCTACTAAGTTTTGTTATACTCACCCATACATGTGGTTTTCCTTCATGTGTCGTGTCTTGTGTTATAGATTGAAATTTTGATAGAGTCTTAGGAGGACCAGGACCAGACGGTGCTTAGTGAAACTAGAAAAACTGAGGTGTGTTCCTACATCTTTTTGAAAGCATTCCCAATACTTACATTTATGTAGTACTTTTGTTTTCAAACTCTTTATGGTGGGCTTGTATTTGTCCCTAACTACTTTATATAACTTACTTTTATACTCTAGTTATGCAATTCAGATATATGGATTAATAGGTTTTTAGTTGTTTTTATATTTCATCATTTTTTTAGGCTTGGAGAAGTGTGCTTTTATACAGGTACATAAGCTAAGTCCTCTCATGTTAGTGATTCACATTCTCAGTGCTTGTCACTTTCCCCTAGCCTATTTGTGGTGGGATTCAGGAGTCACATAATGGGCCCCTCTAGGAGGGGGCATGACACCTATTGAGTTGTATTCACACCCTACTGGGGCTGCTTGATCTGTACCTGAATAGAGTTTGTGATTTATAGAGAGGTTAATGGAAAATACATTGTGTTAGATCATTGATATGGGATGGAGCATGGATGAGGGAACCATACACTATTCGGGACCTACTTGGGGGAGTCGTCAATGCCTTTATTTTGGGTTTCATTTTAGACACTTGACATGTATATTGGCATGACATATTTTCTTCTTTACCTTTTGATATTTTATCCTCATTTTTGGTCGTCTTGTGATACTGGTTCTTTTAGGTTATGATTACATGTTATTAATATATATTTTTTCGAGGGTGTAT
This sequence comes from Viscum album, assembly GCA_963277665.1. Classification (NCBI taxonomy): domain Eukaryota; kingdom Viridiplantae; phylum Streptophyta; class Magnoliopsida; order Santalales; family Viscaceae; genus Viscum; species Viscum album. The sequence goes on along the minus strand of OY728148.1, from coordinate 982,621,900 downwards.
TTACTCTAATAAAAGAGGGTAATGTCTCCCCATGATCAATATATCAGAACCTCACTACTAATCAATAGCCTCAGACAAATGGGGAGGCATACCTGAGGTCATGTGACTGTCTGATTGGAGTCACTGGTGTGTGGAACCTGGTCTGAGATGTTATAGTTTTCAATAATATATGTTTTGGAGATGTTTTGTAATATTCTATAATTGTGAAGAAAATCATTTGAAACATTCAAGATAAGTGTGATTCTAAAATTTTCTCTTTATAAGAAAAAGATGATTTATCTCTTGATTAATTTCTTATATTTATTAATACTTATGAGATGAGAAAATCTACAATGTTTAAAAAATATTAATGATGAAATAGATGTTTAGTCAATGAGAAAGATGATAATTCAAGATGTTGGACATGATGATCCTTGATACATTGAGGACAATGAGTATGATAAGTTGAATGAAAAAATCACGTCTCTTATATCTATGAACTATAGTAGAGGAAGATGAAATTATGGTGGTAAACTTACTCTTAAATTATTTGATTCTGGTGTAATAGGATACTTTACAATTAATTTACCTAAGAAGAATGTTGGTTAGTATCGATAATACTCTGATGAAACACCTTGATGAAAGAAGTGAAACAAAAGTTATGAAGAAGAAAATTCATCAAACAAACACAAGAATAAGTCTACTAGAAACAAAATAAATTTTATAAGTAATGAATTTTAATCTTACACAACTAAAAACAATTCTTCAAAATATGAATGTAAAAAAAATTTAACCTTCATTTAAAAATTTTAGAAAATAAAAGATTCTTAGATAGTGAAGAAGGTTGTGAAAAATAATATAGAGAGTATCAACTCAAATCATAACTTATATTATGCATTGATAAAAATAGAAATATCAAATATGAAATTAGAGTAATGAAGAAATATTTTGATGAAGTTTCTATAGTTTGAAATTATTTCATCAAGTCTGAGGAAGAATACATTCAAGAGTTCTTAAGTTACAAACTAATAATCACTAAAAATGGAAGGATAGTCAATGATCTCATTAAGAAGTTAAAATATAACGAAAATGAAGTCATTAAGTTTCAATATAAAGTAATTTATTCTATTAATACCTTGATAATGATGAATAAAAACTTTAACCAAGATTTAGTAGTAAAATATATGAAATATAAATTTGGTGAGAAATCTCAAATAAAGAATTAGGTGAATTCCTCACACAACAAAAATAATGTTTCATCTGATTTTTCTAACATTTCAACTGATAAGAAAATTAATAGGAATGATTTTGTGCAGAATTAATGTGATAAACCTATCACATATACAAAATTTAAAACTCAGATAGAACGAAATATGGTGTACACCCAGAGTATGTTAGGGTAGGAAGTATTTATCAACCTCAATTTTCTTACAGAGAAATATCATAATTCAATAAAAAATTATGATTTTATGGATTCTATTGGTACTATAGAATATATGGGCACATGACATATAGTTTTTGGCGTAACATATCACTTCCCAAAAAAATATTTGAATATAGTCGATGAAATAGTGAAATTAGAATGAATAAATTTCCTAACACATAGGATGTTAGAAAAGAAAAATCACAAGAAGTTAGAAAATTTCCAAAAAATCAATTTAAATGTCTGGAATAATATTATAGAAGGTGTGATTTGGCTTTTCATCATGTCAAAATATGAATGAAACTCCTTCTAGAACACATTTCTTAAAGTAGATAATGAAAAGGAATCTAGGATGAAGAATGTTGAGTAAATATTTTTTTTGTTGAGAATGCCTTGAAAGAAAGTTAAAACGAAAAAACCATGGATACTTGATAGTGTTTATTTTTCATGCATGATAGGTGATTTAAAAATCACGAAACATGTTGAAAATCATGAAGGACATTCTATTACATTTGGGAATAATAGTTCTATAAAAATCATAGAAATCAGAATGACTGAGATTAATGAAGAAAAGTTGAAATCTTAGGAATTTTTATTTATTGATGTGCTAAAACAAAATATACTTTTTGTAAGTCAACTTTGTGATGAAGGAAAAGAAGTGGTTTTCATAAAATATTCAGGTGTTATCAGAAGTGTGAAACATTGAAATGTTATCAAAAAATGAGAGAGAACTGGTGGAAATATTTTTCATGTTAGATAATTTAAAACCTTTTCCCCTATTTCAAGGTTAGAAACTATTATAATGTTTTGAGAAGTGGTTGATCATCAAAATTACAATGTGTATCATATTGATATAAGTATGGGTAAATTGAAGAAGAAGTTTACAATGAGTAACCTTTTGGGATTCTACTTGATAAGGATGAAAACATTGTTTTTATATTGAACAAATATATATATGGGAAAAAACAAGATCCACATTCATGGTATTTTATGATTGAAAATTGTTTGAGAATGATGATTTTTTCAAAAGGAAATGTTGACAAAAACTTATATATGAAATATTTTGACATTGGAACTCTAATTTTAATTGTTCCTGTGGATAATATAATTTTTTCTGGGGATGAAGAAAATTTTTTAAAATAATTTTATGAGGAAATGCAAAAGAATTTCGAAATATCAATGTTGTGAGAATTAACATTCTTCCGTATCATGCAAGTTCAATTTAAGGAAAAATAAATTATCTTATCTTATGAAAATTATGCAAGGTAATTATTAGAAAAATTTATAATTGTAGAATACAAATAATTTTATACTCTTATCTCAGTGAGGATAAAGATGAGTAAAGATGAGTCCAGAAAAAGTGTGAATTAGAATGAATTTTGGAAGATGATATTTAGTATAATTTAACCTATAACCTCATGCATGATATTGTTTATTCTATAAATTTTTGTGCTAGGTATCAAATTAAACTGAAAGAGTCAAATATGTTGGCAGAAAGGATAATTCTGAGATATGTCAAAGGACCAAATTCACAAGGATTATTAAAATAAATAAATTATGAGATGAAGTTTCATGGATATACTAATGTTTTTTGGGTAGGATATTTTAATGACATAAAATCAACCTTAGGAGAATAATTTTTCATGGGTGAATGTTCTGTAAATTTTCATAGTAGGAAACAATGTTCAGTAACCTTGCAAAAAGTGGAATTAGAATATTTTGTGACTATTCAAGTATGTACTCTTATATTGTGGATGAAAGTTCAATTAGAAGATTTGAATATAATGGTTTCTAAACTATTGAAGACACTTTATGAAAATCAGATTACAATTGAACTTTATAAAAATCATGTCCAACATTCATGATCAAAACACATAAATATAATGTTTCAGTTTATAAAAGAGAAAGTTTCTACTAGAGATGTTTTGTTGGAATATATATCAACGAAGTATCAAATTATTGATATCATCACAATGTCAATTCCAAAATAAAGGTTTGATGAGTTGAGGTTGAAAATTCACGTTCATCCTCCTATAATGACTTCCTAAAACTCATAAAGAAGTACCCTACCATGCTTTGGATTATATTGACAAAGGGAGAGAAAAAGTTACAAATTTGTACTATGTAAGAAGTTTTTAATTATCTTTATTTTATGAATATGATGTTGTGTTTATCGGATAATGGGGGAGTGGAAAATAAAATTTATAGAAAAATAAAAGCGATAAAATATAAAAGTTATGGGATTTTACATTAGCATGTCTATAAAAGTTTCTTCTCACCATGGATTGATTTTTTTCAAATAAAATACAGTTTTTATTAGTGTGGTGTATAAACACAATTTTAATAATGGTTGTGTTTTTGTAAAATGCAAAAAACATGAGTTCTTTATAAAATATTAATGTGAAAATTTTCTCAGAGATAAAGAAGTTATTAATGAGTGTTGTTAAAAAATCCAAATGGGGAGATTGAAGAACCTTTGTGATGTTTTTTTAATACATTTTTGTATTTGTTGATAACTAATCCTTTATAAAAGAATGTTTTTGAAAAACAAGTGAAATATTATGAATGTTCTAACCCAAACATAAATAGGGAGAAAAGTTTTGTTTTTGAGAATGTTGTTTTATAGACACAGAGGATTGAACAGAGAAACACCCGATGAAAAGTATCGAACTGATCCCCACCGGTCATAGAATTCAACAAAAAGTTAGAGTTTTTTAACAGACACACCATCAGCCTCAGATCCATTGACATGAAGTTCATGTTTCATTGGACTCAGTGTTTGTTAGAATGTTAGAATGTTGCTGAAGAGGTTGAATGAAGAAAGTGATGTCAGGAGTTAGAACTTTCTAAAACATTATAACCTTCATTAAAATATTTCTTTTCTAGTATTTAATTCTCAAATATCATAAGTTGTCTGTAACACTTATCATGTGATCCTTATGAAGAAAAGGGGGAGAATAGGTGCAACCAATCATATTGAGTTTTGGTTGGAAATAAAGAAGGTGTTGAAAGTAATGGAAGTCATAATACTTTCCTATATAGGTCATATAGTACATTGATAATATTGAAGTTCTCATAAATCAGGAAAACTGTAATGATAAATGTTTTGCAAGAAATAGAGGAATTATAATGATTGTATTTATTCAAGGAATCAAGAAAAAAGTTTTCATCAGATCTAGAATTACTGAGCATAGATGTTTTCAGAACTATGAATGAGTTATAGTTGATGACATTTGATGTATTTCAAAGTTGTAGATTGTAGTTTTCGTCGTAAAAATAATACCATTATAGTGATAATACCATCATTATGAGGATTCCATTGGATTGAAGCTAAGGAAGTTCTATGAGGTAGAATCTGAGGAGGAATGTTCATTAAACTGACTCTGAGGAAGAAATTCAATCAAACTAACTATGAGAATGAAATTCAATAAAGACCAACTCTGAGAAGAAAAGTCAATAACTCTGAATCTAAGAAAGAAATTTAATTAGACTAACTCTAATGAGTAAATTCAATTTAGAATAAGATGAGGATGTTTCATCATAATGAGATGAGGATGTTCCATCATAATGAGTTGAGTAATTTCTATTATACTGAATAAAAGTTAGGAAGTGGGAGAAGAATTATTATAAAGAAGACATAATAAGATTTCATAATATTTGTGAAGTGTTTAAGTCATCAAACATTAAATTAAAATATTTATTGATATTATTTTTTTTAATTTGATTATGTGGGAAAAGTTTTTTAGATTCTTAAATTTTCCTTTTTGGGATACCTATAAATAGAAGAAATGTAAATTCATACGTTTCAAATTTTTTATGTGAGTGGAAAATGAAGAGAACTAGATAATTCATGTCAAAGATATCTTTCCATATTGAAATCTCAATAGAAGTTTGGACATCTATAATTTTTTTATTGTACTGAGTAAGATCGGAATGAGCATTTGAGAAGTGTATGAGTAATGCATATTGAGAATGGATTCATTAGACTGAGTCCATCATACTGAATTCAACGGATTGAGTCCATCGGATCGAGCCCTATTAAACAGAGACGATCAGACCCAACCACATCCTAATGAGGATTCTGAGATGAGATTTTGTGGTTTAGTTCGAACAAATTATTTTTCTTTTGTTTTATGACAATTTTTTGTAAGAATAATTTATAAAACACTAGGAGTCAGTATATTCATTATAATTAGGTTATATAATGTGACTAATGGGATATGGCACAAGTTGTATTCACTTATTCATTTTAGTTAATTTCTATAGACCCATATGCGTGTCTATGAAAATTATATTGGATCTCACACTGAGTTAGAACCTTGTAAATATCATGTTCTTTACGTTTTTAACTAATTTTTCATACATTACTATTTAATAAAAGATTATTAGCATATAAACTTTTACATGTTTCAGGGTTTAATATTTTCAATTTTTTTGAATATTATAAAATTGAACAACTTATTCAACCCAACATCTAAGTTATTATTCAATCCTTTGGAACATCATATATAGTTTGTCACTTTATTTGAAACTTTTTTTAATATTTATGCTACTTTTTGTATCTAAAATCCTTAAAAGAATAATGGAATACACTCATGAATCATCATTAATCTCACCAGGTCCAACAAGATTTGGTTCCTCCTTTCACTTACACTATTCCACTTATGTGTATAAGGGGGAGTGAGTTAATATAGGATCCCAAACTTCTATAAGTAATCAATGAATTATTTGACTGAGAAATTCTCCACTAAGTTCTAAGAGTATTTTCTTAATCATATTTCCAATTTGGTTCCCATATTTATTATTTTAGTTCTTGAATTTATCAAAATAACCAGACTTATACCTCATTAAGTAGATATATTCATTACTACTAAAATATTCTGTAAAATTTATTATGTATGAGAACCCACCCCTACCTCAATAGGAAATGGTCGACACACATATTTATAAACTAATTCAGGAATCTCTTTCGAACTTTCACCTTTTCTACTAAATTGGGCATTATTCATTTTACCATATAAATAAGTGTGACACATACCAATTGGTTTTAGTTCAAAAGAATATAAATATCCATTTTGGTATAACGTAGTCATGTTTTTTTTAATTTACATGACCAATCCAATGATTACATAATTTAGTGTGGCATGAGTTATGTGAAGTAGTTTCATTATCAATTTCCGTTACTTGGTTTGTGTAATACGATAAAAAGAATTTTTTATTTAAATTCACCTTACCATAACAAATGTTATTTTCATAAAAGAAGAAACATTCATTTAAAAATATTAAAATAAATCCATCTATATCATGTATAGATATATAAATAATGTTTTTTAATGGATGAAACATAATAATAACCTTTGAAAATGAAGATCATTATAAGATCCCTTATTTTTCTAGGTACGTCCCACTCAGGGGATTTCATTGAACCTATTTTGTTGGGTTTTCCTTTGTAATTAGGCCATAGTGACTAAGTCTTATTTGATGACATAGAGCATTTTTTGGAGAAAATAACCTCAATTTTAGGCATGTATGTCTATTTAAATTAATTGATTCATTGTATAAATATGTTAAATGGGATTACAAGGGGTTTCTGTGAGTTTAGAAGGATCATAAGTGGTTTGGTCACTTTTATAGATTCTAGTATAAAAACTATTCAATGAAAAATTATTTGTTGTGTACATGTTACATGAAATGTAACTATTTCTAGATGAATTTCATGAACTAGTTTATGATGTGATGTGGTTGCATGTCGTGAACATGATTCACATCGTGTAAATGTTGATCAAAATAAATATTAACCCAGGGTAAAAGGTTTTTCCAGCATAACTTAAAAATGAGGAAATACATGAAATGAATGGATTACACATCATGTATTCCTCATAGCCAGAACTTTTAAGGGTGTCCTGTAATTATGACTCTAATTATTTTTTATTATAGCCTCTCCTCTCTCTCTCTTCTAGGGTGAACTCTAGAAAATTTTGAGTATCTTCCCCCCTTCCAGATGTCCCTTTTCATATTCCATCATTGGTGAGTTTATTCACTTTGGTTTCCCTCTTCTCACCAATCAATACATTTCATTGTAGTGAAAATCTTTTGAACATGGGTTTTGTTTGGGTATTTTAACTTTTTTTTGGGTTAATATAGGTTCTTCTTGTGATCTTTTGTGACTTCTTCATTAATGGATTGTGTCATTAGAAGCATTGTGTAAATCACATGTTAAATGTATAGAAACTAAACCTATACCCATGGTATATTTAATTGTGAATTATATGAAATATTTTGATTATGACAATGTATTATGAAGTATAATTAATCAGTTGATTTATAGTAAATCATGGATTACATTCCTTTAGATTCAATGGTTGATGCAACCTGAATTATGGATACCTATTGGGTGAGAAACAATTTGGGTAAAAAGAACATGACTAATGGTTTAAAGCATGCTGATTATAACATGATACCTTTGGATATTGCTTGATATCAAATTCCTAGGTAATCTATAATTGATTATTGATATGACTGTTGATCATATTTGAGAGATAAATTAAAGTTTATTTGAACGAAAAACTCTAATTTTCATAATTAACCATTGATATTTATGATGTGATATTATGACATGCATACTATTATGACTTATTGAATTGGTGATGAAATGATTATATATAGGGATATCCTATTAGTGTTTAAATTATTATATAGTAGGCTTGGCCCAGTTATAGATGCTAAAAATATTATATATAAGGATTTTCTTGGAGGATAAAATTCTTATATAGTATGCAATTCCCAGTGATACTTGCTGAAATGCTTATATACCAGGTTACACCTAGGGACACATGATGAAATGCATTTATATAGGGTGATGATCAGAGGATGAAATTATTATACAATGAGAGCTACCTGATTGTTTGATTTTTCCATGGTATATGGATATATATATGGAATGGTTGTGTTACATGCTCAGAGACATTTCATCGTGGTTTTAAAATATGTTAATTTATATATTATATTAATTAGTTAATTAATACATCTATTTATCACTTTATTTCATATAATTATTATCAGACTGGTTGTGTTTAGGGATGGTTGTGTCGACCAACTGAGTTTTATTCACACCCTATTTGGGAACAATTTTGTACTCGAGCAGATTACATAGATGCAGGTGTGGAGAATGGAAAGAACATTATTTTTGATTCTTTTGTTTCTTGCTGGATGAGATGGATTTTTGAGATGGGTATGACATGGGAATCGGGACCAGATCATTTTGGGATTATTTAATGTGAGTATATTATTTTGTTTGTATTGGTTTCAGTTATAATTTTAGATACATCTTAATTTTTCATTACATTATTCATCATTATAGGTTCCTCCTTTTATTTTCATAGCTCTATGATATACTATTTCCACTATTTCTCTGTTACTGTAATTTTTATTACTATGCTTTTGTTCCACTATGTTTTACCAGGGGGTATAGTCTCCCCACTATAAATCTCACAGCCTCACTATTAGTCAATTGCCTCTAGCATATGGGGATGCATGCTTGACATCTAATAACCAATTCATTTCGACCATGTGAGAGAGTACCAGATCTGAGTACATTACAAAGTTGTATTAAAGTATCATCTTGTTATATTATATTGCTTTATTTTTTGGAAAAAAGAGAAAGGAGACTAGGATCTACTGGGACTTGTTAATTTTCTTATTCATTGGAGTAGCTAACCCATGTAAGGGGAAATTTTAGTTTCAGGGGTGGAATTATTGTTTATGTTGTTCTCTTGTTACAATTTATGTTATTTCACCTTGGTTGATTTAAATGTTGTGTGATGTAATTAGGTTGTGATGTTATTGTTTAATGATATTTACACTCATGGAAATGTATGGTGACATATGAGTATGCATGCATCATGATAGGCACATAGGGATATATATATATATTGACATGCATTGTTCATGACAGGGACATGTTTTTTGCATGTGTTATATACTTTCCAATATGAAATGTGAAATAATATATCAATTATATTTGACAAATGGAATGAAATAAAAAATTATTTCATCGTAAAATATTTATAATCCATGTTTATAGGGACCCAGATTAATGGTTCTCTACTATCATTGCCTTTTGAGGTTGACTTTATTTTTAGCCAAAGTTTATAGGAGAGTGTTTTTCTTGTAGATAAAATGACTCCTCATCATCTTCGAGTTGAGTTCTAAGAGTGTGGAAATTACTTATCTCCTAATGTAGATGAATTGGATCTTCCTGTAGCTCTTGAGGATAAAATGGATGTTCATCATCACAACAACATCTTAAGGGTCTTGCAATACATGAAAAAAGACACTATTTTCATCGTGTCTTTGATGTATGAGTTCTTGAGAGAGATCCAGCTACAACATCCAACTATGATCACTGGGGAGTGAGGCTCCAAGGTAGATGATTTATAGATTGAGTCAATCTATACAATATTCAAGCATCTTGCGACACCAAATTATAGGAGGGAGAATCTCATTGTGTATATTCTTAGTGGACCTACCAAAAATTGGTGGGATATTCTACAGTAGGGTGGGAAGGAGGAGGAGTTATCATGGAAGGAATTTGAGGTGAATTTATTGAGCAACATCGATCCATAGATGCTGAGGGATGAGAAGGATCATTAGTTCATGCATATGATATAGGATAGAATATCAGTGACGGACGATGTTGAACATTTCACTAACCCTCAATGCTTTGTTCCATATTTTTCTATTGATGAGATCTCTAGGGAGAAACATTTTCAGGATGGTATTCACTATGAGGTTAGGTCATAGTTGAATATTCTTATTTTGAGTATCTTTTTAGATTTGAGGAATCATGAACTCGTCACAGCAAATAACATGAGAGAGGACCCAAGAGGTAGCAAGGCTATATCCATAGGGTAAACTAGGATCACTTATTTTGGTGGAAAGAAGTGATTCTATGATAGTTTTTTCCAAGGAAATGAAATGAAGACTAGTTAGGGTACTCGGAATCCATATTAGGATCATATTCCATTGTACTTTATCTGTATAGAAAGTTAATCTACATGAAACCTTAGGTTTCATATACCACGTTGTAGTGCCATGTTTTCAGCAGGATGGGCCATCTTCATAAGTTTTTTTAGAACATCTCATAGTATAGTTGTGGTAGGAGAGAAAGATAGGTTCTAGAGTCTAGGAAGGACTCAACTACTCCTCATCAGATAGGTATCTAGAGTTCTATAGTATGTTTATGTCGAGGAGAGAGATGTGATACCCAATTGTAATGACATAATGTTTATTATTAAAATTTTATTCCTGAATAAATGTGTGTTTTATTATATTATATATTATACACATAAAAAATATAGAGAAACCGATATAAAACTATATTAATAAATATTGTTACATTAATCAGCGATTAAACCAATTAAATTTCCAAACATTACAACTGGACAAAAAGTATAAAATAGGAAAGCTAAAATGGGAAAATATGGATTGACCTCATCTACTAGAATTATTGGCCCCATTACCAACACTATATAAAATAAAATAATTATAGTGAACCAATAAAAATTATTTAAAATGGAAATATAGAACCTGGATAGGAATTGATTTGAATATTGAATAAAATAATTCACTAGTATATATATAATGTAATGTGACAGTTGGAATAGTAATTTGACCGTTGGAATAGTAACCTGATCGTTGGGAATAGTAACCTGACCATTGGAAGAGTTATTTTACCAGAAAATAATAAATTATGATATAAATAACATTTATCATGATTAATTAATGTGAAAAGAAATATTATAATTCAATAAAATTAATATCATGATTAAAAACCTCAATGAAAATAATGCATATTTTAAATAAACTGTATTTTAAAGTATTTTGTAAAAATCATTATTTTCATGTTAAAAATTTTATTTTACCAATTTTAGATATTTATTTTTATTAAATTAATATCATTTTGTAATAATCATGTTAATATATTCCTTGAGTGAGTTTTTGGTAATTTTCTGAAATACTTCAATTTTTTGGTGAATAATAAAAATATAGTTTTTCACATAATTGATGTATCTTAAGTTACATAATTCATGATGTAATAATGAAATAATAATTTATAGAAATTTATTTTCAGCCATTATATATTTAATTTCATAAATTAGTCATTAAAATACAATAAAATTAATTTTCAAACCTAAAAGTCACTTTCCAAAACCTTAATTCAAAAGTGATTCCTTAAAATATAAATATCTTTTTTCATCACTTTTCTTTTTAATAAGTTAATGAATTATAATTATAAACAGTATTTAATGTCTTAAACCCATTACATTATATTTATATATAATTTATTTTGTCAAAAATGCATTATTACTTGTTTTTCCGTTGATATATTATTTTATTAAATATTTAATTCTAAAAATACACCTTTCATAAAGTATAAATAATCCCTCTCCCTTCCCTTGGAAACACACTCCTCTCAAACATTACAAAGTACAATATCTTCCAAAATAATCACTCTAAATCCCCTTACATTACATAGGGAAATTTTTTAGGAATCCAACTCTAATCACCAACCATGTTATAGAGTCATATAAGAGAAGCTACATTGAGGAGAGAGTAAGTCTCTATTATCTTTTCCCTTTTTTCTTATTTTCTTTCTTATTTTTACCAATTAATTTAAAAACCATATTCTATAAAAATAATTATTCAATAATTTAAAATTATATTATTTATGTTAACATGATGTAATTGTCAAATTTATGACAAAAATAAATGTGATACTTCCCTTTCCCTCTCTTTTAACAACGTCCTGTTACATGTTGATTAACCACCTACGGAGAAATTTCAAAGACAATTATTATAACAACCTTCATGGATGGATATTATTAATTATATATAATATATAAATAATTAATTACATTTATTATAATCTACTGGAGTTAATGCTACATTTCTATAAATGACTCGGAATGAAAATTGATAAATCAAAGTGAAACAAGAAATTTTTAAGAAAATTATGATATCAAAACACTTCAATTTCATCAAAAAAATTAATAAATATAATAAAATGATTATAATTGATAAATAATTGTATAAATTGATATAATTAACATATTTATTAATTTTTTAATAAATATAAGATTATTATCCAAGAGGCGCAAAAGTGGAGAAATAAAGAAGGAATTAAGGTAAGGGGATTCTTGAACCCAACACTTTTTCATTGGGTTATCCATATTTGAAGACATATTTTCAGAAATAGTCCTATAATCTTCCTTAAATATATTTTCATTATTTCTCCCTCTTCTTTTTTGGGATATACATTTTTTTATTTGATTTTATGGAAAATACAATGATTTTCCAAAATAAATCTTCTTTCCAAAAAACTTCTTTTACTCCTCTTGAGTAGTTTATTCTTAACTAATGAATTATTATTCTTATATAAAATAGGTTTTACAATTTTTTATTTTAGTACCTGAAGATTATTTATGAAATCATAATTTTTGAAATCCTCATGAAACCCATTCCTTTCCATGGGTTATTTCATTAAATGATTGTTACTCATTCTATGTGACATGAATGATTATATAAATATTATGATGTGATGACTAGACCAAAATTATATATCCCTCCAATTCATTGGGTAATATGTTGTATCTCATGAGATAATGTTTATTATTTGTGAACATGATGCTAGATTTGTTTACAGTGATGATGTTATGATTATTCACGTGTGTTATGTGTTAAAATGATGCTAGCTTTATTCACAACTATATGTGTAATTTGACCAATATAACATGATGTTTCATTTTTATGCATTTACACATTCTATAAATTTTTCACATTTTTACCTCATGATATTGATAATGATCCTAGGCTTATGATAAGATGATTATACTCACCCTTGTTATATTGATTCATGTTCCTTATTCATCCTCTTATAGGGATTTTGTCTTACCCCTTTCATTTATGTATATCCTTATGTAATTTAATGAACTAAGGATAATTTGTGATTTTAGAAGGATAAAGAAGAATTATTTAACTAAATTTTTATGTTTTATTATGTAAAATTTATTTATGAGCCTAATTTTTCTATGATATAATCCTTTGGATCCTAGACTTGTAACTCTATTATGTTGTTTATATTTAAAATGATGTAATATTTATGTATGGAAAATTAGGGTCACCATAGTTGGTATCTAAGAATGGTTTAGTTAATTTGGGAATTGTGAATAGAAAAAAACAGTAAAAACCATTTGTATAAGTCTATGTATAGGTAAAACATCCTAGAAGACTATTTTTAGAAAAGTATAGACATAGGGATTCCATAAGATATTCCTTTAGTGTAAATTTCATAGAAGAATAAATTACTCATGATTTATTGACTTCTATTTTGTTCTAACATATTATATTCTACAAACTGGTAGGAACTAGGAGAAACTAGGCCTAAAACCTGTGTGAGTGACAATGAAACAATTATCCAAATGAGATCCCCAATTCCATGGGAGTTTGAGTTCAAAACATTGTTGAAATGATTACCTAGTTGTCTCGGGATATGAATAATAACATGAACTTTGTGGAATGTCCATATTCACCCAAGAAGGATCAATTATCCATGGAGTCCATTATATTAAAATGATCATCGATGTTTAGTGGAACTCCCAATCCACTTGATGTGTAATAGTGGGTTAACTCAATAAAGTAGATCGTTCCTATGATCCACTTCTCTAATAAGGAGATGGTGACTCTTGCAATTATTCATTTATATGGAGAAGCTATCCAATAGAAGGAATTGATAAAGAACAAAAATATAATGGATTAAATGTAAGTTATGGAGTGGTAAGAATTTAAGAAAATATTTCTTACAAATCATTTCCCTTGAACACTTCAAAAAAAGATAGAAAGAGAATTCATATAGCTAAAGAAAAATTAAGGTGAAGTTGTCACTGTATAAGATGAAAACATCATAAGGATTTAAATGTATTACTTGGGTTTTGTATCAATAATGATAGTGAATTAGATATGTTCTTTATTGTTTTAAAAATAAACCTTAAAAATGATCTAGAATTATAAGAATTTGGGAGTTTTTAAGATGTGGTTAAAGGTGATCTTAAAGTAGAAATGGAGTTCAAAGAATTGTCCCATGGTTATGGAGATAATATGATAAGAATGGGGTTTCATGATTTTGGGTCAAATGAAAAATGAGGAAATAGGATCCAACTACCTACATGTCAAAAATGTGGGAATAAGCATCATGTTAATTACCTCAAAGGGATGGGTAAATTCTTCAACTATGGGAGAGAAGGACACAATACTAATGAATATTGGAGATATAGATGAAGAAGCAGACCAACATGATAGAGGAAAGGAAGGAACATCCTAATTCACAAACCAATGTTCAATGCTTCATCTATAGGGACCAAGGGTATTATGCAAGAAATTGCACTAATCCACATGTCCTTGAGGGAAACCAGTGTTAGAAACCACCAAAGACAAAGGATAAAGGGAAAGATCATATCATCACTACTAATGAAGTGGAGTGTGAAAATTAATTCATACAAGGTAGGATTCCTATTCACTAAATACTAGAAAAAGTATTATTTTATTTTGGTTCTACTTATTCATTTATATCCTAAATGTTTTCTAGAACAATTGAATTGAAGCACCAATACCTTTAAGTGGAGATATCTGTAAAAAATATAGCGGTGTAATCATTACAACCCAAGTGTTGGAATCTTCTCCAATAACCATATTTGGGATGATTCATCTTGAAAATCTTATTATATTACCCTTGTTGAAATTTGATGCTATATTGGACATGTATTGTATTTCAATCTATATAGAAGAAATCAACTATTTGAAAAAATCTATTTTTTTATTCTGAACCATCCCATGATCCTCTAAAATTTCTTGGAATATCCTGAATATTCTTTGGAAAATCCATCAATAGTGTGGGTGTTGATACCCTGTAGAGAATCATACCTTGCCCAAAGGTTTGAGTCAATGTAAGTTATTAACCTCGATGAAATATCCATTGTTAGGGAATACATTGATGTATTTCTTAAAGAGTTACATAGAATCCCCTGATCATGAGGTAGAGTTCCCAATAGATCTCATACCCAGAGTCCCTCCTATCTCAAAATTCCCATATAGGATTTCCTTGATTGAAATGGAGGAGTTAAAGAAGTTTCTACAGGAGAATTTGGAAAAATGGTTCATAAGCCCTAGTACATCACCTATGGGTGCCCCAGTACTCTTTTTCTAGAAGAAAGATAGATCCAAACAGGTGTATATCAATTACCAAGATATCAACAATATCATGATAAATATAAATTATCATCAACCATGGATCGATGACTTGTTCAATCAACTATGAAGAGTGAAATATTTCTCAAAGGTGTATCTTTTTTATGGATATCATCAACTAAAGTTGATGAAAGAATATATTCAAAAGACTGCTTTCCTTTCAAGGTATGGGCATTGTGAGTTCATAGTAATTCCCATCAGACTTACTAACTTTCCTAAAATCTATATGGAATTGATGAATTTATTCTTTAGAGACCACCTCAACAAATTTTTGGTAGTGTTTATTGATTATATTCTCATTTATTCAATGAATAAGTAGGAACATGAAGAGAATCTAATGATTTTGTTGGTGATATTAAGGAAGGAGAAAACGTATTCTAAGTTAAAATAGTGTGACTTTTAGATACAACAAGTCATATTATTGGGGACCGTGATCAGAAGTGGTGGAATTTAGGTGGACCCATCATAGACAAAGGCAATTGAAAAATAAACTTGACCCACTAGTGTCATAGAAATATATAGTTTTATGGATTAGCTGGTTACTATTTACATTTTGTGATAAATTTATCATTATATTTTAGCCAACTAACTAATTTACCACAAAATGGTGTAAATTATTTATGGATGAATGATATGTGGAAAGCTTTATGGAGATCAAGAAGAGGCTAATCACTGTTCTTGCACTGTAATTTCCCAGTCATGTTAATTGTATCACTGAGAGGGGGAGAGAGTGAATCAGTGATATATATTTCTTTTATATTTCCTTAATTATGTAATAACCTTATAATCATATTAAATATTTCATTCCCTATTGGAAACAATTAAAACACACATCTATTGTAACACATGAATTTATAAGTATAACTATTCAATAAGAATAGCTAAATCCTTTCTATGATTTTGAAATGATCTAATACCACACAATCTGTTAGAAAATAATCCTTTTATGTGGAATAAAATGAATATTATATTCCATTTCACTCATGTAGTTCTATATAAACAACTCAATAGTGAATGTGATCCTTCAATAAGAAATGATGAAATAAAAAGTTTTTTAACAACACCAGATTTATTGTTTCTTTACCAAATTGAAAAATGTATTATTTTAAAAAAATTATTCAATTTCTTAACTAGAAGTTGGTAAGAACTTTTCTAAATTTTGTTACAAAACTCAATCTTACTTCCCAATCAAATTATTCCAGTCCAATTATCCCATTTTTATTTCTCAATATGAAAAATATATGACTTTTTCAGAATCCGGTTGAGAAAATTTGGAACCACTTCTTCTTCAATCAAAAAATCCCAATATGATTTTCCCAGTCTAATGATTCATCCCAATACGACGACCAGTTGAATGAAACAAAACAAAATATGGAAACCTCTTCTTCTCACTAGAGCTATGACATCTCTATTATTATATGTGAATATTACATTTATCAAAATTACAATGTACTTTCCCTTTTATACTCAACCAAAAAATGGTTGTGGTGGGATTCCAAAAAAATTCCCACTCAATCTCATTTTCTAAATCTACATGTTCCTTTAAATTTTGGGTTCATATTAACTTCATAATATCTTATAAATAATTATTTATCATTCTCAAATCATATCAAAACATCAACAGTACATTAGAATTTCTGTAAACATCATTATAATTTTGATTTCCCATTTAAATATGTTCTTATGACCTTCTTAATTATGATGAATACAAATTTAAAACAATATATTATTCTTCATCTCTTCTCTTTACCCACTTGAATTATAAACAATGTAATTAAAACTATTTTAAATTGTTCACTAAATTATTGATATAGCTATTAATTTCTTCTTCATATTGGCCACCACATAAATTTTCCTTTCTTTTCATTCATCAGTTCCAAATAATTATTCCTCCAATTATTATTATGGCATACCGAGTATGGACCGGTATCACTAGCTTCAACATCAAAAAATTAGTTCTCTTCTGAATATGATACTAATCACATTTTATAAAAACAATTCTGCCTCTGATTGATATGATGACATACTTAATTCGATGGATCAACATTAGTAGCTTATATATTTTTTTATACGATTCTCAAAAACTTCTTTATTCAAGGATTTAAATATTGTAGATTTTGGTCTGACCGAAAACTAGAACCTTTATTATGACTATCCTACCCTGCCTTTAAACAATTATCTATCCAAAAATATCATTACAATGATCTTTAGACTAAAATGATTAAAATACATAAACAGTCTTCTTTCATAAAATTTTAACAAGTATCATGACTTTCTTTATGACTTTTATTACTTTGAAGATCAACTTTAGTATCATCTCACTTACCAAGTGAAGTGTTGCAAATTATCTATCATTCATAAACATATTTATTTCTTAATCATCTAGAATATGATTGGAATGATTACAATCAGAATGAATATGATTGGTATAATATTGTTCTCCCATTTCATTCATCAAGCATTCATCACAAGTTTTACAACTTATGATTTATGAGAACTCCAAGATCAGAAAATCAAAATCACATTTTCATCAATGTAAGGCAAACTCAAATTATTCCCCATTATGACCAAACATTTCATTCCAATCTTTTGCTGAGTTCAATGATCCTCTTCATCCAGAAAACATATTCCCAATGTGATGGAATTTCTTAACCATTGTGAGTCTGATTTTATTGAATATGATGGTCAGCCCAATTTTTATCAATTACAAATTGAAGTGATTTAATTTTGTTTTAAACTCCACTGGCAACAAATGAAAATACAAGAATATGATATTCATCTTTATCATCTTGGTCCTAACAATCTCCAACTTTGGATTTTTTTGTCAACCAAGGTTCGTAAATCACTGAACATTTTATCATCAAGCTATGTATTTCTTATCAATAATTATAAGACTATGTGTGCTAAATCATTGTAGGAAACAAGATTTATTAACATAAAATTCATGATATCAAAAAGTTGTGATTATGAAAAATTTCCTCATCTTTTCTTCCAAAAATTTTAAACCTCCATAGAATACAAAAAAAATTGTTTCTAACAACCACTCCATCAAACAGTTAGAATTGTTCACACACATAGAATGATGAATTCACAATTTACCCACAAATCTCTCTATTAACATGATTATATAATGATAGATTTATAAAACAATTCCCCCCTTCAAATCACTTTCAAAAGATAAATGAGAGAGGGAAAAATAACACATACCTCAACCATGATGAGAAAGAGGTTAGATGACCTTGTTCAAGGTCAATTTAGAGAATGCTTCCTTGGGTAAAGGTTTTGTGAAAATGTCAGCAACTTGTTCTATTTTAGGAACATACTCCAACTTCAACTTATTATTATACACATGATATTTCATGATATAACTGTTGATATATGTATGTTTTGAATGATAATGTTTTACTGGATTCTTGGAAAGGTTGATTTCACTTTGATTATCACAACCCAAGATAAAGGGTAACATCAATTAAACAAGTTAGTATTCTAACTGATTCTTCATCCACATATGTTGGGTAACAGATTGTGTAGTAGAAAAATATTCAGATTCAGTTGTAATGAGAGTTACTGAATTCTATTTCTTTATATACCAAAAAAACATAACTTTTTCTTAGAAATAAAACTCCACATGATGTGTATGAGGATTCTTTTTCTAGAAAGTAAATTTGATTATTTAGGATCACTATAAAATCTTTCACAGAAGTTAACATAATAAAAAATATTGGGTCCTAAGGTAGTTAAATATAAAAAAATTCCAATCAACTTTGGAAACTCTTTCTGATCAACTTTATTGTCTTCTCCATCTTTACTCAACTTGGTTCCCACTGATATTTAGGTGTAAACTAGTTTCGAATTTTCTATACTGAAATTTTTAATAATTTCATTAGCATACTTTTCTTGAGAAAGAAAAATTTGTTTCTTCGTTTACAAAATTTTTAACCCAATAAAGTATTTCATTTCTCCCAACATGGAAATCTCAAACAACTTTGTCATTTATTTAGAAAACATTTCAAATGATATTTAATTATTCTTAGTAAAGATAATGTCATTAATATAAAAAATTATGATTAAGGAAAACTATTGAAATTATTTGATGTAAATATTTTGATAATCTCTTCCTTTATGAAAACGCATATTTCGTAAGAAATTATCCAGCATGGAATACTATGCCCTCATAGATTTCTTTAGTGCATACAAGGATTTGTTAAATATGAACATATATCTTTCCTCTTTCCCAAAAACAAACTCACAAGGTTATTCAATGTAAACATCCTCATTAAGATCATCATTTATAATTGCAGACTTTACATCCATTTGAGAAATTCTGTAACTCCATTGTGTTGAAATAAGTAAAAAAATAACGATTGTTTCTAACCATTCCTCCAGAGAAAAAGTTTCATCAAAATCAACACCTTTAATTTTAGAGTATGCTTTACATACTAATATTTATTTGTTTGTTATCACTTCACCTTATTCATTCATTTTGTTCTAGGAAACCCACTTTGTACCAATAACATTTTTGTTATCTGGATTAGGTATGAGTTCCTATGAATCATTCTTCTCTATCTGCTCTGACTCTTCATTCATAGACTAAACCCATTCTAGATACTCAAAATCTTATTTCACATCATTCAGAACAATTTTTGAATAAAATGAAGTACATCTAATAGTTTCTTGGGGTTGGAACCGATTTTTAATTTTTACAGCATCAATATCAGGTTTCTTTAGAACATCTTTTTCATACTTATTCATTTAAAAAGATTAACTCCCCCTAAACCAATGAATTTCATAACCTATGGAATAGTGGTAATGTTGTTGGTTTAACCAACACATAATTTTTTTATTTAAGATTCCATCACAATACCAGTAATAACCATATAAAGAATATTTTCCACTATATCTTCCATACTGACTGGAGTTATGAATACGTTTCTTAGCAACCTTCTTTTCTGAATATTTTTGACCACCAACCTTTCTGTTATCAATCAGAATCTTTATTTTTAGATTATTTATTATTTTATCCTTGTCATAACTAGAAATAGTATAAATATTTACATATTAATATTTTTTAGAAACATTTTTAGACTCAAGTTTTTCAAAAACTTATGAATCATCAACTTTGTTAATCTTAGCCACATATATATTTTCTAAGATTTCTTATTTCTAGAAATAATTATATCTTTCTTATCAACTTTTGATGGTTACTTTTTCATCCTTATTATGTTTTTCCTTATGAAAACATTCACCAACATCATATATAGAATTTTTGGACAATATAATTTTATTTTCATCATTACAAAGTTTTTACTAGACAGGTTCTAAATATTATTATTATGACTTAAACTTTAATTCTAGATGTTCATTACGATTCATTTCTTCCTTAAGATATTTTTTCAAATCACTAATATCTGGTTGTATCTTTTTCTTCTCATCCAAAAAAAATTCATGATTTTTTATGAGGAACATTCATCTTCCAACTTCTTGTTTTTTTTCAAGACTTATAATATTTGTCAAATATATATCAAATATTATTTTAAATGAAATTTAAGTTGAGTTTCTTCTTAATAATAAATGTTGATTCTGAATTATTCATCATTAATTTTCCCACTAAAAGTATTCTAACCAACATGATTAGTAGAATTTTTGGATTTAGCTTTACTAGAATCTTATTCTTTATCATTAGATAATAAGATACACCTATTAGATTTTTAGATTTTTTTACCCTTCCCTATGGAATAACATTTTTCTTTCCACTCTATTTCTTCCATGACCTTCTTGGCCTTATTTCTTCTTCATCACCATCTTTTTATTTCTTTCTTTGTGGAAATTTTATTGTAATGTGCGCAATAAATCCATATTCAAAACATTTCAAGGAAAAATTCCCTTAATATTTACCTGTACCTCTTCTCAGATTTTTAGAAAAAAAATATAAAATATCATCATGATTTTTACATACCTCCTTTTCAGATTCAAAATAACCACCTTCTTCATTAATAATAATGTTATTTTAATTCTCTTTCTTCGCAGTCTTGAACAAAATTTCCATATCAAATTTTATTTTTATTTTCATATAGTTATACTTTATTTTTTATAAGTGATGAGAGTTCTATGAAAATAATCTATAGATAATTTTATTATGATATCTATATTTTAATAAGTAAACATTAGCATCATACATATCGATAATAATTATTAATATCATTTCAATAACTATAGAATCCACAATATTTTAACTAAGAAATCTGATAGCGTTGATGATGTTATTTAACCTGGTAAATAAGTCCCTAACATATTCATACCCCCCGATTTTTAAGTCATCATACTTCAGCTTCTAAATTTTTAATTTTTCTTCTTCACTTCTGTATTGCCTTCATATATGTTTTTCAGCTTATCCCATATACATTTAGCTATGTCAAAACACTTCACCCTAAAAAATTCACATTTAGAAAGGGATGATAGTAAATAAATCTTGTCCCTTCCATCACTCTCAAGATTGTTCTTATGAATAGATTAAGATGAACTTTATCATCAAGTAGATGAAATACATCTATAACATATTCAAGAAAATCATATCTAATAGTCATAAGATAGGGAAACATTATATCATTCCAGATTTTATAATTCTTACCATCAAATACTAGGATTCCTTTATTGATGACACAATTAAAATTATCCATCAACTTCTCTTCAAAGAATGAACAACGAATAAATAAAGGGAACCTGTCTCGGATACTAATTGTAATTGCCCAGTAAATATAATGGTATCATTGGGAGTGGGAGGGTGAATTAGTGATATATTTTTCTTTTATATTTCAGTACTTATTAATAAACATTTGTGTCCTTATAAATATTCCTTTTCCTATTGAAAATAATTAAAACACACATCTATAAGAAAATAAAAATTTAGAAGATTTATTATTCAACAAGAATATATACATCCCTGGTATTGTTTGGAAATTATCTAATACCACACAATCCACTAGAATACCATCATTTTGTGTGGAATACATTGAGTAGAATATGCCCTTTCACTTGTGTGTCTCTATGTAAACAATTCAATAGTGCATATTATCTATCCAAAACAAATGATGTAATACAATGTTTTGTAATAAAATAAGTTATGATTCATCTTTGACATCTTTCAAAAATGTGTTCTTTTTTATAAAAAATATTTACTTTCTTACCTTGAAGTTGGTACGTACTTTTATGGACATTATTATAAAACTCAGTCCGATTCAACTAGTCTATTTGATCGATAAGAAAAATATATGATTTTGTTATAATATATTTGAGAAAATTCTGAACCATTTCATCCCCATTCTAGAAATCCAAATACAATTTTTCTAGTATGATGATTCAGCCCAATACGATGACCAGTTGAATACAATATTGTCTCTCCTCATATGCTTCTTCTATCAGAAATAATTCTTCAACAAAATACAATCAGGAATCCTCTTAATCTCTCTAAATCTCTACCTTGTCTCTTATTAACCATGAATAATACATATATAATAAAATATAAAGTAATTTCTCTTTTGTACTCACCCCAAAAATGGTTTGGGTGGGATTCCTGAAAATTTTTCCTCTACATTACATTTTAAGAATCTATCTGTTCCTTTGAATTTCAGGTGCATCTTGCCTTCATAAACTCTTATCAACACTTCTCAAACCATCATGGATATTTAAATATCTTTATCTATACTTTTTACATTCTTTAAAAAAATTGTCGGATTCTAATTTCCCATTATAATTTTTCATTATGATCTGCCTCATTATGATGAAGACAAATGAAAAATAATATATACATATTTATCTCTTCTCATGACAGACTTGAATGATAAAAAAAGTAATTAAACCTATTTTAAATGGTTGAGTACATTATTGATAAATATTTGAGTTTATTCTTCATATTAGCCACCACATACTTTTCATTTTCTTTACAGTCATCAGTTTCAATCAATTCTTACTCTGATGATTATGATGGCATACATAGTCTAATGGACGGGTATTAGAAGCTTCAACATCAAAAACATCTTTCTCTTCTAAATATGATACCTATCAATTTTTATCACAAAAAATTCAACCTGCGATGAATATGTTGACATACTAAATCCAATGGATCAATATTAAGAGATTACTTATTTTTTGAATTTGATGCTTACTAACTTCTTTCCTTAAGGATTTAAATCTTTTTTGCATTTATTTTAACTAAAAACTAGCACTTTCATTATGACCATCATCCTTGGTCATTAAACAATTATTCATCTAGAAATGTCCTTACGATGATCTTGATACTAGAGTGATTAAAATTCAACAAATTTATTCTTTCTTAAACTTTCTGCAAGTACCCTTAATTACTTCCTGAATTTGATTATGTTGAATGTCAGCTTCATCATCCTATAACCTACCATGTAAAGTTTTGCTAGTTACCTATATTTTATCAACATCTTTCTTTCCTTCTTAACCTGAATGCTATCGGTAGGATTATGATCAAATTGAATATGATTGGTAGAATCTTTTTCATCTCTCTATTTCATCAATCATTAATCACTATATTTATAACATACTATTGATTTATGAGAACTCCAAGATCATCAAAGCATCATTACATTTTCATCGATGTCAGAAAGACTCTGATTTTTCCCCATTACAATTAAACCTTTCAGTCTAGAATTAGGGTGAGTACAATGATCTTCTTCATCCAAAAAACATATTCCCAATACAATAGACTTTCTTAACCATTGTGAGTCATATTTTCTTGAATACAATGTTCAGTCTGATTTTCACCAAATAAAAAGTGCGGTGATTTATTTTCTTTTTAAACATCCTTGACAACAAAAAATAATACCTAAATATGATAGTCATCCTTATCATCTTGGTCTTAACATGTACTCACACTAACAATAAGTGGAGAAGGTTGTGGGATATATAGTGATGATTCAAAGAAAGTCTTGGGTTGTGTAATCATGAAGAATGATAAAGTGATATATTATTCCTCATGATAGTTAAAGATCCATGAGAAGAACTACATGGCGCATGATCTAGAGTTAGAAGATATGATCTTTGTTCTAAATATTGGTTCACACTATATTTATGGTTAGAATTTTGACATATATACCGATCATAAGAGTTTAAATTATATATTCACATAGAAGTATATCAATATGCATCAAAGAAAATAGTTTGATCTAATAATGGACTATGATTTCACTATTAACTACAATCTGAGAAAGTAGAATAAGGTAGACAATGCTCTTAATAGAAAAAAATATGCAACTATATCCATGATGCAAATTGAGAGTGACCTTATCTTCTTGTAGATGAAAAGGATATATCTTGAAATAATAATGATATGGAATACATCCTACCTTTCCCAAATTATTTCCCAACAATCTATCTAAGAGAAGATCAAGGAGACATAAAGGGATGATATAGAACTAAAAAAGATGAAATCAATAAAGGAAGGGGAGCTACAAGAGTATCAAATTGATGATGATGGTTTAATTTAGTTTTTAATGAGGATTTATGTTCCTTCATCACATGAGATAAATACCATGCTATTGTATAATGCACATAACCTAGCTTTATACACCACCCCAAAAGTAACAAAATGTACCATGATAATTGAGAACACTTTTTATGGTACAACAGGAAGAAGGATATTACATAGTATATATCAAGGTGTTTGGTATGACATCAAGTTAACGTAGAGTGACAAAATTCCAATGGGATAATGAAACCATTTAATATAGCCTTGTGTAAATGGGTGAATATCTCCTTGGACTTTATCAGTAGTCTCCCAAAAACATCAACAGAAAAAATACGATTTGGATTGTGGTGGTTTGAATCACCAAGACTGAACACTTTATCACTATTTTGGAAGATTTCTCACTTGAAAAAATTTCCAAGAAATATGTGAAGGAAATTTTGAGGTTTCATGGGGTCCCAATTTCGATCATATTTGATTGTGATCCAAGGTTCACCTCAAAATCCTATAGAAGAATTAAATAAAATTTTAGTACTAAATTAAATTTTAGCATGACTTATTACCCCCAAACCGATAGAAAATATAAAAGGACTATTCAAACACTTGAGGACATGCTAAGATCACGGTTGATGGAATTTAATGTAGGATGTGATCAACATATCACATTGGTTGAGTTCTCATATAAAAAAAACTTCCACTTGAGTATTTAAATGGATATATATGAATATTTGAATTTAAATCAATGTATAACTCAAAAATTTTTGGGATGAAGTTTTGGAATGAAAGATACATGGACCTAATCTTGTGAAAGTGATGACAAAGAAGTTTCAATCCCAACAAAAACATATAAAAGCTATGTATAATCAGTAAAAGAGCTATACTGACTACTACCAAATGGAATTTAATTTTTATGTTAGAGAAAAAGTTTCCCATTGAATATAACCATGGAAGAGATTCATCCACTCCGTAAATAAATATAAGTTTTATCTAGATGAATATTGACCCCTTTGAGATCCTTGACTGCATAGGATTAGTGTCATATCAACTTTCATTTCCACAAAGTATGGATCAAGTTCAAGAGTTTTCCAAAACCAATTTTATGGATATAATTATGCCTTTAACCTCACATTATTGAGTTTGGTTGGTTTTTTATGACTTTTGGTTAGGTAAAAATTTGGGTAAACCTAACTTGTTTTCAAAATAGAAAGTGAGTCCTTTTCCTCCCTTATAAAAAGTCATAACCTCTCCTTATTAATCACACCTCAAAAACCAATTAGTTTCAACCAATATCTGCCCATATAGATTCCCAAAATCCCTCCCCTAGACCTTGAATCCTCCCTTTGGTTAGAATTCCTTACAAGGAATCCTTTGGTACAAACCAGAAGTAGTTACCCAATTAAGAGCTAACTTCTCTTCTCATGATTTTTAGTTTTATTTCCATTATCCAACCCCTAATATCTTATTATTTGATTCATGTACAAATAAACCATTTTCTAAATATAATAGTATGTTTTATTCTATGGTTTAGACATATAAATAATCATAATTACATTTAATGGGTAATGAACATATTTTGTCTTTGTATAGTGAAATACTGCATCACAAAACGACAATTGTTCATTTTACATTACCAACATTCATAGTTGGCCATTATGATGGAAAATATATTTTTATATGATATAAATGATATTTATTAAATCATTATTATAATTTAATCCATTCATAATACACACCTTTAATACTTTCTATTTTTCATTAATAAGATAACATCGTTTGAGGAAGTGTGGAGTACCGCCCCCTCAAAGCGTTGTGATTAATTCACACGATCCATGGAATGTATAAAGAATGATTATAAATAAAAATATGTGAAATAAACAACCTCTATATGATATAAATAAAATAATTACCTTTTTAGAAACATACAATATATAAATATATTAATTTCTTTATTACCCATTCACACACTTAAAATGTGATAATGTCGTTCATGGATGTGTGGACTACTGACTTCTCGACACGATGTGATTTGTTTTACACCATAATAATTATATATATAAGTATATATGATTAAATAATATAGTATTTATGTTATATTGGTCATTTTGGAAATATTTGGTGTTACTAACCTTCATTCCATAACGATCATTGAAAACTAAGAACACTCACTCATGCGTACGTATGGCCTACCGTCACCATGATTGTAATGTTGGTTCATTTTTCATAACCATATTTAATAAATTATTTTAAAGGTATAATTAATGAACGAATATGATAATTATTTCATGATTATTATTCTGTAGATGTCATATAATGACCCCTTTGACAATAGTTGACCTACCAATGTTGTTTTTGACACATAATCCAAATTTGGTGTAAATAGCCGATATAAAAAGAATCGTTTAATTAGTTGTATACACCATCATATAAAATGAGATAAAAGTACTGTTAAACATCAAAAGTTTTCCAAGGAAATTAGAAAATTAACATATATTTATTATACAAGATGTCAAAAGATGTTCACCCAAAATGAAACTCAAGGTAAAGTATTTACATCTCACTTTTTACATATATGAGATAAATTTCAGGTTCACCATTTAATTATATTGTGTGGTGTATCTACTACCCATTTTGAAATATAATATCATTAATTATTTTATATTTATGGTATTTGAAATATTCATTCAATATTCTTCCTTCATCATGCTTATGATTTAAATTGATTTAGAGTGGTATGGGACACTTTGGGATGTTTAATGATTATTTTCCTTATGAACAATACTAATTATCTTTCAATGGAATTTCAATTATATGATATTATATATACATTTTTTAATAAAACCTTTCATTATTATCTGTTTATTCATGACCATTTTCAAGTATTAGTACCATTTTTTCTACTCTTTGGTACTCAAATTTTTTTAGAAAAGGTTTTTAAGAAAACTAAACATTATTTATATATTTAGTTAGAGAACTTGTTTTCTTCTAAAACCCATTTTTAATAAAAAAATTCAAAAATGTTTTAAAAATGATTTGGTAAAGAAATTATTTCCCTTTTTTTCTTTTACAATTGTTTTCAAAGGAATCTTCTTATCACTTTATGAACAAATCATTTTTTCACTTTTAACAATTAAAAAAGAATGTTCTTTTTCCTCATATGACAAGTACAGATCTACCCACCATCATTTATTTGAAGCTTACTTTTCATGTATACAAGGTTAATTTTTAAAGAAAATGTTTTTAAATATGATTTTCAAAGAAATGAATTTCCAAAAGGTTTTTCATAATAAAAAGATATTTCCCTCAATGATTTTTTAAATATCATTTTATTGTATTTATATTCATCATCAACAATAACCATTTAATTTTACTCCACTTGAGATTTCATTATTGATATCATGCTTAATCTTCCTCTAGGTGGCTTATTATTTATTTGTCCATGGATAGTATTCACATTCACTTCTTTGAATCATTTGTTATTCCCCTTGAAATATTCAATCTTCTATGATCATTGAACATTGAATTTCCCCCTAATTATCCATTTCACTCATCATGTATATTACTATTACCTAAACCCTATACCATTTTACATACAATGTCTACATTGATAGTTATTTTATTATTTTGGGAAAATATTGATTATTTCATAACCTTTATTCAATACTGATATTTGATAAGGCATATTATTTATTTTGATTATTCGATATGAGGAATGATTTGCACTAGTATTAACATGAGGAGCCCAAAATTAATATAGGTCCTCAATGAATCGATATGTTCTCATGAGAAAAAATAGTTTCACAAATTAGAATTGTTTAAACCGTCTTGTGAAAGGTATTGATGGTATAGGTTTTCATGTGCCTAAAACATGATGTCTATTAAGAAATCATATCCCTTGTTTAGTTTTAGTTATTATTCATCCATGATATTTTACATCGACATATCAATGGATAAATTTATTTTTTAGTCATTTAGATAGAATGTGTTTCAATTTCTTACATTTCCATATTTATTTTTCCTTATCTAGTTTTTTCAATGGTATGTGTCTTCAGTTATCACCCTTCTATAATATTTATGAACTTCCTTCATAGTTTATTGATTATATAGTGAACATCCTTCTCAGTTTATTGATTATATGGAATGTGAGTTCAGTTATTCACCACATCAAAATTATTATTCTCATTGATTCATTATTAATTATGCTATATTTTTCCCTTAGTAAGAATTTGGGCTCACCCTTTTTATGTTTATTTCCCTAGGAATCCATGAAACATACATTGAAAGATATACATGGATTTACTAGATGGATTATAATTATTCTTTAAGCTATTTATTTAGGACTAATAAAAAATTATGTTTTAATTAATGTATTCTTTTCTCATGTATTTATCTCATATACCAAGAATACTAAACTCTTGATCCTTCGAGATTTAATTCCTTGTATTATTTCCAACGCAATAGTAGTAGACACTGACTCTAGGGCTTCTGGGGTCAGGTTAATTCTATTGGTATCAGAGGAAGTTTAGTATCATCCTTGGAAACTAGATTTAGGAAAACATAGGTTAGAGAACTTAGACCTAAGGTATAATTTGAGGTTAATTATAGAATAAACTCCTAGAATTTTGGTATGGTAGTAATTATGTGGTTCTTTCTAGAAATACATCCATGTTTGGAAACTACAAGTGTATGTGGTTTTGATAAATATGTATTTAGGATTAATAACTTTGACAAGGTATTTGAGCCTAAATTGGGGTAACCTGGTATACAACAATGTGCCTTACTGCACAACTTCTCTGACACTCATGGGGGATATGTTTAGGGCAATTTACATTTTATTTAAAAACAACCATGAATAATTTTGACAGTGAATAACCTAGGTTAAAACTAGGGTGTATAGATTGAAAATAGGGAATCATGATTTAAAAATCCTATAAATTATATTATGGATAAACTCTATAATAAGGAAAGATCAATGTGGAAATAAGTAGATGAAGAATTTATTTATTAGGTTTGTAATGAAAAATTTAGTTAAAAGCCTATTTTGTGATTAACCTAATTTAATGGATTTACCTCATATTTATTTTAGGAATTATATAAATTTTGTTTTAGAAAAGGATGACCTATAAGTTGCATGATATCCAATCAAATCTGGCAAGGCTGGGGGTATTAAACCCATGACAAATAGATGATAAGGGTTTCTTGCCAACCACTAACCTATGAAATTTCCTAGATATTTTTTCAATGTTTTTAGTTAAACAATTTGATGAATAAATGATAATGATACACTAGTAGTTTTACTTTTGAGGATTATATATTAATATATTAACAATATTGGTTTTGGAAGATAGTTAATGGAAGTAGTTAGAATTTTCACTCTTTTTTAGGCCTCATGATCCTTTAAATCTTTCTTTTAGTTCTTTGAGAATAAAAAAAATTATTGGTAATTAATTTCTAGGAGTAAAGGAATGAGTTAGAATTTTATCAAAGCACAACAAAAATTTAGGATTTTTCATATGAAATTGAAACATATCATGTAATAGTATTTCATTATATTCTTAAGTAGTAAAATAATTACCCAACATTAGGAAATTTCTTAAAAATGATTCTTTTCCTAATATCATAATTTCTATTGAATCTGTGGTCTTCTAAATCATCTCTGATTTATGGCATTGAGGTCCTCAACATTCTATTGATCATTCACTTGTCTGTGATTGATGACCCCATTAACTCCTTATAAATATTTACATTTTTCCTATAAGTACATATCTCTACATTACACTAATGTTCTCTTACATAGAGACCTAGTTACATGGTTGTCCATGTGACCTATGTACTTTCTATTTACTCTTTTATAGAGGATGACTTATAAACCCTTATCATGTTGTGGGATTCCAAACATAGGAAGTACCAAACAATCTATCATGATGATTGAGTATAAAATTGTGAGGATATAATTTAAATAAGGTGGGGAGAATGTGATGAACTGAAAATATAAAGTAGGAGCCTTTTATTCGATAGCGTGTATGACAAGCGACACTGAACATGTAAGGTAATATAATATCTAGATACATTATAAAATATTTACTATTCAAAATAGATTCTATGTATTTAAATACATGAAACATCTAGTTAGATTTTTTTTCATGCAAGAGAGACCTTCCTTGATATATTATGTTACAAGAAAGACTGCTCTTCCTCGATATCTTGTGTTACATGAAAAAATGACCTTCCTTGATAGCTTCTATTACACGCATGAACGATTTTCACGAAATAATAATGTATTATTAGAATATTATTATTTAATGTAATATGATATAACCTAGCCGTTATGTTAGAAGTTATAAATATTATTAAATAAATTTTGAAAATTTATGGTTTATATAAATATAAAATGAATTCATTGGTTACCAACTAATGAAAAATTAAAAAAAGAACCAATTGGATATAAAAAATAAATATTATTATTTATATACATCGAAAGGAGTTTTGTCATAAAAAACATAGATAATTAAAATTAATGAATTATTTTAATGAAATATATATGTTATATATTAAATAAAATATTTTTATATTAATCCATTATGTTTGATATGCATAAGATATGAATAAACCCTATTTTACATATAAAACCTTTATTTTTATAAAGGCAATTTTACCACCTTTTATTAGAGAATCCATTTTAAATTATAATTTTGAAAATTTATTTTATTTAATATGTAAAAATAAACTTAATCTTGGAAATATAAATATAATAATTATTTTTGGGTGAATTTTTTATATTTTTTTGAATCATTTCATATTTAATGAATAGTTAAAAATACTGAATTTTAGTTCAAAACATCTTTTTTATCTAATTTATTTATAAGGTTAAATTATATTTTTATTTGGGTTTAAAGTTTAATTAGACAATATTTTTATAAATTAATACAATTTATGTCATTGGAAGAAATTTTATTTTTAAATTAATTATAAAAAATAGAAAATATTCATACCTTTTTACCATTAAAACATGCATTGTCGTCCCATCTTCGGGATTAAATTTAAATTAATTTCTACCACTTCAGTGATTTGAATTTGTAAAAATTGATTCCATATATGGAATAAAAATAATTTCTAATTTCAAATAAGATCAAATTTGTTTTTTATAAAAATATTAGGGAAAGTAATTAAAATTAATTACAAATATTAAGGTACAATTAATCATAATAAAGGACAAACCTTTAACTTATGTGGTGAAATGACCTAGAAACATCTCCAAAACCAATTTTTTGACATAATTGGGACATTAACCTTGAATTATTGAGTTTGGTTGGTTTTTTATGACATTTATTTGGTTAAAACATGTGTACACCTAACTTGATTTCAAAAGACCAAGTGAGTCCTTTTCCTCCCTTATAAAAGGCCCCTACCTCTCCCCATTCTTGACACATCACAAACCACTTAGATTTGAAAAATATCTTCCCATATAGCTACCCAACATCACTACACTAGTTCTTTAAGCCTCCATTTTATTATAAATCTTTCCAATGAATCCTTTTAGTAGAATCCAAAAGTAGTTACCCGATTAAGAGTTAATGTCTTCTCTCAAGATTTCTAGTTTTATTGCCATTATCCAACCCCTCATATATTATTATTATATTATTATATAACAACACAATTATCATTAATATACTATTATTTTGTTATCCTAAATGTTATAGCAACACTTATACACCCTTCCATCTCATGGGTAATGAACATATTTTTTCTGTGTAGGACAAACTACTGCCTCACAAAATGATGATTGTTCATTTTACTTTACCAACTTTCATGGTTGGATATTATGGTGGAAACTCTGTTTATATATGATATATATGAATATTATTATTTCATTATACTTATTTAATTTTTTTATATAACATACCTTTAGTACTTTCAATTTTTTTAATACGATAACTTTTTTTTGAGGAAGTGTGGATTAATGCCCCCTCAAAGCGATGTGATTTGTTTACATGATCCATGGAATGTATAAATGATGATTATAATTAAAAATATGTGACATAAAAAAACATTATATGATATTAATGAACTAATTACATTTCTATATATATAGTATATATATATATATATATCATTATCTTTATTACCCTTTCACACACATAAAAAGTGATAACGTCATTCGGGGACATGTGTACTACCATCTCGTCAACACGATGTGATTCATTTTACATCAAAATAATTCTATATAAAAGTATATATGATTTAATAATATTTTATTTATTATATAATGATCATTTTGTAAATATATGGTTTTACATACCTTCTCTCCATAATAATCATCGAAAAATAAGAGCATTACTCATGCGTACGTACAACCTACCATCTCCATGATTGTAACATTGGTTCGTTTTTCCTAACCATATTTAATGATTTATTATAAATGAATAATTAAAGAAAAAATATGATAATTATTTCATGATTAATAATTTTTAGATATTATATAATGAACCCTTCAACCATATTTAACCTACCAATGTTGTTTATGACACATAATCCGAATTTGTTCTAATCACCCAACATAAACAGAATTTCTCAAGTAGTTGTATAAAACATAGTATAAAGTGAAATAAAATTAATTATAAACATTAAAATTTTTCTCAATAAATTAGAAAAAAAAATAAGTTTATTATACAAGAATTGAAAGGATTTTCACCCAAAAGGAAACTCAAGTTAATGGATTCTCGTCTAACTTTTCACATCAGTGAGATAAATGTCATATTCAAAATTTGATTATTTTGTGTGGTGTATATACTACCAATTTTGATATACAATATCATGAATTATTTTATCGTCATTTTATTTGAAAATTCCATTCAATATTATTCATTCATGAGGCTTATGATTTAAAAATTTTCTAATTTATGGGACACCGTGGGATGTTTAAAGTTTATTTTCCTCAAGAATATTAGTTATGATCTTGAAATGGAACTTCCAATAGAGGAAATTGTATAAAAAAATTTCAACAAACCCTTTCATTATAATCCAGTTATTCATGAATATTTTAAAGTATTAGTACCATTTTTACACTATTTGGTACTGAAAATGTTTTATAATTTTTTAGGAAAAACCATCTTTATTTATCTCTTTAGTTGGAGAACCTGTTTTATTTTAAAAATCATGTTTTAATAAAATGTTTTCAAAAATATTTTTAAAATGATTTGGTAAAGAAATTTTTATCCTTTTTTTCTTTTACTATTGTTTTCAACGAAATATTCTTTTCTCTTTTCAAACAATATAATCTTATAACCTTTCACCGTGCAAATAGAATGTTCTTTTACCTCGCATGACAAGTACATATTTACCTATCGTCGTTTCTTTGAAGCTTCCCTTTAATGTATAAAATGTTACTTTATAAAGAAAATTTTTTCAGAAGTGATTTTCAATGAAAATTTTTTCCAAAAGGTTTTCATAATCATAGGATATTTTACCCAACTATTTTTAAATATCATTTTATTGTATTTATATTCATCAGCATCAATAAAAACTATTAAAAAACTATGTTTATCTAATACTAGGGCTTTAATAGTGCATGCTAAAAATGATGTTAAAGACCCCCTTTGTTAGTGCTAAAATAACAATATTAAAGGTGGTCTTTATTAATGATAAAAAACATTGTTAAAGGGGGACCTTTATCAGCAATTTAAAAAAAGCACTGATAAATGAGATCTTTTAACAGCACTTGTAAAAAAACACTGTTAAAGGGGGGTCCATATCAGCGCTTTTTTAGATGCGTTGATAAAGACCCCTCTTGATCAACGTTTTTTTAGTAGCACTGATAATGGAATACTTAAAATTTTTCATTAAGAATAATATATAAATATATAAATATATTTATATTGATATGAATATAATATATATTTTTTAAATTATGTTTTAGATAATGTAAATAGAATTTTACACTGAATATATAAGATATTTTGTGAAAATGGATTAAAAGATAAATAAGAAAATATTTTTAATAAATAATTTTATTATTATTTCCGATTAATAGTCATTTAATATCATTTTGATGATATAAAATAAAAAAAAAATTTCTAAAATAAGTTGAAAATGTAACTCAATCTTCAAACAGTGATAACTTTTGATCTGGGTGTCCATTTATGCTCTACCGCATATCAAATCAAATTTTTTGATGAGATCTACACCCTTAGTGATAATGGTAAACCTCTATAACATGTTAAAATTCCATATAATCTCACAAGATCTCAAAAATAGAGTTTTTATTCAGGGTACCCTTATTTTTTGACATTTGATGGATTTTCAAACTATTTTAACGGGGTATTTTTGTCTTTTTTGGTGGTGACTAATTTAAGTCCTAGGTATTACATTTATATTGATGTTATGGTTTCTAAATTTTTTCATTTTTTGTAATTTAATGTCATTTGTAATTAAATATATGCATGTTTCTTATGATTACATATAATAAATCATTCATATAAATAAATATATCAAAATATTTATGTAAAAATGTATATTAAAATATATGTAAATAAATATATATTCTAAAGATGTATTTAAAATAATATCTATCCATTTTTACATTATATACACATATATATATGTGTTTATTAATAATGTGGTATATATTTATATTCTATTATATTATATTGAAATGAAAATAATATATAATACATTTAAATAAATTTATGTATATATACATCACACACACACACATATATATATATTGTATAAATGTATTTTAAATTTTTTTATAAATATAGGTATATATATATATATTGAAATATCATTAAATAGACATCAAAACAACATAGTGTAGTGGTAAAGGTGTTCCATCTTCGAAAGAGAGGAATATGGTTTGAATCCATGAAGTTTCACATAAGGATAGAAATTCACAAAGTGATCATAAAAGGTGGAGGGTTGAAAAGCACTGATAAAGGGGGGATGAGCACTATTAAAGAGTTCATGGTAGTGCTGATAAAGGGGGTTAAGCTCATAACTATCCAAAAAAATATAATTTTACCCCCTTAAACAGTTCTTTCTTTATCATCACTAAAAATTATTATTGAAGGCCCCCTTTAACATCACTAAAAATTTGTTGTTAAAGGACACTTTTAACAATGTTTTGTTATCATTGTTAAAGGGGGGCATTTACAGTGCTTTTTTAGAACTGATAATGTTTTGAACTTTTATCCACACTCATATTTTCAGTTTTTTATTAATATTGATAAAGGAATATTATAACACTTTTAAAGGCCTATTTTGTATTAGTGAACCCTTTATTTTTACTCCACTAATGATTTTATTGTATTGATAACATCTATATTCTTCCTTTGAATGGTATATTATTGTTTTTTCTAAGGATAGTATTCACATTAACATCCTTGATTTATTTTTTATTCCCCATGAAATATTCAATCTCCTTTGATCATTGAACCTTGAATTTACCCCTATTTATCAATTCCATTCAACATCTATGCTAGTATTTCCAAAACTAGATACCATTTTACATATGATGTCTACTTTGATAGTTATTTTATTATTTCAGAAAATATTGATAATTTCGTCTTCATTATTCAATACAGATAATTTATAAGGAATATTATTTATTTTGATTATTAAATTTGATGAATAATTTGGAAAATAAATGATGGGAGGGGGCTAAACATTATATAGATGCTAAATGCACCGATAGGTTCTCATGAGACAAATTATTTGTGAAAATTCACATATTTTAAATCGTCATTTGAAATGTCTCGACGTTATAGATTTTCATGTTCCTTAGACATGTTGTCCATTAAGAAAGCATTTACCTAATTTAGTTTCATTTATT
Organism: Viscum album; assembly: GCA_963277665.1. Lineage (NCBI taxonomy): Eukaryota > Viridiplantae > Streptophyta > Magnoliopsida > Santalales > Viscaceae > Viscum > Viscum album. The sequence goes on along the minus strand of OY728148.1, from coordinate 982,584,883 downwards.
ATTCATCCATGAGATTTTGTTTCAACATATCCATGGATACATTTATTTTGTAATTATTTAGATAGTATGTGTTTTAGTTTCTAACCTTACCATATTTATTTTTTCTTATCTAGTTATTTTAATGTCATATGATCTCATTTATTACCTTGTCATGTTGTTTTTTAACCTATTTCTCAGTTTATTGATTTTATGGCATGTGAATTCTATTATTCACCATTTCATAATTATTATTCTCATTGATTCATTGTCTCTTATACTTTACATTGACCTTAATAATCATTTTATATCACCCTTATTATCTTTATTTACCTAGGAATCCAAGAAACGTACTTTGATATATATGTAGGGATTTACTAACTAGATTAGATTTATCCTCAACGCTATTTATTTAGAAAGAAGAATAAAAATAAGTTGTAATTATTTTATTATTTTATCATGTATATATCTATATTATCCAGACTACTAAACTATCAGTCCATTGGGAATTAATTCTTTGTAATCAGGTCAATGCAATTGTATTAGACACCTACATTGGGCCTTCTGGGGTTGGGTCTCTATAGATCTCCTCTTAGATATGCTAGGGTTAGTTTTTTGAGAAGACCAGAACCAATAATATGTGTATATGGAAGTTAAGAAGATAAATGGGTAGGGTTTGGTCAATCTAGAAGGTTAAAATTAGTGTAAGGAAGTGAGGGAGAAAGTTCCCTTTTATAATTTAGGTGAGGAATTTTAGAGAACTCCAAAAATATTAAATTAATATATATTATTTTTTAATTAAAAATTTCTTAAAAGTGAGTTATTTAAAACCTAAGATGAGTATGGGTCCAAATCCTCTCAAAAAACATTTCTTAGACATGTTTATGTCATAATTTTAACATTATCATCTATCTTTAACCCTTAGATAAACCCTTTAACTCATACCATGGCAACTTTTTTTTACTCTTTAGGGATGATATAGTTACTATAAAATGAAAAACGATCCCCAAATAGAACATTGATGACATAATTAAGCTTATTGTAGTTATTTGGCCGAATTTAATTTTTTATGAATTTTATATCATTTAATAAAATATTATTTATTTTAAGTTTCATTTTTTTCATTTTTTATACTATTCAATATTTTTCATTTTAAAAAATATCCAAACTTCATGATAATATCAAACCAAAACATATAATATATCAATTACATTTCTAAATTATCTATAAAATCCATAGATGTCATTAATTATGTCAAATTTTATTTATTTTAATTTTTTTAATAACATTTGTTTTTTATTTCCATTAATTAAACAATTAATACATAATTATTATGAAAGCATTTAATTAAATTATTTATCTCTCTAAATAGTTTAAATAAATTATAATGATGAAGTTAAATATTTTATCTTTTAAATGAATATGTATAGTCTAATTTATCTTTTCTATAACCACGTATTAAAAATGTAATACTTATTAAAAACATGAGTATGACATTTTTAACTTATATTTAAATAAAATATAATAAATGTCCTATTCTCATCCATGTGAATTAGAAAGAGTATAATTTCGGCCTAATGATGATTTTTGTAGAAAACCACTAATTAAATGAAATTAGGAAATGTGTTGGGGTAATTTTATTAGATCATTTATATCAATAATTACCTCATTTACCCTTAACTATGGTAATTAAAATATCACTAAATTTTACTATTTATATAACCAAAAATAAAAGAAACCTATTTACATAATTTGGACCCACTAATTCCAAATATAGAATCCATTTTTAATAATTTAAAAGATATTATTTGTAGTAATTAATTTAAAAATAATCTTGTTGACGGCGTGAGAAAACGATTTATTAATGTTTAATCCTGCAAAAGATTGAAACATTTTCATATCTAATTTCATTGTAAAATTGATTAAAATAACCGAAATTGTATTAATTTTAAAAAGAATCTATTTATACATTAAAAACATTCAATAATATAATTTAACAGTTTAAATTATTTTGATGAAAAAAGTTGTTTTCAATTAAAATTTAGTATTTTTCACTATCCATCAAAACATGAAACTTATTAGAAAAATAGAAAAAAAATAATAAAAGTAAAATTTTATATTTACATTTAAAAGATGAATTTTATTTTTTCAAATAGAATTCATAAAATTTTAAAAATTTAGATTTAAAATAGGTTCTCCATTAAAAGATGATAAAATTGTTTTTATAAAAATATGGGTTTTATGTGTATTATTGGGTTTGTTATTATATTATACCTCTCAAATATGTTATATCAATATCAAAAATATTATATTTAATATATAAAATATATATTTCATTAATATCATTATATTATAGTAATTAATTTATTTTATTAGAATAAAATGACTTTGTGAGCATAAAAATAGTTCCTTAAAAAAACATCTCATATATATTCTATTGGTTATTATATTCATTTTTAAATAATTTAGAACCAATGAATTCAGACATATATTTTCATAAGCTAGTTAATACTATTCATAACCACTTACATAATTTCTAGGTTATATATAATTATATTAAATAATAATATGTTAATAATATATTGTTGTTAGGTAAAACTCGGTCTTGCATGTAACACAAGAAAACTGATTTTTGTGTGTAGCATAATCATATTTTGGTATTGAATACAACATAATATATCAAAGAAAATGAATTTATTAATGATGTGACATACTGTAAAATCTTGTGGAGTAACAGGTGATGTAGGGACATCCAGTGTTGATGTTATTTAATTTCATCTACATGGTATATTTTTTTTAACTTTATTCACTCAATATTGTAAATTAAATGATTTTACTTCCATGCATTATGTGAAGACCCAACGATTGAAAACCCAGGGGTTGGTGCCTTGTGAACATGATGTGTCGTTTTAAAAAAAATATATTCCCTGATAAACACACTTCACGTCCCATACAGAGGATCAAGTTCGGTTCGGGCTCTGGGAAACTGGTAACTACAGAAATGTTTCATCTGATAAAAGCTATTACCTAAAAATTTAAAATTCAAAACATACGGTGAGAATAAGAATGCCCAGTAAGGGGTTTAAAATAAACCTATGAAACCATTGAATGAATTTTTTGAAAACTTATCCAAAGAACATTCTCTTATAGAAAACTGTAACATATGTAACATAACATAAATGTGCTAAACTATGATTTTCAAGGAATACATCAATCAATTAGGAAATTTTCAAAAAGGGCTGGTAAAAGATATCATGAACTAGTATGACGTATGAATGTTTAAGCATAAATTAAGCCGTTAAGATAATACTTAATCAGAGTTGCGGTCGAAGGAAAGAACATCAATTTCATATGTTGGTTACTATTTTACACGAATCATGCCCCAAACTTTTACTTGTGACATCAATAAGAACATGATAAAAACATAAGGGAAAGAGCAGTGAATGAATATGCATATCATCTTGAAAATAACTTGTAACATGACTTGAATATGTGGCTTCAACATTTAATTTAAGAATTCATGAACATATAAATGTGGTTCATCCCCAAGGTGTCAATAAAGAAAAATTACAGAGGTTATTCATCAGTGTATCATGACGCTTGTCATCTCTAGAGATAAATTCTTTACCCAATGCATTAGAGCGCTATTAGGGCACACCCTTGATAAGTATTTACTTTCATGTGATACACATAATTAAATACTTTACTTCAACGGGGTTGTATATTAAATATGTCCCATACCACCTTGAATAGTTCATTCATAGTTGGTCATAGAAGTCGAATTTACATATCTTATAAGTGAGAAAGGCATCTAGATGATTAAAAACAAACCTAATAATCATATGACCATTATTAAAAGGAAAGAATAAAGGAAGATTATGGAACATACATTGAAATCTAAGGTATTGAAAGAAAAAAGAACTAGAATTTATCTCATGCAATTTTGTTCTTGAAATTATAAAATTTTATCATCCAATTGATTACAAGGTGAACCAAAAATCTCAAGTTGGGTTTTGAGCTTGCACATGCTAAAACATTCAATATAGTTAAGCCTTTGCATAATACTGAATAATGTCCATGATATAATGCATGAATGTTCACCATAAGCAACATCATTTAAACATACGGAAAACAAATAAGTTACTCTTAAATGTGGACATATGTTTTTTTAACACCCTATTTCTTATGTTTTTAAAACACCACCAAAACTCGTGACATAATTTGTAAAGACCTTAACAAATGATATAAAGGTTCATGCAACATATAAAATATATGCATGTACCCGATCTCAAACTGATATATTGGCACACCCATGTGTGTTAATCCCCTATGAATATTAGTTCAACAACATTTTGAATAGTGCAGGTTATACCCTTAGTCAGAAAATTTTTTTTATGAAAACCTACAAAAAAATAATTTCATAAAAACCTGATCATATATATAACATTATCAAAATTTATTTATTATTTAAATAAGAAATTAAGTTTATGTTAATATATGCAGTGCATGAAAAATTATAGACAAACATCATACATATAACGGAATTAGAAAGGTCATGCCATTCCTACATATAACTAACGTATATTCATATTACAAAAAGTAAATATGTATTTTCAAAACAACAAAACGAGGCCAGGTATAATCCTTACATTCGTTAAGCTATTTGAATGCAAGAGATCCCAAAGTCCTTAGTTCAACATTTACAGACATTTGGACTAAACCATAAGGTTAAAAAAATATTCTTTTTCGAATATATAAGTGTATATATTCTCAAAGAAACAAAACAAGGAAAAACTAAAAACCCTTACATTAAAAACCTGGGAATGGAGGACATTAGGGAGGGTTGGTCGGGCATGCTGGAGACTTGAATGGGAGAGAAGAACTGAGAGGTCTCAATTTTTATATACAAAAGCTCACACACCACCTTGCACGCAAAAACGTACCCACTAGCATTGCATTCAATGGGGGGGTGTCGTGCTTGAAGAAAATGAGGAGATATGGGGGTCCCTAGCGGTCATAGGTGAAGAAAATGAGGGGTGTGCAATAGGGTAGGGTTACTGGTGTAACATAGGTGTGGAGGAAGAAGACGACATGACTAGGGGAAATTCCAGGGAAAATGGATGGTCTAGATCGGTCCCAATGTCGATCCAAGGGATGAGATGTGTCCGCTGTTTTAAAATAATTGAGCGGATTAGATTAGATTTAATTTTCATCGGGCAGTCTAAGCTCGACGCGACAATTGAAAAACCTCGAACGACCATGATAAGATTGTGCTGGATCTAATGGTTGACAAAAACCGCGGAGAGAGACGCAGTCGGTGAGGGTCGAGGGCAGGATCAGAAACAATGGCCCAGATCGCACGCGATGCGATCCAACGGTCCAGATCGCCTTTCGCCCGAAAAACTGCTTCCCACATCAAAACAGAGAGAGGTTTTTTCCTCCCTTATAATCTTTTGCCTCCCAATGAGTTCTCAGAAATCACACAATAACCATGAAGGGGGCCCTATACACGGGCTCCTGCCCGTAGGACTTGGCCTACCCAGACCCCGCCACATCCTCACGCCCGCACTGATGCGCTTATGTTCTCTTGCTTACTCCCGAGCGCCCTTCGGGGAACCTCTTCCTGAGCTCAGGCAGACATTGTCTCGGGGCAGAGGGTCATGCTCATCAACTTCGTGTAAGTTACCTCACTCGGCCCTAGCCAAAAAGGGTTGCCACAAGTGGGCCAATTGTTTTTTGAAAAAGCTACACTAAAAAAAGTTTTAAGAATAGGAAACAATCCATTTATTAAAACTATATAGAATTTTATATTCTTAATCATTAATTAATACAAATTAAACATGTGTGAATTAAAAGTATTTATAAAATTAAAAATACTAAACACCTATTTTTAACTCAAAAAGTTACGAAAAGGAAATTTTAATAAACCTATATTATACTTTCTATACTAGTGTCCATGAAAACATAGTTCAATCAAAACATAATTTAATTTGAAAAATTTAGACATAGTTTATAACATTATTGAAGAAATGAAAATCGTTACATTGTATTAGAAAAATTTGCAAAGTGTTTTGAATTCCATAATTCATTGCAAAATCACTTAAGGGTGAAATGAATTTTTACACCATATCCTTTTAGAGTTCATAAATGATGGTTTAATTATTACATTAATCACAACTCAATTATTTGGAAACTAATTAATATTTAAATAAATTCACTTATCCTAACAAGGTCCAATAACTATTTTTTAACCGTTAGCTTCCAACGGTAACTAGAGCAATGGTCGAAAAATGTTTCTTATAAAACCAAACCTTACGGTTTCTTAAAACTCAAAAGGAATAAGATGGTGCTTCCCATTCCTCTGATTCTCAGCATGGTTTTTATGATCACAGTGGTGATGTTTTTTTGGTTTAGTTGACTCAAAGGATATACTTTACTTACTGGGACTCATTTTGGTAATTGGCGGTCTTCCAATAGTTTTGATAGGGTTTTTAATATGTATATTTTGTTAGCATGATTACGCTTTACATCTCAGTGTATTATAGATACTATGTTGTTCATATATAAATAAAGAGCCTTATGTTTATCCTTTAAATTTTTGTTTTTTTAAAAAGTATTTAACAAAATTAAATGCATAATATCATCATTGTATGATACCCAATGTTCACGGTGTTACATAACTCCCCACATCAAATAATTGGGTCCCTATAATTCCTTTCATAAAAACATACTAAGAGGAAGCTCTCAGTTGCTCCTACCATATCCCCAATCATAGAGGATCCTCAGGTTCGTTTATAAAAACACCAAAATTGATACTCAACTCCTCTAGTTCTCTGATCCAGATAAACTTTGGGTAGAAGGGGATGAACTCATGCACCGAACACTTGGGCTTCCAGAGGGAGGCTCGAATAGTACAATGTTTAGAAATGTCTATATGGACCAACGTACAATGAAATTTATGAATTATGTATCGACTGAGGATATATATGTTATAGACATTGTCGTATAGGCTAACGGTGAAGAGTTGGTACATGTAGGTTGCATTAACAATTCCCTCTAAATCACACTCTTTAAATTTTACTCTGGTCGTGTAATTCCAGCATTGGGTGAAACACAAGAAGAGCCTTCGTGATATTTTCCTCTCTACTTACGCTCAACCAATTGTGTTGAGCCTATGCAGTATTAGATAGGAGCATTCCCTTGATTGGTGTGGAGAATCCATGTACCGTTTGACACCTCAAACAATTTCCTGCACATTCCTCAAAGGTTTGTGAAGGGATGATACTCATCTTCAGAGGTTTTGATTACAATAATATCCAGTATCTCATTAGGAAGGGATAACTTGTGGGTTTTTCCTTCGATCTGGATGTTGGAGATGAGAGTTCAATCATTTGAAATCCTTCTAAATGTATAAACAAAGTAAAGTCATAAGAAATAAGAGATAAAAAATTATTTTCTTTATATAACTATTGGTGAACAACGTAAAATGGGGATAATGGTTTCCCCAGTTCCCTAACACAAAAATTCCCATGACAATATCAAAACACTCTATCTCCCGAAACTATCTGCAACCCGAGCAATTAGGTTCGATGTTGTGGGAGCACTTATGGTATATCCATATTCTGACATGTGGGGTGTACAACTGTGATACATATCTATGAACTTGTTTTTTGTACATAGAACAAGAGTCTTTGTAATCAAGGATTCCAAAGTCCATCATTTGACAAAAATGGCGACAGGACAAGATATGACACATGTATGTTGCGTGGTGATCTCCCTCTACAGCAGCCTCTTGGAATTCTGTGAGGGACGAGATGCCTTCCGCTGCGTTGAAGCATCTAAAATTTACTTCATAGTACTTCCACTATCGCATGTAAGATGGAAACTGTTCTTTCATCATTAAGATGTAATCCAAACCCATTCTTTAGTAGAGTTGAAGTACTCAGGGAGAGTTGGACACATCATAGAGAAGTTTGCACGACCTACGGATATGGGCATAGTTTATAAATGCTTCATGGATGTCTATGGAAATTATGGTTTCTAAGGCCTCATTGGGAAGAGACAAAAGATTAGTAGCATCATTTTCCATCTGAAAATTATGAAAACTCATTTTTAGTGATGTTGAAGTATATTTTTCATTATTTCAGTTCTGGCTTTCCAGAGTTATCCAAACTGAATCCTCTGATATAGATTATGAAGACCTGACCCCAGAAAAACCAAGATTTGGTTCCTTCTGAACATGATGTGTCATTTTAAAAACAAAAACATGCACTGATAAACACACCTCACATCCCATACAGAAGATCGAGTTTGTTTCGGTCTCTAGGAAACCAGTAACTTCGGAAATGTTTCATCTGATAAAAGTTGTTACCTAAAAATTTAAAATTCCAAACATAGGGTGAGCATAAGAATGCCTAGTAAGGGGTTTAAAATAAACCAATTAAACTTTTGAAAGAATTTTTTAAAAACTTATCCAATGAAAATTATCTTATAGAAAATTGTAACACATATAACATAACATAAAAGTGCTCAACTAATGTTTTTAAGGAATACATGAATCAATTAGGACATTTTCAAAAAGGGGTAGTAAAAGATATCATAAACAAGTATGACGTATGAATGTTTAAGCACAAATTAAACCGTTAAGAGTAATACTTAATCAGAGTTGCATGTGAAGTAGAAAACAACAATTTCATATGTTTGTTACTATTTTACACGAATCATGCCCCAAATCATTACTTGTGAAATCAATATGAACATGATAAAAACATAATGGCAAGAGTAGTGAATGTATAGGCATATCATCTTGATAAGAACTTGTAACATGACTTGAATATGTGGCTTCATCATTTCATTTATACATTCATGAACGTATCACTGAGGTCCATCCTTAAGGTTTCAATAAAGGAAAATTACCGAGGTTATTCACCCGGGTATCATGAAGTTTGTAATCCTTTGTGATTATTTCATTACCAAATGCATTGGAGCACTATAAGGATGCAACCTTAATATGTATTTACCTTCATGTGAGCCATATAAATCAATAATTTACTTAAATGGGGTTTTATATTCAAGATATCCCATACAACCTTGAATAGTTCATTCATAGTTGGTCATGGTAGTTTAATTTACATATCTTATAAGTGATACATGCATGTAGATGATTAAAAACCAAGCTGACAATCATTTGACCGTCATTAAAAGGAAAGAAGAAAGGAAGATTAGGGAACATACATTGACATCTAAGGTACTGAAAGAATAGAAAACTAGAATTTATCACATGTAAGTTTGTTTTTGAAATTCTAAAATATTATCATCAAATTATTTACATGGTGAACCAAAAATCTCAAGTAGGGTTATGAGCTTGCACATGCTAAAACATTCAATATTGTTAATCCTTTGCATAATATTGAATCATGTCCATGATTGAAAGTAGGATTATTCACTATAAGAAACATCATTTAAAAGATAGGGGAAACATATAAGTTACTCTTAAATGTGGATATAAGTTTTTTTAATACCCTAATTCTTATGTTTTTAAAACTCCACCTATACTCAAGACTTAATGTGTAAGGACCTTAACAAATGAAATCAAGATTCATACAACATATAAAAGATATGTATGTGCCCGAACTCAAACTGTAATATTAGCACACCCATTTGTGTTAATCCCCTATGAATATCAGTTCAAAAAAGTTTTGAATAGGGCATGCCATGCCCTTAGTCATAAAAATTTGTTTATTAAAACCTAAAAAAATCAATCATATATATAAAATTTTCAAAATTTATTTATTTTTTAAATATGAAATTAAGTGTATGTGAATATGAATAGTGCATGAAAAATTATACACAAACATTGTACATATAAGTGAAGTAGAAAGGCCATGCCCATTCTTGCATACAACCGAAGTATATACATATAACCAAAAGTATATATTTATTTTCAATACAACAAAATGAGGCCAGGTATAATCCTAACATTCATTATGCTATTTGAATGCAAGAGAACCCGAAGGCCAATTTTTAACATTTAATAATGTTTGGACTGAACTGTAGGGTTATATATATATATATATTATCTAATATATAAGTGTATATATTCTCAAATACTAAAAAGAATTAAAAAATAAAAACACGTACTTTAAAAACTGGGGAAATGAGGACTTCAGGGAGGGTTGGTTGGGCTCGCTGGAGACATGAATGGGAGGTAAGAACTGAGAGGTCTCTGTTATTTATATAAAAAATCTCACACACATCCTTGCATGAAAAAATGTACCCACTTGCATTGTATTCAATGGGGGTGTCGTGCTTGAAGAAAACGAGGGGTCTGCCATAGGTTAGGGTTACTAGTGTACCCCATGAGCGGGGAAAGAAGAAGACGTGGCTAGGGGAAATTCCTGGGAAATACTGATGGTCTTGATCGATCCCAACATCGATCCAAGGGATGAGATGCGTCTGTTGTTTTAAAAGAATTGAGCGGCGTAGATTAGATCTAAGTTTCATCAGACGGTCTATGTTCGACGCAAGAAATTTAAAAACCTCGAATGGCCATGATTATATCATGCTGGATCGAACGGATGACAAAAACTAAGGAGGGAGACGCGGTCACTGAGGGTCGAGCGTGGGATTAGAAACAATGGCCCAGATCGCATGCGACGCGATCCAACAGTCCAGATAGCATTTCGCCTGAAAAAATGCTACCCTTATTGAAAAGGAGAGTGTTTTTCGCCTCCCTTATAACCCTGGGCCTCCAATAAAGTGCTCAGAAATCACACATCACCCATGAAGGGGGCCTTATACACGGGCTCCAGCCCGCAGGCCATAACCTACCCAGAAACCACCGCGGCCTCACACTCACACTCGTGCGTCTATACTCACCTGCTCACTCCCGAGCGCCCTTCATGGAACCTCTGCCTGAGCTCGGGCTGACCTTGGCGTGGGTCTAAGGGTCAGGCTCAACCACCTCATGTGAGCTGCCTCCCTTGGCCCTATCCAAAAAGTGGTGGCCCTAGTAGGCCAATTTTTTTTGAAAAAGCTACACTAAAAAACATTCTAAGAAGAGGAAACAATCCATTTTTTAAAACTATATTGAATTTTGTATTCTTAAACATTAATGAATACGGATTAATATTGTTTTAGTTAGAAGTATTTCTAAAATTAAAAATACTAAACCCCTTTTTTATCTAAACAATTTTTGAAAAGTAAATTTTATTAAACCTATATTATAATTTATATACTAGTATCCTCGAAAACATAGTTCAATCAAAACATAATTTAATTTTAAAAACTTAAACATAGTTTATAACATTATTTATGAAATGAAAATCATTACAATGTATTTAAAAAATTCTCAAAGTGATTTGAATTCCTTAATTATTTTCAAAATCACTTAAGTGTGAAACAATGTTTTACACCATATCCTTTTAGAGTTCATAAATGATGTTTAATTATAACCATAATCATAACTCAATTATTTGGAAACTAATTAATATTTAAATATGTTCACTTATCCTAACAATCTCCAACGACAATTTTTTTATAAATGTTAGCTTCCAATGGTCACTAGAGAAATGATCGAAAGAGTGTCCTATAAAACCAAACCTTAAAGTGTCCAAAAACACGAAAGGAAAAGATGGTGCTTCCATTTTGCTAATGCTCAACATGGTGTATATGATCACAGTGGTGATGTTTTTTTATTTAGTTACTCGAAGAATATCTTTACTTACTGGGCCTTGTTGTGGTGATTGGGGGTCTTCCAGTAGTTCTGATAGGGTTTTTAATAGGTATATTTTGTTAGGATGATTACTCTTTTTATCTCGGTGAATTGTAGACACTAAAATGTTCTTATTTAAATAAAGAGCCTTATGTTTATCCTTTAAATATTTGTTTGGTTAAAAGGGATTTAAAATTGTAAATGTATAATATCATCAATATATGATACCCAAATTTTGGGGTGTTACACATTGTTTTTTTACTTGTCATAATATTCATTTTCATTTAATTTTTGGTTTTTTATTTGTTGGATTTATTTATTATTGAGCTTGAGGTTCTTTTATTAGTTCATGTGGGCCTTTTGTTCAGTTTATACATTGGTCATGTTCCATTAGCCATTGTTCGCTTTCCAATTTGATCTATTTCATCCTCATACATGGTTATAATCCATTGATCCTTATTATACTATGGTTTTCTATACCTCCCTTTTTTCATTCTTCATGAAATGGATTGGCTTGATCTATGGGTGACCCTTGATAGTTTCTCCTCCGATGTCGTATTTCCTTATTTTTTTTGTTTAAGTTGTTATGTTGGGATTGTTATATAGATTTTTCATATCCTTGGTCACTTGGACTAGTATTCCTCTACCCCTACTAGAGTGACTCATTGATTTGGAATCTACCTCTCCACTTCTGGGAGATTTAGTTGGGTGAAAAATCTCCCTGGTTTTGGGATCTCTTGTTTTCCTCGAGGGAGATGAGTAGATGAAGTAGCACTGGTGGGATTCCTTGACTTACCAAAGAATAAAAAGAGATCTTGATAAGTTTTTATCATCTTCATATATGCTTTATTAGGGGCTCTGATGATGTCCTAGTGTTCCTTGGTGCTCATTTTACCTAGATGGAAATGACGATTATATAGGAGTACAATCTCGATGACCCTAAAAACAAGACCTAATTACATAAAGGCTATATGAAAAGACATGTGAGAGATTGTTCCCTAGTAATGGGACTTATTATGGTATTCTTATTCTTTTATATTGGTTATTTATGCCTTTTATTTGATTATTCTTTGGTTCTATGTTGCGTGTGTTGTTTGAGTTTTTTCATGGTGCACAGTATATGATGAATTCCCAACTTGGTTCTACTGTGAGTCCTGGCATTTCAAGAACCTGATCATTAATTATTTTCCTCCTGTGAAATTTTCTTATATGGTTATGTTTCACTATTTATCACATATTTTTTATAATCCCATTTTTTCATAGTGGAATTTTTGTACCCCTGCAACATGAATATAGGAAAAATATATATATAATGTCAAAAACCTATGGTCCTCTTTATGATTTGATTACTACTGTATGTCAATAATTTCTATTGATCATCTCGCTTATGTTTGAGTCTATTATCTCTAATAAGTTTTGGTACTTATCATTATTAATATCAAACTAGTTATATATATTCTCATTAGCATGCTATCTATTGTAAATGATTACATGAATCGGTACTTTTTTTCATTCATTCTTTGTTTATGGATTGTTAGAATCATCATGTTACACTTATGATTATGAGAAATCATTACAAGATTTTCATTATTTGTGTTTTCTTGATTCTTAATACTATTTATAAAATTATAAACATGATAAAAAAAATTTCTGTAATTTTGAGAATCAAAATTATACCGATAGAACTCAATTACTTCATTGAAAATGGGCTACCTCATAGCACAACCCACAATTTTTTTATAAAATCTAATAAAAATATATTTAGTAAGGTTGCTATTGGGATCAAATATTATTTTCCCTTTCATGATGTGATACTTTTTAGAAAAAAGTAAAGTAAAAAATGAATAAAAAATGAACAATAGATGTAACATAGAAAATCCCACAAATTAAGAGGGGTAAAAAACCATAGAAAAATAGAATGATATAACTATAGTAAAAGAGGATAAACAAACTCTCTTTATATCATAAGGAAAATATCCATGTAATTAACTCTCTTGAGCAATGTATAATGAACCTCACAAAATACAACACTCTAAATGTTTAAATAGGAAGCTCAATACTAGAGGTGATGATGCAAAAAACGTCAAAGTGGTATGCCTTTTATAGGAAAGGCCCTTACATGTTCTTCCTCCTATATTTAACTCCATGGGTTAGTTTTTCCACCAATCCCACTAACCACAGTAGCCCCCTTTGAAAAATCATGGGGGCAAAACTATTTGTGAGAAACAAATGCCAATACATATCCCACCAGGATATCTGATTGGGAACCAATAATATTTCCACAAATATTTTCAATCTTCCAACCATTTTGCTCTTATATATATGGTTACGATTGAGGATTTATACTATATTAACTTCACAATGTTAATAAACTTCATCATAAAAATAACCTAATTTTCTTCAATATAAATTTTCTGCATATCCACACTTCCTTCCTCCACCACATCTCGAATAAAGTGATACTTTACCGTAATGTGATTTATCGTGGAATTAAAATATAGATTACTTTTAATTTTCAAGGTGCTATGATTGTCCCAAAACAATTGGATATAATTATGTCATTGTCCGGGATCCACTGGAAACCATCACACCTAAATCACTTCTTTGCAAGCCTATGTAGTTTTCATGTACTCTACCTTAGTTGTGGATAAATATATAACAGACTACAACATTGAATTCCAACTCACAAATCATCCTTTAAAATTAAACACATAACCCACAGTGTAATTTCATGGGTCATAATAACCTACAAAATCTGAATCTGTGTAGGCTCTAATAGTGAAATTCGATCCTCAATAAGATAATACAGCATATGAGATCTCCTTGATGTATCTAAGGGTCTTCTTTAATATGTTCCAATGCTTCCGTATTTAATTCTCCACATACCAACTAACTTCTCCCACTACATGTTCAATTTATGGTCTCATATAAACCATAGAAAATATCATACTACCTACTGCTGGTGCATAAGGTAATTGAGACATCTCCATTGTCTATACATCACTTTTATCATTGTTATGATTCATCATAGAGGATAACATAAAATTAATAATAAGTGGTGTTAATATTGGCTTATAATGTTTCATGTGGAAGTATTTCAAGATATTCCTCTTGAAATTCATTTTTAATAGCTAAATCATACCCTTATTTCTATCTCATTAAATCTGTATCCCAAGATATTATTTTTTGGTCCTAATTCCTTCATATCATACTCCCATGAAAACTATCAACATGAAATCCATATACAATAGAATAATGATAAAATCAATACCATCTGATCCAATGAAATATGCACAAGTATCTGAATGTAGTATTTTGGGTTTAATATAAATTATATAGGAAAAAAAATCACTTCTACCATCATCATGGTGCATTCTTAATACCATAAAAAAATTTCTCAAACTAAAAACCAAGTTCAATTTTCCATATTTTGAAAATCATTCTGATTCGAGAATATATATTTATTTATCAAGATCACCATGTAGAAAAATTCTCTTTACATCTACTGACTCTAGAGTTAATCTATATATTTCACACATCCCCATAACTATCTGAACCGTCGTTATTCTAACTAGGGGAGAAAATATTTCCGTGAAATCAATAACTTCTCTCTATGCATATCCTTTGACCACCATTATTTCATGATATCTTTACAATTATTCCTTTTCATCCCAATTGACCAAAAATAACATATTTTTTCTGATATTCTTCTTTCATGAGGTAATGGATCAATATCACAAGTCTTGTTCTTGTGAAGGGCATCATGTTTCTCCTGGTTTTCTTCCATCCATGTGGATATTTCTGAACTCCACATCACCTCCAAAAAAATAATATGGATTTCTTTCCTCCATAAATAAGTAGTACATAATATTTCTCTCGGTGATAAATTATGAGTTCCATATTGGTTGTATTTTATCTTGAGTTGATCATCATTGTCCAGAATCAATCATAACTTGATCATCATTCTCCTCAAAAGAAATTGGTTCTTCTATGGATTCTTCCTCCATCCCAACTATTATAGTATATGTGTTCTCTTTCATTAAGTCCCCATTAATCATCACTTGCACCTTATATTCTAGAAATATAACATCAATGATGATGATAAGTCTATGGGAAGTGGGACCCACATAAGACACCCAATCACACCATCAATGTATCCTAAAAATATACATTCATTGAATATCGAATCCAACCCCAGATAAGATAACCAATCACACCATCAATGTATCCTAAGAATATACATTCATTGAATCTCGAATCCATATTCAATCTTTCCTGATCATTAAACAATATAGATACATGACCTCCATAATTATGTAACCATGTATAGTTATTAGGTTTTACAGTCCACATATTCATTAGTGTTTTTATATCAATCATCACAAAAGAAAATTGATTGATCACATAACATGTTCCCTTCATTACTTTATCCCATAACTTCTTGAAAACTCATACACTCTTCAATATCTCCCTTGTTCTATCCAACAAGGTTATGTTCACCCACATTTCCACTCCATTTGGTTGAGGAGTGTACGACACCATGAATTGTCTCTTGATGCCTTCTCATTGAAAAAATGTATCAAAATCCCCCTTTAATATTTTCCACCACTATCAATCCTCAAACACTTGATACTTTTCAAGATTCCATCTTCATCCATGCTTCGAATGATTTGAAGACATTAAAAACACTTGATTTCATCTTGATTGGGTACACCTAACATCTCATGGAATAATCATCAATGAATTATACAAAGCACCTTTCTCTTCCCAGGGATATAAACAGTGCTTTCCAAAAATTGGAATGTTTCAACTCTAAGATATCCTTGCTCCTCATTGCTGACGTCACAAAATTCAACCAATGTTGGTTGAAAAAATCATAATGCTACCAAAATGGAAAGGATACATTTGTGATCTAGGAAGAAAATAATGTATGGTAAGAATCTTCAAGCTTAATTCGAACATAAGTCCAAGCTTTTGATACCATGACATCCTCAATTCTTTTTTTGAGGTAGTTAACATGACAACTATTGTAATGTCTCGAAAATTCCATATAATTTTTTTAAATTATATGGATTTATTTTGAGACCGCAAAGTCTGACATCGCGTAATTCTGAGGCCCCGGGTGCCCAGAATGATCCGTCAAAGTTTGGTTATGTTTTAATTAGTGCATGAAGTAGATTCCCTAAAAAAGTGGAATAATTCTTAAACGGTTACTCAAATTAAATATTTGAGGGTATCATTGCACTCAGAATGGCAGGTTTACCCTAGGCACAACTTACGTTTAGTCGGTGTGGGCCTCCTATGAGAAAACCTGAAAATGGTAGAACCTTAAATAAAATTATTAAATAAAATTATTTTTTTTTTCAAATGATTATAACTCACGAACGGTAACTCAGATTATAAATCTAAGACCACCGTTGAGCTTGTGAGGGTATGATCTCTTTAGGAAGATACTAAATTTGGCCGATGCGGGCAACCCGTGAATGTCAGTTTTTGGATGTAATTAAAATAACTATGTAAAAATTATTTTATTGTATAATCCATAACTTTTAAATGGTGTCTCATATTGGAAATCTGAGAGTACCGTTGGGTTCATTGGGGCGTGTTTCAATTAGGCAGATCCAAACCTCATCCTGCACGGGTTGAGGGTGACAGTTAATAATTTTCCAAAAAAATTTAGGGTACATTCAGTAACCTCGTGAGTGGCGTTTTCTATCTTTTGAACTATTGTTCGGCTTAAAATTCTAAGGGCATCGTTGAACCCGTAGCACTGGGATTCACTTAAGAGAGGGATAACTTCGACTATAGTAAGTCGGGTGAAAAAGTTATTTTTGTGGAATTTTGAAATATTAATAAAATAACATGTTTTGTTATTTTATTTTACTTTTTTCCTCCAACAAACAAATTATGGTGGAGGGACCAACGATGTGTCGAACCAACAAATGGATTAACTCTTATTTTCTTAAAACCACACTGTTGGAAATATGGGAGGTTCATTAATTAAATGAACCTCATTAATTCCCCGAGCGTTATACACTCCTCCTATCCTATTTATATGGATATCGGAGAGGGTTGTTGGCACGGCTTCACAAAACGATGAAGCTCTAGAAAAGTACCGCGACACCAACCACAAGGAGGACACAACTAGTTCCAATGAGCGGTGACGAGCGCCACCGAGTCACGGACAAATGACAACAATAATGGTGGTTTTATCGACCGTTGTCAGCGGACGTTTCTTCCAGGTAGGGGGTTATTTTCGTTTGTGTGTTTTTGTTTCCCTCTTCCACATTCTTGATATAATACGAAGAGCGCAGGTCAACCGACTAATAGGTTGACCCGTGATTCATGTGTCTTTGTGGAAGGTAATTGCGGGGAATCTTGTTGGGTTAATCTTGAGTTCAATATAAATATTTATTCATCTCCCTTAATATCCTTCATATTGTGAGCTAACGCGGGTGGGTGCGGGCGAAAAGAAGAGGGTAACGGCTCATCAGCTTGAGCGAATGGAGGAGGTGGCTGGCACGACAACCGACTGTGGGAAGGAAGGCGACGCGACTGCCGCACCGCCAATGAATGGAAGCAGCGGCGAAGGCCGAACCCACCTCTGTAGGGTTCAACAACGCCCACACGGTGTCGCCGCCTCACCAATCGAATGGACTCCTGGATTTTCGGGAATCCGAGTGACCGGGGGGTTACACCCCCACCCCCCTGCATCCGACTGAACTAGGCCGCAGCCCTCGGAGCAGGCTTCCACCCTCGAGTTGGGGCACTGCCCTCGCACCGAGCCGCCGCCCTCCGACCGGGCCACCGCCCTAGGACCGGGTCGCCACCATTGAGTCGGGTCTTCGCCCTAACACCGGGCCCCCGCCCTCGCTTAGGGCCCCCGCCCTCGGAGCAGACTGGTTCCCTCACACCGGGCCACTTCCCTCAGACCGGGCCACCAACCTTGAAGCAGGCCGCCTCCCCGGAACTGGTCGCTGCCCCATGCGGGTCGGGCTGCCCCTTTGCGG
The DNA here is from genome assembly GCA_963277665.1 of Viscum album. Lineage (NCBI taxonomy): Eukaryota > Viridiplantae > Streptophyta > Magnoliopsida > Santalales > Viscaceae > Viscum > Viscum album. Next base: position 982,566,184 of record OY728148.1, on the reverse strand, counting down.
GCCGCCCTATTCTATCCAGGAAACCCCCTTGAGGGGCGTGGTGGGCTACCCTTGCGGGCCACCCCTCTTGATGGACAGACCAAAAATCGGCCCATCAGGCTGAGTTCACCCGGCCCATCAGTCCGAGTCCACCCCAGCCCAGCCTTGAGAGAGTCGGGTCGGGTCGGTCAGACCAGGTCAGACCGGACCCAGGCTCAACCAGACCCTGGAAAACATAAAGGAGCATATCCTAAGAACCATACGTATGTTTGAAGAACTGTCTATAGTGTTGGTATACTTGGATCGAGATGGTTGTTTTAGTATTCTACAATTGAGTTTTTTAGACAGTTGGAATAAGGTCAGGTTGGATCAAACCTGAATCCAACCGGTCCCCCGAAGCTAAAATGCTTATAACTCACAGACTGGGTGTCCGATTAACGCGCCGTCTATTTCGTTGGAACCCTTAAGACATGGAAGTACTTTGATTTATTCAATTGTGGAACATAGTGGTGGAAGAGGTACGACCGATATCTCGAGGGGTAGATTCTACGGAACTTGAGCGTACCGGGTGTAAGGAAACCTATGGCAGGATGCAACATGAAGAAAGAACATCAATCTTATGTGGGTCAGCGTCTATCAATCCTGTGTAGGTCATATCCTATGTGGCTTAGTGATCAGCGGTCTTGTGTGGGTCATCGCATATCGATCCTCTGTGGGTCAGATCCTATGTCGGTCAGTGGGGGCTAGTTACCTATCGATCATGTGTGCGTCAGCAGTAGTGCTTCTTAATAGAATAAGATGATATATTTTATGACTAATCATTTGTATTCACCCTTACACGGGCATCGCCCGCACCTTATTGTGTCTGGTGCAGCCGACGTGCAGCTATGATTGAGGCTAAGGGAGCTAGGACTGGATGATTCTCAGAGGTGGACCATTTAGCATAATGTGACGCGGAGGAGACTGACAGACTTGGAGTGCTGAGGAGGTGATCTGTACCTACCCTACAGGTAGGAACCTCAGAGGATGACCATGTAGCTATATTCGGTTTTCTTTCAGTTGTATTGTACTACTAGTAATAGTTGTACTTTTATAGTTGGGCTTGTATTCTGGCCCCTTTTTACTTTCATCACTATTTTACTACAACAGTTTACTTTGTGGTTGCATCTTATTGTGTTCCTGTCTGTGTGGTTGCATCATATTTTGTTCTTGGACTATGTGTCTATACAGGTTAAAAAAGCAATTTCTTCCCATTTAAGGGACACACCTTTCAGGTGTTAGTTGTCAATCTCTGGCCTATGGAAGATGGGTTTGGGATAGTCATGACATGGGCCCCGAGGGATGGGTCATGACAACTATCTCCACCTCCTTGTATGATTCACCATAAAGGATGAACAGATTCTTTGAGATCTTCTTTGTCTTCATTGCCACAAGCACACCCTTCAAAATCTTCCCCACTCCATTGTTAGTGTGAGTCTTACACCTGATGTCATCAAATCCAACCAAAGAAAATAAGTTAATCTTCAGGATCTTCGCATGGCGTACTACTTAGGTGGTTTGAATTATACCATCAAGTATCTTCAGTTTGTTTGTATTGACTCCAAAGATCATCAAGGTGTGATTGTTCCCCATGTAAAAAAGTCCTTTCAAGATATGTTCATACTGATCACACCATTCCCTTTGAGCCATGTTTCGATTGACTCAATTATCCATGTGTTGTTGAGATGATGTCTACCTCCAACCATCATTGATGTTTTTCTTACTAGTATATCTCCATTTCCATAAGTAATCATCATATTTCATTGAGAATTGTTTCCACCAATCTTATTGTTCCAACTATTCCTTTTGGCATGCCCCTACTTTCCACAACCATAACATGTGATGTTGTTATTCTTCTTGATTTGGACCTTCAATGATTTTGGCTCTAACCTAGAATCATGCTCCATCGTCCTTCCTCTCACTATTGACAAAGTATTCTATTGGTGTAATGTTTTTTGTCTATCACTTTTCTCTTGCATTGGCTTTTTTCTTCAGGAACCATAGCTGCAACGTTGTTGAGCATAAACATGTCAATCATGATATTGTTGGTAAGGTTGATGATCAACTGATCATATGGATTTGTAAATCTTTTGAGCATAATACCAGCACATTCAGTATCACTAATTTTGTAGACCATTGTCATGAGTTGAGAGAATAGGTTATTGACATTTTTGATGTGATCAGTCACTGATGATGACTCTTTAGTCGAAGAGTGTATAATTTTCTCTTTAAGAAAATTTTGGTGTGCAGTGAATGGTTAATAAAACTAAAATTTGAATTACAAAGGCATGGATTAATAAAACTAAAAATAAAATTACAATTGAAAACTAATAAAAAACTAAAATTAAAATAAATAAATATAATAAATGACGGGGGAAGAGAGGAGATTCAGCGGTCTGTGCCCCGATGGGATCCCTCCTTGGCTATGGGTGTCGAGCTGATGATTTGGGAAGGAGTCGAGGGCCTCTTTTTATAGAAAGAATTCTGTCCAATAGAAGAGTGCGCGTTGTTGGACCATTAAATGGACGATTCACCCGTCCACCCTTTCATAAAAGTTGTTCATAAATTTGATTTCCGTTCATCCTCCAAAATTCATCTAATTTAGACATTGGGTTAAGTTGTTATGTAATTTTAATTGAATTAGACGTTTTATATCCGAATGTTCCAGGAAGCTTCCGTCCAATGTGTAGCGGTCAATGGAAACCTTAATGACTTACAAACTCCACCAAATTTGTTTTAGAGTTGTTCTTATGTGTCCTAGTTTTATCCCAAGTAAAATTAACTAAATTGGAGATGAGGGAACAGATTTTTGAATCTTTTATGGTGGTGGGGTCTACGCAGTCCGCCCAAAAAAGTTTCCAACTTCAATGAATTTTTGGAACAAATAGATCTTTGAATCATCTCTAGGTCCAAAAGAGAGAGTTCAATGAAATAAAATCAGGATTCTAAAAAAAATCGTCATAAATTTTGGAATTATATGTTTTACGAAATGATAAAAATACATTTGTAGTAAAAATCATTCAAAAATACAAAATTATGCACTTTTCTCAATTTTGTCCATAATCGTTATAAAATTAAAACTACCCATTAACTTAATAAAAATTTGAAATAAATGATTTTTATCATTTAAAATAATTAAAAAATAATCATTATTTGATAAAAAGTGTGCATTAACATTTTCTCTTTCAAATACCCCCACACATAAACCATTCTTGTCCTTAAGAATAAAATCTCCACATGGAAATCAGAGAACTCCAATGTTACCAAAATTCAAATTTCAATGCAATAAAATTATAAATAAAATCAATGTGAAATAAAAATTGAAATAATTTTCATAAAATATCAATTTAATTTATCATTTTTTGAAGAAACAAATAATTCATATATTTTACATTTACCCTTTGAAAATTAAAAGAACTTTTCATTTCATTCATTCAAGCTCATTCATTTATTACTATTAAACATGCCAAGTCATGATTTACCTCACTTTTGATTCTTTTATCTCATCACTCATGACATAATTCAAGTAGATTTATGCTTATATCACGATAAACATTCTCTTTATCCATAGGCTTGTAAATGAACTACATTCTCCACATTGTAACGATAAAACACACCTAAAAACACGTGGACTTCCAATAAGTTTCTATTGACTTTGAGGATTATGCATGATAGGATTTTATGCATTAAAAATTAAGGCTAAATGAGGAGGCTAATCTCTTACGTATTATTCATGATATCATAAGTAAAAATATAATGAAATTATCCCCTTCAAAGTAGCAACACCCACTTCTCAAAACTCAAAGAAAAGGTTACGATCAAGTAAAAATAGTGAATGATTTTTTCACCCTCTTGAATATATATTTTATTTTGTACTTTTTTTGGAATGCTATAATTATATAAAACCTCACATCCATCACATAACCACATAGGATCATAAGATCATCGGTCTGAAAAATGGTGATTTTTTGTTTTCCCAAATCACAACCAATTTGTTTTCTCTTTTTGTTGGTTCTCTTTGTCATTTTTGTAATTTTTTTAATTCAAGTGTGACAAACAATAGAGTATAATGAATGATTCCACAACCTTTTACAATTACAACAATAATACCCCCACACTTCTTCCTTATAATGTATATCATCCCATCCACCATGATTCCATTTACCCCCACACATCAACTTTAAAATATTGTGCAAATACTCAGTGGAGGGTAGGAGTGGATAAAAATGGATTGAAATAAGGCTCATTCATATAAAGGTCATTCATGGTCTCTATGGGCTAATAGAAGGATTGATGTAATGGTGGTATTTTAAGAAAAATTATCTTCTTAAAGGATACCTCAATCATTTTAAATGTGTTTTTTCACAATCATAGACTTGACATGTTTAAATACAAGTTCCAGTTGGTTACATGTCCCAAGATCACTAAAAAATTATGATCAAGAATAAATAGGAAGTACTTGGTCTAGAAATCCTTTTATGAATGGGAAATATAACATTGTAAAATCACTCATGGAAGGACTAAAAAATAAATTCACATGAACTTCAGAAATTCAAAGCATGATGGATAGTCGGGAAATTTCATTTACATGAATCAATTAATTCCTTAAAATCATGAGTCATTACTTAAATATCCATGATTAATTTAAAAAATTCAATTATTAATTTCAATATTATAATCATTTCAACATTGAAATATAAAACATGGCATCTCAGGATTCCTAAGAAACTCATGTATCCTAGATAAGTTGAGTAAAACCTGAATTTAAGTGTGGTCATGAAATTTTATCTTTAATGCTCAAAACATGTTGTGGAAAAAATGTTGAATGTTTAAAAGATACAACAGTAAAATTGAACACCTTTTTCCAATGAAACATGGTCTTTCCCCTTCACTATCTGGGGCTTCCTTCTACCGTCATGATCCTACAAAACAAAATTACTCAATTAATCACACTTGTCATTTCATTTAATCATAAAATGAAATTAGGGAGGTGGAAGGATGCTATATTATTTCAGAGAAAAGAAATTTACATCCATATTCCTAGAAATAAAGTAAAGATAAATCTTGGTATTATCCCCCATGTGGGCCCTGAATTTTGACTACCTCCAAACGGCAGTAACAACTGTTATCTAAAGTATGTTGGAGGACGAAGATTCTTAGATTGGAACCACCACATGTGTATTTTCTCAACATGTTCTTCAATCTTCTGGGTGAGTAATTATCCATGGATAGATTACACTATATCCACCCCTTCACAATGAGGTAAAGTTTTCATGGTGGGGTAGGATGAAGTATGAATCATCTTCTTTCTAGGTTTCTACTTGTGAAACGTCTTATTCTCTGTCCATTGGTTCCTCAAGGCATGCTTTATCAACAGAGTTGTCAATAGGAAAGTCAAAGTGTGATTCTATTTGAATAATATAAACATGAAGTATAAAGATCAAATTATTCCCCATCAATGTAAGGATATTTTATCATGATTTCCTTAGGGAAATCCAGTAGAATCTCTTCATGAAAATCCATCAATAAATATTCAATGTGTTCAGCGAGCTCTATATGTTCCTCAACATGTGAACATCCGGGTTCTTCTTCATCCTCCAAGGCATAGCTGAGATTGTCAGAATATGTATAATCAAAACCACAAAGAGTGATGTATAATTCATATTCAATAAAATTAGAAGGTATAGAGTCAATGAATGGTTCAAATCCCTGAGTCGGTTCAGCATAAATATATGCCTCAGTGGTAAGTGCCTCATGGAGTAGACTCTCTAAGGATATAAGGAGGTAGTCGAGCTCCTCCATCTTGACATCAAATTACACCACTTGGGTGGATTCTTCCTTCAGTGGTGATGAATCTTCTTATTTTTATTTTATGGGGAGGTCAGGTAGTTCCTCACATTTAATCAAGAATTCATCCAAACTTTTTTGATCTCCAACTTTTATATCACCAGGTAAGTCTTCCTTCCTTGACTCCTTAGGTTCTTCAATTTTAAATATAAGTGGTGAAATTTCTTCCACCACCTTCTAAGGTTTTTCATTTGGCTTAGGTTTGGGTTACTCTATTAATGCACGAACAAAATAAAAATCTCTATCAGTCTTTCGGGTTAATTGTTCAATGATTTATCTTATTTAATGAACCTAAGCTCTTCTAAAATATTTTTCTTCTTCTTTTTGTTGTTATTGAACCTATGAGTAATTTTTCCTGGCATAATATTCTGAATTTTAATACATCATGGATGTCTTTTTTAGTTTTTTTAAACGAAATTAAATATAACTAAGATGTTAAAATATAAAAATTAAATAATATAATGATTGTCTCCTTAGAAACAACATTAGTTTTGACGCACGCCTGTCCTGGGGAGTGGAAAAAAATAATTATAATTTTTCTAGTGTAACATAGTGGCTGACCGGAGTCAACTCTCTTGAAGAGAACTCTCAATGTAGTTCACATACTTTATCTAATTCACTTATTATATCTATTTTTGTAGTTTTTTTAAATGAAAGTAATGTAAATATTTTTGGGTTTTTTATTATTTCAATTATTGACATGTGAATCCAGAATTCTAAATTTATACTAAGATTCAAGTCTAAACAGAATGAATTAATCAGAAAGAACTTGGTTTTGGGGGTTGGATAAATGATCAATAATTATGATCCTTTATATGTTTTATTTTAGTTTGATAATTCAAAAATTAAATATCATGTTTAAACTACTATTATTTAATTATAAATTGTGGAATATCATTGAATGTTTAAGCACTCTCAATTCCACCTCCTTTAATCCAAGTTGGTGACACACCATTGTCTAGTATGTGTCATCTTCTAGGTCCCAGTTCAATCGAATCCATTTCATACATTGATTATCTCAAATACAGTGTGTGAATAACTAACCACTGGAGATAGGAGAAAATGATTATATAAAATAATAGGTATAGGTTTAGTTACATTTCAGTGGAGTTAGTCACAACATCGGAGACATTCACCTTGACTGTGCATGCTGCTCAAATATATCTACAAACTAAAAATTAAACATTAACGAAAATTCATGATCACATTCACCTCCCCCTGGTCCAAGTATTAGGGTCAACCTCTCGTAAATGATAGTAAGATATTAATCAGTGAGGTGGGTGGAAGAGAAGAGAGGGAGAGGGAAAGAAGTGTTGAAAAGTCGATGGAGAAACATAAAGGCATGGATTAATAAAACTAGAATTTGAATTACAATTGAAAAATAATACCAAAATAAAATTTAAAATAAAATATAATGAATAAATTTGGGGGGAATGAGGAGAAGAAGTGGCCCATGCCCAGGTGGGTTCCCTCCTTAGCTGTCGGTGTCGAGCTGAGGATTTGGGAAGAAGGAGGAGGCCTCCTTTTATAGGAATAATTCAATCACATGAAAGATTGCAAATTATTGTCCATTTAATGTTAGATTAATGTGTGGAACCCTTCATAAAAGTTATTCAATAATGTGGCTTCCATACACCCTCCAAATTTCAGCTCATTTAGAAAAAGGATTAAAGAGTAATGACATTTTCATTGAATAAGACTTTTTATGGACGAAATTTCCAGGATGATGTCTTCAAATTTATAACGATCAATAGAAACGTTAATGACTTCAAAATCCCCCCAAATGTGTTTTAATGTTTTTCTTATGTGTCATAGTGCAATCCTAGGTGAAATCATCAATATATGAGGTGAGGAGAGTGATTGTTTCATCCGTTATAGTGGTGGGGTCCATTCTATTTTCATAGAAATATTTACAACTTCAATGAATTTTTTGGACTAATATATCTTTGAATCAACTCTATGTACTTAAGATAAAGTTGTCTGAAATAAAATTATGATTATAAGAAAAAAATAATGAATTTTGGAAGTATATTTTTATAAAAATGACAAAAATACCTTTGTAGTAAAAATCTATCAAAAATCAAAATTTATGCACTTTTCACTATTTATCTCATAATCATTCTAAAATTCAAATTACAAATTATTTTTATAAAACATATAAATACAAGGGTTTTATCATTGAATAAAATTAATAAATCCTCATTATATGATAAAAAATATGCACATAAATTTGCTCTATCAAATACCCCCACACTTAAACCATGCTTGTCCTCAAGAATAAAATCCCAACATAGAAATTATAGGACACCAATGTTACCAATATTAAAATTCCAATTCAATTAAATAAAACTATTTTCAATGTGAAATAAAACTTTCAAATATTTATCAAAATTATCAATTAAATTTTCCATTTTTCAAAGAAACAAATAAATCATATATTTTACTTTTACCATTTGAAAATTGATGTATCTTTTCCTTTCATTAATTCAAGATCCTTGATTCAATATTATTAAACATGCCAATTCATGATTTACCTCACTTTTGATTATTTTCTCTCATTACACATTATATAATTCATGTAGAGTTATGCTCATATCATCAGAACATTCTCCTTATCCATAGGCTTGTAAATAAACTACTTTCGTGACTTTGTAAAGACCAAATGCACATAAAATAATGAGGAATTGAAATTAAGGTTCTATTGACTCTGAGGATTAAGGTTGGTAGAATTTTATGATTTAAAATTTAAGCCTCAAGGAGGAGGCTAATATATTATGTACTATGCATGATATCAAAATTAAAAATATAATGAAATTATCCCCTTTATAGTAGTATCTCCCACTTCCAAAAACTGAAAGAAAATCTTATGATCAAGTAAGAATAATGAATGATTTGTTCACCCCCTAAAATATTTTTTTATATTGTACGTTATTTTCTTTTTTCGAAAATTATGATTATATCATACCTCACTTCAATCACCTAACCATATACGCTCATAAGATCGTCGGTCTAGAAAATGGTGATTTTGGGTATTCCTAAATCATAACCCATTTTTTTCTTTTTGTTGGTTCTTTTTGTCATTTTTTTAATTTTTTAATTCAATTGGGGAAAAAATAGAGTATAATGAGTGATTCCACAACCTTTTACAATTACCACAATAAAACCCCGACACTTCTTCCTTACAATGTATATCATCCAATCCACCATGATTCTCTTTACCAGCACACTTCATCTTTAAAATAGAATGAAAATACTAATAGAAGGGTAGGAATGGATAAAAATGGCTTGAAACATGACTCATTTTTATAAAGGTCATTCATGGTATCTATGTGCTAAAAAAACGATTGATGTAAAGGTAGTATTTTAAGGAAAATTAGATTTTCAAAGGAGGCCTCAATAATTTTAAATGAGTTTTTGCACAGTTATAGATTTGACAATTTTCAATACATGTTATGGTTGGTTACATATCCCATGATTACTCATGAAATATGTTAAAAAATAAATAGGAAGTACTTCGTCAAGAAATATTCTCAAGAATTGAAAATATAACATTTTACAATCACTCATGACATGTCTAATAAATAAAGTCACATGAACTTCAGAAATTCAAAGCATGAAGGATGGTAGGGAAATTTCATTTAATGGAATCAATTAATTCTTTCAAATCATGAGTCATTACTTCAATATCCATGTTTCATTTTAAAAATTCAATTATAAATTTCAATAATTTAATCATACATATATTGAAATCAATAACATGGAATCACAAGATTCCTACGAAACTCATGTCTCATAGATAAGTCGAGTAAAAAATGAATTCAAGTTTGTGCATGAAATTTTATCTTTAAAACTCAATACATGTTGTGGACAAAAATGTATAGAGTTTAAAATAAAAAACACTAAAATTGAACACCCTTTTCCATGAAACTTGGTCCGTATCGTTCACTATCTGGGGATTCCATCTACCATTATGATCCTACAAAAAAAATTACACAATTAATCACAATGGTCATTTAATTTAAGCTCAAAATTAAAAGAGGAAGGGGGCCACATGATAAATTATTTCAATGAAAATAAATTGACATTTGAATTCCTAGAAGCAAAGTAAAGAAAAATGAAGGTATTATCCCCTAAGTCGGCCCTGAATTTTGACTACCTCTAGAGGACAGTACCGACTGTTATCCAAAGTCTGATGGAGGATGAAGCATATTTGATTTTCACCGCTACAAGTGGATTTTCCCAGCTTGTGTTTTATCCTTCTGGGTGAGTAATAATCCTGGGATAGAGTACACCATATCCCCACTCTCTTGAAAATGAGGTATATCATGCATGGTGGGGGTAGGATGAAGTATGAATCATCCTTGTTCTTGTTTTCTACTTGTGAAACCTCTTATTCTATATACATTGTTTCCTCGAGGCATGCTTCATCAAAAGAATAGTCAATGGGAAAGTCAGAGTGTAATTCTATTTGAATAATATTAAAACATGATGTATCAAGATCAAATTCTTCCCCATCAATGTAAACATATTTTGTCATGGTTTCTTTAGGGAAATCCACTAGTATCTCTTCATGAACATCCATCAATAAATATTCAACATATCCAGGGAGATCGATATGTCACTCAACATGTGCACATCTAGGTTCTTCTTCATCATCCAAGGCATAGATGAGATTGTCTAATTCTGTATAATCAAAACCACAAAGAGTTATACAGAATTCAGATTTCATAAAATTAGAAGTGATAGAGTCAATGAATGCATCAACACCCTATGTTGGTTCAGCTTCAATATCTTCCTCAGTTGTAAGTTCATCTTGATGTAGAATCTATGAGGATGGAGGTAGGTAGTCGGGATCCACCATCTTGACTTCAAATTCCATCACTTGGGTGGTTTCTTCCTTTTTTGGTGTTGAATATTCTTCCTGTATTGTATGGGGAGGTCAGGTAGTTCTTCAAATTTAATCAATAATTAGTGCAATATTTTTTGATCTCCCACTTGTAGCTCAGTAGGTACATCATCCTCCCTTGCATCCTTAGGTTCTTCAATTTCAAATATAAGTGGTGAAATTTATTAAACTACTTTTTCAGGTTCTTTCTCCAGGTTAGGGTTGGGTTTCTTCATTAATGCATGAATATAATCAAAATCTCTATCAGCCTTTTTGGTTAGTTGTTCATTTCTTTTTCTAAGTTCATACACCTGAGCTCATCTAAAATATTCATCTTCTTCTTCTTGTTGTTGCTACACCTGTATGTAATTTTTCCATGCATAATATTATGATTTGGAATATATACCAGAAGCCTTTTTTAGTTTATAAATGAAATGAAATCTAAAAAAGATGTGAAAATATAAAACAAAAATGAACTAATGATTGGATCCTCGAAAATAGCTTCAGTTTTGATGCACGCCTGTCATGGGGTGTCATCAAAAATAATTATATTTTTCCCAGTTCAGCACAGTGGTAGACCATAGTCGCCTCTCTTGAGGATCCTTCTCAATGTAGTTCACTTTCTTTATCTAATTCACATATTATATCCCTTTTTGAGTTTTTTTATTAAATGATAGAGATTAAAATCTTTTTTGGTTTTTTTATTGTTAAAAATAATGACATGTGATGAAAGAATTCTAAATTTTTACTAAGATGCAAGTCAATATTGAATGAATTACTACTGGAATGTTACACTTTACCAACAGTTGTAAATCGTTGGTAGAGGCCTTGAAACCATTGGTATATATAATATAAATGGTTCCCTCAACTGTGGACATGTAAGGCGTGACAATAGCTTTATACCAACGGTTCTGTGAAAACCATTGGTATAGGTGTCAACATAGATGGTATACCAGCAGTTTGCTACAAAATGTTGGTATATGTGTGTTAATGTATAACATATACCAAAAGTTTTTAAACAATTGGTATATGTGTGTTACACTTATACCAATGATTATAAACGATTGGTATAGAGGGGATATGGAAAGCCATAAGGCTATATATGGGATGATTATTTATGGTCTTGGGTTGAGTATCTTAAAAACCTACAAAAAAACATGGGTATAGTGTCAAGGATCATGACACCCATAAGATATAAAATAGTAGTGGTCATGTGATTAGACCTAGGATGAGTTATAGGAAACACATGGGATGTATATATTCCTATAATGATTATTTATCCATGAATAAATGGTTCCTGATGTGTTAGTGGGAAAAATTAGCCAATCTAAACATATGAGATGGGTTACTGGAATAGCCTACATGTTTTTCATAGACTATTCAATTAGAATAAGGGGGTATGTGGCTAAATGTAATTTTCTCTCATGGGTGTGATGTGAGATGAGTCCCCATCTCGGGTAGTGGGTATGAATATTCAATTAAGTCTTTGGTATTGGGTTCCCAAAGGGACTTTGGTTTGGACCTAGAACCCACTATTTGATGATGGGATTGAGGTGATCCATGGGGCTATGGTGTCACCATATGTATTCCTCACCATTGGGGTATTTTTATGAGACATTGAAATATATTTTTCAAGAATCTATTTGTATCCTTGTTGACCAATTTGTTATATGGTATGTTTGAGTGTTCATAGGCTTCATATGAAATCACTATATGATATTTATTTGTTGTATGTTATTGTATAGAAGGAACGACCCGTGATTGAGAATTATTACATGAGTGTTGGTGCATTTTCATGATGGGATGTCGAGACTCATTCCTAATATAATTCATGTTTTTATATATATACTATGACCTATTATGTTTCAATCTATGCCTTGTGAATATATTCATCTAATAATGTATGACCTATAAACCATATTTTATTTTTTATCCCTCAATTTCAAGAATCTATGTGTAGCCTTGTGAAGATTTTCCGTATGTCAGTAGTTGTTTTCACTTAAAATGTTGTCCATTGTAAACAAAAGTGACACAGTTTGGGTGATTCCAATCACAATGTGGAATGGATTGAGGTGGGGTGGACTTGTACCCATCACAAATGATCCATGGATCGTTGGGTGAGGGGGCTGTCCGTGGGGGCGGGGGGGCTGTCTGGAATGTGTTTTCGGCCACTACGATCACACAACATCTCTGATTGACATGTCGTCTATCCAACCATTTCACAATTAACCCACTCTTTGTTTTCGTCATATTTCATGGTATTCTGAGGTCGTTCGGCCGGTTTCGACCACCCCACACACGTTTTTCAAGCATGCCAAACACCTAAAAAACACATATTCTACAGTGCCGCACAAACCACACGTTTGAATGACGTTTACTCTTTTTGTACACCTCAAGAATAATAATTAGGGTGTTTTCATGTGATTTCAAGACATTCTGATGTCGTTCAGTATGTATTTGACCGTAAAACACATGTTTTGGCCATTTACGACACGTACAGCGCATTTTTGGCCATCGTGGTCACACGACACCTCCAATTGGCATGCCGTCTAGCCGGAAATTTTACAATTCACCCACCATTTGTTTTCATCCGGTTTCATGGCATTCTATGTTCTTTCAGCCCATTTTGACTACCCCACGAATGCTTTTCAAGCACCCTAAACACCTAAAAAACACATATTCAGTTGTTCCATGCAAACCGCGCATCCGAATGATGTTGTGTCTCCTCATACACCTAAATAATAATAATTAGGGTGTTTTCAAGTCATTTAAAGTCATTTTGATGTCGTTTGGTATGCATTTGACCATTAAACGCATGTTTTGGCCATTTACGACACACAGAGTAAGTCTTCGGCCACCGCAGTGACACGACACCTCCGATTGATTTTCCGTCTAGCCAACCATTTCACAATTCACCCACCCCTTGTTTTTGTCTTATTTAATGTCATTCTGAGGTTGTTCGGCTGGTTTTGACCACCCTACGCACGCTTTTCAAGCGTGCCAAACACCTAAAAAACACATATTCTGTCGTGCCGCGCAAACCGCGGTTCAGAATGATGTTCTGTCATTTCGTACACCTAAACAATAATAAATAGGGTGTTTTTGTGTGATTTCAAGTCATTATGATATTGTTCAGTATGTATTTGACTATAAAAGACATGTTTTGGCCATTTACAACACGCAATATGAATTTGCGGCCACCGCGGTCACGCAACACCTCCGATTGACGTGCCGTCTTGCCAACCATTTCAAAATTCACCCACAATTTGTTTTTGTCGGATTTTATGGCATTCTGAGGTCATTCGGCCGGTTTTGACCACCCCATGCATGATTTTCAAGCGCCCCAAACACCTAAAAAAATATTTAGTCGTGTCGCCCAAAATGCTCATCTGAATGATGTGTCATCCCCTCACACACATAAAGAATAATAATATCAGTGTTTTCATGTTATTTCAAGTCATTTCGATGTCGTTCAGCATGCATTTGAACGTTAAATGCATGTTTTGGCAATTTACGACACATGGAGTGTGTTTTCAGCCACTGCGGTCAAACGACATCTCCAATTGACGTGTCGTCTTGCAGAACATTTCACAATTTACTCATCCATTGTTTTCATCTGATTTCACGGCATTATGAGTTCGTTCGGCCGGTTTTGACCACCCCACGCATGCTTTTCAAGCGCGCCTAACACCTAAAAACACATATTTAGCTGTTCCATGCAAACAACACATCTGAATGACATTTCATCTCCTCATACACCTCAAGAATAATAATTCTTGTGTTATTTATGATTTCAATTCATTATGATGTCATCCGGCATGTATTTGACCCTTTAATACATGTTTTGGCCATTTACGACATGCGGACTGCATTTTTTGCTAGCGCAGTCACACGACACCTCCGATTTATTTTCCGTCAAACATACCATTTCACAATTCACACACTCTTTGTTGTAGTATGATTTTATGGCATTCCGAGGTCGTTTGGCCAGTTTTGACCACCCCACGCAAGGTTTTCAAGAGCGCCAAACACCCTAAAGATACATATTCAGCCGTTCCACACAAATTGCACATCTGAATGATGTGTCGTATCCTCGTACACCTCAAGAATAATAATTATGGTGTTTTCCTGTGATTTTAGTCATTTCGATGTCATTCAGAATGCATTTAACCGTTAAACACATCTTTAGGCCATTTACGACATGCAGAATGCGTTTTCGGCCAACACGGTCACACGACACCTCTGATTGACGTGCTTTCTGGCCGATTATTTCAAAATTCACCCACAGTTTGTTGTCGTCAAATTTCATTGAATTCTGAGGTTGTTCGGCTAGTTTTGACCCCCCCCCCCCCCCCAAGCATGCTTTTCAAGCATGCCAAACACCTAAAAAACACATATTCAGTTGTGTTGCACAAACCGTGCGTCCGAATGACATGTCGTCTCCACGTACATCTCACAAATAATAATTAGGGTGTTTTAGTGTGATTTCAAGTCATTCCATTGTCATTCGGCATTCATTTGACCATTAAACACATGTTTTGGACATTTACGACATGCAATGTGCGTTTTTGGCTAGTGCGGTCACACGACACCTCCCCTTGATGTTCCATCTAGCCGACCATTTCACAATTCACCCACCCTTTGTTTTTGTCTGATTTCATGAGATTCTGAGGTCATTCGGCAACTTTTTACCACCCTACACATGCTTTCCAAGTGTGCCAAACACCTAAAAAACACATATTTAGCCGTTCTGGGGAAACCGCATGTTTGAATGGCATTACGCCGCCTTGTACACCTCACCAATAATAATTAGTGTCTTTTCGTGTGATTTGAAGTCATTATGATGTCATTATGCATGCATTTGACCGTTAAATACATGTTTTGGCCATTTACGACTTGCAGAGTGCATTTTCTACCAACGCAGTCACACGACACCTCCAATTGACATGTCGTCTAGCCATCCATTTTGAAATTCACCCACCCTTTTTTGTCGTTCGATTTCATGGCATTCCGAAGTCATTTGACCAGTTTTGACAACCCCGCGCATGCTTTTCAAGGGCACCAAACACCTAAAAAGACATATTCAGTTATGCCGTGCAAACCATGCATTTGAATGACGTTCTGTCTTCTCATACACCTCAAGAAAAATAATTAGGTTGTTTTAGTGTGATTTCAAGTTATTCTGATTTCTTTTGGCTTGCATTTGATGGCTAAATGCATGTTTTAGCCATTTATGACACGCGGAGTGTGTTTTCGAACATCGTGGTCACACGACACCTTTGGTTGATGAGGAGGTTACTTGTACCCATCACAAATGATCAATGTATCATTTTCCTAAAGTATCAACACAATCCGAATGTGTTAGATCAGTTTTCGGTATGTCAGTTGTTGTTTTCACATAAATTCCGGTCCATTTCAAATAAAAGTTAGACATTTTGAGTGATATCGGCCACACCGTGAATCACATTAATGTGGGGTTGACTCCTACACATCAAAAATTTCCCATGGATCATTGTGCTAAATTATCAATATAATACATTGATTAGATCAACTCCAATGTGTGAAGAAATAAACAATAGAGATAAGGAAAACGATTAAATAAAAGAATAAGGATAGGTTGAGTTTCCTGTCATTGGAGGTAGTCACAACATCGGGGAAATTTGCCTTACACATGCATGATACTCAAATATATCTACAAACTTAAAATTAAACATTAACGAAAATTCTTGTTCACCTTCACCTCCCCCCAGGACAATTCTCAGGGTCAATCTCTCATTTCAGAGAGTAATATATTACTTGGTGGAGTGGGTGGAAGAGAAGAGAGAGAGAGGTAATGAAATGAAGAAAAGTGGATAGAGGAACACAAAGACATGGATTAATAAAACTAAAATTTGAATTACAATTGAAAACTAATAAAAATTAAAATTAAAATAAAATTAAAATAAGAAATAATTGGGAAAAAGAGGAGAAGAATTGGCTCGTGTCCAGATGGGATCCCCCCTAAGTTGTGGGTGTTGAGCTGATGATTTGGGATGGAGTCGAGGGCCTCCCTTTATAGGCAGAATTCTATCCTCTGAAATTTTGCGTGTTGTTGGCCAATTAAATGGCCGATGCACACATGGACCCCTTCATAATATTTGTTCATAAATATGTTTTTCATTCACCCTCCAACCATAATCTCATTTATCCATAAGATTACGGAGTTATTGAATTTTCATTGAATGATGATTTTTGTGGCCGAAATTTCCAAGATGATTCCTTCAAATGTATAACGATCAATGGAAACATTAATGACATAAAAACTCCCCCAAATTAGTTTTAGAGTCTTTCTGATGTGTATTAGTGATATACCTAGTGTAATAACCTAAATGGGAGGTGAGGAGACTGATTTGTTCATTTGTTACAGTGGTGCGGGCCACGCTTTTCGCCCAGAAATTTTTCCAACATCAATGATTATTTTGGATTAATATGTCTTTGAATCAACTCTAGGACCTGAAAGGAAATTTGAATGAAGTAAAATCAGGATTCTAAAAAAATAACAAATTTTCTAATTATATTTTTACTAAATGACAAAAATACCCTTGTGGTAAAAATATTTCAAAAATCCAAAATTATGCACTTTTAGCAATTTTTCCCATAATCATTCTAAAATTAAAATTACCCATTATTTTCATAAAAATTAGAAAAAAATTTGTTTTATCATAGAAAAAATTTAAAAATCCTCATTGTTTGTTAAAAAAATGCACATAAATTTGCTCTGCCAAATACCCTCACACATAAACCATTTTTGTCCCCAAGTATATAATCTCCAAATAGAAATAAAAGGACACCAATATTACAAATATTTAAATTCCAAGGTAATAAAATCAAAAAAAACGTTAAATGTGAAATCAAACATTCAAAAATCTGAATAAAATATCAATTTAATTTCCCATTTTTCAAAGAAACAAATAATTCACATATTTTACATTTACCCTTTGAAAATTTGTGGAACTTATCTTTTCATTCATTCAAGATACTTGAATGATTGTTATTAATCATGAAAATTCAAGATTTACATCACTTGTGATTCTTTTCTCACATCACTCATGATACAATTCAAGTAGATTTATTCTCAAATCACGAGGCCATAGGCTTGTAAATCAAATACATTCTCTACTTTGTGAAGACAAAATGCACATAAAATAATGAGGACTTTCAATTAAGGTTCTATTGACACTGAGGATTAAGGTTGGTAGTTTTTGATTCTTCAAAAATTAAGGCTCAAGCAGGAGGGTAATCTCTTAATTACTATGCAAGATATCAAAAGTAAAAATATAATGAAATTATCCCCTTCAAAGTAGAAACACCAAATTCCCAAAACTAAAAAAAAATGTTATGATCATGTAGGAAAAATGAATGATTTGTGCACCCTCTTGTTTTTTTTACTTTTTATTCTTTTTTTGAATGTTATTATTATATCAAATCTCACATCCATCATCTAAAAACATATGATCATAAGATCATCGGTCTAGAAAATGGTGATTTTTGGTTTTCACAAATCACAACCCATTGTTTTCACTTTTTGTTGGTTCTTTTTGTCATTTTTGTTATTTTTTAACTCAAGTGGGAAAAATAGAGTAAAAAGAATGATTCCACAACCTTTTACAATTACCCCAATAATACCCCCACACTTCTTCCTTACAATTTATATTATCCCGTCCACCATGTTTACCTTCAACCCTACACTTAAACTTTGAAATATCATAAAAATACTCAAAGGAGGGTAGGAATGGATAAAAATGGCTTGAAACATGGCTCATTCCTATAAAGTTCATTCATGGTCTCTATGGGCTAAAAGAAGGATTGATGTAAAGGTGGTATTTTAAGGAAAATTGGGATTTCAAAAGATGCCTCAATCATTTTAAATGTGTTTTTGCATATTCATTGCATTGATAAGTTTTAGTACATATTCATTTCGGTTACATTTCCAAAGATCATCCAAGAAATATGCTCAAGAATAAATAGGAAGTACATGGTCTATAAATCCTCTTAGTAATGAAAAATATAACATTATACAATCACTCATGGCATGAATAATAGACAAATTCACATGAACTTCAGAAATTCAATTGATGAAGGATGGTAGAGAAATTTCATTTACATGAATCAATTAATTCCTTCAAATCATGAGTCATTACTTCAATATCCATGCTTCATTTTAAAAATTCAATTATTCATTTAAATAATTTAATCATATGAACATTGAAATCTAAAACATGGAATCACAGGATTCCTGAGAAACTCATGTATCTTTTCTAAGCCGAGTAAAACATGAATTCAAGTGTGGGAATGCAATTTTATATTTAAAGATAACAACATGTTGTGGAAAAAAATGTGGAGAGTCTAAAAGATAAAACACTAAAATTGAACACCCTTTTTCGATGAAACATGGTCTTTTCCACTTTACTGTATGGGGATTCCATCTACCATCATGATCCTACAAAATATAATTACTCAATTAATCACAATGATCATTTCGTTTAATATAAAAATAAAATAAGGAGGGGCCACATTCTAAATTATTTCAATGAAAATAAATTGAAATATAAATTACTAGAAATAAAGTAAAGATAAATCATGGTATTACCCAACATGTTGGCAATGAATTTTGACAGACTCTAGAGGACAGTACCTGCTATTATCCAAATTCTAATGATAGATAAAGCTTCATTGATTTGAATGACCACATGTGGATTTTACCAGCTTTTTCTTTATCCTTCTGGTACAGATTACACCATATCCCCCCTTTACAATGAGTTATAGCTTGCATGGTGGGGTTGAATGAAGTATGAATCATCTCCTTTCATTACTTATTCTTGTACGGCCTCTTCTTCACTGTCCGTTATTTACTTGAGGTATACTTCATCTATATAATAGTCAATGGGAATGTCATAGTGTAATTGAATTTAAATAATATTAAAACATGAAGTATCAAGATCAAATTCTTCACCATCAAAGTATGTTTTTCCATGGTTTCCATAGGGAAATACACTAGAATCACTTCATGAACTTCCTTCAATAAATATTCAATGTGTTTAGGGAGCTCCATATGTTTCTCAACATGTGCACATCGAGGTTCTTCTTCATCCTCCAAGGTAGAGTTGAGTTTTTTTTTAATTTTGTATAATCAAAACCACATAGAGTGATATAGAATACATATTCAATAAAATTATAATGTATAGAGTCAATGAATGGTTCAACTCCATGAGTCGGTTCAGCTTCAATCTAGGCCTTAGTGGTAAGTGCCTCTTAGTGTATACTCTCTGAGGATGGAGGTAGGTAGTCAGACACCTCCATCTTGACTTCAAATTACACCACTTGGGATGTTTATTCCTCCAGTGGTGATGAATAATATTCTTTGTTTTGTATGGGGAAGTTAGATATTTACCCATATTTTATCAATAATTCATCCAAACTTTATTGATCTTCCACTTGTAGCTCATCAGATACATCTTCCTACCTTGCTTTCTCAGGTTCTTCAATTACAAATATAAGTGGTAAAATTTATTCCACCACATTCTCATGTTCTTTCTCTAGAATAAGTTTGGGTTACTCTATTAATGCATGAACATAATCAAAAGCTCTATTAGCATTTCTGGTTAGTTTTTCACTGCTTTATCTAATTTCATGCATCTTATCGCTTCTAAAATATTCATCTCCTTCTTGTTTTTGATGTTGTACCTGTGAGTAATTTTTTCATGCATAATATTCTTAATTTAAATTCATCATGGAATAGTATTTTTAGTTTTTTGAAATAAAATGATATATAACTAATATATGAAAAAGGAAAAGGTAAATGAACTAATGATTGGATCCTCGGAAACAACGTTAGTTTTGACGCACATCTATTGTGGGGTGTGGACAAAAATAATTATATTTTTCCTAGTGCAGAACAGTGGCTCACCAAGTTTATTTCTCATGAAGTACCTTCTAAATTTAGTACACATAATTTATTTAATTAACCAATTATATCTATTTTTGTGGTTTTGTTTATTAGATGAATGTGATTAAATTTTTTTTGGGTTTTTTATTATTTAAAATAATGACATTTGAAGCAAGAATTCGAATTGTATGCTAAGATTCAAGTATAAATAGAATAAATTTATAAGAAATAACATGGTTTTGGGTGTTGGTTAAATATTCAATAATTATTCTCCTTTATATGTTTTATTTCAGTTTGATAACCCAAACTTGAAATATCATGTTTGAACTACTATTATTTATTTATAAATTGTGGAATATCATTGAATGTTTGAGCACTCTAAATTCCACCTCCTCCTTTAATCCATGTTGGTGACATGCCTTTTTCTAGAATGTGTCATCTTCCAGGACCCAGTTCAATTGACGTCATTTATTCCATTGATTATCTCAACTCCAATGTGTGAATAACTAAACAATTGAGAGGCAGAAAATTATTAAATAAAATAATATACATAGGTTGAGTGGCATGTTATCGGTGGTAGTCACTACATCAGGGACATTCGACTTACCCATGCATGCTACTCAAATATATCTACAAACTTAAAATTAATCATTAATGAAAATTCATGATCACCTTCACCTCCCCTTTGGCCAAATACTTGGGTTATCCTCTCATTTCTGAGAGTAATAGATTGCTTGGTGGGGTGGGTGGAAGAGACTAGATAGATAGGGAAAGAAATGAAGAGAAATCCATGGAGAAAAACAAAGGCATGGATTGATAAAACTAAAATTTGAATTACTATTGAAAAATAATACAATAATAAAATTAAAATAAAATAAAATGAAGAAATGGGGTGGTATGAGAGCTGTAGCATCATCCCATGCCCCGTTGAGAATCCTCATTGGCTGTTGGTGTCGAACAGATGATTTGGGAAGGAGGCGATAGCCTCCATTTATAGGTAGAATTATACCCCATAAGAGTTTGTGAATTTGTGGCACAATAAATGGACGATTAACTCATGGACACCTTCATAAAAGTTGTCCTAAATGTGTTTTCCATTCAACCTACACAGTTCAGCTCATTTAGACATCGTATTAGGGAGCTATTGAATTTTCCTTGAATAAGACTTTTTGTGGCCGAAATTTCCAGGAAGCTTCATTCAAATGTATAACGATCAATGGAATGTTTAGTGACTTAAAATCTCCCCCAAAATTGTTTTAGAGTCAGGTATATGTTTCCTAGTTATATTCTAGGTAGAATAACCTCAATTAGAGGCGAGGAGGCCGATTTGTGAATCTGTTACGGTGGTGGGGTCCACGTTGTCCGCCCGAAAAAGTCTCCAAATTCAAATGAATTTTTTTGTACTGATAGATCTTTGAATTAGCACTAGGTCATAAAGATAAAGTTGAAGGAAATAAAAGCAGTATTACAAAAAAATTAATCAGTAATTTTTGAATTATAATTTTTAATAAATTACAAAAATACTCGTGTGGTAAAAATCTGTAAAAAAACCAAAATTATGTACTTTTCTCAATTTTTTTCATAATCATTCTAAAATTCAAAGTAGCTATTATTTTAATAAAACATTGAAATACAGGGGTTTTATCATTAATAAAAATAAAAAATCCTCATTATTTGATAAAAAACATGCACATGAAGTTTCTTTGTTAGAGATTCCATGCCTCCTTGTCTTGTGTTATCATAATATTTTATGCCGAAATTGATTAAATGATTAATTAGAAATTTTTAAACGAGTGGGTATACTTGTTAGTTGTTTATAGTTTACTTAATTGGTTTTTTGGTAATTTTGATTAATGGGTGGGTATATCTATGTGACATGTTAAATGGAAATTGGTGATAAGTGGGTTGGTATAACCATGTGACATGATTAAATGGATGTGGAGTACATTAGTGGATATACTCATGAGATGTAATGGTGTAAATGAGTAGGTATACTCATTGAATGGTTTTGAATGTAATTGTTGATATGAGTGGGTAGACTCATATGGTTGGAAATTGTTAAATTTATGGAATGGTTGATGATTTACATAGATTCCAAGGACAAATATCTATTGATTTGGAATGAAGTAGTGGACACCTTGGTTGAGTATTCACTTTGGGTCTTGATTCTGTGGAATGTCTCGGTTTTTTTTTCATTAGGTCTTGATTGATTGGACTCACGTATTACATGCTAGTACACATTCTCCTAGGACTCCAACCAGTGCCAATTCTGAGTTTCTATCGAGATGATACTAGGACTTGATGATTATTCCTTGGTCTTCAATACATTGGATTCATCCCTTCATGGTCTACACATCATTATAAGGCACAATCGTGGGATATATGACTATGGTTGTACGAAAAGGTCATGGGTTTTTTAAATGGTTTTCTTTATAGAGTAATGTTGTGTGGACAAGATATGGATTTTTTACGAGAAGGCTATGTTGTTTGTTTATATTTCCTATAGGTTCGTTGTTAGGAGATGTCACTTGTTGGAGGGAGCCACAAGATGCTGTTCAGTATAACTTGTTTGCATTGGTTATATGCCTTGGGCATTCACACTTAGATTACTCCTTACTTGTACTTCTTTCACATATTTCATAGTGGAGCTTAGAATTGTATAGATCTTTGCGTGGAAACCTACTAGGATTTTTATCTCACACCCTGTTTGGGACTCCTTGGGGACAAAAATAAATTATATTGTTTCAGGTGATATTAGGGGAAAGAGCCCAAGCACTAGTTGTTGATCATTTCATTAGAGAATGGGAGCATGAGACCCCATTAAGGCTTTCGATGCTACTGTGAAATTTTTTTATCTTTTTAGACTTTGGTTACTTTTATTATAATTTATTTCCATGTATTTTTTTTGGTTGTTTTATAGATGTATGTATCATCTACATCATGGTATATGAGACACTTATGAATTGTTATATATTCATGTATTGCTTATCTATTTTACCTATTTTCTGATTATTGTATTCACTTCTGCTATTGAATTTGATTGACTTCCACTATGATATACTCTGGTAATGGTGGAATATTCTCCACAAAAACTCAACATGGCCCTCACCACTAGTCGGAATCATCTGGCATTTGAGAAGTGCGCTTGAGGCTATCTGGACAACCAGACATAGGGAACTATTCAGTGGCATCCTAGTTTAGGACGTTACAAAGTGTTATCAGATACAATTTATTTTCTGGTTTAATTTACTATTTGGAGATAATAGACAGTGATATGAAGGAAAATGGAATTTGTTAATGAGCTATGGTCGAGCATAGCTTACCCGTGTACAAGAAAAATCCAAATACCCTTAAATGAAATTGCTATTTTGTGATTTTGACTATTACAGTTGATTTGATTTCACTATTAAGTGACACAGATGATCTATGTGGATTCTACTAATGCAATTGTGGGTTCGATTTTTTGCAACCTGATGAGATGAGTGTATTCTATCTCATGAATCATATAGTCACTTGTTAGAAATCACAAATCATGCATTATGTCATTCCATTTAAGATGAATTATTTGACGCATGCTATTGTGATAGGTGCTCTAATAGTTGTTCCTGATTTATTGATAGACTTTGTGCAGCGGATAGAGAAGTGACGTCAACATTAAATTTGCAAGGTGTATGGGCCCTTATGAAATAGAAAATGACATACCTTTTAAATTAAAATTTTAAATTGAATTTGATGTGTATGGATTATATGGGCATCAAATTTTGGTTCATGAGGTGTTATGGGTCCTCAAGGATCAGAACATGGTGGACCATTGGTTAAATCATGACAAATAATGACTGTTAAATGAAAATAAATGGAAAATAGAGACTTGACCTACACCCAGATTATGATTGTTTGAGAGGTAGTATTTCTAGTTGTGTTGTGGTTGTTCTTGATACAATCATGGATTTAGGATTAGGTTGTGTGTTATGAGTTTTTTTTGGGAGTGTTTTGACCTATCCTATTATTTTGATATGTGAATTTGATATCATTCATTTTTGAGGCAAGTGTTAGGCATTGTATATGCATGTAAACATAGTGACCTCAAATGGTATTCCACGAGGGTGGAAATGACAATGGTTCGAAGGTGGTGGGCCATGAGATACTATTGGATCCCCATTTAGTGCTTTTTTTGGTACAATAGACTATTTCAAACATAGGTGTTGAGGCGTGGTTCCACAAGGGGTTATTTTTCTATATACAAACTTTCCAAGGAGCATCGTAGCCTACCATGACTATGGCCGAGCTGACATGGGTGTTCTAGCAGCAACATCCTTTCACGTTTTGGGTGGATAATGGTCCACAAGCGTCTGAGTTGTGGCTTGATACCATGTTAGCTATCTTCGACCATCCGGATACACCTCTGGAGAGGAGGGTCAAGCTCACCCCTTATATGATACATGGAGTAGTAAAGTACTAGTGGGATGTTCTGAACTAGGCTAAAAGGCTACGAGATATCGGTTTGACTGATTTCCAGACCTACTTCTGTGACTAATTTAACCCCAAGATTCTATGGGCAGAGTGAGAGAGCGAGTTAATGCCTCTAGACCAGGGCACCATGACAATTATAGAGTACCCAAAAAACATTATAGAGTTGCAATGTTTTTCACTGATGTACCTTACTGATGAGTTATCGAGAGTGAAATTCATTGAGGAAGGCCTCTGAAAAACTATCATATCCCAGGTCAACATGTGCTGGTTGTCCTCTATTACTGAGATTGTGAATCAGGCACTGATTATAGAGTGGAACCTAAAGGAATTTGAGGATATAGAGTATGGAAATGATTCTTCTCAACCCATTGGTTCTACATCTTCAGGCATGAAGCACCATTTTGATGCTTCCCATGAGATAAGCATCGAATAGGCTATGAGTTCTAGTACCTCGGTGTTTTCTCACTAGCGTTGTTGGAGAGTACACATGAAGAATCAGCGCGACTGCGACCCAGTCGAGTGTCGAGATTATGGAGGGATAGACCACATGTGATGGTTTTCCATGACCTTCCCCCTAGTTGTGAGTGGTAGGGGGTCAGCTTTGATGATAGGTTCAAGAGTAGGTTTCTAAAATCTATGTAAAGCTAGGAGCTAGATCAATGTAGGCCGATCAGGCAACAGAAATAGTGGTCTTTTCTAAGGTATCCATACACCAATTACTCCTATACATAGAAGGGGACCTACTCTGAGCAGTGGGGTTGTTTTACAGTTTCATGGTATAGGTCAATTATATTATGTACAACCTACCCTTGAGGATAAAGGTATCATAGTATCTACAATGAGAGGAATGATCTTAATAGCCTCTACTATTGAATCTTCTCTTTTTGATATAGTTGTATCTCATAGTTCCAAATCCGCACCTATGGTGAAAATCCTTGGGCTTGTTGTGAGGTATTTTGAAAGAGTTTTAATTCTAGAAATACTATTGGGAATCAGAATGGATGATGTGCTCTAGTGCAGGGAGTACCCCCTTGAGGTTGGTGGGTGTTTCCGACGCTTTTACGGGGCGCGCGCGTCCGTCCGCGTGGAGGACGCGCTACTTGTTGCCCCGCATTCCAGCTTTCCAAAGGCGGGTGGCATCCGTTCCTTGTTCAGGGATGTCTTCTCCTTGATCGAAACCGAGATGATGGGATGTCAGTTCTTCCTTCCGTGGATTCTTCCTCGGAGCTCATCACCTAGTCCGGGTCTCCCTCATAGATTTAAGACGGGTTCGTGAAGAACATTCCTGGTGCCATATCTACATGGACACCGGTTAATTACGCTGCATCCGTCAAGACGCTCCAAGGGGTCTTGTCGGGGTAGCAACCTTCGGTGAGGAGAATGGTCACGTTAGGGCATCGTTGGCATGTATGTCTTCGGTACCTCATCACAGGGCTTCTCGAGGGCGCGGAAGCCCGAGGAATCCCACATCGAAGACGGGGAATGTGTACCAACTGAGGTTTTCCTCAGCTTCACATGTTTAACACAGAGTATGTCGCGAGTTTAACGTCTGGCATAGACGGATCAGATTCAAGGGCCCCTGGGGGGAACACCGATGTTGGGGCCAGCACGTGGGCGGCTTCCAGGATGTTATGGAGTGGAATGGGGTGGCATGATCCCACCAGGAGGTGGAGGCCCGGGTAAGGATAAGGATGGACAGTGGAGAGAGACATGGGGCTTACGCTCTAGGGTGGCCAAACAGGAGGAATACAGTTTAACGTCATGCGGGACAAGGGCATACAGTTTAACGTCATGCGGGATGATGGCATGTGGGGCTTACGCTCTGAGGTGGTCCATGGTGTGTATGGGGCTTACGCTCTGAGGCGGCCCATGGTGGGTATGGAGCTTACACTCTGAGGCGGCCGATGGTGGGTAGTGAACCGATGTGAAGAGGTCTGAACAATTGGGTGGTGGGCTTGAACCTCGTGGAGGCTTCCTACGTACCGTGCGTTAGCACGGATCAATGTACACGTAGTTCGCTGGGATGGGGCTTACGCTCTAGGGCGGCCCAAGGAAGGATGTCATGGTCGACGCGCGCTCTATGCCCACTTGAGTCATGCTCGGTATGGGAAACAAGAGGCAGAAGGGACTAGACGATCACATCGCGAAGGGTGCGTCCGTGAGAAGTGGAATGGGGCTTACGCGTTGAGCGGACCAAAGAGGAAACAGGGGCTTATGTGTGATTAGTCATCCTTGGTGCCGGGGATTACTCTAGGGTAGAGGCCCGTGGTGCGACTAAGCGCAGTGGGAAAATGGTTCCACAGACCTTGGCAGGGGGGAAGTACGGAGATGCATGGGTGCAGTCATCCACAAGAAAGGCTAGGGGATTACGCTCTGAGGTAGCCCTTCCCCCGCGGACAAACGCCGCTCTGACAAGGAGGATCTCATTCCATGTGAGGAAGAGTCCATTCCCGTGGAGACGAGTGGCATTAAAAATGTCCGAGAAGGGGGGACCCTGCGTGCGAAGCACGGGGTCAGACCACAATTTAACGTCTTGTGTTAAGGACGAGATGCTTAGCAGTTTAACATCCTGCAGCTTGGACGACGTGGGTTTTCTCCACACCCCTAGGGATTACATGCCCAATTCCCTCTACCCCTTGTGGGAGGGAATTCATCGGAAAGGATGTGGTGAAGGGGGGCCGCAGGGCAAACCACCGGGGGGTCCACGTTAGCGTGGCTATGAAATGAAGCAATAGTCGTTAGCGTGCTTATGCGGAGAACCATAAGGCAAAGCAACACAACGAGAAACACGGCCCAGGGGACCTTGAGGTTACTTCGTACGAGCCTGGAAGGCCGTACGGGAAAACAATGCATGGCGCGCATGCCCGGCATGGGAGACATCATGTGACGGTGTAGGGGGAAGCCAAGGGGAATCAAGGTGAGAGGTCTTGGGCTTTGCGCACAAAAGGGAAGGTTTGCGCGCAAAACACCGGGACGACGCACAATTGGAGCTAATGAAATTGTGCGCGAAGAGGGAATTACACGCAGGGTCTTGCGTGAAAGGCAGGGTATTGGGCGCACAGGACGCGAATTGCGCGCAAGGCTGGAAACCGAGGGAGGGGGCGAATTCACTGAAGCCGGTGGAGTTGCATGCAAAGGAGAACTCTGGGGCAAGATTGCACGAAATGAGGGATTACGTGGATGCCATATTTCGTGCGGGGTAGCCTAATTGTTCGCACGAGAGTCACTTCGGATTCCTCAACCCCCAAAACGTTCGGGGTCACCTTATATTTATAGGCGACCTCCGGCACGGAATCAAGGCAGCGCGCGAAATCTTCCGCGCTGGGAACCACTTGCATGCAATATCTGGGCGTGGAGAAACGGGCCGCACAATTACTACGCGCCTCACCGGCCTGATTCCACGCATCCCGGGAGTACTTCGCGCGCAGAACATTTTTTCGCATGGATACCCCTTTATTTCGCGCACCACTTCCTAGGCCTTCGGTTCGGGCCTCTGATTCCAAATATGACTTCTCTTTGTCATTTCAAAACTTCCTCTGAGAGTTACAGACTTTTTTCAGCATCAAAAAATGACCCCCTTGGAATTGGATCGGAAAGAGGTCGCAACAATCGGATTCCAAGGGTAACAACGAAACACCAAAATGCAGAGTCCCCTAGTCAAGTTGCGCGCAAAATTTTCGATGGGGCACGCAAAACCTATAGACGCGCGCAGAATCCTCTTTCCACACAGCGCGGAACCCTGGCCTCGCCTATAATAAGGGGCACTGGGTCCCAACTCCGTACATCATCTTTTTCCGTGCGATAAGCTCATCGCTCTCGGGTTCGAAAATGCTTCCGCGGCTGGGCGTAAAAACGCTCTGGCAGCGCGGAATTCCTTCCGAAATTTGGCCATGATTTCGCACCAGACCGGGATCTTCCACGCTTCGCGTGCCGATTGTGCGCCAAACTCCAAGATTTCGTGTGACTCCTTCAGATTTCTCTCAGAACTCTCCGATTCTGCACACTGCATTCTGATTTCACCCAACTCCTGAGAAATTCGAGATGGTCGCAAACCGAGTTGATGAGGGTGAATCCGCAGCTCGTAGGAGAAAAATGGAGGCAAACGAGGAGGTTTACGATGCCAAGGTGATTGTGTCCAACAATCTGACGTTGTCCAATCTACTGACCTCGGACCAGAAGACATATCCCCTGTCTGACAACCTCCCTCTCTGGAACTTTGGCATCCTGGAGGAGGTGCCACTGTCGGGCTTCGAAGTGGACACGCCGCGGTCTTGGGTGACTCAGGATGACGAATTTCCTCGCTACAACATCACCAACAACGATCATCCTGCTAGGGAAACTAGACATATGGATGTATATGTCCTGAACCCGAGGACGAGGACCATTACCGGGGACGAGCCTGTGGCAGAGGATTCTCCGGACCTCTACACGAGCACGTTCCGTTAGAGCATCACGGATGACACGAAGGGCTGGCTGAAGGATTGGGACCTGCGGTCCGGGGGCAACTTCACAAGTGAATGGGTCTGGGCGTTCTGGGTCCGCCATACCTGTGACCAGTTCGGGGACGAATTGCGGTATATTGGCCTGTTCGAGGCGGTATGGACATCGCAGTTTAATTTCCACCACCAGCCTAAACTCGGACTGGAGCTATTAACCCGGTGGTCCCCTGAAACTAACACATTCCACATTCATCATGGGGAGGTCGACATCAGTCTCTGGGACGTTCACTGCATCGGCAGTATCCCACTGGAGGGTTACCAATACGACAAGTTCGTTCCTCCAAAGAACACCTAGGGAGACAGGACGCGGACCCCTATGCTGACGTGGCACCTGTTGGAGCAGGACAAAGAGAGGATGGGGGTCAAGGACTTCCTGAAGGATGTTTCCTTCAAGGGATGGTTCAGCTTGTTCCTTCAAAAGGATCCGGCAGTCAGGATGCTGGGATGGGACAAACGGTGCCCAACTGCGACTCAGAGGAGCAGGGATGGGTCATAGGGCTACCGCGTGATAGAAGCCCAGGACCCAAACGTCCGGTATGTCGGGTTCCTTGCTGCCTTCTAGAGAGGGTGGCTCCTACCAGTGTGGGATGCGAGGATGGGCGTCCGTCCAGCAACATTGGTGATGGAGGGCTCCATGGCCTCCAACAAACGGTTCAACTTGGGCGTCCCCGTACTGGCCAAGTTGTATACCATTCTGGGGCGCATCTCACGAGGGGGGGGGGGGTCGCCTCGTAGAGTAAGTGGTCCCTTCCAGATCTTCCATGGCTGGGTGGAAGCTCATCTCAGCGGGTATACTTTTCCAAATGTTGTCCGTCCTCCGGGCAACAGTCTGCGACTGTCCTTGCTGAATATTGCAGGGGTGGCGCTGATGACGCTCAATGAGAAGGGCGTGAGGATCTGCATCAGAAACCACACCAATTTCAAATTCAGCTCGATCCCTACCCTGGTCGGCCAGCTGGTGGAAAATGGTCGAGGCTCTATGGAATATCAGGAATACTTCCAAAGCATTCGGGGTGGGGTGCTCGTGGCTCGGATCGACGGGAAGGTGATCTGCGAGCCGTACGTGCCATCCCGATTCACCAGGCAGTTCGGGTGCCTCCAGTGAATGCCAAAGAAGGTATTCACGGCTGTCTGGAAGAAGAAGAATCCATGCGTCCTGTGCCAGATGTGGTTGATGTTTACCACCTTCGGCTCAGGCAACATCATCACTCTTCCCCCTGTCGGGGTCGATGTCGGCCTAGCAACAAAATACGCAGAACACTGTACCATTGCGTACCCTGAGGTGATATTACGCAAGAGCTTCCGCCAACTCGAGGTCACTCGCGCGGGAACCGGGCAACGGGAAAGAGGGAACAGTGCCGTCGGAAGGGGGAAACCATGGGCGCATCAGGCAGTGAGGCCTGCACAGGCCGGGACTTCGGCAGCGGAGACATCACATGGTGCCTCCACATCCTCGTTACCCGTAGGGTGGTCACATGAGGCGGCCAGGGAACTGCCCGAGAAGGAAATAAGATTTCTACTCGAACCTTCCCAAGACACAATTCTCCTAGCACTGTGGTCGGCCTGGAAGACCCTATGGCAATCACTGAGCGTCGAAGCCATCTGGCAGAAGATAACGCAAACCGGGATTCAACTGCCAGAGGTCGGGCTCGTTTGAATTACCGACCGAGTAAACATCTATCGGAAACATGATTATCTGACGGCCATGGACGCTTACGCACGCCAGAGGGGGTGGCGTGCAGAGCCAAATTTCCTAGTGAAAGTGATGCTCCGCCAGGAGATTGATCTGGAAGTGATGCCTTCGGGAGAAGGCGACAGTGATGAGGAGCCGGAGGGGGAGGAGGAAACCGGAGAGGACGAAGGCGAGGGAGAAGACGAAGAAGAAGGGCTCGAAGGTGAGGGGTCATAAGGGGAGACCTACCAAGGGAGTCTCCGAGAGAGCGGTGAGATTTCCAACTCTGATCATGACCTAACTGAGATTCTCGAGGTTGGTCTATGTCTTCATTAATTTCCCTCATTCATCCATTCTCATTTCCAACTTCTAATTCACTTCCCCATCCTACTCAGGAGCAGTTGAGCGTTGGACGGGCGTCCCCACCAGAGGGAGGAGAGGAACTGGTGAGACATGACGGGGATCTGACACCCATCATTGAACAAACCAGTGTAGAGGGTTCTCCAATCATGGTGGTTCCTACAGTGGCTGAAACACTGGGGACTGGCGCTCTGGACTCCTGTAAGTCCAATGCTTCACTACTGGTGCTTGGTGGCAAAAGATCACATCTAACCAGTGTATGACTTGTGCAGTGCTCTCAACACTGGAGGCACGTCAGGCTACGGAGCCCGGGCCGTCCGTGAGTGGACCAGCGGTGGACATACCACCTCGTTCGGAACATGCTCTCTGCACTGATTCGGCCCCGAAAATTGATGAACAGGGGGCGGCGGACATCAGCGGAGCTATTCCTGAGACGAGGCCGAAAGCTGGTGGAGGTATCATTGTTGTTGGGGCGAGATAAGATGGTCTCCCGGACGTCAAGGATTCTATTCCTCACGAAGACATCCCTGGGGCGGATCCTACTGCCGACCTGCTAGCGGCCTTCCCCATATACCGACCCGCTGACCCTGAGGAGACAGATGACTCCAACTCAAAGGCAGCCAAAGAGAGCCGGATGTCAGGGCGCAAGGGGTGGAAGTGTATCCGGCGCTTTCTAAGGAAGCCCCAGTCCGATTGGCTGAGGCGGATGGGATCACTTCATACCTGGCTGCGCTTCCTGTGCACCGGAGGAGCTGACGCTCACCATCTTCATCTGACGGTCCGTGATTACATGGCTGAGAAGATACGCGAGAGCCGCCGGCGCACCTACATTTCCCAGTGCCGGGAATGATCAGCAAGCGCTCAAGCGCTGCTGAGGGCGGAGCAGGAAGTCTGACACCTCGAAGGGCAAGCGGCAGATAAGGATGCCTTCATCGCAACATGCTCTGAGCTCGTGGAACAACTAACTTCCTAGCTGGCTGATGCACATGAACAGCTGGTGGAGGCGAGTCACCAGATGACTGTGCTTCGAAGCGAGCGGGCGCAAGCACAAGCTAGGGCTGGCGAGCTGCGCTCTGTGGTGGCCGATGATGAGAGAGTCTTCCAAGAGGGAAAAGTGGTCCTGGAGGCTACCATCCAAAGGGTAGTAGTGCTGGAAAGATTCTTCAGCATGATGATCTCTAAGGGATTTGTTTTTCCCTCTCATGAACATTTTCTCTTGTACTACTCATCGTCTCAATCCAATATATGGTCAAATCCACTCTTTGTACCCTTGGTTTAATGCGCTCAACCATAGTTTTGAAACGAATAACAACTCACCTCTAGCCTACTGTGGGGCATGCCAAACACGAGAAGAAAGAGAAGCTCGTACCATCAATCCGTTCAACTGTGGGGCATTGACCAAGCTTCAGGCGTCCAAAATCATGCCTGGACTTCTGAGGAGACCCTGGTCCGATTGTTGTGTTGACTTCTCAATGTGCTTTAACACACGAGTGGGGAAATTCCGGGGGCATTGAAATCCATCCGAACATAGGGGGATGGAGAGAAAGGTTGAATTGCGCTGCCCAAATTCAGGGTCCAATGGAGCGCAACCATGGAGGATAACTGTCAGTCGTGGCAGAAAGACAACATCTATATCATGTTGGCTTAGAATGGGGACAATAAATGAGGGTTGACCACTGACCATGTTCACAACACGGGGCCTATCTCAAATACCGTCGGTCAGTTTCCCAGAATGTTGGCCCAGGACAATAGGCGGACCATAGGTCTGTCATCCATACTGTTAGGGGGCCCCGTCAAACATGACCAGTCCTCCAGAACGTTGGCCCAAGATAGTAGGAGGACCATAGGTCGAGCATCCATACTGTTAGGGGGTCTCGTCAAACATGACCAGTCCTCCGGAACGTTGGCCCAGGACAGTAGGCGGACCATAGGTCAAGCATCCATACTGTTAGGGGGTCCCATCAAACATGAAAGGAAATGAGGATCCGAATAAAGGGGAACACAAAGCATGGGAGGTGGAGTGGTGGCTTGTTCGAACAGAATCCAACACTCTCGATATTGCGCCACCATGGCGAAGGTGCATTAGGCGGACATACCGACCTGATCACGGGTCGTCCCAACTTACAGGCAGGACATCTTTAGCAAGAGAACTGCCGCATCCCATTATTACCATCGGGCATCCCGAACCTGCTCGGGGTAAAGGTCCCGATTACACCACTTCTCATGAATTCGGGCCGAGGGGCCGGCAATAAAGAAGGACGGGGTTCAGCAATCCCTGGGGCTAGACCCAAGAAAAAATGTTCGGGCGGTCATATGTATCTCATTAGGATGAGAATCAAGCCACACGTAGTTCTTGAAACACATTTTAACGTCATGTTGGACGAAATACTTTTTAACGTCGTGCAGGATGGAATACAGTTTAATGTCATGCAGGATAGAATATATTTTAACGTCATGCGGGACAAAATATGGATCTTAGTTTTAGGTCTTAGAGCTCGGACCATGAGAATCATAGTTTTAGGTTTTAGATCAGGGACCATGAGGATATTAGTTTTAGGTCTTAGAGCACTGACCATGAGAATCTTAGTTTTAGGTCTTAGAGCTCGGACCATGTGGATCATAGTTTTAGGTCTTAGAGCTCGGACCATGAGCATCTTAGTTTTATTTCATAGATCTCGGACCATGAGGATCTTAGTTTTAGGTCTTAGAGCTAGGACCATGAGTGGAAAGGGGGAGAAACCGACACATGGCATGGCGGTTACAAAACCCGACGTGAGTGAGGACCTAAGCCCTACATACCATGTGCTCTCTGAGGAAATGATCGAGTCAAGGGACCGAATACAAAGGTAGGTTGGCTGGGTCCGTGGGGAAGTTCCCCAGGCGCTCCTACGTATCTCATGAGGATGACAATCAAGCAATACATAGTTCTGGAAGGTGACATGGTAAGATACCAGTGCCATAGAAAAGGGGAGTGTGGGCATGGCCCTTGCACTAAAAGAAGCGGAATTTGATAAATCTTGTTTGTCCTTTAAGGTGAGTGGGTTTTATTTTGTGAAGAGACAGGCCTAGAGCAGTAGGTCGTGGTGTCGCCACAAGAATCAAGCCGTGATAGGCATTTACAGATGGCATGGCACGTGGCCAATACCCAACGTGATGTCCTCTACAACGAGGTCATCACAATGCAGCGCCGTTTTTTTTCGTCTTGCAGCCAGGACGATAATGTCACAGTTTAGGGTCGTGTGATAGGACTAACAACATAGTTTAAAGTTGTATGGTTTGGACCAACAACACAGTTTATGGTCTTATGGTTTGGAACAGAAAAACAGTTTAAGGTATTATGGTTTGGACCAACAACACAGTTTAAGGTCGTATGGTTTTGAGTAACAACACAGTTTAAGGTCTTATGGTTTGGACCAACAACACAGTTTAAGGTCTTATGGTTTGGACTAGCTACACAGTTTAAGGTCATATGGTTTGGACCACCAATACAGTTTAAGGTCTTATGTTTTGGACCAACAACACAGTTTAAGGTCTTATGGTTTGGACCAGCTACACAGTTTAAGGTCATATAGTTTGGACCAACAACAAAATTTAAGGCCTTATGGTTTGGACCAACAACACAGTTTAAGGTCTTATGGTTTTGACCAACAACACAGTTTAAGGTCTTATGGTTTGGACCAACAACACAGTTTAAGGTCTTATGGTTTGGACCAACAACACAATTTAAGGTCGTGTGGTATGGACCAACAACACAGTTTTAGGTCTTATGGTTTGGACCAGCTACATAGTTTAAGGTCATATGGTTTGGACCAACAACACAGTTTAAGGTCGTATGGTTTGGACCAACAACACATTTTAAGGTCTTATGGTTTGGACCAGCTGCACAGTTTAAGGTCATATGGTTTGGACCAACAACACAATTTAAGGTCTTATAGTTTGGACCAACAACACAGTTTAAGGTCTTATGGTTTGGACCAGCTACACAGTTTAAGGTCATATGGTTTGGACCAACTACACAGTTTAAGGTCATATGGTTTGTACCAACAACACAGTTTAAGGTCGTATGGTTTGGACGAACAACACAGTTTAAGGTCTTATGGTTTGGACCAACAACACAATTTAAGGTCTTATGGTTTGGACCAACAACACAGTTTAAGGTCATATGGTTTGGACCAAAAACACAGTTTAAGGTCTTATGGTTTGGTCCAACAACACAGTTTATGGTCTTATGGTTTGGACCAGCCGAGAGAGGAGCCTCGGGCCAAAGAGGCCTACGAGGGTTCAACAATCAGGGAGGGGAAGGAGATGCTAGCTCCCAGCTGTGCTGGGCCCGAAACGCAATGTCTGGGCGACTCCTAATTTCTCATGGGGATGAGGGTCAAGTTTCACGCAACCCGTAAATAAGAGACCCAAGCACCTAACCTAGCGCTCAGATCGTAGGAGCCCTGAGAGACACCGTTACGCAGCTCGGTCTGTCTGATGTGCGGGGGTGTACTGAGGGTTAGTACAAGGATTGTCGAGATTCAACCTTGACACAGTGGGGTGGAACATGACATAAACAATGCCACCAACATTCAGGGCTCATGGAAACCGGCGTGACGACTGGCGATTACTGCTGACCATGTTCGCAACGCAGCATCCTGTCGTGTTAGTCGTGGGGAAAAAAATGAGCATCAACCGCTGACCATGTTTGCAACGCGGGATTCATATCAATTTGTTGTCTGAAACCCTTGGGGGAGTTGGCCCATGACGGTAGAAGATCCCTTGGGCGTTGTATCCAGGTCGTTCTTGGGGGTCCCTCTGGGTGTGAAAGATGACGGGGGCCCGAATGAAGGGGAACACGAAGCTTGGATAGTAGATGGAACTTGCCTAAGTCAAATATGGCACTCCAAGTCCTAGACCAGAGTACCCTGAGCACATCAGCAGACCACTGGAAAGGGTTATAGGGCTCAGTCCAAGAGAGGCCAAAAGATGGCGGATCCCCGGGCAAAAGAGGGGGCGTAATGCCAAACACCCTGGGAACCAGGAGATCAAGGGATCTCCTAAGAGATAGGGTTGGACCTGACCTCTAGGTGTTCAGGCGGTCCTACGTATCCCATAAGGATGGGAATCAAGCAATACGTAGTTCTATAAAGCGTCCTCTAATTCCAATGGACATAGGAGGGCTAAATCCTAAGGACAGGGTGCGCGTGGTACAACTATTGCAAGCCCGATGTGAATGAGGACATAATCCCATACCACGCTACACGATCCTATGGTCAAAGTCGCAAAGGCGAGACAGACGTGACAACAGACCTCAAGATGGACCCAAAGACGAATGGTCTGGGTGTTCCTACGTATCCCATTACGATGGGAATCAAGCGAGACATAGTTCTTGAAATACAGTTTAACGTCATGTTGGACGAAATACAGATCTTAGTTTTAGGTCTTAGAGCTCGGACCAAGGTGAAACGGCGGAGTTTGGTAAATCCTGGGGCTGGACCCAAGACGAAATGTCCGGGCGTTCCTACGTATCCCATATGGATGGGAATCAAGCCACACGTAGTTCTTGAAATACAGTTTAACGTCATGTTGGACGAAATATGGATCTTAGTTTTAGGTCTTAGAGCTCGGACTAAGGTGATCTTAGTTTTAGGTCTTAGAACTCGGACCAAGGTGCAGTTTAGGGTCATGTGGGACCACATAGTTTAAGGTCATTCTGGACCATAGAGCCCAAATGTAGGGCCAAATGTGGTTTAAGGTCATCCTGGACCATACTATTTAAGGTCATGCTGGACCCTGAGCCCAAATGTAGGGCCAAATGCAGTTTAAGGTCATGCTGGACCATACAGTTTAAGGTCATGCTGGACCCTGAGCCAAAATGTAGGTCCAAATGCATTTTAAGGTCATGCTAGACCATACAGTTTAAGGTCATGCTGGACCCTAGAGACTAGGAAAAGTACTTCTTGAGGAACCTGGAATTGGTGGGAGGAGTGATTCGGTCACCATCCATGGTTACCATGGAATACGTTCCATTGGGATAGACCTTGTGTACAATAAAAGGTCCCTCTCACTTGGGTTCCAACATGGGTGGTTTCCTACTGGGAATAATTGGCGCTTTGAGTGCCAGCACCATGTCACCTTGCAGGAAGGAGCGGAGGTGAACCTTCTTATCAAAAGCTCGAGCCATCCTACTCGGATGCCTCTCTATGTTATGTAAAGCACGAAGCCTACTTCCGTCCAACGCCCTCAACTCTACTAGACGGATCTCGACAGCTCTATCTGGCGCTTGCTGGTCGTAGACCGCCGAGCACAACGAGGGAAGCTGGACCTCGATTGGTAGGACGGCCTCAGATCCGTATACCAGGGAATACGGAGTCACCTGGGTGGAATTACGAGTCGTTGTCCTATAAGACCAAAGGGCGTTGGGGAGCTTGTCCGGCCAACTTTTCTTGTTCCGACCCACCATTTTCTGCAAAATGTTAGAGAGGGTTTTGTTAAATGCCTCAATATGTCCATATGCATGTGCATGATAGCGGGAGGTGTGGTTAGAGAGAATGTTGTACTTGGCGTACATTCTTTTCAGCTCGGCCGCTCGGAAGTTGGTTC
Organism: Viscum album; assembly: GCA_963277665.1. NCBI lineage: Eukaryota > Viridiplantae > Streptophyta > Magnoliopsida > Santalales > Viscaceae > Viscum > Viscum album. The sequence goes on along the minus strand of OY728148.1, from coordinate 982,527,920 downwards.
CGTTATCCGTGAGGATAGCGTGAAGTATTCCAAATTGGTGGATGATATTGGAGGACACGAAGTCGGCGATAGAACCAGCCTTGACCTCCCTGAGCGGGGCTACCTCTTCCCACTTTGAGAAGAAATCATTAGCGGTCAAGATGAACCGGCACTGACGGGCCGTCGCCGGCGGGTAAGGCCCTACAACATCCAACCCCCAGACTGCAAAGGGCCAAGAATACTTAGTAGTATGGAGAGTCTCCGGTGGCCGATGCACAAAGTTAGCATGAACTTGGAAAGCATGACACCTCTTGGTGTACTCGATGCAGTTGTGGATCATGGAGGGCCAGAAGTATCCCAACCTCCGAATCTGGTGGGACAACTTCGACCCGGCCTAGTGGGCACCACAGGAACCAGCGTGCACTTCCTGCATGACCTGTGGGATCTCAACTCCCTGAAGACAACAGAGGAGAACACCGTCAAACCCACGCCTGTAAAGGAACTGCTCACGGCTGTGACCGCTTTGAAGGGTGAACTGCGGCACGCAGTGCCGGATTCATTCTCGCTCTGCTCGGTCCACCAAAAGATGGTCGTGCTGGATATATTCAACCAAAGGTGTCCTCCAGTCAAGAACTGTTTCGATCACCATGCTCGAATCCCCGGGGGGCCCTGACGTAGTGGCACCCACGGTGAGATGGTTCACTCGCGGGCCACGATCGCCCTCTTGGATATCAGGTGCAGGGATAACAGGAGAAATGACTCTCTGGTGCGCCACATGGATGATTATGTCATCCTGTCTGGGCTCTGCGAGTGATGTGGCCAGGCTGGCCAAAGCATCTGCTCGACTGTTCTGCGACTGGGGAACATGAACGACATCTGGTCGGGAGGGGAACTTATCCATTAGATGGAGGGTGCACTCCAGCAATGGCATGAGTTCCGGCTTCCTGATAGCATAGTCACCGTTTACCTTCTTGATAACTAGCTCAGAGTCCCCTTTAACACACACATGGGGCACGTTAACCTCCAGAGCCAACTCGAGGCCAGTGATGAGGGCATGATATTCTGCCTCATTGTTGGTGCAGCCTTCTGACAACAAGAAGGAATATGGCAGAACGGCTTGCTCCAGGGTGATGAAGACGATACCTATGCCCACTCTGTTAAGCCTAGGATCATTGATCCTTCTACCGGTCGGGGTTCTGGAGGTGCCGTCAAATTTCCTCTGCCAGCATGGGGTGGCGTGATCGACTGAGAGGATTGCCTCATCAGGAAAGCCCAGATCTAGTGGCAGGTTCGCAGAGGTGGGGTGGGCGGCGAAGAAGTATGAAAATGCCTGCCCTTTGACGGCCTTCTGAGGTATAAACCTAATGTCGAACTGCTGGAGGATCACCACCCAGTGTGCCAATCGGCCGGTCAACATTGGCCAGCTTAGGATGTATTTCAACGGGTCTACCCGAGAGACCAACTGTACCTCATGGTGCTGCAAGTAGTGCCGTAATTTCTGTACGGCGAATACAAGCGCCAGACAGCTCTTCTCGATAGGAGAATATCTAATATCCGCATCGAGGAGCCTACGGCTGAGGTAGTAGAGGCTATTCTCTATCACCTCGATGATCTTCTGGGAGAGAAGGGCGCCGAGTGATCCATCTAGGGCGGTCACGTAAAGGACCAGCGGCCTTCCGGGAACGGGTGGCATCAGGACCGGAGGTTGAAGTAGATAATGATTGATTTCCTCAAAAGCAGTCTGACACTCTTCGTCCCACCCATAGGCGGTGCCTTTCATCATGAGCCGAGAGAAGGGCTTACACTTGCTGGCCAGATTCGCAATGAATCGGCGTATGTAGGCTAAGTGTCCTTGGAGGCCTCGTAGCTCCTGAATATTACTCGGGTGAGGAATCTGACTAATGGCCTTGATCTTCTCGGGGTCGATCTCGATACCTCGATATCTCACAATGAAGAAAAGAAACTTTCCGGAGGTGACCCCGAAGGCACACTTCAACGGGTTCATCTTCAAGTAGCGAGAACGGAGGAAACCGAACACTTTATCAAGGTCTTTGAGATGGTCTCAGCGCTGATGAGATTTAAACACCAGGTCATCTACGTAGAATTCCACCAATGTTCCGAGGATCGGCTCGAATATGCGGTGCATAGCCTGTTGATAGGTGGAACCCGCATTCTTCAGGCCGAAGGGCATAACCCAGAAGGAGAAAGTGCCCTGTGGGGCCCTGAAGGCAGTGAACTCTTCATCCTCGGGGGGCATCCGGATCTGGTTGTACCCGAAGTACCCATCCATGAAGGAGAGGGCTTGGAACCTGGCGGTCGCATCGATCAACAGTTCTGTCACGGGAAGGGGAAAGACATCCTTCGGACAGTGGCGATTAAGATCACGGAATTCGATGCAGACCCTGATCTGCCCATTCTTCTTCCGGATAGTCACAATATTGGCTAGCCACCTGGGTTACTGGACTTCCTTTTCGATGTTGGCCTTAATGAGCTTATCAACTTCGGCCTCAACCATGGCACCATGAAAAGGGTGCATTTTCCTGGGAGGCTGCTTAAACCGGCGATGGTTTGCTGGGAGGCCAAGGCGATGGATGGCTACCTGGGGATCTAGTCCCGAAATCTCGTCGTAACTCTAGGAAAACACATCACGGTGCTGTCCGAGGAAGTCTATGTACTATTGTCATTCCTCGGGAGTCATAGCGGCACTGACCAATGTGGGTCTCGGGTCCGCCTCACTACCGAGGTTCACTTGTACTAGCTCGTCGACGGTGGTGGAGACGCCCTCCTCAAAGGTGGGAGGAGCATCTTACATGTCTTCTTCTCTGCATGAGGGAGGATCGTCCATGGGGGGAGCCGTTTCGGGGCTGCTCGACCCTGATGGGGAGCTGGTACCGGCTTGGGCGGCGGAGGTCGTCCCGACGGGAGACTCATGCTCCACGGAGATCATGGCGACGAAGGTGGTCGATCCAATCCCATCCGGCCTTCATCCCAAGGGGCCACGATTTATGACATCAAAGCATCGGTGACACATTGGCTTGATCTGGTTGATTCCAGCTTGGCGAAACGGACACATATGACGTACCGCTGTTTCCATGAGCCCAACGTCCCGATATCGCACAGGGGTAAGATGCTCGGGGATCACCTGAGCCTGGTTGGTGTAAGAGTACGAGGTAATCTCCCGCCGTCGCATTGACCCCGAAATATTCCTTCCACTGGTACTCGATACAACAAAGCACACTCCCATATCGGGAGTCGAATCTTCTAACCGATGGATTGGGAAGACATATGCGTCATCCAGACCAGCCCAGGGATCACTAGAAATAGTGATAGGCTCAACCTCACCTTCCAGGATTTTCTTGTCCTTGCTCTTGAAATATTCATCATCCAGGCAACGGGCTTCACAAGAGGCAAACAGAGACGCATCTCCTTGGAGCACACCCACTCGACCCTTAAGGGAGTATTTGAGGCACTGGTGGTATGATGAGGGAATCGCCGCGTGCAGATGGAGCCGCGACCTGCCCATCAATGCGTTATAGGAAGTGTCCTGAGAGACAACCATGAATTCAGTATTAGAAACTAAGCCACCGAACTGGGTCTTCAGACGAATCTTGCCGAGTGGAGTATGCTCGGTCCTATCATACCCCTGGACTCTGAGGTCAGAGGGAGTTAAATCATCCTCGTACAACCCTAGTTTTCGTAGTGTCCTTGTTGGGATCATGTTAATCCCAGAACCAGTGTCGACAAGACAGCGACAGACTTCCATGCCATTGAACTAGCCGGTATTGTACAACGGGCGGATGTACCCCTGTATGGGAAGGTCTTCATCTTCACCAGAAAATGAGATAACCGCCTGACATTCGGGGTCTCCGATCACCTCGGTGTGGAAGGATTCTGCGGCCGCTACCTCCGTTTCGACCTAGAGGGGGCTCCTTAGAGCCTCGGCGAGCACCTCATGCATTTCGGACGACAGGAGAAGGGCCTCACGGATAGAAAGCCTTGCCGGAATACCAGCCAGATGCTTCAGGACATCATACTTTTGTGCCAAATGTGAGCTTCTACTTACAGGATGTCGCTCTACGATTGGGGGCATGACATGTCTTACTGGCGGGACCGGTGACTGACTGGTACTAGGCGCGTCCCGCTATTCACTAGCTAAAGCCCGGGAGGTGTTTGTCGTGCCAGGACCGGAAGGCCGTAGCCGGCCAGTGGCAGGGCTGGGCTAGTTGCGACGTGGGAAAAGCGGTTCCGCCTGATCTAGAAACACAAACGGTCGTGTAAGGGAACCTGTTGTCACCGGGTGAGGGAGCCGCGAGTGCTGCTCTCTGTACCGGGCCTAATGCCTGGTCTTGGTAGCGTGCACGACCTGACTGGAGGTAACGACTGTTGTGCCCCGGCGATTCACGTAGCCACGGCTCCGTCGACGTTGGCAACGACTGGGGACATTGGGGAGGTCCACATGGTGCTCCTCATCGTCGAGAGCCCAAAAGGGATTTACCAACTCTACGGTGTTAACCGAAGCGTACCTCGGGCTGTCTGGGAGGTCCACCTGGCGCTCCTCGTCGTCGGGAGCCAAAAATGGATTTACCAACTCTACGGTGTTAACCAAAGCGTACCCCGGGCACTCCGGGAGGTCCACCTGGCGCTCCTCGTCGTCGGGAGCCAAAAAGGGATTTACCAACTCTATGGTGTTAACCAAGGCGTACCCCGGGATGTCTGGGAGGTCCACCTGGCGCTCCTCATCGTCTGGATCCAAAAAGGGATTTACCAACTCTACGGTGTTAACTGAAGCGTACCCCATGCTCTCACTCGAGGAATCATCCACTACCAAATGGGGTCTCATAGGGATCCCCATCTCTGGGGGCATGAAATCTCCAAGTGTGCTAGAAGATGACAGCAATGGAAGGGCACGTTCTTTCTTCTTGCGTCGCCTCCTGCTCTTCTGGGAAGAAGTAGGCTGGGATGACGAGGCCAAAGTGGATCCCGCAGACTCTGAGGGCTCTGGCTGACTCAGGCGGGCATGAATAATGCCATGGGCACGGGCGACCGTCCTACGGGTCATCCAGTCATTATAATTCCGGGACCCATGATCGGAAACCTGTTCCCACCCATCCTCGTCGTCGCTGCTTCCATCTGCTCCCACGAAGACACCGGCCACCTGTGCCGGGGATGGGCCCAACCTGACTATGTTGTTGTCAATCTGGTCATGGAGCCAGTCCATGAACACATAGCACTGCTAGATGGTGTGTCCCAGGATCCAGTGGTAAGGGAATTAGTTGGGGTGATCAGTGAGACACACCTCTTCTAGCTTCCGGCACTCAGGCAGCCGCACGATCCTCTGCTCCAAGGTGCTATGAAAATAACCGGGGATTTGGGCCTCGCCAAACGAGTATGCCTGATTCCTTCTGTATAGAAAGGGGACTCCTGGGGGCTGACCATGGCCCGGGGCCGTAAGAGCAGGCCGAGGAGGCGGAGCCAGATTAACTCGCCTAGGTGGTGGTTGTGCGTTACGCGGAGGCACCTACTGATTTTGAGGCAGTCGCTACTGGGCCGGAGGCTGTTCCCGTGGGGGTGGACCCCTAAGAGCCTACTGCTCTGGCCTCATTGGCAGCAACTCTAGCTATTTGGGGGCCTCGATCTTGCCCACAGTAGCGGGCTCGGCTCTGGCGGCTCTTCTTGCAGAGATTACCGGAGGCAGCGGGCGGGCCTGACCGGCCTGTTGCAGGGCTTCATCGAGGCGTTGAGCCTTGTCCGAGAAGTCCCGGAACCCTCTAGGGTAATTCTGCGTGATCAGGGAAGGAACCAACTCCTCCTTGACGTTCCCTACACACATCTTCAGTAATTTCTCCTGAGTCAGTGGCATGTCAAGGGAGTACATGAACCCTTCCACCGGGTGACGAAGTCCGCGACTCGCTCGTCGGGACTTTGCATGCAACTGAAGAGGTCTGCAATGTTCATCTTCGGGGTTGTGGAACTGAATAGGTAGAGGAATTGCCGGCGAAGGTCCTCCCAGCTTGTCACCAATCCAACAGGGAGCTGGTTGTACCAGACGAATGATGGTCCTTCCAGTGTCTGAACGAAGCACCGAAGCTTGGCAGCCGCCTGCTGCACCGGAGTCCCTAACATAGGCCCACACCTTGAGTTGAAGTGGGCCAAGTTTTGAGGTGGGTCTCCGGTCCCGTTAAAGGGGGAAAAGTAGGGTTCCCGAATCCTGGCAGGGCCGACATGTCATTCACCCATGCTGGGTAGGGCTTGCCATCTAGCGGGATCGCCACCTTCCGAGTTTCCAGGGCCCCCAAGCGAGTGATGAGTACTTCCATCAGATCATCCAGATGCGGATTCTTGACATGATGGGGATCTCTAATCACAAGCGTGTTGCCAGGCTCTTCGATACGGTAGTCGCGCTCAGCGACTCGCGGGGCATATGGCGGAGCGACTCTCAGAGAGGTGGGAGGAAACTGAGCAGGGTCCCCCAGGTTTTCTCACCGCTCGGGAGGGTTCGACGAAACATATCGCGCCCTCTTGCCATGGGTTCCAGCGTCTCCCCTTTCGGAGAACACGACACGGTCCCGGTTTCCTGGGGGAATCTCAACAAGGGGTAGATGGTCCTACCCCTGTTGTCCTGGTCTAGGAGCACCGTAGTCAGGAATCCGCTATGCATTGCATTCGGCCAAGAGCTCATCAACCAGCCTCTTTTTCTCAGCTAGCTGCTGGCGCAGTGTGGCCTTCTCGGGATCTTCCTCTACCTTTTTCACTGAGGCAGAAGGGTCGGTGAGTTTGAAAGACCCAACGAGCTCTTTACCCTTACCGATATTTCGGCCGAGTTTCAGTGCCTCCGTGGGTACAAGAAGACCTAGGAGGCTCCTCTGTTGGCACGTAATCCTCCCAGATGGGTCCAGTAGCGGCCTGTCCTCGGGGGGTGAGTCCCCATAAAGGGGCTCCAAAATGTTTCCCTCATCTGAAATGTCATCCATGTTGACCGCGACTGCCCTTGGCGACGTTCCCTCAGGGTCGCCTAGTGGATCGGGCTGTCGGAGGATTGCAGAGAAGAGGAGAGCAGCGTACCTCCCCCATCCGCGGACGTGCGTGTGGGGGTGGATTCTTCAATAACTCTGCGGAGTACTTGAAAACATTGAACTCATCGTTCTTGGAGGGCCTCGTGGTGGTCCAACGACTCGAGGTTCCCAACCACGGGGTGTGCTGCTAGGTTGACCTGGCAGCACTGCTCACCGATCTCCTCGAGATGCGCATGGCTCCCGGGATAAGGCGCTAGCTGATGGAGGAGGTGGGAGTGAGTCACCCGGAGAATCTGGCGGAAGCATTCAAACTCTCCGGGGTGAGTGACTCCGGCACATCAAAATCCGATTCTTCGACCAGCGAAAACTTCTCAGGGAAGTGGCCCGCTGCAAGAACAGTCCAGAAGCTCCACGTCTCCGGTTCGTGGTCCGGAACCTGTCGCCCCAACTCTTACACTGAGGAAAGTTGGGGAATTGGAAATGTCGACAATGCAGGACGCTGGGGTGGTGGGCTGGCTACCGGGGAATACGGCGAACAGGCCGATTGGCCGCCGAGCCCTGGGTCATCCTCCCGGGGTTGCAGTGCCCTGGCTGCCACGTCGCGATAGGATGGGCCAGCGAACGGGCCTCTTGTCACATCATCGGTGCCCTCCAAGGGTATATCGCCCCGCGATTCTTCTGTTGGTCCCCAGAAAAGCTCCTCACCCTCCCTAATAGGGGCGGGAGGTGCTTCCATGGAGGCCAGTGGCAACTGCAGGCTTGACCCTCAGCGGTACGCCAAGTCCTCGTCCTCCTGGATATAACTTCGAAGGAAGGAGGGGATCATACGGACCTCACATTCGGGGAGTACGAGACTGACGTTCCGCGTCCCCATCCCTGCCATCAACTCAAAGGGTTGGGGGGAAGGTTTCATCGTCGAGTCGTACTCTACCTCAGAATCTGAGAAACGGACTGGTCTAATTTCCATCCGGACTCCCCTGACATTCCTCCTATGACGACGACGCCCGGACTTCCTGCCCCTGGGTAGATCCTCAGGGTAGGGACGATTTCCGTCATAGGGTCCCCCATCCACAATGGAGATGGGGCAGAGGGGACTGAGGGCCGGGGTGTGAGAAGCACTGGGACAGATGTCGAAAGGGACATGGGGAGGACCTCTATGTGAGTAGGCAACTGGATACACAACGGCTCCGTGCTCATGGCTAGAAGTAGGGGGAGTGACCTCATACCCCATGCAGCGGGTGCTAGAAGGAGTCATACCTGGAGAATAGCTGCTGCAAAGAAGCTTTCAGATTTCCAGATTGGAGGCACAGAATGAGCCTTCAGGGTGTGGGGCACTACCGCGGATTGGTCCACAGTGGCCATTTCCAGTGTCCGTGATCAGGAGAATCGACCCAACTTGTCTGTAGGGATGTCGGGGTTTCGATCCCAGTCGGGCACGTGGCTTCCCCAGCTCAACGTGTGTGGGGGTCTGGTAACGGGAGTCAGTAGTGGCTCAGACCACAGTGGTTGCTGACGTTGATGCCCCAGGACGGGCATTCTCTCCCTCTCAGGCCCGACGCTGGCGTCGAGTTAGATGGGCCGAAACTGGCGGTGCGAGCATGGAGATTGCCTGCTCCTCGGCTCGGGGAGTCGGGCGGCGGCGTCGACGGAGCCTGGCGGGTGTTCTTGCCGTTAACCCCTGGGATGGATCGATGATCGGGTGGACCCGGACATCCCCCACCTCATTGGCGTAGGGGAGGGATGTGTCAAGGATCTCCAGGGATAGACTCCCGAGGCGGTTGAACATCGGCGTGGGGAGCGATGGCTCCTTGTGCGGCCCTCGAGGGCGACGATGGTCGTGAGGCGCAGCCGCCTCTAGATCCAAACGGGCCATGCCCCTGGTGGGGATGACGCCTTCCTCGTCATACCTAAGAACGAGGTCATTGATAACCCTCCGCTGGATGATTTACGACGGGGAGAGGGGGTGCAAGTGCCCGGCTGCTATGGAGGTTGAAGTCGGAGCGTCCATGAAATGGGTGGACCACGCGGGGTAGCCGTGTCGGTACTGTCCCCGCCCCTGCACCGGTGGGCATGTGGCGATCGAGCTCCAAATGCAGTGATCTGATTCCTGGAAGTAGGGAGATGAACCCATTAGCATCAACATGAAAAGAGATCAACGAACAAGGCCCAACGTCCTTCCGAATTCGATGGTCGACGAGAGAGATCCATGCTGGCGGAGTCGCAGAACAGAGTAGTCAACATCCTGATGGCCTCGACCCCTGGTGGGTTCCCGTCCCGGTGAGGGTTACCCGGACCTGGTGACAAGAAATTATTTCGATTCCCTGACGGCTACCATTCCCCGTGTTGAGGAGAATAGTTTCACGTCGGGTTCACCATTTTTTGTTTCCGACGCATTCGTTGGGGCACGTGCGTCCGTCTGCCGGGAGGACGCGCTACTTGTTGCCCTGCATTCTTTCTTTCCAATGGGAGGCTGCATCCGTTCCTTGTTCAGGGACGTCTGCTCCTTGATCGAAACCGGGATGATGGGATGTCGGTTCTTCAATCCATGGATTCCTTCTTAGAGCTCATCACCTAGTCTGGGTATCCCTTATAGATTTATGACATGTTAGTGAAGATCATTCCTGATGCCATATCTACATGGATGCCGGTTAATTACGCTGCTTCCGTCAAGATGCTCCAAGGGGTCTTGTCGGGGAAGCAACCTTCGGTGAGGAGAATGTTCACGTTAGGGTGTTGTCGGCAGCTCTGTCTTCGTTCCCTCATCACAGGGCTTCTCGAGGGAACGGAAGCCCAAGGTATCCCACATCGAACACGGGGAATGTGTACCATCTGAGGTTTTCCTCAGCTTCCCATGTTTAACACGGGGTATGCCGCGAGTTTAACGTCTTGCGTAGACGGATCAGATTGAAGGGCCCCTGGGGGGAACAACGATGTTGGGGCCAGCACGTGGGCGGCTTCCCGGATGTTATGGAGTGGAATGGGGTCGCATGATCCCACCGGGATGTGGCGGCCCGAGTAAGGATCAGGATAGATAGTGGAGTGAGAAATGGGGCTTACGCTCTGGGGCATCCCAAGAGGAGGAATACAGTTTAACGTCATGCGGGACAAGGGCATATATTTTAACTTCATGCGGGATGATGGCGTGTGGGTCTTACGCTCTGAGGCGGCCCATGGTGTGTATGGGGCTTATGCTCTGAGGCGGTCCATGGTGGGTATGTGGCTTATTCTATGAGGCAGCCCCTGGTGGGTAGTGAACCGACACGAAGAGGTCGGATCAAATGGGTGGTGGGCTTGAACCTCGTGGAGGCTTCCTACGTACCATGCATTAGCACGGATCAAAGTCCATGTAGTTTGCTGGGATGGGGCTTACGCTCTAGCGCGGCCCATGGGAGGATGTCATGGTCGATGCGCGATCTAAGCCCACTTGAGTCATGCTCGGTGTGGGAAACATGATGCAGCAGGGACCAGACGATCACGACGCGAAGGGTACGTCCGTGAGAAGCGGAAAGGGGCTTACGCGTTGAGCGGCCTAAAGAGGAAATAGTGGAATACACGTGGTTAGCGGCCCTTGGTGTCAGGGTTTACTCCAGGGTGGAGGCCCGTGGTGCGACAAAGCGTAGTGGGAAAAGGGTTCCACTGGCTTTGGCACAGGGGAAGTATGGAGATTCACGGGTGCAGTCATCCACAAGAAAGGCTAGGGGCTTACGCTCTGAGGCAGCCCTTCCCCCGCGAAAAAACGCCGCTCTGACAAGGAGGATCCCATTCCATTTGAGGAAGAGTCCATTCCCGTGGAGACGAGTGGCGTAAAAATATCCGAGCTGGGGGGACCTTGCGTGCGAAGCACGGGGTCGGACCACATTTTAACATCTTGTGTTAAGGATGAGATTCTTAGCAGTTTAACGTCCTGCAGCATGGACGAGGTGGGTTTTCTCCACACCCCTAGGGCGTACATGCCCAACGCCCTCTACCCCTTGTGGGAGGGATGGCATCGGCAAGGCCGTGGTGAAGGGGGGCCGCAGGGCAAACCACCGGGGTGTCCACGTTAGCGTGGCTATGCGAAGAAGAAATAGTCGTTAGCGTGCCTATGAGGAGAAACATAAGGCAATGAAACGCAATGGGAAACATGGCCCAAGGGACCTTGAGGTTACTTCGTACGAGCCTAGAAGGCCGTATGGGAAAACAACGCATGGCATGCAAGCCCAGTAGGGGAGACATCTGGTGCCGGTGCAGGGGGCAGCCAAGGGGCGTCATTGTGAGAGGTCCTGGGCTTTGCACACAAAAGGGAAGGTTTGCATGAAAAACACCGGGACGACGGGAAATTGGAGAAAATGGAATTGCACGTGAAGATGGAATTAAGCGTAGGGTACTACTCGCAAGGCAGGGTATTGCACGCACAGGACGCGAATTGCGCACAAGGCTAGAAACCGAGGGAGGGCGCAAATTCACTGAAGCCCGTGGAGTTGCGCACAAAGGCGAACTCTGGAAAAAGATTCCACGAAATGAGGGATTACCTGGATGCAATATTTCACGTGGGTGGAGCCGAATTGTGCGCACGAGAGTCGCTTCGGATTCCTCAACCCCCTAACCATTCGGGGTAACCTTATATTTATAGGCGACCACCGGCGCGGAATCCAGGCGGCGCGCGAAATCTTCCGCACCGGGAACTGCATGCGCACAATATATGGCCATAGAGAACCGGGGCGCGCAATTATTGTGTGCCTCACCGGCCTGATTCTATGCATCCCGGGAGTACATTGCACGCAGAACATTTTTTCGCGCGGATACTCCTTTATTTCATGCACCACTTCCCGGGCCTCCGGTTCGGGCCTCTGATTCCGAATATGACTTCGCTTCGTCATTTCAAAACTTCCTCCGAGAGTTACAGACTTTTTTCGGCGTCAACATTGGGTGTCACTTCATTTGAGATATTTATGCCTTTGATATGATACGGTTTGTCGTCATTCTTGGGATGGACTGTTTAGTATATTGTCGATCTTACACTGTCTACTATCACCTATGGGTACTTTCACATCACCAGAGGATGCAGTGTTTACTCACAAGGGTGAATGGGGTGTCCAGGCGAGTTGAGATGGACTAGATCATCATGAGTTGGACAGAATAACAACCTAGATTGCTATTTTTTATTTTGGATTACCACGGAGTGAGTCAGGTAGAATTTCCTCTAATGGTGGATCGTTTCAGGGACATGTTCCTAGATGAATTTTATAGTTTACCTCTCGAGAGATAGGTTGAGTTTTCCATTGAACTAGTGTTATGAGTTCCACCAGTATCCATTTCTACTAACTAGGTGGCTACGATGGAGTTGTAAGAAATTATGTGGAAGCTAGATTATTTGGAGGAAAATGGGATTATCTAACCTAATACTTATCTATGGGGGTTTCCAGTTCTTTTTTCAAAAAATATGGATATAACTCTTAGGCTATTTGCGAATTATCATAATTTGAATTTGCCAATGGTTAATAACTGATATCCCTTTCCAAAAATAGATGAAATGTTTGATATGATTCTAGGATCTTGAGTATTCTTGAAAATTGAACTAAGGTTAGGATATCACCAGGTATGTATTTGACCCACATACATACCTCGTACAACCATTCATAGTAGTTATGGTCTATATGAGTATCTGGTTATTCCATTTAGTCTCAAAAACATGATAGTAGTTTTCTTGGTGCTAATGAACCGAGTGATCCATCCTTAATTGTGAAACATCAAGTATTGGGCTGAGAGTAGTGTTGATGTAGGGGGATATAGTTTTGGCATTTCAGTCTCAGTTTCAAAGGCCACGTGAGAAGAATTACCCTATGCATGATCTTGTTCTAGATGCAGTTGTTCCTGCTTTTCACTATTGGAGACATTCCTTATTGGGATATCATTTGTGGGTGTATACAGACTACAAAATCATCAAGTATATATTTACTTAGTATTATTTGAATATGAGTGAAAAATGGTTTGTGGAGTACCTATATTATTTTAACTTCAAGCATGAATACATGACTGGTAATGGTAATGTAATGTTCGATGCACTGAGCACGTGGACTCAGATACAGACAGTGCAGCAGGCAAGTAGTGAGTGGAAACTTATGGCGTTATTCTCTAAGATCTATATAGAGGTGAACAACAGTTAGGGATAGACAAATATAACATGCATAGTTGTGAACTCTACCCTATTAGATAAAGTAAGGATGATGCAGTTATCAAATTCAGAGGGTCTAGTCCTATGGGAAAGTGTGGAAGGTGAGGACCCACCTCCTTGTTTGACCATATGTGTTGATGAGATCTTACATTTCCATGGATGTGTTTGGGTTCTAGTGGATATACATGGGGATATGATGTGGGAGTTTCATGCTTCATCTTCAGAACTACCTCCCAGAGTCAGAAAGATGTACCATGACTTGCATCATCAATACTAATGGCCAAGTATGAAAAGTGAGGTAGCTAGTTTTGTTACGAGGTGTTACACCTATCAGCATGTGAAGGAGGAACATGAACGACCAACCATAATTTTATAGAAGTTACTTATTCCAAAGTGGAAATGAGATGATGTCATAATGGATTTCATGACTTGTTTACTAAGGTCTCCTTGAGGTAACAATGTTGTGTTGGTTGTTGTTGATGGGATCAAAAAGGTTGATCATTTATTGCCTATCAAGGATACCTTCGATGTTAATTTTCTTGGATGTTTTTACATCAATGAGATAATACAATGTCACATGTTCTCATGTAGTATCATTTCAAATAGGGATTCACACTTTACATCTCTTTTCTTATAGAGTTTTCAAAGAGCACTGGGTACATAGGTTATTCTGAGCATTGTCCACCACCCTCAGACTGATGGCCAATCAGGGTGTATGATACAAGTACTAGAGAACATGATGACATAATGTGTCCATGATTTTGGGGAATCATGGGAGAGACAAATTCGTCTAGATGAGTTCATCTATAATAAAAATAATCAGGAAACTATATAGATGTCTCTTTACAAGGCTTTGTATGGTTGTCTATGTAAATCACCCTTGTGATGGCTAGAGACGGTTGAGGTAGCTTTACTGGGACCTTATCCCATGCAAGGGAATTCTGAGTAGATCTAGTTTATTTAGAAGCAGATGGATACTACACAATCTAGATATAAATCTTATGTCGATCACCGTATATGACCTCTAGAGTTTGAGGCCAAGGATCAAGTCTTCTTATGTGTTTCACTAAGGTTGGGACATAGAAAGATCATGATACGGGGTAATATTTCACCACTATATGTTGGTCAATTCGAGATTCTTGAGAGATTCTGATCAGTATACTATTAGTTTTAGTTACCTCAGCGGTATTGAGACATGCATGACTTCTTCCATGTATCACAAGTATTCCATTATAATTCGGACCCATTTCACGCTTTTCAACCCGGGGAGGTTGAGCTACAATTTGACGCGTCCTTCAAGGAGCATCTAATTCGTATTATTAATAGGAGCATGAAATTTATACAAGGTTATTATGTTCCTCAAGTATAGGTTCTATGGATGAAAGACCATTAATAATATAATACTTAGGAGACGGAGGCTGACAGACGTGCTCAGTGACCGGATTTTTATCATATGGTCCTTGAATACCCTTGAGAGGGAAAATCGGGGAAGAATTGCTTTAATGGTGTAAAATTGTAAGATCCTAGGTTTTTCGTGAGGTATGAATCTTTAAAATTCTATTTTGGCATAGACCCTAAGTTGGTCCAGGGGCCGGTTGGGTTGTTTTTGGGAATTAATAGGCAAGAAGGTTGTGTACCGATTATAGGCCAATTACAAGATGTGTAATCGGATTACAAACTGTGTAATCTGATTTCATAACATGTAATGGTTTGTCTAGGACCTTTTATGATGTGTAAGGGTTTTACCCCATTAAATGGAAACTGAGAATTACACACCATGTAAGTAAATTACTTGTCATGTAATTTCCCGACTATGTTTTTTAAAAATAGAGGCAGGGACCTCAACTTTTTTGGACAGAAACATTTTTCTCCCTCTTGAAGCCAAAAAATTTCTTATCGAGATTTTCAGATATAGAACCCATTTGGATTCTATTTCTTTCTCTGTCAACTTTATTGGAACCACGACGGTAAGATATTTAATCATTTTTTTTCCATTCTCGATTCATCATAACAATAGTTGCATTGTCTGTATTTAGGCTTTTATGCCCTAGTATCTTGTTCTTCATATGTTCTTTACATTTATTCCCAACCAGGATGAATTAGGAATTGAAAATAGATGAGAAATCCACTAATGAGATAAGGTAGGTGGTCTATAATTTTCTTTCAGATTTTGATTACTTATAGAGCTATTGACCTTTTTTCTTCCCGATAGACTTTTTATCTCATGTCCGATTTAAAGTGTTAATCTGAAATAGATGAGGTAGGACCAGTTTGGGACTCCCTTAGGTTCTTTGAGATACGTTTGTGGTGGAACAACCAACCCATGGACACCCATGGGGTGATCCATGCCTTTACTTTGGTTTTTACCGTTGATGAACTACCCATGGGGTGTGACCTCGAGTTTTCCTAGTTTACAGAAGCTCGATTGTACTTAAATGAGGATGAATTACATATATAGGGTACATCATGACTCCTTACCTTGTTTTATTATAATATTCCATGCCTAACATGATTAAATACTTAAATGGATCTTTTTAAATGAGTGGGTATACTCATTGGCTATTTTTAGATTGCTTAAATAGTTTTGTTGGTAATTATGATTAATGGGTGGCTATACCCATGTGATGTGTTAAATGGAAATTGTTGATAAGTGCGTGGGTATATCCATGTGACATGATTAAATGAAATTGGAGTACATGAGTGGGTATAATCATGAGATGTAATGGTTTAAATGAGTGGGTATAGTCATTGAATTGTTTTGAATGTAATTGTTTATAAGAGTGGGTAGACTCATATGGTTTGAAATTGTTAATGACATGGAATGATTGATTATTTACATAGATTCCATGAATGGATCTCCATGGATCTGGAATGTGGTAGTGGACACCTTGGATGATTACACACCTTTGGTATTTATTCCATGAGATTACTTAGGCTTTGCTACCCCTTGGATCCAACTATATTGGACTCACATAAGACATGTTGGTACACAAGATCCTAGGATTCCAACCAGTTCCTATGCCAAGTTTTCATCGAGTTTCTCCAGAGACTCGAAGAGGATGCATTGGTCTTCAACACCATAGATCCGGCCCTTCGTGATCTACACATCATTATATGGATTGACTATTGTATGTATGATTGTAGTTGTATGACAAGGCCGTGGGTTTTTTAGTTTTCATTATACGTTAAGGATGTGTGGACATGATATGGATAGTTATGTGGAGAGGTTGTTTTTTTGTTTATATTTCCTTTAGATGACCTGTTAGGAGCCAAAACTTGTTGCAGGGAGCCACAAGAGGTTGTTTGTATTACTTGTTTGTAGTGGTTATATGCCCTGGGCTTTCACACATACATTACTACTTACTTTCACATGTTTAGAAAATTTCATAGCACTTCTTAGAACTGTATAGATATTTAGGTGGAAACCTATTCGGATGTTTATCTCCCATCCTATTTTGGCCACCTTTGGGACCCAAACAGATTATATAGTTACTGGTGATAGTAGGGAAAAAACTCTAAATCTATTTATTGATCATTGTTTTAGAGCATGGGAGTATAGGACTAAGATGATGTATGCGATGCTATAGAGGAACTTTTCGGTCTTTTTGGATTTTTGATACTTGTATTTTATTATATTTCTATGTACCTATCTTGGATATTTTCTAGATACATGTATCATCTTTATCATGGTATATGAGACACTTCTTGCTTATTACATATTCTTGTCTTTCTTGTCTATTTTATCTATTCTCTTTTTATTGTATCTCCTTCCACTATTTAATGTGATTGAATTCCATTATGATAAATTATGGTATTGGGGGTATAGTCTCCCAAATGACTCACCTAGTCCCTAACTGCTAGTCATAAGCCTCTGGCATTTAGGAAGATGTGCTTGAGGCCATGTAGCCATCCGGGATTGGGGCATAGTTGAGTGACATCTGGGTTTGGGATGTTTTATTTGTACAATGATTCTATGATTTCATTTCAAAATTCATTGATGTCATATGAATATATAATAATATTTTTTACATGTACATACTATATCACATCTAGGTGTGAATAAAATTCCTTAATGTAAAAAATACAATTTTTTGGGTGATAAATTTTGTAGTGAGATAAATTCCTTAAACTAATAAAAAATACTATGGCTGATAAAATTCATAAAGTGAGAAAAAAAAATTCTACTGAGAGAAATCCAATTGTTTGAGAGGTTAGAGAGATGGTATTTCTTGGTGTCTTTTATAGCTTTAGAATCGATAATAAAATTTTATATTCCACTTTTAGGGTAAGATTCAGTCAAACAATGTTATCTAGCACTACAAAAAATAGTGGTCTTAGTGAAAGTTTATTAGTGGTAGTTCAAATAATAACTTGTAATAAAATTATTAAATATATTTTAAATATAGGGGCTGTTTCAATGAAACCATGGCTAATGTTTTAAAAAAATTATGACCCCACAACCTCCACCTGATGCCCTAACCCCCTCGCTCGTTGGTCATGCCTCTCCCAGATGCTGGTGACTGCCCCTCCACCTTGGCGGCGCCTCTCCTCAATGTCGGCAATCACCCCTCCCTCTTGGCCTCGCCTCTCCCCAACATTGGTGACCACCCCCACCTCGATCACGACTCTCCCCAGTGCTAGTGACTCCCTCCCTCCCACTACCCCCCACCAATCCCTCAGCCCCACCTATCCATGACGTTGATGACCACCCCTCCCCCTCGACCCTGCCCCTCCCCCAACATCGGTGACTGCCCCTCTCCCTCGATCCCACCTCTCCCCAATTCCAGTGACTGCCCCTCACTCTCAATCATGCCTCTCCCCATCGCCAGTGATTACCCCCGTCTACCCAACCTATCCCCGACACAGGTGACCACGCCTCCCCCTTGGTCGTACCTCTCCCCAATGTAGGTGACCACCCCTCACCCTCGACCCCACATCTCCCCGACACTGACCCCCCTTCTCTCCGACAACATACCTCTCCCCCCTTCCCCCACTTCCCCCCTGACGGTTCACCCCTCATCCTCGATGTTGACCACCCCTTTTTCCACTCTCACATATGATCCTTATGACCCCAATCCCACATGCTACCTGATGATGACCCCACAATGGCCCCCCCTTCTCCCTGATGTCGATCCCCAATGGAGACCCCTCTCCCCCATTTCTCGGAGAGTGCAATCCCCAATCGTAAAGTGTAATTTTTTTAATATTGTATGATTGGTTTGATATATCATTATGTAGTATATCATATTGTATAATAAAATGAAACGTTTTATCACTTAGGAATCCTATACACATAAATATCATTAATACCTATTATCAATGGGGATCATGAATCATTTATATGATTAATGCTTGTTTGTCTGTGGGGTAATAAATAGTTTGTAGCTACATGAATCATTTATCCCTCATGAATTCTTGGTGGGTAAGACTTAGTGAGTTTGGGATAATTATTGATTAGAGGATAGTAAACCATTTGGTTTTATTGATTATTCACTAATGTTTTAGTATGCTTCTTTTACACTGGAATGAGACTTTCTAAGTAAGAACATGCTGAGTGTACATGTATGTTCACCATGAATTTATATACTATATTTATAGAATTATAGGATAAATTAGGCGACCGAGATTAATGAAGTTAATTGATGTTTACTTTTAATTGTACTTGTTGGATTAACCATTTATATCTTTATATCTGAATATACAGGGAGAATAGTCAAAATCCAATACCTATGGATAAAATTTGGATTACATTACCTCAAAACACACCTTTTTATGAAAAGAGTTTGAAAAAAAAATTATGTAATTAAAAACTAATCCCTAGATGGTATAATAAAATTTTGTATGTCCTAATTTAAAATTCAAGTGATGGTTAAATAGAAATGAAGTATATGATCATTTTATTTAAAAAAAATTTTCTGCTCAATATGTATGTAGGATTTGTCATTGTAAATATAGTGTTATAGAAATTAAAAACAAATATAATCCTATCAACGAAACACAAAGTGACCCTCCAGAGAGGAATTCAGTTTGAAATTTGATAAATGAACCATTTGTCTCTGTAGGATATAATGTCCTATATTTAAATAGATCAAAAAATCCTTCAATTGACCCTGAGAATTTCAATCCTTTTAATAAGTTAAATGTCTAAAAAAACGAGATTTATGAATTAGTTGAAGATGTGCAACAAGAACTGTATGAGGGGTGTGATATGTATTCAACGTTTTCATTTCTACTAAAGTTGTATCATATAAACATTCTCTATGAAATTATTGACAATGAAATGTACATGATTATAGAGTTTCATCATGATGAATTTAGTGAAGCTATGATCCTTCCATCATTATTTGAGATTTATAATGTCATAAATAAACTTGTACTGTATTATACAAAGATACATGAATTCTTTAATGATTTCAGGCTTTAATATGTAGAAGATTACGACAATGTAGAATTCATAAGATTTCATAAAAGTATATGAAAGTCAATGGACAAAAATGAGAGTATAAATCAATGCAACCCCAAGAAGAAGAAAAAAAGAAAACCCCTTCACCTTTATATCATTACATTCTTCTGATATGATTCTTGAAAAGTTTATTGATGGAATAAATGACTACATACGAAATGAAGTGACATGATCAAGATAGTAATGATGGCTTGATGAGACATCCAAAAGATTCAACACATAAAAAATGATTGATTCATTATATATATATTTTTCTTCAAATCTTAAGAATTCACATTTGGGATTGGATTCTGATGGTTTTAACCCCTTTTGTACTTTAGGTTCTAATTATAGTATTTGGCTAGTTGGTTTGATCCCTTATAATCTACCTCTATAGATGTGTATGAATAAATATTATTTTTTTAATTCGATGATTATTTCTAGAAATAAAATGCCTAGAAATGGAATTGATGTATACCTTCAACATCTAATTAAATAATTGAGAGGATTATGGGATGATGGAATGGAAACATATTGCACTTCAATGAGAAGACTATTAAATATACTTGCTAATTTTATATATAAAATTGCTAACATTCCTGGATTAGGAAATTTATCTAATTGGAACACTCATACTAGTTTGTCTTGTCTAGATTGTAATTTTGTTCATCAATGATAACCTCATAAAAGAAAATGATGTTTTATGCATCATCATTGATTTCTTTATTTCTTCTCATAAATCTAGGTTTAACAAGACACAGTAAAATGAAGATATTAAACTGAGAAATCCACTAAAAGTTTTATTAGGTTCAGAAATCATGGGACAATTAATGAGTATCATTTAAGAATTTGGATAATATAATCATTTTAATGAAGGGGGAAAAGGGGACAAGGTACAATATTTGAAGCATCTGGAACAATAAAATAATGGGTATATTTTTAAAAATTCCTTATTAGGATTTTAATTTGATATGTTAAAATATTGACATAATGAATATTTAGAAAATATTCTATTGCAATGTAATTTTCACATTTCTTAATGAGAAGGGTAAATCAAAGGATTACCTTAATGCTTATAAGAATTGGGAGTTAGTGAATATAAAGCATGATTTTTGGGAAAATGAGAATAGAAAGTATCCTTCGACTATTTTTAGAATGGAAAATTAAGAGAAAGGCATATTCATTCAATCATTAAAGAACTTAAATGTGGAATCTGGATATTCAAGTAATATATCAAGGTGCACTGACTAATAAAATTGAATGTTACATGGAGTGAAAAGTAAAAACTAGAGTATTTTGATGGAACAATTGATTTCATTGGAATTTTTTAATATGTTAACTAAAAAATAAACTATTATACCTTTTTCAAAGAGCTTTGTAGAAAAAATATAAATCCAATTTATCTTGATAAACTCTAGGAAAGAATTATTTTGAAATTTTTTTAATTGAAGATGTTATTTCCCCTTAATTATTATTGTGATGATTCATTTGATTGTTCATTTGTTTGAAGAAGCTAAACATGGATGACCAGAACATTATCAACTGATGTATCCAATTGATAGGTACAATGATATTATTATTATTTTCATTAGTGAATTTAATTTTCTTAAATTATTGCATAATTTTTTTATATGTTTCTAAATTTTATATCAGTTACCTAGGTCATTTGAATATATGATGAATAAATATCAACCAAAAGCTATATTGCTAAAGGTTACATATCCAATGAGTGACAGACCTTGTATTCATGCTATGTGGATGGGATTGAGACTAGATTCAACCATGTTTAATGTTTTGATAATATCTCCACTAATTATCAATTTGAAAACTAGTTATCAATATTTCCCATTATTGTATAACTAATTGAAAAGGGGTCAAATATTACACTGAATGAATTGGAGTTTCTATAAGCACATAGATATATACTGCTCAGTAGTCTTATTACAGATCCATTTATTGAAGAATTGTGATGTCAAACAAATATGTGATTAAGGGGTAGATATTTAAATGAGATGGAATTAAAAGAAATATTTTAATAAGGATATTCTCAAATGGATCACCCATTAGGTAAGTATATACTCATATTAATATTATTGACATGTAGTAATTTTGAATTTGTTAAAACTGAAACATTATATCTTATTTTCTAGATAATGAATTTTGAAAATCATGCTGAAATATAAAATACCTTAATGTTTTTTTTGCTCGAGGTCCTATAAGAAAGTCTATGATATTAGATGACTACAATATTCATGGATTTAGGTTTCATACCATTTATCAGGAAGAAGACTTAAAAACTCAAAATAGTGTTGTATTTACACTTACAGAGGTGGGATATTTTGGAAATTTGGATGATATAATTGAATTAAACTATCATGGTTAGTTTTTGGATTTCTTATTCAAATGAATGTGGGTTAATATTGATATGTGTATAATGATTGATTCATTACATTTTTATTCTATCATCTTCTCTCGATTTATCGATACCAATGAGTACGTAGAGAATGATCCATTTATCATGGATTCGTAAGTGAAGATTGTTCATTATTTGTATGTTGTAATACATGAATGTTAGAGTTTATTTACACTTAAAGTAGAGAGACTTATATTATATGAGTGATAAAGATCAATTGGTACTTTGTGACAGTGAAAAAAAATCAACCACAAAACATTGAATAATTTTTAACTGACAATATGGAAACCATAGAACATGAAATATAGGTTGAAAATGCAGCACTCGTCACAATGAAGGTTTATAATAATGAAGATAATGAAGATTAAGATAATTGAATGTATAAATTGGTAATGAAAATATATTACAATTTCTCATTGATAAGTGGTTCATACATATAAACATTGTTCTAGTTTTTCTTTTCACATTTTGAAAAAATTATTTGTTTTTAATTTTCTATTCATTTAATATATCTGAACAAATTTAATTGCAAGAATGATGAGAACAAATAATTTTCAAAATCCTAGCTGGTTATCATCTCGTAGCACACCACAAATACCATCAGCTTCAGTGGATCTGAGTGATTCGTTTGTACTTTAGACTACCAGTGAGGTAGCCATTCCCTTGATGTTTTCAGTATCCCACCATCCAATTCAC
The DNA here is from genome assembly GCA_963277665.1 of Viscum album. Lineage (NCBI taxonomy): Eukaryota > Viridiplantae > Streptophyta > Magnoliopsida > Santalales > Viscaceae > Viscum > Viscum album. The sequence continues at coordinate 982,505,223 of OY728148.1, read as the reverse complement.
CTCCAGCTATGGAGCAGTTGGTCATCCCTTCATCTTGTTGATATTGGTGAGTTACTATTACTGGTATGTATGTCATTGTAAAAAAATATATTTTATTAATTGTTTAATTCATTTTTAAAATGGATAAATATAACAATAAATGATATATAAATATGAACATGAAAGATGTGTGAGACCTGAATGAATTAAATATTATCATTCCATTTGATGAGTTTGGGGTGCCAACTAATGATGTTTCTCGAATCTAGGGGATGATTATTAGGCAGCTTATTTGTGATACAATGAGATTTCCATTAATTATAATTATTGGAGGCATATTCCTACAACTTGTAAAATTGATGTTTTTGAAACATAATTAAAGGTAATTTAATTTACTATTCCATGATAACTAATTTATATGACAAGAATAAAATTTTGGAATATACTTATACAGTGTTATGTTTTTTATTATTAGATGTTTTTTCATTTAGATGTCCCAGGCTTTATTTCACACCCATGCATAATGAAAAAATTAGGAAAGAAATAGTGAGATTTTAAATGAATATTATGACATGAGTTTAATGAAATATAATTGGACTCATGATAGATTTATGAGAAAGTGTGTGAATGAATTTCTCAATATGAAATGGAATTCGTTTGTCGATATTAACAGAGATACATCTCATGAGGTAATTGCATATTTTATAGTATCGTAATAACATAAAAAAAACAAAATTATAATTTTTATTAATGTTTCTATTTTTTGTAGGAATTATTGAAGAAAATATTTTGAATCATGAAAAATAAATCATTCTTCATATTAGTGTGCGTTAGAGTTTTTTTAGAAAAAGATTAATTTTGGTTTGTATTTTATTCATTATTATTTTTATCATTTTATTATAAGTCAAATTGATTATAACATGTTTATATTTTTTATAAAGGCTAATGAATTAGGTTACTCTATTGGCCATACATAGATGTGGTTTAAAGTGAATAGGGAATCTGATGTCAGTTTTGAAGATGACCCCACCAAAGATGTTAGAGTAAGTATTTTTCATTATAATTTCATGTTATTTCATTACTATAAAAAAATAATGAAAAATATATTATCAGAAAAAAATACTTAAACCTAATTTAATGGGGCTAGATACATGGATAAAATGATGCCAATTCAGCACAGTTTGATACATCTATCCAACCCCAGTTAATTGAGTTTCAGGGTTATTTGTTGTTATAATTTATTTTTCAATATTATGTTTTTATAGTAATGAAATAACAATACATTGTAATAAATAACTTATTAATTAGATAATATTATGAAGATAAAATATTTTCAAAAATAATTGTTTTTGTTTTTGTATTAATAGGTTCAAATTCAAGAAATATGGGATGTGAACCCTTCAAAATCAACATCAGTTTCCCAGATCGATGAAGTTCCAATTATTTTAGGGACAGAGAATACCAGAAATGTATAGGGTATGGGTTATAGACCTACTGAATTAGTTGTCTTTAGTAGGGAGTCATCATCAGTTACTAATACACCTAGTGGGGGTTTGAGTAGCGCTATGTATTGGGAATCACAAAGATAAATTGCAAGGATGAAAGGAAAAGTGAGAGAACATGACTCTTATAAGAAAACATAGGATCAATAGTGAGAGAAAATGGTAAATGATTTAGTTTTTATATTTAAATGGATTACTACAACAATACCCAAGGAAATTTCTAGCCTTATAGCTTATCCTATCAAGGTAAATTCTAAATTTCATATATCATTCACACATTTTCAATGAACACATACAACTTCCTTAAATAAAACTAAAAGGACACATTTATATTGAAAACATGCACATTGAGTCAAACTGACATCATCTTGCGCCAGATTGACATGAGTTTGATTTATACACATAAAAAATAAATTATATATTGTTATCCATAAGTTTGAAAATAATTGAAGCTCATTTTCTCAGTTTTGACATAGTAAATTGTTTGTAATGGTACAAAAGCCTTTAAAAATATTTGTGTGGGGGGGGGGTCAAAAATAGGAATTATATTCCATATCTACATAAAACTAGAGGAATATGATTGTTGGTTGATTTTTGAAATGTAGGAATAGATGACATATCATTTCAAGTTATAGTTTACCTGAGATGTGTGTAAATGTATTTTTAGTGTTTTTAAACACTAAAACATGTGGGTAATGGTTCAAACCATAGAAAACGATATCATATTGACATAAAATCATCGAATTATTTTTGACATGCACTCATATAATAATTATCAATTAGACTTGCAGTGCAGTCAAAATGCCTTAGTAAATAGTTTTTAAAGGTACTAAATCCTTTAAAAACGCATGATAGGGGCTCAAAATTAGAATAATGATGTTGGATTTACATGAATTTATAGGAAAATAACCATGGATTTTTTTTGAAATGTTGGAACCAACAAAATTTTATTCCATGTTACAATTTTCCAGGGATTTCTGTAAATGCATTTTTAGTGTTTTAAACTACTAAAACATGTGTATAATATTCCAAACCATAGAAAAAAACCTCATATTGACTTGAAATCATAAGAAGACCATTATTGAATTATTTTTGACATGTAATCATAGACAAAAAATTATTCGGATGTGTTGTGTGGTTGGAATGACTTATTAAATAGATTTTAAAGGCATCAAAGCCTTTAAAAATGTGTGTCGGGGTGTCACAACTAGGAAACTTTCATCATATTTCCATAAAACAAGATAGGAAAAAAATTATATATTTATTTTTGAAATATATGACCCGATGATATGTCATTATGTGTGACAAATTTTTTGGAATATTCATAAGTGGGTTTTTAGTGTTTTAAACCACATAAACATGCATGTAACAATAAAAACAATAGAAAACGACATCAGATTGAAATGAAGTTATGAAAAAACCATTTTTAGTTATTTATGATGTGTATTCATAGATAACACATCAATCTGATATGTAGTGTGGTCGAAATGGATGGTAAACTATTTTTAAAGGTCTAAAAACCGTTAAAAATGTGTGTTAGAGTGTCAAAACTAGGAAAACATTGTCAGATTCCCATGATATTATATAAAAATGACTATAGATTAATTTTTGAAATGTTGGAATTGATAAAATCTCATTATGATTTATGGTTTTCCTGGGATTCCTATAAACACATTTGTAGTGTTTTAAAAGAGTAAAACATAAATATAATGGTGAAAACTATAGAAAAATAACTCATATTGATGTCAAATCATGCTAAATTAACTATTGTGTTATTTTTTACATTTACGCAAAGACAACACATCAATCTAACATGTGGTGTGGTCGGAATGACTCGGTAAACGATTTTTAAAGATATTGAAGCCTTTAAAAACATGTATCTGGGGGTCAAAACCAGGGAAACATCAGTATATTTATATGAAATAAAAGCAAAACATAAATATATTTGTTTTTGAAATGTTGGAACCAATAGAACATCATTCTACGTTCTTTTTTTCCTAGGATGCTCGTAAATGTGTTTTTTGTGTTTTAAAACACTATAATGTGTGTGTAACATTCAAAAATAGAGAAAATGGCCTCATATTAATAGTAAATCAGTGTAAATATACCAATTAGTTATTTTTGACATGTAATCACCAACAACACATCAATATTATGTGCGATGTAGTCGGAATGGCTCAGTAAATTTTTTTTAAAGGTAACAAAGCCTTTAAAAACATGTGGTGGGGGTTCAAAAACAGTAAAAAAATCATTATATTACTATGAAATTATAATTCAATAGCCATTGGTGGAAATTTTTTAATCTATTAATATATGAGATGTCATTTTGAGTTACTATTTTATTCAGAATCCCATAAATTCATTTTTATTATTTCATAACACTAAAACATGCAACAGTCAAAGACATAGAAAAAAAATCAGATTTATGTCAAATCACGGGAAAACCAGTATTGTTTTATTTTTGAAGTGTATGACTAATGTCAATATGATCTGAAGTGTGGTCAAAATGGCTTGGTAAATAGTTTTTAAAGGTACCGAAGCCTTTAAAAACATGTTTTTTTTGGGGGGGGGGGGTCAAAACCAGGAAAATGTTGTCATATTTCCATGAAATCATAGAAAAATTACCATAGATTTATTTTTTGAAATATAAGAACCGACATATCATCATTTTAAGTTACAGTTTTCCTAGGATGTCTTTAAATGGATTTTTAGTGTTTTAAAACACATGAATGTGTGTGTAATGGTAAAAACCAATGAAAATTAATCAATATTGAAATGAAATCATGGGAAAACCACTGTTGAGTTATTTGTGATGTATACACACTGACAACATGTCAATCCGACAAGTGGTGTGGTCAGAATGGATTAATAAATAGTTTTTTAAAGGTATCGAAGCCTTTAATAACATATAATGGAGGGTCAAAACATGGAAAAAATGATCGAATTACCATGAAATCAAAGTAAAACAACTATTTATTTATTTTTGAAATGAAAGAACTAACGACACATCATTTCATGTTACAGTTTTCCTAGGATACTTGTAAACACATTTTTAGTGTTTTAAAACACTAAAACATGCATGTAATGGTAAAAACCATAGAAAAAGATCTCAAATTGTCATGAATTCATGGTACATATATATTTTAGTTATTTTTTATGTTTACACATAGAAAAAACATCAATATTACGTGTAGTGTGATCAGAATGGATCAGGAAATAGATTTTAAAGGTATTGAAGCCTTTAAAAACATGCATAAGGGGGTAAAAACCAAGAAAACATCATCTAATTTATTTGATATCATAGTAAAAAAGAAAAAATATTTATTTTTTAAATTTAATAATTGATGAAACATCATGTTTACATATGGTTTGTATATGATTCCTTTAACATGTATTTAGTGTTTTAAAAAACTAAAATACGCATATAATAGTCGAAACTATAGAAAAAGACTACAGATTGATGTGAGATCATGGTAAAACCCCCGTTAAGTTATTTTGGACATGTAATTGTAGAAAACATGTCAATTCGGTGTGTTTTGTGGTCAAAATGGACTGATTAATTGTTTTTAAATGTATCGAAGCCTTTAAAAATGTGTATTGGGGGGGGGGGGGGGGGGGTCAAAACTAGGTAAACATCATCAGATTGCCATAAAATCAGAGGAAAATGACCATATATTTATTTTTGAAATTTAGGAAATGAAGTAATTTCATTTCAAGTTAGGTTTTTTCTAGGATGCCTATAAATTGGATTTTAGTGTTTTAAAACACATAAATGTGTAGGTAACAATCAAAACCATAAAAAACAACCTAAAATTGATGTTAAATCAAAGGGAAAAACGCCATTGTGTTATTTTTGACTCTTATGTGTAGAAAACACATCAATTTGATATGAAATGTGGTCACAATGGCTTAGTAAATGGTTTTAAGGTATTTAAACCTTTAAAAGCGTGAATCGGGGGTTAAGACATGGAAAACATCATCGGATTGCAATGAAATTAGAGGATAATGACTATAGAATGGTTTTTGAAATGAATGAATTAACAACAAATCATTCATATTATAGGTTTTACTAGGATTTCCATAAACACATTTTTAGTGTTTTAAGACACTAAAACATGCGCGTAATGGTAAAAACCATAGAAAAAACCCTCATATTGACATGAAACCATGGAACAACCACCATTGATTTAGTTTTTAAATATATTATATGCTTTTATAACATATTCTTTAAAAAAATAAGTAAAATTTAAGCACATTGTAGATCAATTTAAAAATCAATTAGAATTTATTATACTTATCCCTTTTTAGTTTCAAGTGTTGAATCATATTTTAAATAGAAATATTTATGTTTTAAAAGTATTTTTCATGGTATATTATTTGTTCTATGTTAAAATGTCTTCTGTTATATTAACAAAATAACAAATTTTATGTGCAACATTATAAATGTATTTCATTTCTTTTCACTTTTGCATTTTTTTTTCATAAATGTTATGGTTTTTAATGTAGGTGATAGATGTTAACCAAAGGAAAGTGGTTGACCATTCAATTCAAGAAATGATTTTTAAGGTAGTGGTGATGGTTCTTAGTTTCTTTGGTATGTTTAAATTTTATCAATGATTCTATTGTAATTCTGATTTATTATGTTTAGTTTAAATTTTCTTCTTTTTTATTACAATTGAAGAGATTATGTGGTGTGTTTAAATTTATGAGATGAAGTGGATGTATAAGGATGAAAGATAGGTCATGTGGTCGGAATATATTGGGCATGGGTTATTGTTGGACATATTTTATATGTATATATTGATAATTGAGGTATGGGTTGATTGAGGTAATCGGTTGACTGAGGTTATGATGACTACGAATGTATATGTATATAACTACAGTTGTATCTTTAATGATGTATATATGATGGGTTTATTGTGAATTTATGTTTTAGTTAATTACATGTCAAATTTTTCATATTTATATTTTTTTATTTAAATTTTTTAAAAAGAATATTTTTTAAAAAATATTGAGGGGTGATTTTTAAGAACCACTATTAAAAAAATGAATTTGAATCATAATTAACAGTGGTAAATATTAAATACCAATAATCCTAACATCCACCGATATATTTATAAATTGTTAGGTTCATCTTATCTTTATTATTTTCAGTTTTTTTTAAAAAAACATTAAATAAAATGAAAATCATTGCTAAATTCTAAAAAATAACATTAGAAACCAGCTCTAAATGAATCAAACTACTGTGAAATGACTGGAGAACATGAAATACAAGGAGATTTTAGTAAAAACCACTAAATAATTAGGCAATGTTTTAAACTACATCCACTAGAATAAAAAACCACTACTAAGAATGGTATTTTTTGTAGTATGGGGTCTTTTTTTAATTGTTTTTGTAATGCCTTCACCTAAAACGTCGGGTTTGAACCAGAGTGCTACAAGACCTCATGTATGTCTCCCCGCAAACAAGAGGTTTTTGACTATAAGTGGGTGTCTATGTCCATTAGTGGGGAGACAATACCCATAGTATCATGTCATAATACAAATAATACATAATAAATAATATAATAGAAACTAGTGTAATTATGTTGAAACTTAAAGATGAGACACATGTCATACAATAATAAATGGGCTTCTAAAGTGGAAATCCCTACTAGAGTAATAATAAGAAGATAAATAAATAAATAAATCATCAGGGTCCTCCGGAGTCCATCTCAATATACTACCATCTCCATTCTCATTTTCTCAGCCATCAGCCACAGGTCCCTTTTACTTATCCAAATCCCTAATCATAATGTCTGAATGTACATCGATATTTTTATGCAAGATGTTAGTAATAATATTAAGTTGGAAACCACTAATTCATCCTTAACATGTGTGATAATGTTTAACTGGTGAATTCTGTGATAATAATAAATGAAAAATAAATCATAAAATATGAAATCACATAACGAGTGGTAGTGTGTTAACCAAGCAGCTACAACCCCTGATTGTACTTGCATCAGCTACATATTAAATGGAAAGTCAATATTTCGAATGTTATCAATATATGGACATGAGACTAGTGATAATACTTCTTGGAATTGTGTGTACGTACTACTCGACATCCACTGAGCTCGAACATTAGATTTCTGCTCCCACATCTCTTCTTGGATCTATCCATACTTCCAAATGATCTGGAAAAGTGGCACCTTATGATTGGTTTGGGAGTAGTGGAAGCATGTGGTGGTGGGAAATATATTAAATTTTTTTATGTATATTTTCTCAAAACCAAGAGTGAGGTGCTTGAACATCAAATTGTTAATAAATTTATTTAATGTCATAAAAAATTATAACCTTATCTTATGAATATTTCTTCATTAATGATGTCAATCATATGAAGAGACCCTTTCAAATTTCCTTCATTGCGCTATGAAGATCCAAGAATAGAATTCCACTAGAGAAAATCTACACATGCTCCATTGATATCTGATTATTGTTAAATGGTCTCTATGTGATAGTGTGGGGAATCAAATGTCTTGCATTGTTCATTCTTGATCACTCATTCTTTAATCTTGAATAAATCTCTCAAACATTTATTTTTCTTGATAGGGAGAGAGATAGAGGTGTTAAAAGAAAATTCATTATTTCTAACAGTTATGTATTTTCAATTACCTTCACAATAGCCATAAAAGGATATTTATTGAGGTAGATTTTAGGTTAGGAAATTTTTTTATTGCATTTTATCCCTTAAAAATACTAAAACCATTAATAAACATCATTCCATATAATAATAATATTCTTATTATTATTCTATGGTGCTCTCCAACTTGAGAATCGAAAAATATTTTCTAACCATCTTTTTAATTAATATTATTTATTAGACATTGTCTTGGTCTATTCAAACTCTTCTTTTATTTATTAAACACCTAAATAAATATTTAATTTAAACACTTCATTAATAAATATATATTTTTGATCAATAAAACATGAATAAAATTATACCTCAGTATTGAGAATAATATTTATTCAATTAATTAAATTCAAATTGTATTTACTCAAGATCATCAGAAACACTTAGTGTTTGACCCTCTAGGATTCATTCTAATAGGCATCAATAAATTTGCCTAAAGTCCAAAATTACTATCTAGAAATTAATCAAGGCAACCAAGAGAAATAACTTAATTTTGAATTGATGAAAACTAAAAATGAACACTCACTATATAATATAATCCCTTTATCATAATATCTCATCAAGAAGGTTGCACATCTATGTCACCAACCTATTTTTATTATACATCATTCTCTAAATATCTAAAATAAACACATCATTACACTATGTACATGGAATTTAATGCAATGGTTATATTTCAATCAAACAGACGAGATATCTTATTCTATAAATATAGAAGGGATAAATCCTTATTTAACTTATTCATTAATGACATGTGAGTCATGAAAAGAACAATGTAACCAAACATATCATGTATATATGTCCTCTACGTTTTAATCATAAAATCTATGTGCATGAGTTATAAAATTCATTAATGATAATTTTAAAGTCCAAGTACCATTACACATTCTCACATATATGAATATCTGATGACACCAAAACTTGTGGAATTCCAACTAGTGATTCTTTCTCGTAATCTCCCATATTGGTTATTACCAATTGAGAACTTCATGATAATTAGACTCATCCTCTTATGAGTGCTCTCACATAATATTCTATGAACTATGTGTCCCATCATAGTAGGTTATCCAAGAGAATAACATTCTATAAGAATATAATCATTACACTTCGAGGTTCTCAATATAACAGAGATCTGCTATGACCTTATCAATGTGGCATATACTCTAGGAAATTATTACATTAGAGTCTTATAGAACAATGGAATATATGTAGTATAATATTTTACTAAAATTCAATATATCAAACATACTTGTAATTAAATTACAAATAGCTAATCCTAGGACACAAACTCCAAGAAACTCCCATGAGAACTAGATCCAACTACCTAGAACTTTCAGTCCAATTGAACTCACTTAATAATCATATTTATGGTGAGTAAAGATTTTAGTCAAGGGGTATGATATATTTTCTTCTTTGGAAATACTTCTCACTAAAACCTCACCTCTCTTAAAAAAATCCCTCAAGAGATTATACTTCAAAAGTACATGTTTCGTCCTTTGTTGTGTACTTTTCTCTTTTACGAGAGACACCACTACAATATTATCACAATATAGTGTAATAGGATATTTACTATTATATACCAATTCATGATCTTGGATGATCTTTTTCATCCATAATGCTTATTTATCTAACTCAGAAGTCACAATATACTTGGACTCTACTATAAAATCTATGACCATTGCCTTTTTTGAGCACTTCCTGCTCTCAATTCCTCCATTCAAAGTGAATATGTATCTCTTTTGTTACTTCATGTCATCTTGATATGTTTGAAAACTATAATCTTCCTATCTTTTGAGGATTGGTTCCCCATATCCTCCATAAACTAGGAAAATATCCTCAGTACACCTCAAATAATTAAAGATACTCTTATCATCCATCTAATAGAGGTCAACTGGATCATCTTGATATCTTCTTACTTCACTTTATGCCTAGGAAACATCCATCCTAGTAGATATCATAATATACATGAATGAACAAATCCCTGATTCATATAAAATCTTATCTGATCAATTTATTTCCCCATGTATCTGAGGAAACATTTTCCTGGAGGGATGAATGCCATGTGACATTGGAAACAATCCCGGTAACGCCCCAACCCCGGTTACCCAGAGTCAGTGCCTTATTACATAGCATTGGAATGATCACAAAAGATCAATTTTTGAATGACCGATTAGTTTAGTAGTATTAAAAACACTATATATATTCATAAGTCTTACATTAAATCAAAAAGTAAAAAAAACTACAACAACTTTTTGTCTTCATATACCCTCATACTATCCTTTCATGTCATTCATAAATTACTTCATGGAATCCTGGAAAAAATAAGACATAGAAAGGGGTGAGCTCAGATGCTCAGTAAGGATATCAATACAACAAAAACTTTCATAAATAAGCATAAACATTTAACGCAATGTATAACTAAAACAAAAGCATTTTAAACTTGATATTCAGTATAATATGGGAAAAAATTAAAATGAAGTAATGCCATTTACTTATTCACATAGATATTCTACTAGTCGAATAATCATATGAAATATCAATAACCACTTTTTTAATGATGGTAATCATAATTCTGAACTTTAATTTCATTATTATGGCCTCGTTCCAAGACCTAAGGGATAACTGTAACCGAAACCCAACCTAGAGAGCCTATGTAACAGGAGTCCAACCCAGAGTGCCTCTAATAACCGAACACCATCCCAGAGTGACTCTAATAACCAAACACCATCCCGGGGGGTCTGTAATAACCGGACCCCAACCAAGAGGTCTTACTTTTACCGGTCCCCAACCCAGAACATACTAGTCCAGTAAATTCATATTAAGAAGAAGATGAAATATAACATAAAAATTCGTATTAAAACTAGCATAAAAAATTCCAAAGCATTAATCATAAACCATTAATGGCATAAAATTACTCATCCATATTAAAACATATCAAAAAACCATAAATACAGTATGGATTATTTTTATCATAATAAATCAACATCAAACAAGTGTAAAATTTATCAAAGGATGTTGACATTGATGAAATCAAAACTATTTGAGAGAAAAATCTGTTTTTTGAAATCATTTAAAAGTCACATATTTAGAGATAAAACCTTTAGTTTAAAAACATTAATATAAGTGTATAAGGGAATATTCAAAGTTGTAATAACGGAAGTGAATAACCGGACCTACCATAGAAGTTAATAAAGACATTCTTACCTTAATTTTGACGAAAAGGCTATAAAGTACCTTGTTTGGAAAACAAAGGATAGATTCCTTTATAAACATATTATAAAAAGTAAAAAAAGGGTATAAATTACATTGAACCATATTTTGTAAAATATAAAAAATGTTTTGAAATAAATTTTTAAGAAACATGGATGTGGATGATAAAGAGGTCCCAGAAGATAATTTTGATTAAACAACCTCGGATAATGAAGATATTGTGAAATAACCCTTACCAATTTGGTAACATAGAAAATATACAACCCATGAAAGAGGTATCATACAATTAATATGTAATTACACATAAATTAAATTGTATTATACAAAGAATACAATTATGGGAAGTACATACACCACACACAAGGTAATAGAGGAAATATGGCATGAATCTCACGAGAATTAGGAGTGAGATGAAAACCCCTTACCTTGTACATTTCCTTGGTTTAGGGTAGGTTAACCTCTTATATAATGGTGAAATAATTGCTATTAATTAATAAAAAAATCATATATATTAATATGATATCATATAAGATCTTTTAACACTGCTTTGTTAATAATATCTTTGTATTTTCATCGTTTCAGGTGTAAACTTACTCTTTTTATTTTATATGTTTTGTTATATAAGAGATGTTTGTTATGGATATGTTTGTATATTATTAATATCTATAATTATATCAAGTCCTTAAAAATTATTTTTAATCATCAAATTAGAATTATACATGAAATGATATGATGGGGAATGAATCTCATCGCGTTCGTGGAGACGGTAGTCCGTACGTACGCATGAGAAACAATATCATTATTTTGATATTATAATAATATATAATTAGATGGTATTTCATATATAGAGAATCATTATCATGTTATATTTATAATTTACATGATTTACACATCACTATTATACCCATCCAAATAATAAGAGTTTGAATAACAATTACACCGCGGTGTGGAGACGGTAAGCTGTACATACGCACGTATGGTGACATGTCATTCAAAGGATGGATAGAATATTGAATATGGTTGTACCATATTTATAATAACATAATATTATATAGAATATACTGTAGTTATAATTTTAGAAAGGAAATAACAAATAAAGAAGATGTTGAAAAAGAAATGATCATGAAAAAGGGTGGTGAAACATTACCTCTTCTTCAGGTTCTTACTTTTGATTTGATCAAAAGGGATCTATATGTTCGATTCCTGATCAAAATATGTCCTCTAGGTTGAAGTGAGGGATTTTTATAGAGTATATGGGAAGGGTTTAGCCAAACAAAACGTCTTTGAAGGTGTCAAGAATTGGTTAGAAGTGGTGTCCTTTTATAAGGGGGAGGTGGGGCTCTTTAAGAAAACATAAAGTATTTATTTATAATAACTTAATATTCTCTTTATAACTACTTAAATGTTGATTATTAAATTTCAAAGGGTGGTTTGGGTCTAAATCCTTTCAACCAATAGATTTTAGACAGGAATGGGTCATTATAATAACCTTATCTTTTTGTTTTAACTCTTGGTTAATTTGTTTAATACATACCATGTCACTTTGTATTTTTGTAATATCAAGTTAATAAACATACTATCTACATCCAAACAACCACCAAGTGGTCCATTAATGATACAACTATCATTATATAAGTCCTTTGGCAGATCCTCGTATTTTTAGAAATATAACATCAATTAAAAATATAATATTTGTTTTAAAGACTCTTTTATGTCAATTTTGAGAATATTTAATAATTGTATTTTGTTAATGTCTTAACAACATTATTATTTCAAATAAAATTCATTTAAGTAATCCTAAAATTTCATACTAACCAATATAATTCGTGGATGTCATCAAAACATTCAAATTATATTTATTTAAAAATTTATAATAAAAATTAATGGATTCTTTCATTAATAAGGAAAATATTGCATCATTATTGTGTCATATATATTTTTAATTTTTCAATGTCTAAAAATTAAAATAAAATATAATTATATTTTAAAACTTTTAGTCTTTCTAATAAATATTTAAATTCTAAAATATAACATATATAACCCTATGTAAAAGTTTTTTTTCTCAAAGATATATGATTATGTTATTTTGTATTTACTTTAACATAATTAATATAAAGTGAAATTATCACATAAAATTGGATCCATGTGGTCCCAAAATCGACCCAAAGATGCCCATGATCGTAAATGTATGAAATAATAGTGTTAAGACACATTTTAGGGTAATTTATTATTATTGTAATATTATTTTGTTTACCTTTTATTTACCAGTTTTACCCTTTAACCATGGTAAATAAAATATTTTCCAAAGTAATTATTCAAAATGTCTAAAAATAAAAGTTACCTATCTACAAAATTTGGACATACTGATTCCAAATATGGGGTCCATTTTTCCAAATTCAAAACACAGAAGTGGTAGAAATTAATTTAAAATTAATTGTCGATGTCAAAACAAAAGGCGTGTTTTTACGAAATAATAACTATCAAAAGATTGGCTCTTTTTATGTCCGGTTTAATTGTAAAATTATGTTCAATGACCAAAATTGTATTAAATGGTAAAAATATATTATAAATATACTTTAAAACCACTCAAATTTATAATTTATGACTATTAATTATTTTTATTTAAAAATTTGTTTTTAATTACAATATAGTAATTTTCACTATTAATCATTATATAAAATTTATCCGAAAAGTACCAAAAATATACACTAGGATAATTTCGATATTACGAATCTAAAAATGAATTCAATTTTGAGAGATAAAATTTATAAAATTTCAAAAAGTGGGTATTACTATTCATAACAGCTACTTTGATTGGTCGCGGTGTGTTAGAGTCTCGAAGTTGCGTACAATGCAAGCTATTGATTTATACAAAAGGAAACGTATCATAGAAGATTGGGTTTTTACATTCTATTCACCTTCAAATAATTCTATCCTCACTATTTGAAATTTTTCGTTTAAAATAAAAGGTTAAAAATAGAAAATACCTTTTTGGAAAACCCATATCGGAAATCGGCTTATTAAAATTTAGTTTTAATAAGTGGGAAAGGGAAATGAGAATGTCACCACCAAATTAGGGTTTGAAATAAGATAAAATTGGTGGCAATTGTTGGCATGTAATTAGCGAGAAAACTTAAATATTTATAGGGAGTGATTGAGGTCATCAATCACAAACAAGTGTTGAATTGAGGGCCTCAAAGCCATCAATATCTGATGATTTAAAATATCATCAGTTAAAAAAACATAAGGTATTAGGATAACACATTTTTGGTCTTAGTATACATTCCTTAAAGAATTAATTTCTTCATTGATTAAGACAAATATATATATACATCTTGACAAGTAGAGTTTTCATCCTTCAAATAATTTCTACCACAAACTCATCTTTCACTCCAAAAGATAATAGAACTATAAAATATTATATTCATCATAATAGTATAAGGTTCCAATAATTAAAACATACCATTATAATGAAAAAATATTTTGTAACAACCCAGGACTTCTTGTAGGCTAGTGGTAGGTAATAACGGCCTGTCACACTATGGTTGTTGGTTCGATTCGTGCAGCACTGTCCGACGTGACAGGTTATCGCCTGACCTACAGTTTGTCCATTTCCTAATACTATATTATCATAATATTAATAAAATAATCATAATAAATGTTTTGTCATAGAATAATAATATCCAAAGTTCAACTTAATCCATTCCAAAACATTATATTTATCCAAAATACCTCTATCCAAACTCTCTGTAAATGGTATCTAAATTCAAAAATCAATCGCAACATCAGATTCTCCAAACATAGTAATGTTTCTCTTACTGTAACATACTGAAAATATGATTACCTTATTCATATTAAAACTTTAATGATAGATACAAGTACTGCAATACACTCCTTATATATATCACATTATTCTCATAACCAGAATATAATCATTTAGACCAAAAAAACAAATACATTTATCATTGCTCTTCAACGGTAGTAACAACATAAGCTTGGCCTTGATCCCTTGCCCTTTTCTGAGTTATGTTTCCCTGACACCTTTGACATTCATTTTGATAATCCCCCATTTCTCTACAATTGTAGCATTCAACATTAATAGCCTTTTTCTTTCCCTTCCAATCACGAGTTTGGTGACCTTTTTCTCCACATTTGTAACAAACTCCCATTCCTTTTAGGCAAGTACTGGGGTGTTTCTTCCCACAATTTTCACATAATGGAAAATCATTCATTACCTTTTTCCCTTTATATATCTCTTGCTCCATTGTTATCTTCTTCTCTTTCTTTACTTTATTGTCATAAGATATAGAGAATTCCTTTTCTGTCTTGATAGCACATGAGACAATTACTTCGTACAACGAGAAGGATTGTGAGATCAATACTCGACGATTAAATGGTTTTAAACCATCAAAGAAATGATCAATCTTACTTCTTGGGTTAAGTATATAATATCCATCATAACTTGCTAAACTTGTAAAGTTAGCCTCATACTTTGCGACATTCTCATCCTCTTTTTTTTTCAGACTCAGAAATTGCCTTTCAATATCTGGTCGATGGTCACGAGGAAAGTATTTTTCTATAAAACTCTCGTTGAACTTCTTCCATTCCATATTTGATAATTTGTCATATTCCTTTGTGTTTTGAACCAATGTCCACCATTGGCAGCATCTCTAGTGAGGTGGTAAAATTCCATGATAACTTTTTCCTTTTCAATACTCCCCAAGACATGGAATTTTTTCTCTATGGAATTTATCCATTGCTCAGCTAGTAAAGGATTTGTACTACCATTGAATGTTTGTGGTTTTTACATCATGAAGAAATCTAACCCTGGTCATCCATACTATGGATCAGGGTACTCCATATGGGTAAGGCTATTATTCATAACCTTAGTGAGTTGTCCCAGTATAGTGATTAGTTGATCAGCACCAGTTGCATCACAAGCTCCACTATAATTATTTTAAACAGAAGGAAAATATCTACATGGAGTGTGTGCATTGATACAATTTCCATTCCTTCCAATAGGTTCCATTTCTAAACAATGGTAGAAACTAGATCAGTTTATGAATCAAAATATATAATTCCATACTTGTAAAAAACATTATATAAATTGAACTATTTATGTATATAATCAATAATCATAAAAAAAATGTTTTCATTGAGGATGTTTATACAGATAAACCCATCATAATGATTTGTAATCAAAATTATAATTATCCTAAGAATATCCCCCAGGAGTGTCATAACCAAGAGTGCAGTAAGGCCCATTGTCGTGCACCAATTCCTGTTTGAGTTTAGCTCAATGTGCTATTTTCAGGTTTTACCCCTAGGTACATCTGTGCCAAAGCGGCCTCTACCTGCTCATATCTAGGAAGGGATGTATTTCTCAGAAAACTCACAAAATCTCTACAAAACCAAAATTCTAGGAAGTTCTTCTATACTAATCCTCAATGATCATTTTAGGTCTATGTGCTCTAATCAGTGTTTATCTAAATCTAGCTTCCAAGGTTTGTACTAAAATTTCTCTGATACCAACTATAATGCCCCGACCCTGGTTACCCAGAGTCAATGAATTATTACATAACATTGGCATGATCACAAAAGATCAAGTCTCAAAAGACCAATTAGGTTATTAGTATTGTAAACACTAGATATATCCATAAGTCTTACATTACATCATAAAGTAAAAAAACTACAACAACATCTTGTCTTCATATCCCCTCATACTATTTTTACAGGTCATTCATAAATTACTTCTTGGAATCTTGGAAAAAATAAGACATAGAAAGGGGTGAGCTCAGATACTCAGTAAGAATAACAATACAATGGAAACTTTCATAAATAAGCATAAACATTTAAGGAAATGTATAACTAAAACAAAAGCCTTTTAGAACATGAACTTCAACATAATATGGGAAAAATAAAATGAAGTAATGCCATTTACTTATTCACATGGATATTATTATAGTCGAATAATCACATGCAATATCACTAACCACATTCATAATGATGGAATTCAAAAGGATGAACTTTAATTTCTTTGTCAATGCCTCTTTCTAAGACCTAAGGAATAGCTATAACCGGAACCCAACCTGGAGAGCCTCTGTAACCAGACTCCAACTCGGAGTGCCTCTAATAACCGGACACCAACCCGGAGGGTCTTCTGTAACCGGACCCCAACCGAGAGGGCTTACTTTTATAGGTCCCCAACCCGGAACATACTAGTCCAATACATTTATCTTAAGAAGATGATGAAATATAACATAAACATTCGTTTTAAAAATAGCATACGTAAAGCCAAAACATTAATCATAAACCATTAATGGCATAAAATAACTCATTCATAGTCAAACATATCACAAAACCTTAAATAAAATATGGATGATTTGTATCATAATAAATAAACTTCAAAAAAGTGTAAAACTTATCAAAGGATGTTGACATTGATGAAATCAAAACTATTTGAGAGAAAATTCTCTTTTTTGAAATCTTTTAAAAGACACATAATTATAGAGAAAACCATTATTTTAAAAACATTCTTATAAGGGGGTAAGGGAATATTTAAATGTGTAATAATAGAGGAGAATAACCACACCTACTGTAGATGTTAAAAAATACATTCTTACATTAATTTTGTGGAAAAGGTTATAAAGTGTCTTGTTTGGAAAAAGACGGAATGATTCCTTTATAAAATTATTATAAAAAGTTAAACAAGGTTATAAATAAATTTAACACATATTCTTTAAAATAGTAAAAATGTTTTGAAATACATTTTTATGAAACATGAATGTGGATGATAAAGAGGTCCCTGTAGACAATTACTTATAAACAACCTCAGATAATGAAGAGATTGTGAAAAAACCCTTACCAATTTGTTAACTTACGAAACATACAACCCATGAAAGAGGTATCATATAATGAATATGTAAATACACATAAATTAAGGTGTATTACACAATGAATACAATTATGTGAAGTACATACACCACACAAAAGGTAATAGTGGCAATATGGCTTGAATCTCACGGGAATAAGGAGTGAGACGAAAACCCCTTACCTTGTACTTTTCCTCGGTTGAGGGTAGGTTAACATCCTGTATAATGATGAAATAATTGTTATTAAATTATAAAATAATCATATACATTAATATGATATCATATGTGATCTTTTACCACTGCTTGGTTAATAATATCTTTGTATTATAGTCGTTTCGGGTGTTAACTTAATCGTTTTCTTTTAAATTTTTTGTTATATAATCCTTGTTTGTTATGGATAGGTTTGTATATTATTAAAATATAGAATGATATCAAGTCTTTAATCATTATTTTTAATCATCAAATGATAATTATACATGAATGGATACGATGGGGAATGAATCTCATCGTGTTCGTGGAGGCGGTAGTCTGTACGTACGCACGAGCGACAATTTCATTCTTATTATATTAAAATAATATATAATTGGATGGTATATCGTATATACAGAATAATTATCAGGTTATATTTATTATTTACATGAATTACACATCATTATTATACTCATCCAAACAATAATATTTTGAATAACAATTACACCACGACGTGGAGATGGTAAGCTGTACGTACGCACGTATGGTGACATGCCATTCAAAGGATGGATAGAATACTGAATATGGTTGTACCATATTTATAATAAAATAAAATTATATAGAATATAATGGATTTATTAATTTATAAGGGAAACAACAATGAAAGAAGAAGTTGAAGAAGAAATGATCTTGAAAACGGTGGTGAAAACATTACCTCTTCTTCGGGTTCTTCCTTTTGATTTGATGAAAAGGGCTCCATAGGTTGAATTTATGATAAAACTAAGGCCTATAGGTTGAATTGAGGGATGTTGAAAGAGTATTTGGGGAGGTGATGGTGGATCCCAAAGTTTTTGAAGGGATAATAATTTGTTATAAGTGGATTCCTTTTATAAGGGGGGGGGGGGAGGGGCTCTATAGGAAATACATAAAGTATTAATTTATAATAAATTGATATTCAGTTTCTAAATTCTAAAAAGTGGTTTATTCAAATTATAAGGTGTGTATTGGTTGATATACTTTCAACCAATAGATTTTATACAGGGTTGGGTCATTATATTAACCATATCTTTTAGTTTTAACTCTTGGTTAATTAGTATAAAACATACCATGTCACTTTGTATTTTTATAATATATAGTTAATATACATAATATATATATCTAAACGACTGCAAAGTGGTCCATTAATGATACACCTATCATTATATAAGTTCTTTGGCAGAACATTAGATTTTTATTAATATAATATCAATTAATAATGTAATATTTGTTTTAAAAACACTATAATGTCAATTTTTACAATATTTAATAATTTATTTTTGTAAAAGTCTTAACAACATTATTAATTAGAATAAAATTTATTTAAGCAATCCTAACATGTCATATTAACCAATAAAATTCGTGTATGTCATAAAAGCATTGAAATTATATTTATTTTAACATTAATAATACCAATTATTTGATTCTTTAATTCATAAGTAAAATATTTCATCATTATTGTGTCATATATATTTTTAATTTTTCAATGTCTAAAAATTAAAAATAAAATAAAATTATATAGTAAATATTGTTACCCTTCTAATGAATATTTATAGTCTAACATATAATATATATAACCCTATCTAAAAATTTATTTTCTAAAAGATATTTGCTTATGTTATTTTGTATTTACTTTAACTTAATTAATATAAAGTGTCATTATCACATTCTTGTGGATCCATGGGGTCCCAAAATCGACCCAAAGATGACCATGGTCGGAAATGTATCAACAAATATGGTTAATACACGTTTTTTGTTAATTTATTATTATTATAATATTATTTTGTTTACCCTTATTTACCAAATGTACCCTTTAACCATGGTAAATAAAATATTTACCGAAGTAATTATTCAAAATGTCTATAAATAAAAGTTACCTATTTACACAATTTGGACAACTGTAATCCAAATATGGAGTCCATTTTTCCTAAATAAAAAATCATAAGTCCCAGAAATTAATTTAAAAGTATTTCCCACTGTCAAAACAAAAAGCGTGATTTTAAGAAATAAAAACTATCAAAAGATTGACACTTGGTTATGTCAAGTTTATTGTAAAATTATGTCCAATGAACATAATATTATTAAAAGGTAAAAATATATTCTAAATATACTTTAAAAACATTCAAATTCATAATTTATCACTATTAATTATTTTTATTAAAAAAGTTGTTTTAATTAAAATTTAGTAATTTTCACTATTCATCAAAATATAAAAGTTTTCTAAAAAGTACCAAAATGTTACCCTAGGATAATTTCGATATTAAGAATCAAAAAATGAAGTCCATTTTGAGAGATAACATTTATAAAATTTCAAAAAGTGGGTATTACAATTCATAACAGCTACTTTGATTGGTTGTGGTGTGTTAGAATCTCGAAGTTGCGAACAATGCAAGCTATTGCCTTATTCAAAAGGAATCGTTTCATGGAAGATTGGGGTCTTACAATCCCCTCTTGTATTTTTCCACACCAATTTTCTTATGTATCTTATCAATGTATGTACTTTGACTTTGGATGAGCAAATTCTTGGATCTATCATGATAGATCTTTATTCCAAATATATATTAAGTCTCACCCAAGTCCTTCATAGATAAGCATTTATTCAACCACATCTTAAAAAACTGTAAGACATGTATTTGATTTCATATAAGTAATATGTCATCAACATATATTATTAAGAAAATGAATGCAATCCCATTAATTTTTTGTAGACATAAGGATCACACTAATTCTTTTTGAAACTACATTCTATTATAGATTCATCAAAATGAATGTTACATATCCTAGATATTTGATTTAATCCATAAATGGATTATTTGTCGATTTTTACATATTTTCATCCTTTGGAGTCACAAAACCTTCAGGTTGTTTTATATCAACATCTTCATGATGGTTCCCATTAAGTAAGGCAGTTTTGACATCCATTTCTCAAATCTCATAGTCACAATAAGCCTCAATGTCAAGTATAATTCTGATGGATCTCAACATTACAACTGGTGAAAAGGTTTTATCTTAGTTAATTTCTTGAAGTTATTTAAATCCATTTACAACTATTCATACCTTATTGGTACTGAATTTTCCTTCAAATGTCTAGTTTCCTATTGAATACCCACTTGCAACCAATGGGTTTTACATCCATTGTATGATCAACCAAATTACAGACTTGATTTTGGTATATGGAATCCATTTTAGAATTAAAGGATTATTTTCACTTGGAAACATCTATGCCACTTACTGCTTCCTTTTAGGTAATAAGATCATTATTATAAACTAATAATTAGTCCCCATCCTTGGTGATAAGAAAACCATACCATTCTGGTTCTCTAACCTCTCTTGTACACCCACCCATTACTTGTGTCTCTAGAATAGTTTCTTCTTACATGGGGATTTATAGAACCTCTTCCTATGACAAGTCTTATGTACCATGAGTCTCAACATCATCTCATTTTCTCTCTATCCCACTATCACATGTAGACATGTTTTCCCTCTCAAGGAATATGAATTATCTTTCCACTATTACTTTTTTTCTAACGGTTCATATTGGTAATATACCATTGCTTCTTTGAGTTATGCTATAAAGTCACATTCTACACCTCAAGGTCAAAGTTTCATCCCAAAATAGGCCTTAAAAACACTTTCCAAACCAAGAAATGAAAGTATCGCAACATATGTTTCATTCCATTTCATAAATAGTATGGTATACTGAATAAACATTGAAATGTTTATTTAATTTTTTTTTGTATTTATAGAAAACTAATCATTTGAAAAATCATAGTTTTTGAATAATTGGTGAACTTTTCTAAATTTTCAAACCTAATATTAAATAGGGAGAAATGATTTGTTTTTGAGAAAGTTTTTTTCTAGATACATATTATAAGACTGAGAACCACTAAAAACAAAGTATCAAAATGTGTATCACCGATCAGATAAGTTGTTAGAATAATAAAGTTGGTGATCAGACACATCATTGGTCTTACATACATTAGCACGAAGTTCAAGTTTCATTCGTCTCAGTGTTGGTTATAAAGTTATAATGATGTTTAAGTGGTTGAATGAAGATAGTGAAGATAGAGATATAATGTTTTAAACTTTCTAACCTTTAGTCAGACGATGATTTTATAGTTTTTAATTCTCAAATATCATAATTTTTCTACAACAATTGTGATACAATACTTATGAAGAAAAGGATGATAATAGTTGAAACCATTCATATTGTGTTTTCGTTGAAAAGAAACACGGTTTTGAATGTAATAGAAGTCATAATAATTTCCTATGTAAGTCAGAAGGTGCTTTTACAATCTTGAAGTTATCATAAATCATGAAAACTCTCATGATAAAAGCTTTTGAAGAAATGGAGGAATCATAACGATTTCCTTAGTTATATGAATCAAGAAAAAGTTTGCATCAGATACCGATGTACCGAGAGTAGATGTTTTTTGAAGTATAAATGAGTTATAGTAAGTGAGGTTTAAAGAATTTCAAAGTTACAGAATGTAGTTTCCATCATAATTAGAATTACATCGTTATTAGGATTCTATCAGACTAATGCTAAGGATATTCCATCAGACTAACTATGAAGAGGAAATTCAATCAGACTGACTCTGAGGAGGAAAGTCAATGATAATGAAATTGATAAGGAAACTAAATCAATATTTCCTTTGAGAACAAATGTCAATTAGACTAAATCTATGAAAAAATTCAACCATACTAACTCTGATGAAGAAAGTCAATTCAGAATGTGATAAAAAAGTTCCATCATAATTATTTGAGGATGTTCCATCCTAATGAGCTATGTATGTTACATCATAATGATCTAAGGAAGTTACATCATACCGAAGAAAATTTAGGATGTCTGGTAATAATAATTACCATTAAGACTCAATAAGATTTCACCAGATTTGTGAATAGTTTATGTGGTCAAAATTCAAATTCAAATATGTGTAGATCTTGAAGTTTTTGAATTTAATTTAAGTAGGAAACGTTTTCCCATTTTTTTCCTTTGACTTTCTGGGATTTATATTAATAAAAGCATAGTAAATTGTTACTTTAAATCTTATTTATGTGATTAGAAATGGTGGAGCACTGCAGAATTCATGTCAAAGTTAACATTTTGGACTGAGACCTCATAATAAAGTTGGACAACCTAATGTTTTGTTTTCCGGACTAAGGAATGTATGACTAAGAATTTGAGAAGAGTTTGAGTAATACATATTGAGAATGAGTTCTTCGTAATGTTTCCATTAGACTAAATTCATTGGACTAAATCCATTGAACCAATCCCCATCAGAATGAGAGAATCAGGCCTTGCCACATCTGATTGAGGATTCCAGATAGGGAATTTGTGGAAAGGATTCAAGAAATTATTTATTATTTTTATTTGGATCAATTGTTTGAAATAAAAATTTTAAGATGATTGGAGTTAGTATAATAATTTCTACTGGGACATAGAAGCTATCAAGTGGGAGTTGGCACGAGTTGTATTCACTTATTCATTATAGAGAATTTATATAGACCCACAAGAGTGGCTATATAAAGGATGTAGGTTATTACAACGAGGAAAAAAATTAAATCTTACGTGATTTACTTGATTTCCTAAATATTCCTGCATGGTTATTTACTAAATGAAAATAAGGATAAATATTTTAATAGGTTTCAAGGGTTATGTTTTTTAAAAGTATTTCAACTTATAAAAATGACCAACTGATTCAACCCCCTTCTATGTTTTTATTTAATCCTTTAAACTTTAATTGGTATCATAGGGAAGGTTCCCTTATTTAATCCTTATCATGGATAATATCAATTCTATCAATAATAGAGGAATTCATAGATTTGATGGAAAAAATTATTATGGATGGAAAAATTAGATGATTCTTTATCTCCTATATTTTGGCCTAGATGTTTTTGATTCTACTACAATTGGTTTTACACCTATTAAGAAAGATTATCATATGTTGTTTTCTAATAAAATAAATATATATGTTGATGGAATGGATAGAAATACTATTCTTTTGTCCTTATTAGAAAAGGGATATATAAAGGTGATGGGTTTCAAAACTTCAAAGAGTATATGGGATAAGATGGAAAGTATATTCAATGGGAAAACTAAAGTGAAGGAAGAAATGATAGAAATTTGGTTTAGTAAGTATGAAGACATAAGAATGAGAGATGAAGAATCCATTGATGAATACTTCATGAGAGTAATTGAAAATGTTTGGGTAAGATCCCGACCTTTCCTAAAGATGACTCGAGATTAATATCAGGTATTTATTTCTTTATTGTTTGAGAATATTTGGTTTGGGTTTTACCTTGGGGTGTGTTTGGGAGAAAATTTGAGAAAACTGGATGGGATAAGTTAAATTCATGGTGGGTGCATGGTTTTCCCTAACCATGTTCCCCAACCCATCAAACAGTGCAACACTGGACAGAGGAATTTCACAGTTGGCGCACGGTTTTTAAAACAATGCACCCTCTTAGGAGAAACTGTGCACCCCCATAATAGAGGCGCATGGTTAGGCTCATAGTTAGTGGAAACCATGAACCCCTTCACAACTAACCATGCACAACCATTTAAATAACCCAAAAAATATATTCTTAATCACTCAAACCCCCCTATTTTATCTTTTATTCGACCCCTATTCGACCCTAGATAATATCTAATGATTTTGGATCCTCCTATAGGGATTAACAATCTTCATGACCTCTATTATTTGTGATTAAATGACTATATCAGATATATATTCACCCTTCTTAGTAAGAGGATCTCATCTCACTTGGTTTCTCATTCCTTCTCCTTTCTTCTCCTATTTTAGATAGGGTTTTTTATTCTTATTTTGATTGGATATATACCTTTTTTTTATCAAGATATATTATTTTAGATATATATATATATATATATATATTTAAGAGATCATTATTTGTTTAATCTTGATTTAGGGTTTTAGATTCAGATGTTGTTATATGTCGTTGTGCTACTCAAATTTTGGAGATTTCAGTTGGACGACCACTTGTCAACGAATAGAGTTAGTTGGTCTTTAATCCAAATCCCAAAGTCTTTATTAAAATTATGTATATGTTATTTTATAATTTCTATTAGTTTTTTTTTAAATTTTTTCTTGACTGAATTAATTAATTTGGTGAATTAATTAATTAAGGAAATTTGAAATTGGGGATTTTGGAAATTTTAGATTTAGATAATTAATAGTATAATTAATTGTGAGATATTGAGATTTGAGGATTGAATTATTTAATTTTTCGATTAATTATGATCTATTGATCTTGTGTTTAAGATAATTAATTTTGGAATTAATTATGGAATTTTGAGTTTGTGGATATTGATTAATTAATTGAAGAATTAATTAATGTGATTGATGTTCTCAATTAATTGGGGAACTAATTAAGGGTATTTATGTGATAAACTAATATTTGAATTAGTAATAAAATTTGTGGGGTTAGTTAATTGATTAATTAACTAATATAATTTAAGTTATTAATTAATTGTAGAATTAATAAATTTATATGATGTGGTTAATTAATTTTTTAATTAATTAATTTTATTTATGTGATTAGTTAATTATTGAATTAAATAATGGAATCTTTGTGTTTAAATAATTATTGTATTAGTAATGGAATTTATTTGGATGTTTAACTGTTGAATTTATAATGTGTTATGAATAATA
Organism: Viscum album; assembly: GCA_963277665.1. Classification (NCBI taxonomy): domain Eukaryota; kingdom Viridiplantae; phylum Streptophyta; class Magnoliopsida; order Santalales; family Viscaceae; genus Viscum; species Viscum album. The sequence continues at coordinate 982,479,089 of OY728148.1, read as the reverse complement.
ATATGGAAATTTAGGTTAGAATTAAATTATGGGAACATGTTCATTCTAATGTGTAAGTTATGAATGGTAACATGGTTATTTTTTTTGTGAAATTTTTGAAAAAAAATCTCTCAAGGTATCATTGAAGCAATTGTTAGGTGATTAATTTTGTTGAAAAAACGGGCCTCCAAGTTGTGTTTGTTGAAAAAGTAGACTATGATGTATTAGTGTGTCGACAAAGGGGGTGTACATGGTGACTTTTTGGGCCCAAGGGATGCTTTAAGCAATCGATGATTGATTGAAGAACCTCGACAATGGAATGGATGATCTGGAGGCGGAAAATAGTTGGATGTCCCGAAAAATAGCAGGATGCGTGAAATAGTGGGATGATGTATTTCACATAAGAAATGTTTCTAGGTCTGAAGCTAGTAAAATGGAAAAGGCACGAGGTGCACAAAAGTTTGGAGTAGTGCGCGAAAAATGGTACTGCGCAGAAGATTTTTTTTTCATGCTCGAATTGAATTTCGTGCTCAAGGAGGGTTTTTCGCGTGGGGTCGATTTTGCCTGTAAATATGAAGTGACCCGCTTTATTTAAGAGTTCAAGACAGAGAAAATACCTGAGATCTAGTGCACAAAATTGAAGTTATCAAGGGAGTTGCGCGTAAAAATTAAGTTTGCGGGTAAAGTCTGGTGTTGCGTGAAAAGCTAAGGATGCTCGTAAAATTGGTATTGGTGTGCAAAGTGGTCTTTCACGAAAAGTAGATTTCAAACAAGAGAAGAGAGTTGCACGCAAAACAGTGCAGATATTTCTCATAAAATTTGGATGTTGTGCGTAAAAGGGGGTTGTTGCGTGAAAAGTTAATGTTGCGCAAAGCAAAGGAATAACGTGCAGGGTACCGTACGGGCTGCACGTAAAAAATGGGGTTGCCCGGTCCACCCGGTGCAAAATGAGATTCATCTGCGGGTGAAATTTGGATGTCAACAGAGCATCTATCAATAGTTAAGGATTTATTAATTAGTGATAATGAAGAGTCTTATAGGTCTATAAACTGTGAGTGGATCCTTTTTAGAGCAGTGGGCAAAGGAAGAGGAAGAATGTGATCCTCTCCACCGACAGTGAGATAGAGAGAAAGAAAGAGGGAGTGAACCTTGGGAAAGCAGTGAGGTGACCCTAAACATTGTTAAGGCAATGATCCTGGGCATAGATGTGATCTAAGCCAAACATTATTGGAAGTGTGCCTTAGTGGATTTTGTACAGCGTCACATCGCCGTTGTATGCTCCTAGGATGTAGCCTAGTGAGGGTGAACCAAGTAAAAATCTCTGTGTCTGCTTGCATGCTTTTCTTCATTGCATTCAAAGCATCATCATCATGTAATGACGAAAGAGAAGTGATCATAATAAACACACAAGTGAAAACAATGTTACCCTTTTAATAAAGCGGTTATGATCCAGTGGGGCAGGAAGAATTTTCAAAAGAATATCCATACCCTGATTCACCCCCTATAAGGGTATATAGGTCCCTATTGGTCCTAAGATAAATAAATAATGGGATTATGGTCATTATAATGTGTAAGGTGTGAATGGTACCATGTTCATTTACCTTTGAATTGAATAATGGGAACACGGTCACTCTATTGTGTGATGTATGAATGGTATCATGAGAATTCAAGTATGAATTAAATAATGGTATCAAGGACATTATGAGATAAAATAATCATCAGACATACGTCAGGACCCTGTATGAGACAAAGTAGGTATTGAATGGTAAAAATGGAATTAGGAGATATGAAATCCATTAGACATACTTCAGGCTTCAGAATGAGCCATAGAAAGCATCAAGGTACGAGTGTCTATGAGAGTTCAGTGGTTTATGTTGTTAAATAATGATTAATTGATAATGTGATAACTATTTACATATGAATTGTAATTATGTATTTATAAAACTACATATGCTTTCTATTAACTATATATTGTTTTTTACAACGTTGGTGGTTGCCTACTGAGCTACACTCATATGCTACTCGGGATGCCTTATCGGTACCCATATAATTTTTTTGTTTTCTAGATACATTAAGGTAAAAATCTCATTGTTATATGAATGATATGGGATAGATCATGGATGAGGGAACTGGAAATGATTCGGGACCCAATTAGGGGTTTCATTATTGTATTTATTTTGTGATTAATTTTAGACACTTGACACGTACGTAGGAATGGAATATTTTCTTCTTTAGTTTTGATATTGTATTTCCACTTTTAGCCATCTCGTGATACATGTTTTTTCAGGTTATTATTACATGTTGTTTTGTTATTGTTTCATATTTTCTTCTAGTGTTTTAAATCTGATAAAAGGGGCTATATTCTCCCCATTATTGATATTTCAGACCCTCACTGCTATTCGGTATCCTCTAGCATACGGGGAGTCACACCTGGGGTCATGTGAATGACCCACTCGAGGTACCGATGTGTGGCTCCTGGGTCAGGACATTACAAAGTGGTATTAGAGTCCTTTTTTCTTTTATTTTTTATTTTTTATTCCTATTTATTAAAGGTATAAAAGAAACTGGAAAGAGTCGGGCCTTGGTTATGATCTCATTTATGGGAGTAGCTAACCCATGTATGGGGGAGAACCAAAGTACCCAGGATGGGATTGTTGTTATTCCTATTTTCTATTACAGTGGAATATTATTTCAACTTGGGTGACACACTTGTTGTGTGTTGAGATTAATGATGTTAATGTTTTCTGAGTTTTGACATGTGGACCAGTATGGAAGATGATTTGAGTTACATGAATCATTCTAGGAACATAGGGTTATTGTGACATTCATCATTTTAGGAACACATAAAAAAATGGGTTATGGGTATGTTATTGAACTTAAACTATTTTTCCTTGATTGTGAAATTGAAATGAAAATGGCACCTAACATGAAATTGAGAAAGATTGTATAATGTTGTAATATGAGAATAAATGGTTTTCTAAATGAGAAACTTGAATAATTAGAATGTGTTTACCCTTTTTATCTAGGACCAAGGAGTAAGATTATTAAGGGTAGTGATAACACCTCAGTTTTGACTTTGTGGTAGAGTTTGTGGAAATGACTTATTGTGGAATATTGTATTTTACCTTAAATGTGTTAATTTTGAAAATGGTGTCCTAAGGTACATAAATGTAATGGTATAGATTTATCTCAATGACGATTCTTATTAAGAGGATAACATGAGGATATGGCTAGAGATGATCTACCAGAAGTAGGAACTAAGGGACCAATTGTGTCAAGTGAGGAATTCAGGGAGCAGTTCCAAGAGAACTTTTCCCACCTCATGAAATTCATGGGAAGAGACCCAGGGTGGGTTTCGAAGAGTATGTTTGATCTAAAAATGGAGTTACATATACAAAAGTTCTACAGGACCCATCGATAGATGATTAGTAAGGGTATAACTAGTCATAATCAAAGTGTAGGAAGAGGATATTATACACCATATCAGTCTTGCATCTTGAGTTCTACCGGAAAAGGTGGTAAAGGTAGGGTATGTAGAGCTCTAGGGTAAGAGTGGTAATATTTGTATAGTATTATAGTATAGTGGAATTAGACTACACCACATGGATGTGGGGTATGACCGTTGCATTCTATTCACCATACACTTGTGGATATCAAGGCTGTACCGTTGACAGTCACAGGTACTATTTTTATATCTTCTACGATATCTAGTGCCTTATTTGATATCAGTGCCTGTCATTCCATTATTTCAACAATACTTGTTAATGGTTTGATCCTGGTGATGGATTTCATGAGTGGGTTGTTGATGATAGACATACCTCATGGAGTTCGGTCAAGAGACATTTTTTTGTGCAAGGGGTGTTCTCTTGAGGTCGAGTAGTATCGATTTCTATGGGATCTTTATATCAAAGACATGTCAGGATTTGAACTAATTATGGGTATGGAATGGATAGTATCATATCGACCACACATTGATTTTTACCATAAGAGAGTGACCATTACATCTCCTAGGGGTTACAAATATATTCATATGGGATAGTGGGATATCGAGGCATTCAAAGTAGGGCCAATTACTCATCAAATAGGAGAGATCACAACACAGGTTTCTAGTTTATTTCTGGATGATGGAGGTGAAAAATGAGATGTCTTCCCACACTTAGTGGATAGGTTTTAGGATGAGTTTAATTAATATTTCTTAGGGATTCCACCTGAGAGAGATGTGGAATTTAGCATTGAGCTCATACGGGGGGAAGAGATGATTTCTATTCCACCATATAGAATAGAACCGACAGATATTTAAGAGCTCAAGACTCAGCTGGAAGAGTTAGAGGATAAGGTATTTATTTAACTGAGTATGTCTCATTGGGGGTCACTTGTGTTGTTTGCAAAGAAGGCTGATATGAGTTTATGCTTATGTGTTGATTACCGAAAGATGAACCAGATGATTGTGAAGAACCAGTATCCTCTCCCCCGTATCGATGATATATTAGACCAGTTGAGAGGATCATGTGTGTTCTCAAAGATTGAATTGAGATTAGGGTATCATAAACTGAGAGTTCAGACATCTGATATACCAAGTAATGAATTTAAAAGTAGGTATGGACTATATGATTTCATCATAATATTTTTTGGGTTAACGAACACACCAGTAATGTTTATGGACTTAGTGAACAAAATCGTTAATCTGTACCTAGATCAGTTTGTGGTAGTGTTTGTGTAAGACATCTTGGTGCACTCCAAGACACATGATTATACTAACCAACACCGTGATATCATTCTAAGTACACTAAGATATCATTGTCTATACATCAAGATATCTGAGTACACTTTTTTGGATCGATCAAGTACAATTCTTGGGTAGCATCATCTCAGAGAAATTTGTGTTGGTAAATCTAGGGAAAGTTCAGATAGTGGTTTCATGAGAGCATCCCAAGAGCATGGTTGATATCCATAGATTTCTAGGATTTTCTGAATATTATTATAGGTTAATTCAGGAGATTTAATAATTTGAAATATTTCCGACGGGATTGACCAAAAAACGGATAAAGTTTTTTTGGTAATAAGATTCTGAAAATTCTTTCTAGGAGATGAAGAAGATATTGACATCAGTACCAGTTTTGTTCCTACATGAGAAAGGTGAGAAGTACATAGTGTATTGTAACACTTATGGGATTGTAATTGGAGTTGTGTTGATGCTAGAAGATCAATTTGTGGTTTATGGATCTTTGAAGTTGGGGCCCCATGAAGCAAAATACCCTACATATGACCTCTTGGTGGATATAATGGTTTATGTTTTAATGTTTTGGGGACATTATCTATTGGTAATTTTTTTACTGTGTATATCGATCACAAGAGATTAATGTACATATTTTCACAGTGAGACTTGAATCTTTGATAATATAGATGGGTTGAGTATATGAAACCATTATATTTTGATCTAGCATATACGCCTGGAAAGGGGAACATTGATGATGATGCTTTGAGAACGAAGATTCAAACTCAGGTGGTTCAGGAGTCTAGTGCTGAGTGGAAGATGATTGATTTACTGGATGAGATACACATAGTGGTTTAGGAGAGTTAGGATTAGATGACTCTCGTAATAGTTTCATTACAGTATTCATTTTTGAGATAGATATAAGATAGAATGTATATGGATTTATAATGTTTTACCTTGAGGGAAGACCTTGATGGTGGGGATTCACCTTCTGATTGGAGCATAGATGAGGATGAGGTCATCTATGTCAGGAATCAGGTTGTCATACCAAAAAAATGTGAGACATGATGATGTGTGAGTTTCATGCCTTGAAATGGGTGGTACATCCAGGTTTGACCAAAATTCCCCGTGAACTACAAAGATAGTTTTGATTATTGGAAATGAAAAAGAAAATAGTAAGGTTTTAGACACGATGCTACACCTATCTGTAGGTGAAGGCCGGGCATTAATGAGCTATAGGATTACTATAGTCATTGGCCATTGTAGAATGGATGTTGAAAAAAGTGACCGTGTGCTTTATGGTGGTTCTCCAAAGGATGTCTTAGAAGAATAATTATATTTGGGTTATTGTGGATAGACTGAAAAAGGTAGTGAATTTCATGAATATATGGGAGGCTTTCTTAGTGGAGCAGTTGGGATATTTGTATGTTTGGGTTATAATCTATCTGCACGAGGTGCAATAGAATATTGTATCTGACTGAAATTTTTGTTTTACTTAACGATTATTATTGGGATTTCATAAGGTGATTGGTATACGGGTTTTATTGAGTATGAATTTCCACCCACTGACAGATGGGTGGTCAGAGCATACTATACAAGTGTTTGAGGATATGCTATGAGCTTGTGTTCTAAACTTTAGTGGGTCATGGGAGAATCACCTAGCATTATTGGAGTTTACCCATACTAATATTTATTGGGATACTATATATATGGAACCATATTAGGATATTTATAGTAGGCCATGAAGACCACCACTAGTTTGTATGGAGTTAAATGAGTGTATATTGTTGGGACCGAGTCTTGTGTAGGACACATTAGAGCATGTACAGTTGATTCAGAATTTTATGGATATGACCCAAAGTAGATAGAAGTCATACACTGATAGAAATAAATGACACCTAGAGTTTATAGAGGCTGATCATGTATTCATTTGGGTGTTTCTTAGATTCAATCAATATAGTATACAGAGACAGGGCAAGGGGGAACCCATGTTTGTTGGACCGCTGGAGGTGTTGGAGATAATCAGGCTAGTGGCATACCGATTGGCTCTTCCACAGAGATATAGTTCTATGTATGATGTTTTCTATCTGTCAAAAATGGGCTGGTATCACCCTAACCCTTCTATTGTGATCGATATTTATGATGTTGAGATTGAGATTTATTTTTCCTTTGAAGAGCATCTAATACGTGTGTTGAATCATAGTGAGAAAGTGTTGCGAGGAAAGACCATGCCTATAGTTTTTTATTGTGGAAACATGGGAATGTGTGGGAGGAGTCATGGGAAAGGAAAGAATATATAAGGTATCATTGTCCTAATATTTTTGGCTCAGAATCTTAGAGATTCATGGGAGTGCAGCTCAAGGATAATATGTTATAAGGTGGTGAGATTGTAATATCCCGACCTTTTCTGAAGATGACTTGGTCTTAATTTCAGGTTTTTGTTTTTGTGATGTTTCAATGTATTTGGGTTGGGTTTTACCTTGGGGTGTGTTTGGGTGAAAAATTGAGAAACTTTGAAGGGATAAGGGTAGTGTATAGTTGGATCACTGTTTTGCCTAACCGTGCGCCCCTGCCCAGCAAACCATGCAACCGTGGACAGAGAGGAATTACATGGTTGACACATAGTCTGTCAATAAATGCACCCTATTATGAGAAACTATGAACCCCTGTAATATAGGTTCACATTAAGTACACATTTAGGTGAAGCCATGCTACCCTTCCTAGCTAACCCTTCATGAATCTTAAAATCACCAAAAAAATAGATTTTTAATCACCAAAACCCCCCATTTAACTCCTATTTGATCCCCATTGAACCCTACATAATATGTCAAGATTTTGGTGAATCCTATATGGATTAAAATACTAAATATCCTTTTTATTTTTTTATTTTAATCTTGGATTGACAATCTTCACCCATCCCTATAAGAGGATCTTACCTGGCTTGATTTCCTATTCCTTATCCTTTATTATCTTATTGTAGAAAGGGGGTTTTCTTCTTATTTTGATTGGTTATAGACATTTTTATGTGGATCTGGATCTAGTATTTTAGATCTATATCTATATTTAAGATATCTTTATTTAGGGTTTTAAATTTGAATCTCATTCTATATAATTATGCTGCTCAAATTATGAGGATTTTCGTTGGGTGATCGCTCCTCAACGAATTGAGGTAGGTAGTCTATAATTAAAATCTCAAAGTATTTATTTAAAATACATGTAATTAATTGTATAATTTCTATTATATTTTTATAAATTACTTTCTTAATTGAATTAATTAATTTTTTGAATTAATTAACTCAGGAGATCAGAAATTGGGGATTTTGGGAATTATAGATTGAAAAAGTAATTGTAGAATTAATTATTAGATATTAAATTTTTAGGATTGAGATTTTTAATTTTGGAAATAATTATGATCAATTGATATTGTGATTGAGATAATTAATTATGGAATTAATTATGTGTTTTTTAGTTTTTGGATATTGATTAATTAATTGAATAATTAATTAATGGGGTTTACATACTCAATTAATTAGAAAATTAAATAAGGGGATTTAGTTGATAAACTAATTACTTAATTAGTAATTAAATGGGTGTTGTTGATTAATTATTGAATTTACTAATAGAATTTAAGTGATTAATTAATTTTATAAATAATTAATGTATTTTATGTGATTAATTATTTTTTTAATTAATTAATGTTATTTATGTGATTAGTTAAATTCTAAATTAACTAATGGAATATTTATGTTTAACTAATTGTGGAATTAGTAATGATATTGATGTGGATAATTAGTTTTTTAATTAATTATGTGTTAATAATGGTAACATTGTCATTTAGTTGTGAATAAAATAATGGGAACATGGTCATTATAATGTGTATGGTATGAATGGTAACATGGCCATTTAGTTGTGAAATAGAGAATGTGAACAATATTATTCTAATGTGTAAGTTATGAATGGTGAAAAGGTCATTTAGTTTTGAATTAATGATTAGAAACATGGAAATTCTATTGTGTGATGAATGAATAGTAACATGGGAATTAAAATATGAATTAAATAATGATATCAATGGAATTAAGAGATATGATATTCCTCAAACATACTTTAGGCTCCAACATATTTCACAGTAGTTATTGAACGATAACAATGGAATTGTAAGAAATGATATCGCTCAGACATACTTCAACCTCTGACATGAGTTGAACTAGGCATTAAGGTATGAGTGTCTATGGGAACCCAAAGGTTTATATAGTTAAATAAAGATTAATTGATAATGTGATAACTGTTTACTTATGCATTGTAATTATATCGTTATACAACTTCATACTCTAGCTATTGATTAGATAATGTTTTCTTTGTCATTAGTGGTGGCATACTATAATGCCATAGATTATTCATGCACTATTTTTTTGGATACTATATAGATTATTTGTGAGACTAGGAACTGAGACGTTGTGCGATTCTGAGGCCATTGTTCCTAAAATAAATTTTTAAAATATATTAAATAGCATGCATGAACATTTTTCATGAAAAAGTGTAATAACATCTAAACGGGTACCCTGATCAGAAATATGATGGTACCATTGAGTTCAAAATGTGAGGTTTACCCTAGGAATGATTAACATTAGTTATTGTGGGTCATTTGTAGAAAATCCATCACATGTGTGGAAATGAAAAATCTAATTTAATAAATTATTTATTTCAATTTTATTGATGATGTGATTGATAGAGATTAAATAGACTATTATGGAGAAATACTAGGGTTAGTTGTACAACCCTTGAACCATTGGAGATCCATTGGTTATAGCTTCAGCGAATCCTCTCAGACGAATGGCGATAGGATCTTCGATCAATGATCGATGGAAAAAAGATTCCAAGGATCTCACCAAAAAACATGACAAACCCCGTTATTCATTAGTGATCAATTTGAATCAAGGTTGGTAATGTATTTTATTTAATTCTTCCCCCTTCTTGATTTATAAAATGGACATGAATCAATCACTGAAAATATTAATCTGTGGTTTGATCATTATGCGGGATGAGTTTATTTTATGTGGTTATGATGAGAGATTATATTTCTAATTTTGTTATTCAGATTTTCATTCTAATAATGATGGATTAATATAAACATTATCATCGATCATGGTTTGTTACTCCAATATGTTCTTGTTCTTTTCTCGCCCCCCCATTCATCGTTCATCACGATCATTCTCGATCAATCAATCATTGTGCACCAATTTCTTGGTGCAACGATCCGATATCACAGATCTATGATTGGAATATCCTGACAGAGGTGTGACGATAGAGATAATGGAATTTAGATGAAATAGGATACTTAATTTACCATTTTTAAACTAAAAACAATAATGACAATTTGATTCATTTTTGAGGAGATTTGATGGAGTAATGCATTCATCATAAAGAAAAAAGATTGGATTAGTTGGGATCTTCAATATCGTGGTGAAATGATCACCAGATCAAAATCTGGAGGCATTGGATCAAATGCGGGAGTAGATATGGGATTCTATAAAATCCTAATCAACACAATGTTTCATCTAGATCTATACGTTGTGTGGGGACACATGTGTTGTGATTAGGGTTTCCATAGGAAGTTTAATATCACATGTAATGTGACCCCTTTCACATAGCATGTGGTATAACCTGGGTCACTCATCATATACTCAGGAATTACATGGGCTATTAACCTGGGAAGATGTTCACAAGATATGCTATGTACTGGTTCTTGGGATAACATGAAAATAATGGTGATGTGTACTAGTACATGGTTAGAGTAAATGGGATACATACATGGTGTGCACTACAACATAGACATAGATTGATGAGATGAGCCATTTACACGGGAAGACCTGGGTTCAAGGGAAATTGAGTGTAACCCCTACTACACACAGTTTACTCTTTTATACATGTCATGGAGCCCTTGTACTCTATATCATGGAAAAGTTTATTAGGGATTGTTACCTTTATCTTTTTTATGAGGGTTAGTATGCAATCATTTTTTACTCCTAGGACAATGATCCCATCAGCATTAATTCTTAGGTAGAGTTGTTGGAATCCCTCTGAGAGGCCCATAGTGATGTCCACTATTCATTTTCATGTCCTAGGTGGAGTTCTTGTTATCAACGTGACCAAAACTACATGGGAGTCAATCCTTTACTTAGCGGGTTAATCCAGATTGAATTGTTGGTATCACCCCTGGCCTTTCCAGTGATCCTCATCTGTGTATTGTATTCTATTCAAACTATTAGCATTCTCTTTCTCATGAAGAGACCCGATAAGAAGGACCTATTTGAAGGACATCATCAATGCTATCAGATTCGGGAGTGTGTTCTCTCAGTTGAGTGCTTTGTGGAATATTCTATATGGAATCATAGAATAGTATAATATGAGTGTGACTTACCTTTAGAATGTGTGTCTTTGTTGATTATATCTGGATATTCTTGTTATATGTGTGGTAGAAATATACCCATGTAGAGATGAATGTATTTCATTTGTTTTATGTGATGCACGCCTATCATTGGGCATGCAAAAAACAGTTTAATTTTCCTATTGTAGAATAATGGATGACTAGGTTCGTCTCACTTGAGGAACATTCTCATATGTTCACTCAATTAATTTAATTCACCAAAACTAATTCTTTTTAATTGTTTTTTATTTTAAGAAGGTTATGAAATTGAAATTAATGAAAATATTAAACTAACATGTAATGAAAATTTTTAATTAGTGAATAAAGAACTTGGAATTTATGGGTTGGTTGCTGGGTTCCATCAATCTCCTTATTGGTGTTTAAATAAAGATTGATAATTCAATTTTGAGATCTCATTCTTGAATTACTATTCTTTTATTAATTGGTGTGAAATATTAAATTCATTTAGCAATATTAACTTCCCATCATACTTTAATCTTGGTTGATGGAACAACTCAATCATGAGTGTGACAACTTCTAAGACCTGGCTCTATCCTATGACAATTCAACCACTGAATGGATCAATTCCATCATATTAAGAGCTTGTTTTCAATATAAGGGAGGGAATAGATTTAATAAAATAAGAGAAATGATTTTGAGTTTAGTTTCCTGGGGGGCTATCACCACACTCATGCACATCACACCATCTCATCAAAAACATAATAAAACATATGAATTTTACCGTAGAATAAATGAAATTTACAGATACCTCCCCTGATCCAATTATTGAGTAAGTATATAATTCATTAGGGTAAGAGGTACTGGTGGATATTATTAGAATAAGAAAAGAAGAAAATAAGGATAAAAGATGCAGAAGAATGGATGGTGGTTGGGTGGAAGAAAACACAAAAACAGAAACCACACACAAATTTATAAAAAATCTAAATTACATTTGAAATTTAAAAAAATAAAGAAAATAAACAAATTAATAATATGATAAGGGAAATATTTGTGAATTTCATCCCTCGGTGGAGATATCCCCTTGGTTACTTGGAATAAATGTCATGGAAAATGGGATGAGAAGAGAGGTGCGAGCTCCCCTCCATTTTTAGGAAGTAATTGTCCTCAACAAGTTTGCACATTTTTGGCAATATAAATGGATGATTAACACATTACATCCTTCATAAAAGTTGTTAATAAATGTATTTTTCATTCAACCTCAAAATTTCATATTTATTAGACTCTTCTATACTAATTTATGTAATTTCGATTGACAATGTATTTTTTTATAGTTGAATTTTCCAGGAAGATTCCTTCAATGTAAAACATCTCTTTGCAACCATAATGGGAGAAACACTTCATGAACATTATTGAGGTAGTGAATATACGTGTCCCAATTCATATAAATTTCTAATCAAATCCATTTTGGTTGTGTATCCTGATTTATACATCCGTTACAGAGTTGGGGTCCACGCTGTCAGCCCTGACAATTTCAAATCATCAATGATTTTTTTTTTGGAATTTAGATATTAAAATAAGCCTCTAGTCTAGAATAAAAATATAAATGAATTAAAATAAGTATTCTAAAAAAATAATCATTCAATTTTGAATTATTTTTTTATATAAATGACAAAAATACCCTTCACCTAAAAATCTGTCAATAATCTAGAATTTAAGGGCATTTCACATTTTTGCTCAAAAAACACCATAAATCCAAAATTGAACCATATAAGCTCAAATTGATAAATTATGAGGGTATAAACATTTTAAATTCATATAAAAAATGTGGAAAATATTAGTTTTATAAGTATATTTTTTGGTTTCGGGGTTTCCTAGTAAGTATTATTATACTCACCCATACATGGGGTTTTCCTTCATGTGTCATGTCTTGTTTTGAATATTGAAATTCAGATATAGTCTTAAGAGGACCAGGACCAAACGGTTCTTAGTGAGACCAGATAAACCGAGGTGCGTTCCTACAGCTTTCTCAATGCAGTACTAATACCTACTTTTTGGTTGTACTTTTTTTTCAAACTCTTTGTGGTGGGATTGTGTTTGGACCTACTTACATTATTCTACATCCTTTTATACTCTGGTTATGCAATTTATATGTATGAATGCATGGGTTTTCAATTTTTTTACATTTCATCATTTAATAGGCTTGGAGACGTGTGTTTCTATATAGGTAATTAAGCTAAGGCCTCTTATGTTAGTGATACACCTTATCAGTGCTAGTCACTATCCCCTAGCCTATTTTAGGTTAGATTCGAGTGACGCGGCATGGACCCCTGTGGGAGGGGGCATGACACCTACTGAGTTGTACTCACACCATACTTGGGATGCTTGATCGATACATGAATATAGTTTGTGCATTCTATAGGGGTTAAGGAAAAATACCTTGTGTTAGATCATTGATATGGGATAGAGCATGGATGAGGGAACTAGACACTATTCAAGACCTGCTTTGGTGAGTCATCAATGTCTTTATTTTGGACTTCATTTTATACACATGACATGTACATTGGCATGATATATATTTTTTGTTATTTTTTGATATTTTATTTTCATTTTTTTTATCTTGTGATACTGGTTCTTTTAGGTTATGATTACATGTTATTAATATATTATTTATAATTTTTTGATGGTGTATTTACTCTGATAAAAGAGGGTAAAGTCTCCCCATAATCAATATATCAGACCATCACTACTAATCAACAGCCTCTGGCATAAGGGGAGGCATGCCTGAGGTCATGTGACTAACCGATTGGAGGCACTGGTGTGTGGAACCTGGTCTGATATGTTACAGTTTTCAACATTAGAGGTTTTGGAGATGTCTTGTAATAAAGTTGAATTATACTCAACTGAAAACAATTCTTAAAAATATGAAATTAAAAAAAAAATTATAACCTTCATTTCAAAATTTTATAAAATAAAATATTTCTTAGATAGTGAACAAGGTTGTGAAGAATACAATAGAGAGTATCAACTCAAAACATAACATATATTATGTATTTAAAAAAACAAAAATCTCAAGTAAGAAATTAGAGTAATGAAGAAATATTGTGAAGATATTTCTAAATTAAGAAATTATGTCATAAAGTCTTAGGAAGAATACATTCAAGAGTTCTTAAGTTACAAACTTCTAATCACTAAACATGGATGGAAGGTTGAAGATCTCAATAGGAAATTGTAATATAAGGAAAAAGAAGTCATTAAGTTTCAATATAAACTTTTTGATTCTATAAATACCTTGAGAAAGATGAATGAAAACATTAACAAAGCTTTATTATTAAAATATAAGAATTATAAATTTGATGAGAAATCTCAAATAAAGAATTAGGTGAATTCCTCACACACCAAAAATAATGTTTTATCTGATTTTTCTAACATTTCAAGTGATAAGTTAATTAATAGGAATGTTTGGGTGGAGAAAGAATGTGATAAACCTGTCACATATACAAAATATTAAAACTCACATAGAAGGAAATATGGTATACACCCATAGTAGGTTAGTGTAGGAATGATATATCAACCACAAATTTTTTTTTACAGAGAAAGATCATAATTCAATAAAAATTTAAGATTTGATGGAATCTATTGGTGCTATAGAATATATGGTCACATGACCTATAATTTTTGGAATTACATATCACTTCCCAAAATAATTTTTGAATAGAGTGGAAGAAATAGTGAAATTATAATGTATAACATTCCAAACACATAGGAAGTTAGAAAAGAAAAATCACAAGAAGTTAGAAACATTCCAAAAAAATCAATTTAAATGACTGGAAGAAGTTTATGGAAGATGTGATTTAGATTTTCATCATGTCGAAAGATGTATTAATCTCCATCTAGAAAATGTTTCTTATGGGAGATAAAGAAAAGGAAACTAGGATGAAGAAAGTTGAGGTAATATTTTTTTTTTGTTGGGACTGCCTTGAATGAAAGTAAAAAAGAACAAACCATGGATACTTGATAGTGGTTGTTCGTCATGCATTATAGGTGATTTAAAAATCATGAATCATTTTGAAAAACATGAAGGATGTTTTTTTACCTTTGGAGATAATAGTTATTTAAAAATAATGAATCAGAATGACATAGATTAAAAAAGAAAGGCTAAAATATTAAGAATTTTTATTTATTGACGTGCTAAAACATACATTATATAGTGTAAGTCAACTTTGTGATGATAGAAAAGAAGTAATATTCAGAAAATATTCATGTGTTATCAGAAGTGTGAAACATTGAAATGTTATCACGAAAGGAGAAAGAACTATTGGAAATCTTTTTCAAGTTAGAGAATTTAAAAAATCTTTTTATCTAAGTGCCAAATATGAGAATAAGTTATGGTGCCACAGAATAGTCAAACATGGGAAGAAAAGAATGAAAAAACATTTCAAAGTTTATTATTTATATAATTTTCCAAAATTGAAAAGAAGAGAGGAATATTTTTGTGTTACATGTCAGAAATGGAAGACGACTAATAAAAGTAAAAAGAATGATGAGATTCCGTCTACCACACCACTTAAACTTATTAATTCCAATTTATGTGGGTCAATGAGACATCAATAAAAAAATTGTATTTGTAATTTATCAATTTTAATGGTGATTTCACTCAAATGACAAACATCATATATATGAAACACATCTTAGAGCCTATAGAAATGTTCAGGTTTTTAAAAAAAGAAGTTTATAAAGGGATAGGGGTTTATATAAAGAAATTGAGAATGGAAAATGGTATTGAGTTTACAAGAAATACTTTTGAATCTTATGTTAGAGATCACCGTATTAAACATTAGTATAGTTCTCTATATACCCCATAAAAAAATTGAGTAGTAGAAAAGAAGAATATATGTTTGGTGGAAATTGGAAGAATCATGTGAGAAGAATAAAAACATTCAATGTTATACTAGAGTGAAGTTGTTTGTATTATTTTACATGTTTAGAAAAAACAATTTATGTTTGGAAACCAACATGATTTCTTATGAAATTTTATATGATAAAAAACCTTTATTGAAGTACATCAATGTTTTTTAAATCCCTTTTTTACTTAAAATAATAAATTTGGATTGGGGAAATTTTGATGAGAAATCTGAGGAAGGGACTTTAATAATTTACCCAATGGAAGAAGTTAAAAATGATGGATAAAATGTTTATAAAAGTTGGTGGAATCATATTATGTGGAAGCTATTGAAAATCAATCTTATTTACCAATATTTTATGGGGATTTTGAGGAATATAAACTGAAATTTTCCAATGAAAATAAAAGTGATAAAAAAAATGTTCATGAAGACGCAGACATATCATATGATGAGGAACGTGACGAAGGAAGAGGAACTCTGAAATTTCCTACATTAATAAAAATTGAGATTAAAAATATTTTAGGGAATTAGAAGGCTCTCGTTTAGGCTAGATGAAAGCTGAGATTAGAAAATAAAACTTCACTCATCTCAAAATTTGAACCAAAATCGGTCGCATAAGCTATTCAACACAAAGAATGGGTGAATTATACGAATGAAGAGGTGGATAAAATTGAGAAAAATGAAACACATGAACTTGTTTTATGTCTAAAATATAAAAAATTTATCATAAAAAATTGTGTTATAGAAACATTTTGAAGGAATATGGATAAGTTTCAATAAAAAAATTTAGGATCTTTTATAAAGGCTATGCACAGGTTGAAGGCAGAGATTATGATGAAACATTTTCCTCTCTTTAATGTCTAGAAACTATTATAATGTTTTGAGTAGTTGCTTCTCATTAAAATTACAAAGTGTATCAGATAGATATAAATTTGGATAAATTGAAGAAGAAGTTTACAGTGAGCCACCTTTTGGGTTTCTACTTGATAAGGATGAAAAAAATGTTTTTAGATTGAAGAAAGATTTATATGGGATAAAACAAGATACCCATTCATGGTATTATATGATTGAAAATTGTTTGAGAATGATGATTTTTTCAAAAGGAAAAGTTGACAGAAAATTATATATGAATGATTTTGACTTTTGAACATTAATTATATTTGTTAATGTGGATAATATAATTTTTTCAGGGGATAAAGAAAATTTTTGTAAATAATTTTCTGAGGTATTACAAATGAATTTATAAATATAAATGTTATGATAATTAACTTTCTTCTTTGTCTTACAAGTTCAATATAAGGAAAAATAAACTTTCATATCTTAGGAAAAGTATTCAAGGGAATTGTTACAAAAATTTTGAATTGTAGAATATAAAGAAGTTTCTACTCCTATCTCATTGAGGATGAAGATAAGTAAAGATGAGTCTAGAAAAATTTTTAATTAGAAAGACTTTTGGAAGATGATAGGATGTATACTTTACCTTATAACCTCAATAATGATGTTGTTTATTCTAGGAATTTTTGGGCTAGGTATCAATGTAATCTGAAAGAGTCAAATATGTTGGCAGCAAGGATAATTATAAGATATGTCAAAGGAATAAATTCACGAGGATTATTATAAAAAATAAATTATGAGATGAAGTTTCATGGTTATACTAATATTGATTGGGCTGGAGATTGTATTGAGAGAAAATAATCCTTAGGAGAAACATTTGTGTTGGGTAAATGTAGTTTAAATTTTCATAGTAAGAAACAAAGTTCATTAACCTTGAGAAAAGTGGAATAATAATTTGTTGTGACTATTCAAGTATGTACTCAGATATTGTGGATCAAATTTCCATTAGAATATTTGAATATAATGGTTTCTAAACTATTGAAGACACTTTATGGAAATCAGATTGCAATTGATCTTTCAAAAAATCATGTACAACATTCAATATCAAAGCACATAAATATAATTGTTAACTTTATAATTGAGAAAGTTTCTGCTAGAAATGTTTTGTTGGAATATATCTCAAAAAATTATCAGATTATTGTTATCTACAAAAAGACAATTCCAAAATAAAGGTTTGATGAGTTGAGGTTGAAATTTCATGTTCGTCCTCCTATAATGACTTCTTAAAACTCATAACGAAGTCCCCTACCATGCTTTGGATTATATTTGCAAATGGGGAGATAAAGTAACAACTTTGTACTATGTAAGAAGTTTTTAATTATCATTATTTTATGAATATGAAGTTGTGTTTATCAGATAATGGGGGAGAGGAAAATAAAATTTATATAAAAATAAATGTGAGAAAATATAAATGTTAGGGGGATTTTATCTTAGCATGGACATACAATTTTATTCTCACCAAGGGATATATTTTTTTCATAAAAAATACCTTATCTATTAGTGTGGTGTCTAAACACTCTTTTAATAAAGGATTTTTTTGGGTTAAATTCAAAAACCATGAGATGTTTACAAAAGTTGAATTGTGAAACTTTTCTTAGAGTTGAAAAAGTTATTAATGAGTGTTGTTAAAAAATCCATATGGGGAGATTGAAGAACCATTGTGATGTTTTGTTTTTAATAAATTTTTTATTTGTTGATAAATAATCTTTTATAAAATAATGTTTTTGAAAAACAAGTGAAAGTTTCTGAATGTTCGAACCCAAACATAAAGGGGGAGAATTTTTTTTAGAAATTGTTTTTTTGACACAACGGATTGAACTAAGAAACACCAAATGAATAATTTCATAGTAATCACCACCAGTCATAGAATTAATCAAAATGTAATAGTTTTTTTATCAATCACATCATCAGTCTCAGATCCATTAACATAAAGATCATGTTTCATTGGAATCATTGTAGGTTCGAAAGTTAGAATGTTTCTGAAGAGGTTGAATGAAGAAAGTTATGTCAGGAGTTAGAAAATTCTTAAACATTCTAACCTTCAGTAAAATATTTCTTTTCTAGTTTTTAATTCTCAAATATCATATGTTTTCTATGACATGTGTTTTTATCCTTATGAATAATAGGGGAGAGTAGGTGCAACCAATCATATTGAGTTTTTGTTGGAAATAAATAAGGTGCTGAAAGTAAGGGAATTCGTAATACATTCCTATATAGTCATATATAACTTTGATAATATTGAAGTTCTCATAAATCAGAAATACTATAATGATAAAATATTTTTATGAATTAAAGGAATCATAATGATTGTATTAATTCTAGGAATCAAGAAAACAGATTTCATCAGATCCAGAAGTACTGAGCATAGATGTTTTCAGAAGTCTGAATGAGTTATAGTTGATGAGGTTTGAAGTATTTAAAAGTGGTAGATTGGATTTTCCATCATAAATAAAATTCCATAATAGTGATAATTCCATAATTATGAAGATCCCATTGGATTGAATCTGAGGAAGTTCTATAAGGTAGAATCTGAAGAGGATAGTTAATTAAAATAACTCTGAGGAAGAAATTCAATCAAACTAACTATGACAAGGAAATTCAATCAAGACTGAATCTGAGAAGGAAATTCAATCACCCTGAATCTGAGAAAGAAATTTAATTAGTCTAACTCTAATGTGGAAATTCAATTTATAATGAGATGAAGACGTTTCATCATAATGAGATGAGGATGTTCTATCATAATGAGTTGAGTAATTTCTATTATACTGAATAAATGTTAGGAAGTCTGAGAAGAATTATTATAAAGAAGACATAAGAAGATTTCACAATATTTGTGAAGAGTTTTAGTGGTAAAACATGAAATTAAAATATGTAATTATATTGTATTTTTTTTAATTCGAGGAAGTTGGAAAAGTTATTTAGTTTCTTAAATTTGTCTTTTTGGGTTGCCTATAAATAGAAGAAATGTATATTCATACTTTTCAACTTTTTTATGTGAGTGGAAAAAGAAGAGCACTATAGAATTCATGTCAAAGATATCTTTCCATATAAAAATCTAAACAGAAGTTTGGACATCTAAATTTTTTTTTATTGGACTGAGTAAGATCAGAATAAGCATTTGAGAAGAGTTTGAGTAATTCAAATTGAGAATGGATTCATCAGATAGAGTCCATCAGACGGAATTCATTGTATTGAGTCCATCAGACCTAGCCCTATCAGATGGAGAGAATTAGACCCTACCACATCATAATGAGGATTCTGAGATGATAATTTGTGGTGTAGTTTGAACAAATTATTTTTCTTTTGTTTTATCTCAATGATTTGTAAGATAAAATTTATAGACCAATAGGAGTCAGTATAATCATTCAAATTTGGATATATAATGTGTCTAATGGGAGTTGACACAATTTTTATTCACTTATTCATTTTGGTGAATTTCTATAGACCCATAAGAGTGTCTATGAAAATGATATAGGTTCTCACACTGAGGTAAATCCTTTTAAATATCATGTTCAGCAATATTTTTACTAATTTTTTATACATTAGTATTTACTAGAATATGATAAGGATATAAACTTTAACAAGTTTCAGGGTTTAATATTTTCAAAATTATTGAATATTATAAAAGTGAATTACTAATTCAACCCCACTTCGGAGTTATTATTCGATCCTTTGAAACTTCATATAATGTTTCTCACTTTATTTGAAACTTTTTTAAAATATTTGTGCTACTTTTTTGTAAGTAAAATCCCTAAAAGAATAATGGAATACTCTCATGACTCATCATTGAACTCACCATGTCCAACAATATGTGGTTCCTCATTTCACTTACATAATTCCACTTATGTGTATAAGGAAGAGTGAGTTAGTATAGGATCCCAAAATCCTATAAGTAATTAATGAATTATTGATTGAGATATTCTCCACCATGTTCTAAGAGGATTTTCTTCATAATATTACCAATTAGTTTCCCATATTCATTCTTGTATTTCTTGAATTTTTCAAAAGAACCTAACTTATACCTAATTATGTAGACATATTCGTTTCTACTAAAATCATCAGTAAAATTTATGAAGTTTGAGAACCCACCCCATGCATCAATAAGAAATGGCCCACACACATATGTATGAACTAATTTGAGAATGTCATTAGACCTTTCACCTTTTCTACTAAATGGGGCTTTATTCATTTTACCATATAAATAAGTGTGACACATACCAATTGGTTTTAGTTCAAAATAATCTAAATATCCATTTTGGTATAACATATTCAAGCGTTTTTCATTTACATGACAAAGCCAATGATTCTATAATTGGGTGTGGCACGAGTTATGTGAAGTAGTTTCATATCAATTTTCATTACTTGGTTTGTGTAATATGATAATTTTCTTTAAATTCACATTACCATAAAAAATGTTATTTTTATTAAAGAAGAAACATTCATTTACAAATATTAAAATAAATCCATATATATCATGTTTAGATATATAAATAATGTTTTGTAATAGATGAAACATAATAAAAACCTTTCAAAACCAAGATCATTATAATGTCCCATATTTTTCAAGGTACGTCCCACTCTGAGGTTTTCATTGAACTTATTTTTTTGGTTTTTCCTTTGTAATTCAGCCTTAGTGAATTAGTCTTATTTGATGAAAGAGAGACGTTTTTGGAAAAAATAACATTAAATTTAGGAATGTATGCCTATTTAAATTATTGGATTCCATGTATAAATATTTTAAATGGGATTACTAGGGTTTTTTATCAGTTTAGAAGGATCATAGGTGGTTTGGTCACTTTTATAGAAGCTAGTATAAAAACTATTCAATGAAAAATTATATATTGTGTACATGTTACATGACATGTAACTATTTCTATATGAATTTCATGAACTATTTTCGGATGTGATGTGGTTACATGTCATCAACCTGATTCACATCGTTTAAATGTTGATCAAAATAAATATTTACCTGGGGAAAAAGTTTTTTCCAACATAACATAAAAATGAGGAAATGAATGACATGAAATTATTAAACATCAGGTATTCCTCATACCAAGTATATTTAAGTGTGTCGTGTACTTATGACTCTCATTATTTTTTATTATAGCCTCTCCTCTCTTGCTCCTAGGGTGAACTCTATGAAATTTTGAATTATCTTCCCCCCTTCCAGATGTCCTATTTTCACATTCGATCCTTGGTGAGTTTATTCACTTTGGTTTTCTTCTTCTCACCCATAATTACTTTTCATTGTAGTATAAATAATTTGAACAATGGTTTTGTTTTGGGAGTTGATCTTGTTTTGGGGTAATCTAGGTTCTTCTTGTGATCTTCTGTGACTTCTTATTTAATGTATTTTTTTCATTAGTAGCATTGTGTTAATCACATGTTAAAGGTATGGAGACTAAACCAAACCCTATGGTATATTTAATTCTGAATTATATGATATATTTTGATTATGACATGTAATGTGCACTATAATTAATTAGTGGGTTTATAGTAAATCATGGAATGGATTCCTTTAGATTCAATGGTTGATGAAACCAGGATTATGGATATCTGTTGGGTGAGAAAACATTTGAGTAAAAAGGACTTTTATAATTGTTTAAAGCATGGTGAGTATGAAAGGATTCCTTAGGCGATTTCTTGATAAAGAATTCCTAGGTAATTTATTATTGATTATTGATATGACTATTTATAATTTGAGAGATAAATTAATGTTTACTTGAATGAAAAAAAATGTAATTTTGATAATTTACCATTGAGATTTATGATGTGATATTAGTATATCAATACTATTATGAATTGTTGAGTTGGTTATGAAATGATTATATATAGGGATATCCTAGTAGTTTTTAAATTATTATATAGTAGGCTTGGCCCAATGATAAAAGATAAAATTCTTATTTATAGGGATTTTCATGGAGTATGAAATGCTTATATATTAGGCAATTCCCAGTGATACTTGCTGAAATGCTTATATACCAGGCTATACCCAGGGACACATGCCGAAATGAATTTATATAGGGTGATGATCAGAGGATGAAATTATTATACAAAGAGAGGTACGTGATTGTTTGATATTTCCATGGAATATGGATATAGATAGAATGGTTGTGTTACATGCTCAGAGACATTTCATCATGCTTTTGAAATAGGTTAACTGATATATTATATTAATTAGTTAATTAATACACATATTTATCACATTATTTCATATAATTATTATCAGACTGGTTGTGTTTAGGGATGGTGTGGTCGACCTACTGAGTTTTATTCACACCCAATTTGGGAACCATTTGGTACTCGAGCAGATTACATGGATGATGGTTTGGACAAGGGAAAGGGACATTATTGTTGATTCTTTTGATTCTTTCTCGATGGGAGGGATTTTGGAGATGGGTCTGACATGGGGATTGGGACCATAGCCTTTTGGGATTATTTAATTTGAGTAGATTATTTTGTTTGGGTCGGTTTCAGTGATACATTTAGATACATATTAGCTTGTCATTACATTATTCATCATTATAGGTTACTCCTTTTATTTTCCTAGTTGTATGATATAATTTTACACTATTTCTCTATTACACTAATTTATATTACTATAGTTTAGTTCCACTATGTTTTACAGGGGGGTATAGTCTCCCCACTATAAATATCACAGCCTCTCTACTAGTCAATAGCCTCTAGCATATGGGGATGCATGCTTGACTTCTAATAACCAAATAATTTTGACCATTTGATAGAGTACCATATTGGGGGACATTACAAATTGGTATTAGAGGATTAGCTTGTTATTTTCTATTGCTTTATTTTTTGTAAAAAGTAGAAATGACGCTGGGATCTTTTGGGACTTGGTAATGAGATTATTCATTGGAGTAGCTGACCCATGTAAGGGGGAAAGTTGAGTTCAAGGGATGTGATTATTGATTATGTTGTTATCTTGTTACAATTGATGTTATTTATCCTTGGTTGATTTACATGTCGTGTGATGTAATTATTTTGTGATGTTATTGTTTATTGATATTAACACTCATGGGCTAGTATGATGAGATATGAGTATGCATGCATCGTGATAGACACATAGGGATATATATATATATATATATATATATATATATATTGACATGCATTGTTCATGATAGGTACATGTTTATTGTATCTGATATATACTTGTCAATATGAATTGTGAAGTAATATATCTATTATATTTGATAAATGGAATGAAATAAACTATTATTTTATCATAAAACACTTATAATCAATGGTAAGAGAGACCTAGAGTAATTGTTCTCTATAGTCATCTCCTCTTGAGGTTGACTTTACTTTTAGTTGATGTTTATAGGAGAGTGTTTTTCTGGTAGATAAAATGACTCCTCATCATCTTCAAGTTGAGTTCTGAGAGAGTGGATATCAGTTATCTCTTAATGTTGATGAACTAGATCTTCCTATAGCTCTTGAGGATCAAATAGAAGTTCATCATCACAACAACTTCTTAAGGTTCATGCAATCCATGTAAAAGGATACAATTTTCATCGTTTCATTGATGTATGATTAGATGAGATAGATTCAGCTACAATGTCCACCTATGTTCACTGGGGAGGGAGGTTCCCATGAAGATGAGTTCAAGATTGAGTCAATCTATAAAATCATCAAGAATCTTGAGACACCCACAGATAGGAGGGAGAATCTTGTTTTTTATATGCTCAGTGGATCTACCAAACATTGGCGGGATATTCTAGATCAGGACGGGAAGGAGGAGGAGTTTTCTTGGAAGTAATTAGAGGTGAATTTATTGAGCCACTTATATCCATAGATGATGAGGGATGAGAAGGATCATTACTTCATGCATCTGATATGGGATAGAATATTAGTGATGGACTATGTTGAAAATTTCAACATCCTTCATTTATTTGTTCTTTATTTAGCTATTGATGAGATCTCTAGGGAGAAACATTTTCAAGATGGTATTCACTACGAGGTTATTTCATAGGTGAATATTTTTATTCTGAGTATCTTTTTTTAGATTTGATGAATCATGAACTCATCACAGCAAACAATATGAGAGAGGACCCAAGAGGTAGCCAAGCTATTTTTACATTGTAAACTAGGATCACTTATTTTGGTGGAAAGAAGTGATTATATGAATGTTTTTTCCATGGAAATGACATGAAGACTGGTTAGGGTAGTAGGAATCCTTCATAGGATCATATTCTATTGTATTTCCTCATAGTAGAATGTTAAACCCCATGAAAACATACTTTTCATACACCACTTTGGAGTGCCATGGTTGTGGCAGGATGGGCCATCTTAATAAGTTTTTTGATAACATATCATAGTATAGTAGTGGTAGGGGAGTAAGATAGGTACTAGAGTCTGGGATGGACTCAACTACTCCTCATGAGATAGGTAGATATAGTTCTATAGTATGTTTAGGTTGAGGCGGGAGATGTGGTACCCCATTGTAATGACAAAATGTTTATTAGTAAAATTTGTTTCCTGAATAAATATGTGTTGTATTATATTATATATTATACACATAAAAAAATAGAGAAACCAATAAAAACTATATTAATAAATATTGTTACATTAATTAGCAATGAAACCAATTAAATTTCCAAACATCACAACTGGGCATAAAGTATAAAATTGAAATGCTAAAATTAGAAAATATGGATCGACCTCATCTACTAGAATTATTGGCCCCACTACCAACACTATATAAAAGAAACATAATTATAGTAAATCAATAAAAAATATTTAAAATGGAAATATAGAACCTCGAGAGGAATTTATTTGAATATTGATTGAAATAATTGAGTGTTATATATATAAGGTAATGTGACTGTTGGAATTGTAATGTGACCGTTGGAATAGTAACCTGACCATTGGAAGAGTGATTTTACCAGAAAATAAAAAATTATGATTTAAATAACATTTAACCCGATTAATTTATATTAATCAAAATATTATAATACAATAAAATAAATTTCTTGATTAAAAACCTCAATGAAAATAAAGCATATTTTTAACAAACTGTAATTTAAATATTTTGTAAAAGTCATTATTTTCCTGTTAAAAATTATATATTAGCTATTTTAAATATTTATTTTAATTAAATTAATATCATTTTTGAAATTATCATGTTAATATTTTCCTTGGGTGAGTATTTGTTAATATTTGGATATACTATAATTTTTAGATGGATTGTAAAAATTTAGTTATTCTCATAATTGATGTATCTTATGTGACATCATTCGTGATGTAATAATGACATAATTCTTTATAGAAATTTATTTTCGGCCATTATACATTTAATTTCATAAATGAGTCATTAAAATACAATACAATTAATTTTCAAACCTAAAAATCACTTTCCAAAACCGAAATTCAAAAGTGAATCCATAAATTATAAATTTCTTTTTTTCTTCCCTTATCTTATTAATAATTTAATGAATTAGAATTATAAAGAGGATTTAAAGTCTTAAACCCATTATATTATATTTATATATATTTATATTTTGTTAAAAATGCACTATTACATGTTTTTCCTTTGATATATTATTTTATTAAATATTTTATTCTAAAAATACCCCTCTCTTAAGCTATAAATAATCCCTCTCTCTTACCTTGTAAACACACTCCTCGAAAACATTCCAAAGTACAATATATTCCCAAATACTCTCTCTAAATACCTTTATATTACTTAGGGAAATTTTGGGGAAATCCAACTCTAATCACCAAGGGTGTTATAGCGTATTACAAGAGAAGCTACATTGAGGAGAGAGTAAGTCTCTATTATCATTTCCCTCTTTTCTTATTCTCTTTCTTATTTTTACCAATTAATTTAAGAAGCATATACTATAAAACTGATTATTCAACAATTTAAAATTATATTATTTATGTTAACATGACGTAATTTTCATATTTATGACAAAAATAAACGCAATACTTCTCTTTCCCTCTCTTTTAACAACATCCCGTTAAAGGTTGATTTACCACATATAGAGGCATTTCTAATACAATTCTTATAACCACCTTCATGGATGGATATTATTAATTATATATAATATATAAATAAATAATTTAAATTATTATAATCTACTAGATTTAATAATACTTTTCTATAAATGAATTGAATGAAAACCGATAAATCAATGTGAGACAAGAAATTTTTAAGAATATCATGATATCAAAAGACATCAATTTCATTAATAGAAATTAATAAATATAATAAAATTATTATAATTGATAAATAATTGTATAAAAGGTTATAATTAAAATATTTATTAGTTTTTTAATAAATATAAGGTTATTCTTAACTAATGAATGATGATTATTATAGAAAATATGTTTTTCCATTTTCCATTTTGGAACCCGAATTTTATTTATGAAATCATAATTTTTGAAATCCTCGTGAAACCCATTCCGTTCCATGGGTTATTTCATCAAATTATTGATAAAAATTCTATATGACATGCATGATTATGTAAATATTATGATGTGATGACTAGACCAGAATTATATAGCCCTCCAATGCATTGGGTAATTTGTTGTATCTCATGAGATAATGTTTTTTATATGTGAATGTGAAGCTAGATTTTTTTACTGTGATGATGTTATGATTATATACATATGTTATGTGTTAACAAGCTGATATCATTATTCACAACTATATGTGGCATTTGACCACTATGACTTGATGTTTCATTTTTATGCATTTCCACATTCGATGAATTTATCCCATTTTACCTCATGATATTGATAATGATCCTAGGCTTATGATATGATGATTATGCTCACCCATGTTATGTTGATACATGTACCTTATTCATCCTCTTACAAGGATTTTATCTTACCCCTTTCATTTATGTATATCCTTAGGTAATTGAATGTACTAAGGATAATGTGAGATTTTAGAAGGATAAAGAAGAAGGATTTAAATAAATTTTTATGTTTTATTCTGTACAAGTTATTTATGAGCTGAATTTTTCTAAGACATAAATCTTTGGATCCTAGATTTGTAACTCTATTATGTTTTTTATCTTTAAAATGATGTAATAGTTATGTATGAAAAACTAGGGACACTATAGTTAGTATCTAAGAATGGTTTAGTTAATTTGGGTATTATGATTAGAAAAGGAGAGTAAAAACCATTAGTATAAGTCAATGTATAGGTAAACCATCCTAGAAGACTATTTTTAGAAAAATATAGACATAAGGATCCCATAAGATATTCATTTAGTGTTAATTTCATAAAATTATAAATTACTCATGATTTATTGACTGATGTTTTGTTCTAACAGTTTCAATTCTAGAAAATGTTAGGAACGAGGAAAAACTAGGCCTAAAACCTATGTGAGTGACAATTAAACAATTATCCAAATGAGATCCCCAATTCCATTGGAAGTTGAGTTCAAAACTTTTTGAAAATGATTACATAGTTGTCTCGAGATATGAATAATAACATGAACTGTGTGGAATGTCCATATTCACCCAAGAATAATCAATTATCCATTGAGTCCATAATGAAAAAATGACCATCTATGTTTAGTGGAACTTACAATCCACTTGATGTGGAATAGTTGGTTAACTCAATGAATAAGATCTTTTCTATGATCCATTTCTCTAATAAGGAGATGGTGACTCGAATAATTTATCATTTATATGGAGAACATATTAAATAGCAGTAATTGATAAAGAAAAAAAATCCAAAGGATTAAATGGAAGAGATGCAGTGGGATGAATTTAAGAAAATATTTCTTACAATTCATTTCCCATGAACTCTTCAAAAAATATATTTAAAGAGAATTCATATAGCTAATGAAAAAGGAAGGTGAAGTTGTACCAACTTATGATGAAAACATCATAAGGATTTAAATGTATTCCTTGGAATTTTTTATCAATAATGATAGAAAAATAGATATGTTCATTATTGTTTTTAAAATAGACCATCTAAATGATCTAGAAATATAAGAATTTTGGAGTTTTGACGATTTGGATAAATGTTCTATTAATGTAGATATGGAGTTCAAAGAATGGTCCCATGGTTATGGATATAATAAGAGAAGTATCAGGTTTCAAGATTGTGGGTCAAATGATAATTGAGGAAATAGGATCCAACTACCCACATGTCAAAAATGTGGAAAGAAGAATCATGTTAATTGCATAAAAATGATGGGGAAATTCTTCAAGTGTGGGAGACAAGGTCACCAAGATAATGAATATTGAAGATACATGAAGAAGCTGACCAACACGATAGAGTAAAGGAAGGAACATCCTAATGCACCTCCCATGGTTCAATTCTTCAACTATAGGGACCAAGGGTGTTATGCAAGCAAGTTCACTAAACCACATTTCCTTGAGGGAAAATAGTGTCAGCAATCACCAAAGTCAAAGGAGCAAGGGAAAGCTTATATCATCACTACTAATAATGTTGAGTGTGAAAATGAATTCGTACAAGGTATGATTCCTTTTCACTAAATAATAGAAAAATTATTATTTAATTCTAGTTTTACTTATTCATTTATATCCTAAAAATTTTCTAAAACTATTGAATTGAATCCCAGATACCTTTACGTGGTGATATCCATAATAAACATAGTGGTGTAATCATTACAACCCAAGTGTTGGACTCTTCTCCTATAAACATATTTGGGATGATTCTTCTTGAAAATTTTATTATATTTACATTGTGGAAATTTGATGCTATATTGGATATGTATTGGATTTCATTATATATATAAGAAATCAAATATTGGAAAAAAATATATTTTAATATTCGGAACCATCCCATGATCCTCTAAAAATGAAAATAAGACCATGAATCTTATTTGTAAAATCCATCAAATGTGTGGGTGTTGGTACCTTGTAGAGAAGCATACCATTCCCAAATGGTTGAGCCAAAGGAAGGTATTAACATGGAGGAAATTTCCATTGTTAGGGAATACATGTATTCTCAAAGTGTTACTTGGAATCCCCTGATCGTGAGGTAGCTTCCTCAATAGATCTCATACCCAGAGCCATTCCTATATCAAAATTCCTATATATGATTGCCATGATTGAAATAGAGGAGTTAAAGAAGTATCTACAAGAGCATTTGAAAAAATGGTTCATATTCCCTAGTACATCACCTAGGGGTGAACCAATTCTCTTTGTCAAGAAGAAAGATAGATCAAAACAGGTGTATATCAATTACCAAGATATCAACAAGATAACCATAAATAAAAATTATCCTCAACCAAGGATTGATGACTTGTTCAATCAACTAATATGATTAAAATAATTCTCAAAGGTGTATATTTTTTTATGGATATCATCAACTAAAGTTGAATATGTAAGATATTAAAAAGACTGCTTTACTTACAAGGTATGGGCACTATGACTTCATAGTAATTACCTTCAAAATTACTAATTTTCCTATAATATTTATGGATTTGATGAATATATTATTTAGATAGCACCTCAACAAATTTTTGGTAGTGTTTATCGATTACATTATCATTTATTCCAAGATTAAGTAGGAATATGAAGAGAATCTAATGATTGTGTTGGTGATATTAAAAAAGGGGAAAATCTATTCTAAGTTAAAAAAGTGTGACTTTTGGATGCAAGAATTCACATTATTGGGGAACGTGATCACAAGTGATGGAATTTATGTGGACCCTTCAACGACAAAGGCAATTGAAGAATAACCTAATGCAACTAGTGTCATAGATCTATAGTTTTATAGATTATCTAGTTACTATTTACAATTTGTGATAAAATTATCATTTTCTTAGCCAAGAAATTAATTTACCAAAAAATGGGGTAAATTATTTATGGATGGAAGATATGTGGAATGAATTAAGGAGACCAAGAAGAGGCTAATCACTATTCTTGTACTGTAATTTCCCAATCAAGATAATTGTGTCACTGAGAGGGGGAGAGAGTGAATCAATGATATATTTTTCATTTACATTTCATTAATTATATAATAAAATTAAATCCTATTAAATATTTATTTCACTATTGAAAACAATTAAAACACACATCTATAGGAACACATGAATTTAGAAGTATCACTATTCAACAAGAATATCTACATAATTTCTATGATTTTTAAATGATCTAATACCACACAATCTGTTAGAAAATAATCCTTTTGTGTAGAATACAATGAGTAGGATATTCAGTTTCACTCATGTAGCTCTATATAAACAATTCAATAGTGAATGTGATCCTTCTATAACAAATGATTAAATACAATGTTTTGTAACAACACATGATATGGCGATTCTTGATCAACTTTCACAAATGTATTATTTTTTTCAAAAAATATTTAATTTCTTACCATGAAGTTGGTAAGAACATTTCCAAATTTTGTTACAAAACTCCGTCTGATTTCCCAATCCAATTCTCCCAGTTCGATTATCCAAGTTTTATTTCTCAATATGAAAAATATATGACTTTTTCAGAATACAGTTGAGAAAATTCTTGAAACACATGTTCTTCAATCCAAAAATTCCAATATGATTTTCCTATTCTGATTATTCAGCCCAATATAATGACTAATTGAATACAACAAAAGAAAATATGGAAACCTATTCTTCTCTATAGAGCTATATATTCTCTATTATTTTTTGTGAATAGTATATGTTTCAAATGTTCCAATTACATTCCCTTTTATAATCACCCAAAAAACAGTTTGGTTGGATTCCTAAAAAATTTCCCACTCAATCAAATTTTCTGAATCTACATGTTCCTTTGAATTTTGGGTTCATATTAACTTCATAATCTCTTCTTAAAACTTATTCAACATTCTCAAATCTTCTCACAACTTCAAATCTTCTTTAGAATTCTTGTAAACATCATTCTAATTCTGATTTCCAATTTCAATTTGTTCTTACGACCTGCTTCATTATGATGAATACAAATTTAAAACAATATATTATTCTTCATTTCTTCTGTTGACCCACATGAATTATAAACAAAGTAATTCAAACTATTATAAATTGTTAACAAAATTATTTATATATATATTAATTTATTCTTCATATTGGCCACCACATAAATTTCCAATTCGTTTTATTCATGACTTCCAAAATATTATTCCTCTGATGATTATTATGGAATATCGAGTATGGACCTGTATCACCAGCACCAACTTCAACAAACTAGTTCTTTTCTGAATATGATACCAATGAATTTTTATAACAAACAATTATGCCTCTAATGAATATAATGACATACTGAATTCGATGGATCATTATTAGTAACTTATTTATTTTTTGAATACTATTCTCAAAAACTTCATTCTTCAAAGAATTTAAATATTCAAGATTTTGGTCTGATCAAAAACTAGAACCTTTATTATGAAAATAATACCCTGCCTTTAATCAAATATGTATCCAGAAATATCATTATGATGATCATTAGAATAGAATGATTAAATTACGTAACCTTTCTTCTTTCGTAAACTTTTAACAAGTATCACGACTTTCTTAATGACTTTTATTACTTTAAACATCAACATTAGCATCATATCACCTACCATGTAAAGTGTTGCAACTTCTTTACCATTCATAAACATATTTATTTCCCACTCATCTTGAATATGATTTTCATGATTACAATCAGACTGAATATGATTAGAATAATATTTTTCTCCCATTTCATTCATCAAGATTTTATCACATGTTTTACAATTTACTTATAATTTATGAGAACTCCAAGATTAGAAAAGAAACATCACATTTTCATCAAAGTTAGGTAGACTCAAATTATTCCCCATTAGGATCAAACATTTCATTCCAAACATTGGCTGAGTTCGATGATCCTCTCCATCTAGAAATCATATTCCCAATGTGATGGAATTTCATAACCATTGTGAGTTTGATTTTATTGAATATGATGGTTAGTCTAGTTTTTTCAATGACAATGTGAGGTGATTTATTTTCTTCTTAAACTCCATTGACAACAAATGAAAATACCTGAATATGATATTCATCATTATCATATTGGTCCTAACAATATCCCACTTTGGATTTTATTTTTGAAACAAGGTTCATAAATAACTAAACTTTTTATCCTCAAGCTATGTATTAATTATAAATAATTATAAGACTACTTGTGCTAAATCATTATATGAAACATGAAATATTGAAATAAAATTCAAGATGTCCAAAAGTAGTGATTATGAAAAATTTCCTCAACTTTTCTTTCTCAAAATTTAAACCTCCATAGAATAAAAAAAATTGTTTCCAACAACCACTCCCACAAACAGTTAGAATAGTTCACAGACTTACAATGCTGAATTCACAATTTACCCACAACTCTCTCTATTTACATGCTTCCATAATGATAATTTTATTATAAATTCCCCCCCCTATGAAAACACATTCCAAAGATAAGATGAGAGAGGGAACAAAAACACATTCCTTAACCATGACGAGAAAGAGGTTAGATGACCTTGCTCAAGCTCAATTTAGAAAATGCTTCCTTGGGTAATGGTTTTGTGAAAATGTCAACATCTTTTTCTGATTTTGGAACATACTCAAACTTCAACTCATTATTCTACACATGATATTTGATGAAATATTTGTTGATATCAATATGTTTTGTACCTCACCAACTTGAAATAAGTTTTCCTTTGTATGTTGGTCTCTTGTAAATATATTTTCATCCTTATCAATTTTCATATAAAATACATCTTTACCGAAGGTAACTTTTTTTCCTTCATCCCACAATTGTGAAACAATCAACAAGTTATGTTTCAACTCATCGATATATAAATATTTCTTATATTTAAACTTTCCTTTTCCAATGATAGTTGATCCAACACCTTTGATTATTATGGTTTCATCCTTGTTGAATGTCATAGTTACCTATTTGAAGTCTTTAAAATTATTCCATAATTTTAATTCTCCTTTTGTGTGTGAGGAACACCCAATATCAAGAATTCAAGGTCATTCACCTTTAAAATATTTGAGGGTAGTTTTAACAACAAGAGAATTTTCTTTATTCACCTCCGGCTTGTGAGAAATTTTATGACAGTTATATGGTGTCTGTAACAAAAAAATAAAACCCTTAGCAAGATTACCTGGTTGTTCACATATATCACAAATTGTTTCTTGGGGTTGGAACCTATTTTTAATTTTTAGACCATCATTATCAGGTTTCTTTATAACTTATTTTCCATACTTATTCTTTTGAGAAGATTGACTCCCCCTAAACCTATGAATTTCATAACCTATGGAATAGAAGTAATATTTTTGGTTGAACCAACACATATTTGTTTTATTAATGATTCCATCACAATACCAGTAGTTACCATATAAAGAATATTTTCCTCTTTAGCTTCCATACAGACTAGAGTTATGAATATGTTTCATAGAAACCGTTTTATTTGAATTTTCTAGAACACCAACCTTTCTGTTGTCAAACGAAATCTTATTTTTTAGCTTATTTTTCATTTTATCCTTGTCATAACTAGAAATAATAGAAATATTTATATATTCAAAATTTTTTGAAACTTTTTTAGACTCAGGGTTTTCAAAAACATATGAATTCTCATCTTTGTTAATCTTATCCACATACATAAATTTCTAAGCTTTCTTATTTACAGAAATAATTCTATCTTCCCTATAAACATTTGAGGGTTACTTTTTTATCCTTATCAGGTTTTTACTTATGAAAACATTCACCAACTTCATATATAGAATGTTTGGAAAATATATTTTTATTTTCATCATCACAATGTTTTTACTAGATAAGTTCTAACAATTATTTTTATGCATTTAACTTCAATTACAGATTTTCATTATGATTTTTTTATTCCTTAAGATATTATTTCAAATCACTAATATCTAGTTGCATCTTTTTCTTCTCATATAAAAATATTTCTTTATTTTTTTATGAGGAACATTCATCTTCCAACTTCTTATATTGTTTTTTAAGACTTCTAATATTTCTCAAATATATTTCAAACCTTATTTTAAATAAAATTTAAGTTGAGTTTCTTCTTAATTAGAACTGCTGATTCTGAATTCCTTATCATTAATTATTACACTAAAAGTATTATAACCAACATGATCAGAAGAATCGTTGGATTTATCTTCACTTTACTTCTTATTACTTATCATTAGATAAGAAAATACACCTTTTTGATTTTGATAAATTTTTACCATTCCCTATGGAATAAAATATTATTTTCCACCATATATCTACAATGACCTTCTTGGACTTATTTCTTCTTCATCACCATATTTTTATTTCTTTCTTTGTGGAATTTTTTTTGTAATTTGCCCAATGAATCCATATTCAAAACATTTCAAGGGAAAATTATCTTTATATTTAGCTATACCTCTTCTCACATTTTTAGAAAAAAAGGATAAAATATCATCAGGATTTTTACATACCACGTTTTCCGAATCAAAATAACCACCTTATAATTCAATAATATTCTTCGTTGAATTTTCCTTCTTCAAAGTCTTCAATGAAATTTCTCTAACAATTTTTTTTTATTTTCGTATCTTTATACCTTATTATTTTATAAGTGATGAGAGTTCTATGAAAATCATCTATAGATAATTTTTTATGATATCTATCATCTAATTAATAAACTTTAACTTCAAAAATGTCGGGAATAATTCTTAATATCTTTTCAATAACTATATAATCCTTGAACTTTTATCTAAGACATATGATAGTGTTGATGATGTTATTTATCTTGGTAAAGAAGTCCCCAATAGATTCCTACCCACCGATTTTCAAGTCTTCATACATCAGCCTCTAAATTTGTAATTTTTCTTATTCACTTTTGTATTTCCCTCATATATGTTTTTCAACATATCCCATATACCTTTATCTATGGAAACACCCTCCAACCTTAAAAATTCACATTTAGAAAGTGATGATAGTAAATAATTATTGTCCCTTCCATCACTCTCAAGATTATTATTATCAATAGATTAAGATGAACTTTATCATCAATAAGAGTAAATACATCTGTTGCATATTCAAGAAAATCATATCTAATAGACATAATATGGGTAAACATTTTATAGTTCTAGAAATGATAATTCTTACAGTCAAGAACAAGGATTCCATTAATGTTGACACAATTCAAATTATCCATCAACATCTCTTCAAAACTTCAACAAAGAATAAATGATGCGAACTTATCTCTGATACTAATTATAATTTCTCAGTAATGATAATTGTGTCACTGAGATGGGGAGGGGTGAATTAGTGATATTTTTTTATTTTATATATCCTTACTTATTAAAAAAAAATTTCCTCCTGTTAAATATTTCTTTTCCTATTGAAAATAATTAAAAACCACATCTAAAAGAACACAAGAATTTACAAGGTTTATTATTCAACAAGAATATCTAAATCCATGGTATTGTTTGAAAATGTTATAATACCACACAATGCACTAGATTACTATCAATTTGTGTGGAATACATTCAGTAGGATATGCCCTTTAACTTGTGTCTCTCTATGTAAACAATTCAATAGTTCATATTATCCTTCCAGAATTAATTATGTAATACAAATTTTTGTAACAAAAAAAGTTATGATGCTTCTTTATCAATATTCACAAATGTGTTCTTTTTTATAAAAAATATTTATTTTCTTACCTAGATGTTTGAGAGAACATTTATGAACTTTGATAAAAAAACTCAATCTCATTATCCTAGTCTAATTGATCAATAAGAAAAATATATGAATTTGTTAGAATATATTTGAGAAAATTATAAACCATTTCTTCTTCAATCTAGAAATCCCAATGCAATTTTTCTAGTCTCATGATCCAGCCCAATACGATGACCAGTTGAATACAATCTTGTCTCTTCTAATGCACTTCTTATATCTGAAATACTTATTCAACAAAATTCAATCAAGAAACCTCTTATTCTCTCTGAAGCTCTTCCTTGTCTCTTAATCACTATAAATAGTAAATATATAATAAATTACAAAGTAATTTATCTTATATACTCACCACAAAAATGGTTTTGGTGGGATTACTGAAAATCTTTCCTCTCAATTACATTGTACAAATCTATATGTTCTTTTGAATTTCAGGTGCATCTTGCCTTCATAAAATCTTCTCAACACATCTCTAACCATAATGAATCTTCAAATAGATTTATCTATACTTTATGATTTCTTTAAAAACATGAGTATGATTCTAATTTCCCATTATGATTTTTCATTATGATCTGCCTCAATACGATGAAGAAAAATATAAAATAATATATTCTTCTTTATCTCTTC
The DNA here is from genome assembly GCA_963277665.1 of Viscum album. NCBI lineage: Eukaryota > Viridiplantae > Streptophyta > Magnoliopsida > Santalales > Viscaceae > Viscum > Viscum album. The sequence continues at coordinate 982,441,957 of OY728148.1, read as the reverse complement.
TCTTGACCCACTTGAATGATAAACAATGTAATTAAACCTATTTTAAATGGTTGACTACATTATTGACAAATCTCTGAATTTATTCTTCATATTGGCCACTACATACTTTTCATTTTCTTTACATTCATCAGTTTCAAACAATTATTACTCTCCTGATTATGATGGCATACCGAGTCTGATGGACCGGTATCAGCAGATTCAACTTCAACTACTTCTTTCTCTTCTAAATATGATACCGGTCAATTTTTATCACAAAAAATCAACCTTTTAAGAATATAATGACATACTAAATCCAATGGATGAACATTAAGAGGTTATATTTTTTGAATATGATGCTCGCTAACTTTATTCTTTGAGGATTTAAATATTTTTAGCATTTAGTTTAACTAAAAACTAGCACCATCATTACGATCAGCCCCCTTAGTCATTAAACAATTATTCATCCAGAAATATCATTATTATGATCTTGAGACTGAAATGATTCAAATTCATCAAATTTATTCTTTCGTAAACTTTTCGCAAGTACCCTTAATTCTTTCATGACTTTGATTAGGTTGAATATCAGATTCATCATAATATAACCTACCATGTAATGTGTTGCTACTTACCTATATTTTATCAACATCGTTCTTTCCTTATCAACATGAATACGATTGGTATGATTATGGTCAAAATGTATATGATTCGTAGAATATTGTTTCCCCATTACAGTTATACATTTCATTCCAAACATAGGGTGAGTATAATGATCCACTTCATCCCAAAAACATTTTCCCAATACAATGGACTTTCTTAACCATTGTGAGTCTTATTTTCTTGAATATGATGGTCAGTATGATTTTCACCAAATAAAAAGTGAGGTGATTTATTTTCTTCTTAATCTTCCTCGACAAAAAAAATATTACCTAAATATGATAGCCATCCTTATCATCTTGGTCTTAACATGTAATCAGACTACCAATAAGTGGAGAAGGTTTTGTGATATATAGTGGTGATTCAAAGAATGTCTTGGGTTGTGTACTCATGCAGAATGATAAAGCGATATCCTATTCCACATGACAGTTAATGATCCCTGAGAAGAACTACCTGGCGCATGATCTAGAGTTAGAAGATATGATGTTTGCTCTAAATATTTGGTCGCACTATCTTTATGGTGAGATGTTTGACATATATTCTGATCATAAGAGTCTAAAGTATATATTCACAGAGAAGTATACCAATATGCATCAAAGAAAATGGTTTTATCTAATCATGGACTATGATTTCTCTATTCACTACAATCCGATAAAGGAGAATAAGGTAGATGATGCTCTTAATAGAAAAAACATTCTACTATATCCATGATGAAAATTGAGAGAGAAATTATCATCATGTATATGAAAAGGATATATATTGAAATCATAGTGATATGGAATACATGCTACCTCTCCAAAATTTTTTCCCAACCATCTATCTATGAGAAGATCAAGGAGACATAAAGGGAAGATCTGGAGATAAAAAAAAGTTGAAATCAATAAAGGAAGGGGAGCTACATGAGTTCCAAATTGATGATGATGATGTAATTTAGTTTTTAATGAGGATTTTTGTTCCTTCATCACCTGAGATAAAGACCATTCTATTGTATAATACACATATCCTATCTTTCTACACCACCCTAGAAGTACCAATATGTACCATGATCTTTGAGAACACTTTTTATGGGACAACATGAAGAAGGATATTATAGAGTATATATCAATGTGTTTGGTATGCCATCAAGTTAAAGTAGAGTGAAAAAATTCCAAAGGGATGATGAAAACATTTCGTATAACAATGTGGAAGTGGGTGAATATCACCATGGACATTATCACCAGTCTCCCAAAAACATCCAAAGAAAAAATACGATATGGTTTGTGCTGGATCGACTCACCAAGAATGACCACATTATCACTATTTGGGATGATTTATCACTTGAAAAAATTTCCATGATATATGTGAAGGAAATGGTGAGGTTTCATGGGGTTGCACTTTCGATCATATTTGATTGTGATCCATGGTTCACCTCTATATTCTATGGAAGAATTCAATAATATTTTAGTACTAAATTAAATTTTAGTATGACCTATCACCCCCAAACTGATATAAAATCTTAAAGGACTATTCAAAAACTTGAGTTCATGCTAATATAACACTTGATGAAATTTAATGGAGGATGTGATCAACATATCCCATTGGTTGAGTTCTCATATAAAAGAAACTTCCACTTGAGTATTTAAATGGATCTATATGAATCTTTGAATGTAAAGCAATGTTTCACTCAAATTTTATTTGGGATGAAGTTGTGGAAGGAAATATACATGGACCTAATCTTGTGAATGTTATGACAAAAAGTTTCAATCCATAAAAAAACATATAAAAGCTACCTAGAGTCGGTAAAAGAGCTATACTAACTACTACTGAAGGGAATTTAATTTTGATGTTAGATAAAATGTATTCCATTGAATATAACCATGGAAGAGAGTCATACACTTTTTTAAGAAAGGGACGTTTTTTCCCAAAGAATATTGGACCCTTTGAGATCCTTGATTGCATAGGATTAGTGACATATCAAATTTCATTTACACAAAGTATGGATCTAGTTCATGATTTTTTCCAAACCAATTTTATTGAAATAATTAGGCCATTAACCTTACTGCACAACTACTTTGACATGACTAGGGGATATGTTTATGATAATTTACATTTTATCTAAAAACCACCATGAAGTATTTTAACAATGAATAGCCTCAGTTAATACTAGGGTGTTTAGATTGAAAATAGGGTACCTGGATTTAAATATCCTATAAATGATATTATAGATAAACTCTAGTCTAAGGAATGATCTATGTGGAAATAAGTGGATGAAGTATTTATGTATTAGGGTTTTATTGAAAATTTTAGTTAAAATTCTATTTTGTGATTAGCCTAATTTAAAGGATTTTATCATATTTATTTGAGGAATTATATTAATTTTTTTAGAAAATGATGACCTATAAGTTCGGTGATAACCAATCAAATATGGAAAGGCTGTGGGTCTTAAAAAAATGACCAAATGTTGATATGGGTTTCTTGCCAACCACTAATCTATGAAATTTATTGGTTAGTTTTTCATTGTTTTTAGTTAAACAATATTATGAATAAATGTTAATGATAAAGCATTAGTTTCACTCTTGCGGATTAGATATTAATCTATTAAAAATATTGGTTTTGGAAGATAGTTAAAGAAAATAGTTTGATTTTTCACTCTCTTATAGTCCTTCTGATCCTTTAAATGGTTTATTTAGTGATTCAGGCATAAAAAATTATTATTGGTAATTAATTTCTAGGAGTAAATGAATTAATTATAATTTTATCAAAGCACAACCAAAATTTTGGATTTTTCATATGAAATTGAAACATATCATGTAAGAATATTTCATTATATTCTTCAGTAGTAAAATAATTACCCAACATTTGGAAAATATCTTAAAAACAAATTTTTTTCCTATTATCTTAATTTCTATTGAATCTATGGTCTTCTAAATCATCACAAATTTATGGGTTTGAGGTCCTCAACTTTCCATTGATCATTCACTTGTTTGTGATTGATGACCCCATTCACTACTTATAAATACTTACATTTTTCCTATAAGTACGTAACTCTACATTAAACTGATGTTCTCTTAATTAGAGACCTAGTTACAGGGTAGTCCATGTGACATATGTACTTTCTACTCTATCTTTTATAGAGGATGACTCATAAAACCTTCTCATGATGTGGGATTTCAAACATAGGAAGTATCAAACAATCCATCACCATGATCGAGTTTAAATTCCGAGGATGTAATTTAAATAAGGTGGGGAGAATGTGATGAAATGAAAATCTAAAGTAAGATCCTTTTATTCGATGGAAAGTATGTCACATGACCCCAAACAAGTAAGGTAATATAATATCTAGATACTTTATAAAATATTTCTAATTTAAAATATATTCTATGTATTTCAATACATGCAACACTGAGTTAGCTTGTGATGCGTGCAAGAGAGGCCTTTCTTGATAGATTATGATATATGCAAGAGTTTCCTCCCTTGATAGCTTGTTTTTCATGCAAAAATGACCTTCCATGGTATCTTCCATTACACGCAAGACCGATTTTTACCAAATAATAATGTATTATTAAAATATTATTATTTAATATAATATGATATAACCTAGCCGTTATGTTAGCAATTACAAAAAATTAATTCATTGGTTACCAACTAATGATAAATGAAAATTAGAACCAATTGAATATAAAAAAGAAATATTATTATTTATATACATCCAAAGGAGTTTTGTCTTAATAAACATAGTTAATTAAAATTAATGAATGATTTAATTGAAATATATATTTTATATATTAAATGAAATATTTTTTATATTTATCCATTATGTTCGATATGCATAATATAAGAATAAACCCTATTTTACATATAAAACCTATATGTTTAGAAAGGCAATTTTATGACCTTTTAATAGAGAACCCATTTTAAATTAGAATTCTAACACTTTAATTGACTTAATGAATATTTAAAAATACTGAATTTTAGTTCAAAACTTATTTTTTATCTAATTTATTTATATGGTTAAATAATATTTTTAATTGGTTTCAATGTTTAATTAGATAATATTTTTATAGATTATTACAATTCAAGTCATTGGAATAAATTTTAATTTTAAATTGATAATAAAAAATAGAAAACATTCATACATTATTACCTTAAAAACATTCATTGTCATCCCATCGTGGGGATTAAATTTAAATTAATTTCTACCACTTCTGTGATTTGAATTTGGAAAAATTGATTCAATATTTGGAATAAAAATTATTTATAATTTCTAATAAGTCCAAATTTGTTTTTTATAAAAATATTAGTGAATGTAATTAAAATTAATTACAACTATTATGGTAAAATTAACCTTATTAAAGGACTAAACCTTTAACTTAAAGATCCAAATGACCTTGAAACTTCTCCAAAACTCCTTTAATGGACATAATTAGGACATTAACCTTCCATTATGGATTTTGGTTGGTTTTTTATGACATTTGTTTGGTTAAAACATGGGTACACCTAACTTGAATTCAAAATACCATGTGAATCTTTTTCCTCCCTTAATAAAGGCCGCCACCTCTCCCCATTATTGACACATATCAAACCACATAGATTTGAAAATATCTTCCCATATATCATCCCAACATCCCTCTACTAGAAATTTGAGCCTCCATTTTAGTAAAAATCATTCCAAGGTATCATTTTGGTAGAAACCGAAAGTAGTTACCCAGATAAGAGGTAATGTCTTCTCTTAAGCTTTCTAGTTTTATTTTTAATCTCCAACCCCTCATATATTCTTACTATATTATTATATAACCACAGACTTAAACTTAATATAATTGTATATTTTTATGCTAAAGTTTACATCTACCCATACACACACTTCCATCTAATGGGTAACGAACATATTGTTTCTGTGTACGGAAAACTAATGCCTCATGAAATGATGATTGTTCATTTTCCTTTACTAACATTCATGGTTGGAAATTTTGATGGAAACACTGTTTATATATGATATATATGATATTTATTATTTTTTATACTTATTTAATGGAATCTCTGTGGATTACTACCTCCTCAATGCGATGTGATTTGTTCACGTGAACTATGGAATGTATAAATGATGATTATAATTAAAAATATGTTACATAAAAAACATTATATGATATTAATGAAATAATTACCGTTATGTATATATACTTTATATATATATATATTATTTTCTTTATTACCCTTTCACACATTTAAAAAGCGATAATGTCATTCATGGACATGTGGACTACCGTCTCGTCAACACGATGTGATTCATTTTACATCACAGTAATTCTATATAAAAGTATATATGATTTAATAATATCTTATTTATGATATAATGATCATTTTTGAAATATATAGTGTTACTAACATTCTCTCTATAACAATCATTGAAAAATAAAAGCATTACTCATGCATACGTACAACCTACAAGCTCCATGATTGTAAAGTTGGTTCGTTTTTCACAACCATATTTAATAATTTATATTAAATGCATAATTAATGAAAAAATATGGTAATTAATTCATGATTATTATTTATGATATATTATATAATGACCCATTTAACCATAGTTTACCTACCAATGTTGTTTTTGACACATAATCCAGATTTGTTCTAAACACCCAACGTAAAAAGAATATTTCAAGTAGTTGTACAAAACATAGTAAAAAAGTGAAACAAAATTATTTATAAACATGAAAAAGATTATCAATAAATTATAAAAATAAAATAAGTTTATTATAAAAGAAGTCAAAGGATGTTCACCCAAAAGGAAACTCAAGGTAATGGATTCTCATTTCACTTTTTACATCTGTAAGATAAATGAGATATTCAAAATTTGATTATTTTGTGTTATGTATATACTACGAATTTTGATATATAATATCATGAATTATTTTATAGTCATAGTATTTGAAAATTACATTCAATATTAATTCTTCATGAGGAATATGATTTAAAAAACTTCAAAGTTGTATGGGATACCATGGGATGTTTAAATATTATTTTCCTCAAGAACAGTACTATTGATCTTGCAATGGAACTTACATTAGGGGAAATTGTATAAAAAAAATTCAACAAACCATTTCATTATTATCTAGTTATTAATGACTATTTTCAACTATTAGTACCATTTTTAAACTCTTTGGTACTGAAAATGTTCTATATATTTTTTAAGAAAACCCAACTTTATTTATATCTTTAGTTGGAGAGCATATTTTATTTTAAAAATAATGTTTTAATAAAATGTTTTCAAATTTTTTTTTAAAATGATTTGATTAAGAATTTTTTTATCATTTTTGTCTTTTACCATTGTTTTCAAAGGGATATTCTTTTCTCTTTTCAAATAATGTATTTTTCTAACCTTTAATAGTGCAAATATAATTTTCTTTTACCTCACATGCCAAGTACGGATTTACCTATCGTCATTTCTTTGAAGCTTCCCTTTCATGTCTAAAAGGTTACATTATAAAGGAATTTTTTTCAACAGAGATATTTAAATAAACCTTTTTCCAAAAGTTTTTCATAATCATATGATATTTTGCCCAAATTTTTTAAAAGTTGATTTTATAGTATTTCTATTCATCAGCATCAACAGAGACTACAACAAAAGTAGGTTTATCCATTACTAGGGATTCAACAGCGCTAGGTAAAAATGATGTTAATGACCCCATTAGTCAGAGATAAAAACAATATTAAATTAGGTCTTTAATAATGAAAAAACATTATTAAAGGGGTACCTTTATAATAACTTTTAAAAAAGCACTGATAAATGGGATCTTTTAATAGAACTCGTAAAAAACGGTTAAGGGGGGGTCCTTATCAGCGATTTTTTAGAAGCACTGATAAAGACCCCTCATTATCAACTTTTATTTAGTGGCACTGATAAATGTATACATAATAAAAATTAATTAATAATAATATAATAATATATTAATATATTTATATTGATATAAATATAATATATATTTTTTAAAATATGTTTTAGATAAGGTAAATAGAATTTTACAATTAATATATAAGATATTTTGTGAAAATAGATTACAAAATAAATAAAAAAATATTTTTAATTGATAATTTTCTTATCATTTCTGATTAATAGTCATTTAATATCAATTTGATTATAGAAAATAGAAAAAATATATAAAATATCTAAAATAAGTTGAAAACATAACTCAAACTTCAAATTGTGATAACTTTTGATCTGGGTGTCCATTTATGCTCTACCACATATCAAATCAAATTTTTTGATGAGATCTACACCCTTAGTGACAATGGTAAACCACTATCACATGTTTAATGGCCAAACAATCTCATAAGATCTCAAAAATAGAGTTTTTATTTAGGGTACCCTGATTTTTTGACATTTGATGGATTTTCAACCTATTTTAAGGGGGTATTATTGACTTTTTTGGTGGTGACTAATTTTATTCCAAGGTATTACATTTATATTGATATTATGGTTTTTAATTTTATCATTTTTCATAATTTAATGTTATTTATAATTAAATATATGCATGTTTCTTATGTTTACTTATAGTAAATCACTCATATAAATACATATATCAACATATTTATGTAAAAATATGTATTCTAATATATGTAAATAAATACATATTGTAATGAAGTATTTAAAATATTATCTAGCCATTTTTACATTATATATACATAAACATATGTGTGTATTAATAAATAGATATATATTTATATTCTATTCTATTATATATAAATGAATATAATATATAATATATTTAAATAAATATAAGTATATGTATATCTCACACACACACATATATATATTGTATATATATATTTTAAAATAATTATAGTAGTATATGTATATATATATATAAATAGAAATATCATTAAATAGACATCAAAACAACATAGTGTAGAGGTAAAGGTGTTCCATCTTCGAAGGAGAGGTTTAGGGTTTGAATCCATAATGATGCGCATAAGGATAGAAATTCACAAAGTGATGAAAAAAGGTGGCGGGGTGAAAAGAAAAGATAAGGGGGGGGGGGGGTGGAGCGCTATTAAAGGGTTCATGGAGGCACTGATAAAGAGAGTCATGCTCATAGGTGTCCAAAAAAATATAATTTTACCACCTTTAACAGTGCTGCCTATATCATCACTAAAAAGTGTTATTAAAGGCCCCATTTAACATTACTAAAAAAGTGTTGTTAAAGGACCCTTTTAACAATGTTTTTTAACATTGTTAACGGGGAACTTTAATAGTGCTTTTTTAGCACTGATGATGTTTTGAACTTTTAACCACACTAATATTGTCAATGTTTTATTAGAATTGATAAAGGACCATTCTGGTTCTTTTACAGGCTTATTTTGAAGTAGTGAACACTTTATTTTTAGTCTACATAGATTCTTTTATTGATATCATTTGTATTTTTCCGTTGAATGGTTTATTATTGATTTTTCTAAGGATAGTATTCACATTCACTTCATTGAATTATTTGTTATTACCTTTTAAATATCCAATATCCTTTGATCATTGAACAAGGAATATACCCCTAATTATCCATTTCATTCATCATGGATGTTATTATTTCCTAAACCAGAAACCATTTTACATATGATGTCTACTTTGACAGTTATTTGATTATATCATAAAATATTGATAATTCCATCTTCTTTATTCAATAATGATATTTGATAAGGAATATTATTTATTTTGATTATTCAATTCGAGGAATAATTTGGAAAATAAATGATGGGAGGAGACTAAACATTATATAGATACTAAATGAATCGATATGTTCTCATGAGTCATATTATTTGTGCAAATCAGAATATTTTAAACCACCATGTGAATGGTCTTGACGATATAGGTTTTCATTTGCCTTAGACATGACATCCATTAAAAAAGTATATTCCTAATTTAGTTTCATTTGTTATTCATCCATGAGATTTTGTGTCAATATATCTATGGGTACATTTAATTATAAATTTTATAGATTTTATGTGTTTTAGTTTCTCACCTTACCATATTTCTTTTTTCTTATCTAGTTATTTAATGTCATGTGTTTTCATTTATTACCTTGTCATGTTGTTTATGCACCTCTTTATCTGTTTATTGATTATATGGCATGTGAATTCAGTTATTCACTATTTCACAATTATTATTCTCATTGATTCATTATTTCATCCACAATATTTTTATCTTACTAGTGATTTTATCTCACCCTTATTATATTTATTTACCTAGGAATCCAAGAAACATAATATGAGAGATATGTATGGATTTACTAACTAGATTAGAGTTATCCTCAAAGATATTTATTTAGAAAGAAGAAGAAAAATATGTAGTAATTAGTTTTTTTTCTCATGTATATATCTATTTTACCAAGACTACTAATCTCTCAGTCATTTGGGATTTAATTCTTTGTAATCATGTCAATTCAATAGTAGTAGACACCAGCTTTGGGCCTTCTCTAGTTGGGTCTCTATAGATCTCCTCTTAGAGACTCTAGGGTTAGTCTTTTGAGAAGACCAGAACCTCTAACATGTGTAGATGGAAGTTAAGAAGATAAATTGGTGGGTTTTGGTCGATCTAGATGTTTCAAATTGGTGTAAGGAAGTGATGGAGAAATTTCCCTTTTATAATTTAGGTGGGGAATTTTAGGAAACTCCCAAAATATTAAATTAATATATATTATTTTTTAATTATAAATGTCTTAAAAGTGTTTTATTTAAATCCTAAGATGAGTATGTTTCTAAATCATCTCAAAAAATAATTTTTAGACATGTTTAGGTGTCAATGTTAACCTTATCATTTGTCCTTAACACTTAGTTAAACCCTTTAACTCTTACCATGAAATTTTATTTTTACTCTTTAGCGATAATATAGTCATAATAAAATGATAAACGAACCCCAAATGGATCATTGATGACATATTTAACCTTATTGTAGTTATTTGGAGGGATTTATATTTTTATGAATTTTATATCATTTAATAAAATATTATTAATTTTAAAGTATCATTTTTTCATTTTTGATATTATTCAATATTTTTTTTTTAAAAAATATCCTAATATCAAGATAACTTCAAAAAAACATAAAATATTTCACTAACATTTCTAAATTTTCTATAAAATTCATGGAATTCATCAATTATGTCAAATTTTTGTTATTTTAATGTTTTTAATATCATTTATTTTTTATTTCCATTAATTAAACAATTACTAAGTCATTATTATGAAAGAATTTGATTAAATTATTTCTTCTCTAAAATTTTTAAATAAATTATTATGATGAAGATAAACTTTTTATCTTTCAAATGAATATGTATAGTCTAATTTATGTTTTCTATAACCATGTATTAAAACTATTATACTTATTAAAAACATGAGTACGACATTTTTAACTTGTCATTAAATAAAATATAATAAATGTATTATTTTCATCCATGTGGCATAAAAATAGTATAATTTCGGCCTAATGATGATATTGGTAGAAAAACACTCAATAAATGAAATTAGGACAAGTGTTGGGGTAATTTTATAATATCATTTATATCCATAATTACCTAATTTACCCTTAACTTTGGTAATAAAAATATTACTAAATTTTACTATTCATATGAAGAAAAATAAAAGAAACTTATTTACATAATTTACAAACACTAATTTCAAATATAGAATCCAATTTTCATAATTTAAAACATATAATTTTTAGTAATTAATTTAAAATTAAACTTGTTTACGGCATGTGAAAATGAGTTATTAAAGATTAAACTAGTAAAAGATTGAAACATTTTTATATCTAAATTCATTGTAAAATTTATTAAAGTAACCTAAATTTTATTAAATTACAAAAATAACCTATTTATACTTTAAAAACATTAAATAATATAATTTAACACAATAAATTATTTAGATTAAAAAAGTTGTTTTCAATTAAAATTTAGTAACTTTCACTATTCATCAAAACATGAAACTTATCAGAAAAATACCAAAAATTTAACTGAAGTAAAATTTTATATTTCTATTAAAAATATGAAGTTTTATTTTTCAAATATAATTCATGAAATTATAAAAAAATCGATTTAAAATAGGTTCTCCATTAAAAGACAATAAAACTGTTTTAAGAAAAAAAAAATAGGTTTTATGAGTAATATTGGGTTTGTTATTATCTTATACCTCTTAAATATATTATATGAATATCAAAAAATAATATTTAATATATAAAATATATATTTCATTAATATCATTCTATAATATTAATTAATTTAATTTATCAGAATAAATGACTTTTTGTGCATAAGAATATTTCTTTATAAAAACATCTCATATATATTCAGTTGGTTACTATATTCATTTTTAATTAATTTGGAACCATGGAATTCGGTGATATATTTTTATAAGTTAGTTAATACTATTCATAACCACTGACTAAATGGCTATGTTAAGTCTAATTATAATAAATAATAATATTTTAATAATATATTATTGTTTGCTAAAACTCGTTCATGCATGTAACGCAAGCCAAATCATTGTTGTGTATACCATAAAAATATTTTGGTATTGAATAAAACATAATATATCAAATAAAATGAATTTATTTAATAAGTGACATACTGTAAAATATTGGGGTGTTATAGGTGATGTAGGGACATCAGGTGTTTATGTTAATGTATTTCATCTACAAGGTGGAGATTTTTGAACATTATTCACTCAATATTGAAAATAAAATGATTTTAATTCCATGAATTATGTGAAGACGTGTCCCAAGAAAAACCAGGATTCGGTGCCTTCTGAACATGAAGTGTCGTTTTAAAATAAAAACATGACCTGATAAACACACATCACATCCCATACCGAGGATCGAGTTCGGTTCGGGCTCTGGGAAACCGGTAACATCAGAAATGCTTCATCTGATAAAAGTTGTTACATGAAAATTTAAAATTCAAAACATAGGGTGAGAATAAGAATGCTGAGTAAGGGGTTTAAAATAAACCAATGAAACTTTTGAAAGCATTTTATAAAAACATATCCAAAGAAAATTCTCTTATAGAACACTGTAACACATGTAACATAACATTAAAGTGCTGAACTAAAATTTTCAAGGAATACATGAATCAATTAGAAAATTTTCAAAAAGGGGAAGTAAAAGATATCATAAAAAATTATGACGTATGGGTTTTTAAGCAGAAATTAAACCGTTATGATTAATACTCTATCAGAGTTTCATGTGAAGCAAAAAAACATCAATTTCATATGTTGGTTACTAATTTACACGAATCATGCCCCAGACATTTACTTGTGACATCAATAAGAACTTCATAAAAACATAAGGGAAAGATTAGTGAAATAATAGGAATATCATCTTGAAAAGAACATGTAACATGAATTGAATATGTGGCTTCAACATTTCATTTATACATTTATTAACATATCACCATGGTTCATCCCCAAGGTGTTAATAAAGAAAAATTATCGATGTTATTCACCAGGGTATCGTGAAGCTTGTCATCTCTAGAGATTAATTCTTTACCCAATGCATTGGAGCGCTATCAGGGTGCACCCTTAATATGTATTTACTTTCATTTGAGCCACATCAGTCAATACATTACTTAAATGCTGTTTTATATTTAAGATGTCCCAAACCACCTTGAATCTTTCATTTATAGTTGGTCATAGAAGTTGAATTTACATATCTTATAAGTGAAAAAGGCATCTAGATGATTTAAAACCAAGTAAACAATCATATGACCGTTATTAAAATGAATGAAAAATTTTTTATTATGGAACATACATTGACATATAACGTACTGAAAGAACAGAAAACCGGTATTTATCACATGCAAGTTTGTTCATGAAATTCTAAAATTTTATCATCCAATTGATTACAAGGTGAACCATAAATATCAAGTAGGGTATTCAGAATGCACATTCTAAAAAATTCAATATTATTAAGCATTTGCATAATACTGTATAATGTCCATGATAGAAAGCATGAATCTTTACCATATGCAACATCATTTAAAACATACAGAAGACAAATAAGATACTCTTAAATGTTGTTATAATTTTTGTTTCACACCCTATTTCTTATGTTTTTAAAACTCACCTAAACTCGAGACTTAATGTGTAAGGACCGTAACAACTGAAATCAAGGTTCATGCAACATATAAAATATAGGTATGTACCCGAACTCAAACTGTAATATTGGCACACCCATGTGTGTTAATCCCCTATGAATATTAGTTCAAAATAATTTTGAATAGGGCTGGTCATGCCCTTAGTCATAAAAATTTGTTTATGAAAACCTGCAATTTTTTTTATAAAAACCCGATCATGTATATAACATTTTCAAAATTTATTTATTACTTAAATATAAAATTAAGTGTATGTGAATAGGTGCAGTGAATGAACAATTACATACAAACATCATACATATAACTGAAGTAGAAAGGTCATTCCCATTCCTGCATATAACCGACGTATATACATATAACCAAAAATATATATGAATTTTCAAAACAACAAAATGAGGCCAGTAATAATCCATAAATTCTTTAAGTTATTTGAATGAAAGAGAACCTGAAGCACATGGTTCAATATTTAAGAACGTTTGGACTGAACCGTAACGTTAAAATATATATATATTTTGAATATATAAGTGTATATATTCTCAATGACGCAAAATAAGGAAAAACTATTAACCCTTTCATTAAAAACAAGGGAAAAGAGGACTTCAGGGAGGGTTGGTTGGGCTTGCTGGAGACATGAATGGGAGACATGAACCAAGAGGTCTAGGTTATTTATATACAAAAGCTTACACGCCATCTTCCACGCAAAAACGTACCCACTTTCATTGCATTCAATGGGGGGTGTTTTGCTTGATGAAAACGAGGAGACATGGGGGTCCTCGGTGGTCAGAGGTGAAGAAAACGAGGGGTGTTCCATAGGGTAGGGTTACTGTTGTAACTCATTCGTAGGGGAAGAGGACGACGCGGCTAGTGGAATTGCATGGAAAAAATGGACAGTCCAGATCGATCCCAATGACGATCCAAGGGATGAGATGCATCCGTTGTTTTAAAATAATTTAGGTGCATAGATTAGATATAAGTTTCATCAGACTGTATAAGTTTGATACGATAATTAAAAAACAAAAAATGACCATGATTAGATCATTCCAGAACGAACGGTTGAAAAAAACCACAGAGAGAGATGTGGTCGCTGAGGGTCGAGGGCGGGATCGGAAACAATGGCCCAGATTGCGCACGACGTGATCCAACGGTCCAGATCACGTTTCGCCCGAAAAACTGATTCCCACATTGAAATGGAGAGTAGTTTTCACCTCCTTTATAACCTCGAGCCTCCTAACGAGTTCTCAATAATCACACAACACCCACGAAGGGGGACCTATACACGGGCTTCTCCCCGTAGGCCTTGACCTACCCAGAACCCGTCGCGGCCTCACACCCACAATGGTGCTCTTATGAGCTCTTTTTCACTCCCGAGTGCCCTTCGTGGAACCTCTACCCGAGCTCGGGCTGGCCTTGGCTTGGGGCTAAGGGTCATGCTCAACCACTTTGTGTGAGCTGCCTCCCTCAGCCCTAGCCTAAAATCGGTGGCCCTAGTGGGCCAATTTTTTTTGAAAAAGCTACACTAAAAAATGTTTTAAGAAGATGAAACAGTCCATTTATAAAAACTATATAGAATTTAATATTCTTAAACATTAATGAATACAAATTAAACTTGTTTTAGTTATAAGTATTTCTAAAATAAAAAATACTAAACCCCTTTTTTAATAAAAAAATTTACGAAAATGAAATTTTAATAAACCTACATTATAATACATATACTAGTATCCACGAAAACATAGTTCAATCAAAATATAATTTAATATGAAAAACGTAAACATTGTTTATTAAATTATTTATGAAATAAAAATCGTTACATTGTATTTGAAAAATTCTCAAAGTGTTTTGAATTCCTTAATTCTTTTCAAAATCACATAATGGTGAAATGAAGTTTAATACCATATCCTTTTAGAGTTCATTAATGATGGTTTAATTATATCCATAATCATAACACAATTATTTGGAAACTAATTAATATTTAAATAAGTTCACTTATCCTACCGATGTCTAATGAATATTTTTTATAAGTGTTAACATCCAACGGTCACTAGACAACGGTCAAAAAAAGTGTCCTATAAAACCAAACCTTACGGTGTCCTAAAACTAAAAAGGAAGATGATGGTGATTCACATTCCGCTGATTCTCAGCAAGGTTTTTATGAGCACAGTAGTGATGTTTTTTTGTTCAGTTGACTCAAAGGATCTCCTTTACTTTCTGGGACTCATTGTGATTGGGGCTCTTCCAGTAGTTCTGATAGGGTTTTTAATATGCATATTTGGTTAGCATGATTACTCTTTTGATCTCAGTGTATTGTAGGAACTATGGTGTTCTTATTTAAATAAAGATCCTTATATTGATCCTTTAAATTTTTTTTCTGTTAAAAGGGCTTTAACAAAAGTAAATGCATAATATAATCATTATATGATACCCAAATTTCGGGGTGTTACATTACTCCCACCATAAAATAATTGTGTCCCTTCAATTCATTTAATACAAACATACTAAGAGTATGCTCTTAGTTGTTCCTACCATATCACCAATCATATAGGATCCTCGAGTGCGTTCCGCAGAACAACCAAATTGATACTCAACTCATCTAGTTTTCTGATCTAGAAACACTTCAGGAAGAAGGGGTTGGACTCATGCACCGAACACTCGGGCTTCCAGAGGGAGGATCTAATGGTAAAAAGTTTGGAAATGTCCATATGGACCAATATACCAAAAACATTCTGAATTATGTCTTGATCGAGAACATAAATGTTATAGATGTTGTCATACAGGCTAATGCTGAGGAGTTTGTACATATAGGTCACATAAATGTTTCCCTCTAAAGCACCCTCCTGAAATTTTACTCTGGAAGTGTAGTTCTTTCCTAGGGTGAAACACAGGAAGAGCCCTTTGTGGTATTTTCGTCTCCACTTATGCTCGGCCAATTTTGTTGAGACTATACGACAGTAGATGGGAGAATTCCCTTGACAGGTGCGGAGAATCCCCAGACCATTATTCACCTCAGACAATTGCTTGCACATTCCTCGCATGTTTTCAAAGGGACGATACTCATCTTCAAAGGTTTTTATTGCAATAATATCCAGTATCTCAATAATAGGAGATAACATGTGGGTATTTCCTTCCATCTGAATGTTTAATATGAGAGTTAAATCACTTGAAATCCATCCAAAATTATAAAAAATGTAAAGACATATGAAGGAAGAGATAACAAAATATGTTTTTTATATAACTATTGGTACACAATGTAAAATGGGGCTAATGGTTTCCACAGTACACTAACACACGAATTACCAAGACAAGCTCAAAACTCTATATCTCCCTAAACTATATGCAACACGAGCAATCGGGTTCGATGTCGGGGGAGAACTTATGGTGTCTCCATAGTCTGACGTGTGGGGTGTACAATTGTGAGACATACTTATGTACTTGTTGTATGTACATAGAATGAGAGGATTTGTATCCAAGGATTCCGAAGTCCATCATTTGACCAAAATGGCCATAAGACAAGACTTGAGACATGTATGCTGCATGGAGATCTCCCTCTACAACAGCCTCTTAGAAAGCCGTGAGAGACAAGACACCTTCTGCTATGGTTAATCATCTAAAATGTCCCTCATAGTACTTCCCCCGTCGTGTGTATGATGGAAACTGGGCTTGCATCATAATGATGTAATCCAGACTCACTCTTCCGTGGAGTTGAAGTCATTGGGGAGGGTTTGATACACCATAGAGATGTTTTCACGACATACAGATATGGGCATAGTTTATAAAAGCATCATGGATGGCTAGGGAAATTATGGTTTTACGGCCTCATTGGAAAGAGACAAAAGATTAGTACCTTCGTTTTCCATCTGAAAATTAATTAAACTCATTTTTAGTAATGTTGAAGTATATTTTTATTTGTTTCTGTTCTGGATTTGCAGAGTTATCCAAACCGAATCCTCTGATACCAACTTTGAAGACCCGAACCCAGAAAATCCAAGAGTCAGTGCCTTCTGAACATGATGTGATGTTTTAAAATTGAAAAATTCATTGATAAACACACATCACATCCCATACCGAGGATCGAGTTCGGTTCGGGCTCTGGGAAACCAATAACTGCATAAATGTTTCATCTGATAAAAGCTATTACTTGAATATTTATAATTCAAAACATAGTGTGAGCATAAGATTGCCTAGAAAGGGATTAAAAATAAACCAATGAAACTTTTGAAAGCATTTTTTAAAAACATATCCAAAGAACATTCTCTTATAGAAATATTTCACTCATGTAACATAACATAAAAGTGATCAACTAATATTTTCAAGGAATACATGAATCAATTAAGACATTTTCAAAAAGGGGTAGCATATAATATCCTGAACAAGTATGACGTATGAATGTTTAAGCACAAATTAAACCATTAAGAGTAATATTTAATCAGAGTTGCACGTGAAGGAAGAAAACATCAATTTCATATGTTGTTTACTATTGTACACAAATCATGCCACACACTTTTACTTGTGACATCAATATGAACTTGATAAAAACATAAGGGAAAGAGTAGTGAAAGAATAATTATATCATCTTGAAAAGAACTTGTAAAATGAAATGAATATGTGTCTTGAACATTTCATTTATAAATTCATGAAAATATCCCTGAGTTCCATCCACAAGGTGTCAGTAAAGAAAAATTATTGAGGTTATTCACCAGGGTATTATGAAGCTTTTAATCTCTAGAGATTAATTCTTTACCCAATTCATTGGAGTACTATCATGGCACACCCTTAATATGTCTTTACTTTAATGTGACCCACATAAATCAATAATTTACATAAATGGGGTTGTATATTCAAGATGTCCCATACCACCTTGAATAGTTCATTCATAGTTGGTCATAGAAGTTGAATTTACATATCTTATAAGTGAGACGAGCATATAGATGATAAAAAAACAAGCTAACAATCATATGACCGTTATTAAAAGGAAAGAAGAAAGGTAGATTATGGCACATATATTGACATCTAACGTACTGAATGAACAGAAAACTAGAATTTATCAAATGCATGTTTGTTCTTGAAATTCTAAAATTTTATCGTTTAATTAATTACAAGGTGAACCAAAAATCTCAAGTAGGGTTTTGAGCTTCCACATGCTAAAACATTCAATATTGTTATGCCTTTGCATAATACAGAATAATTTCCATGATAGAAAGTATGAATCTTCACCAAATTAAAAATCATTGAAAAGATAGGGAAAACAAATAAGTTACTCTTAAATGTGGATATAAGTTTTGTTTAACACCATATATGTTATGTTTTTAAAACTCCACCTAAAATCATGACATAATGTGTAAGGACCTTAACAACTGAAAACATGGTTCATGCAACATAAAAAATATTTTTATGTACCCAAACTCAATCTAAAATATTGGCACACCAATTTGTGTTAATCCCCTATGAATAATAGTTCAAAAACATGTTGAATAGGAAAGGCCATTCCCTTAATCATAAAAATTTGTTTATGAAAACCTACAAAAAAATAATTTTATAAATACCATATCATATTTATTAATTTTTCAGAATTTATTTATTAATAAAATATGAAATTAAGTGTATGTGAATATGTGCAGTGCATGAACAATTATACACAAACATCGTACATATAATAGATGTAGAAAGGTCATGCCCATTCCTACATATAACCGACATATATACATATAACCAAAAGTATATATGTATTTTAAAAACAACAAAATGAGGCCAGGTATAATACTTACATTCTTTAAGCTATTTTAATGCAAGAGAACCCAAATGAATATGTTCAACATTTAATAATGTTTGGACTGAACTATAATGTTAAATATGTATATATATTCGAATATATAAGAGTATATATTCTCAAAGAAGCAAAACAAGGGAAAAATAAAAACCCTTACCTTAAAAACCATGGAAATGAAGACTTCATGGAGGGTTGGTCAGGCTTGCTGGAGACTTGAATGGGAGAGAAGAACCAAGAGGTCAGAGTTATTTTTATACAAAATCTCACACTCCACCTTTCATACAAAAACATACCCACATGCATTGCATTCAATGATTGGTGTCATGCTTGAAGAAAACGAGGAGACATGGGGGTCCCTGATGGGCTCCCGCCCACAGGCCTTGGCCAACCCAGACCCTGGGCCTCACAACGATTGCTTAGAAAACACACAACACCCACGAAGGAGGCCACATAAACGGGCTCCCGCCCGCAGGCCTTGGTCTACCCAGACCCCACCACGGCCTCATGCACGCATGGGTGCGCTTATGCCCTCCTTCTCGCTCCCAAGCACCATTCAGGGAACCTCAGCTCATTCTCAGGCCGACCTTGTCTTCGGTCTGAGGGTCAGGCTAAGCCACTTCGTGGGAGCTGCCTCCCTCGGCCCTAGCCAAAAAGGGCTGGCCCTAGTGGGCCAATTTTTTTTTAAAAAAAGCTACACTAAAAAACGTTTTAGGAAGAGGAAAAATATCCATTTATTAAAACTATATATAATTTTATATTATTAAACATTACTGAATACATATTAAAATTGTTTTAGTTAGAATTATTTCTATAATTAAAAATACTAAACCCCCTTTTTTGACTTAAAAAGTTATGAAAAGGAAATTTTAATAAACCTACATTATAATTTATATACTAGTATCCTCAAAAACATAGTTCAATCAAAACATAATTTAATTTGAAAATTTTAAAAATAGTTTATAACATTATTTTCGAAATGATAATTGTTACATTGTATTTGAAAAATTTGAAAAGTGTTTTGAATTCATTAATTATTTTCAAAATCACTTAAGGGTGAAATGAAGTTTTACACCATATCCTTTTAGTGTTAATAAATGATTGTTTAAATAAAACCTTAATCATAACTCAATTATTTGGAATATAATTAATATTTAAATAAGGTCACTTATCCTAAAAAGGTCCAATGACTATTTTTTTATAACTGTTAGCTTCCAATGGTCACTAGATAATGGTCCAAAAAGTGTCCTATAAAACCAAACCTTAAGGTGTTTTAAAACTCTAAAGGAAGAAGATGGTGGTTCTTATTTCGCTAATGCTCACCATGGTTTTTATGATCATAGTGTTGATGTTTTTTGATTTAGTTGACTCGAAGGATCTCCTTTACTTACTGGGCCTCATTGGGGTGATTGAGGGTCTTCCATTAGTTCTTATAGGGTTTTTAAAAAGTATATTTGGTTAGCATGATTACTCGTTTGGTCTCTGTGTATTGTAGAAACTACGGTGTTCTTATTTTAATAAAGAGCCTTATGTTTATCCTTTAAATTTTTGTTTTGTTAAAATTGATTTAACATAAGTAAATTAATAATATCATCATTATATGATACCCAAAATTCGGGGTGTTACACATTGTTTTTTTACCAGTCATAATATTCATTTTCATTTAATTATTGGTATTTTTATATGATGGATTTATGTATTATTGAGCTTGATATTATTTTATTAGTTCATGTGGGCCTTTTGTTCGGTTTATACATTGGGAATGTCCCATTAGCCTTGGTCCACTTTCCCATTTGATCTATTTCATCCTCATACCTGATGTTGATCCACTGATCCTTATGATCCTATGGCTTTCAATTCCTCCCTTTTTTCATTCTTCATGAAACGGATTGGCTTGATCTATGGGTGACCCTGGATAGCTTATCCTCTAATTCCATATGTCCTTATTTTGTTGTTTAAGGGGTAATATTGGGTCAATTATCTAGATTTTTCCTATCCTTGGTTATATGCTCTAGTATTCCTCTACCCCTACTAGAATGATTACTCGATTTGGAATCTACCTCTCCACTTGTGGGAGATTTAGTTGGGAGATAAATCTCCATGGTTTTGGGAGCTATAGTTTTCCTCGAGAGAGAGGAGTAGTTGAAGGAGCACCGGTGGGATTCCTTGACTTACCAAAGAAGAAATAGTGATCTAAATAGGTTTTTATAATCGTCATCTATGCTTGATGAGGAGCTCTGATGAGGTCCTAGTGTTCCTTGGTGTTCCTTTTACCAATATGGAAATGAAGATTATATATAAGTACAATCTTGATGACCCTAACAACAAGACCTTATTACATAGAGGCTCTATGAAACCACATATGAGAGATTTATCCATAGTAAGGGGCCTGAGTATGGTATTCTACTTCTTTTATATCAATTATTTATGCCTTGTATTTGATTATTTCGTGGTTCTATGTTGTGTGTGTTGTTTGAGTTTTTCCAAGGTGCACAGTATATGATAAATCCCCAACTTGGTTCTACTATGAGTCCTGGCATTTCAAGAACATGAACATTAGATATTTACCTCATGTGCCTTTTTTTATATGGTTATGTTTCACTATTTATCACATATCTTTTATAATCCCGTTTTATCATAGTCTAATCTTGGTACCCCTACCCCATGCATATAGGCTAAATAGATAAATAATGTCAAAAACTTATGGTCCCCTTTATGATTTTATTACTATTTTAGGTCAATCATTTCTATTGATCACCTTGCTTATGTTTGAGACTATTCTCTCTAGTAGTTCTTGGTGCATGCCATTACTAATATCAAACTGGTTATATATAGTCTCATTAGTATGTTATCTATTGTAAATGTTTACATGAATCGGTACTTTTTATTCTCTCGTTCATTGTTTATGTTTTGTTAGAATCAACATGTTACACTTCCGATTGTGAGAATTCATTACAGGATTTGTATTATTCATGATTTATTGATTCTTCCCATTATTTATATAATTATAAACATGTTAATTTTTTTTCTATAATTTTTAGAAACAAAATTATACCCATACAACTCAATTAATACATTGAAAGTGGGCAACCTCATAGCACAACCCACAATTTTTTTATAGAATCTGATAAAAAAATATTTAGTAAGGCTACTATTGGGATCAAATATTATTGGCTATTACATGATGTGATAATTGTGAGATAAAAGTAAAGTAAAAATGAATAAAAAATGAACAATAGATGTATCATAGAAAACCCCACAAATAAAGAGGGGTAAAAACCATAGAAAAATAGAATGATATCACTATGGTAAAGGAGGCTAAACACACTCTCTTTCTATTATAAGGAAAATATCCATGTAATTAACTCTCTTGAGTAATGAATAATGAACCCCAAAAAATACAACAGTCAAAATGTTGAAATAGGAAGCTCAATACTTGAGGTGATGATGCTAAAACCATCAAAGCGCTCTGCCTTTTATAGGCAAGGCCCTTACTTGATCTTCCTCCTCTATTTAGCTCCATGGTTTAGTTATTCCACCCATCCTACTAACCACACTATCCCCCTTTGAAAAATCGAGGGGTCAAAACTATTTGTGAGAAACAAATACCAATATATAACACACTTAGATATCTGATTGGGAACCAATAATATTTCCACAAATCTTTTCTATCTTCCAACCATGTTGATCTTATATCTATGATTATGGTTGATGTTTTTTACTATATAAACTTAACAATGTTAATAAACTTCATCATAAAATTAACCTTACTTTCTTCAATATAAATTTTCAGCATATCCACTCTTCCTTCCTCCACCACATCTCGAACAAGGTGATATTGTAACATATTGAGCTTTATCATGGAATGAAAATATAGATTCCTTTTAATTTTCAACGTGCTATGATTTTCACAAAACAATTGGATATACTTTTGTCATTGTCCGGGATCCTCTAGAATCCTTCACATCTAAATCACTTCTTTTCAAGACTATGTAGTTTTCATGTACTCTACCTTAGTCATGAAAAAATATATAACAGGCTAAAACTTTGAATTCCAGCTCACTATCCATCCTATAATATTAAACACATACCCCAAAGTGTATTTTCTTTGGTCATAATCACCTACAAAATCTGAATTTGTGTAGGCTCTAATAGTAATATTTGACCCTCAATAACATAATACAGCATATGAGGTCTACTTGATGTATATAAGGGTCTTCTTTAATATCTTCCAAATCTCCTGTATTTATTTCTATACATACTAGCTAACTTCTCCAACTACATGTGAAATTTATGTTCTCATATAAACCATAGATAATATCATACTAACCACTACTGGTGCATAAGGTAATTGAGACATCTCTATCCTCTATACTTCAGTTTTATCACTATTAGGATCATCATAGAGGATAAAATAAAAATAATAGTAAGTTGGGTAAATATAGGCTTATAATGTTGCATGTTGAAGTATTTAATGATTTTCCTCAAGAAATTATTTTTTGATAGCTAAATCATACCCTTATTTCTATCCCATTAAATATGTATCCCAAGATATTATTTTTTGGTCCTAATCCCTTCATATCATACTCCCATGAAAACTATCAACATGTCAACCACATACAATAGAATAATGATAAAACCATTACCATCTAAACCCATGAAATATGCACAATTATATAAATGAACTATTTTGTATCCAATACTCCCGATATAGGAATAAAATACCTTGTACCAACACCTTGGTGAGTGATTTATAACATAAAATATTTTTCTCAACCTAAAAACCATGTTCACTATTCCTTATTTTGAAAAAAAATTTGATTAGATAATGTATATTTATTTATCAAGGTCAACATGTAGAAAAGTTCTCTTCACATCTAGCTACTCTATAGTTAAACTATATATTGGACACATCCCCATAACTATCTGAACAGTTGTCATTAAAACAATGGGATAAAATATTTCCTTGAAATCAATAACTTCTCCCTATGAATATCCTTTGACCACCAGTCATGCAAGATATCAATACAATTATTCTTTTTCATCCCAATTGATCATAAAGAACTTGTTTTTGTTGATATACTTCCTTCCATGAGGTAATAGATCAATATCTCAAGTCTGGTTCTTGTGAAGGGCATCAAGTTTCTCCTGAATTGCTTCCATCCTTGTGGATATTTCTGAACTCCACATCACCTCAAAAAAAATAAAATGGATTAACTTCCTCCATCAATGATTAGCACAAAATATTTCTCTCAGTGATAAATTCTGAGTGCCATATTGGTTCTATTTTATCTTGAGTTGATCGTCATAGTCGAAATTCTATCATAACTTGATCATCATGATCCTCCAAGGTAATTAGTTCTTCTATGGATTCTTCCTCCACTCCAACTATTATAGTATATGTGTTATCTTTCTTAAAGTCCCCATTAATCATCACTTGCACCTTATCTTCTAGACATATAACATCCATGATGACGAAAAGTCTATGGGTAGTGGGGTCCCACATACGATACTCCTTCACACCATCAACGTATCCAAAGAATATACATTCATTGGATCTAGAATCCAACTTCAATATTTCCTGATCATTAAACAATACAGATACATGACCTCCATAAGTATGTAACCAATCCTATAAGTAGGTTTAACAATCCACATATTCATTAGTGTTTTCATATCAATCATCACCAAAGTAAATCTATTGATCACATAACATGTGCTCTTCTTTTCATTATCCCATAACTTCTTGAAAATTCCTATAGTCTTCAATATATCACTTGTTCTATCCAACAAGGTTATGTTCACCTACTTTTCCACTCCATTTTGTTGAGGATTGTATGAGACCATGAATTTTCTCTTGATTCCTTCCCAATGAAAAAACAGTATCATAATCCTCACTTGAATATTTTCCACCACTATAAATGCTCAAACACTTGATCTTCTTTCATGATTCCATCTACATCCAGGCTTTGAATGTTTTGAAGACTTTATAAACACTTGATTTCATCTTGATTGGTTACACCTAACATATCATGGAATAATCATTAATGAATTATTCCAAACAACATTCTCTTCCAAGGGATATAAACAAAGCTTGCCAAATATTGGAATGGATCATCTCTAAGATATCCCTTCTCTTCATTGCAGATGTCACAAAATTCAACCAATGATGGTTGGAAAAATTATAATGCTCCTAAAATGGAAAGGATACATTTTTAATCTGGGAAGAAACTTATGTTCAGTAAGAATATTTAATCTTCATTCGAACATAAGTCCAAGCTTTTGTTACCATTACTACCTCAATGATTTTGATGAGGTATTTAACAGGACAACTATTGTAATGTCTTGGATATTCCATATATATTTTTTTAATTATATAGAATTATTTTGAGCCTACAAAATCTTACGGCGAGCGATTCTGATGCCCAGGGTGTCCAGAATGATCCGTCAATGTTTTTTTAAGCATTAATTACTGCATCTAAGAAGTTTTCCTCAAAAAGTTGAATAATTCCAAAACGATTACTCGAATTTAAAATATGAGGGCATTGCTGCACTCAAAAAGGAATGTTTACCCTAGGCATAGCTTAAGTTTAGTTGGTGAAGGACTTCTGTGAGAAAACCTAAAAATGGAATAACTGTAAATAAAATAATTAAATAAAATTATATTAATTTTCAAATGCTTATAACTCTTGAATGGTAACTCGAATTAAAAATATGAAATCACCGTTGAGCTCGTGATAGTAATCTCTCTTTAGGAAGATACTAACATTGGCCAGCGTGGGCCACCAGTGAATGTTACTTTTTTCCGTAAATATAATAATAACGTGACAATTTTTTAATTGTAAAATAAATAACTTTTAAACGGTAACTCTAATTGGATATCTGAGAGTACCGTTGGGTTCATTGGGGCATGTTATAATTAGGAAAATCCTAATCTCAATCGGCGTGGGTTGAGGGTGACTATAATAATTTTATGATCGTTTTTTGGTACGTTCAATAAACGCATGACAAGGGTTGTCTAACTTTTTAACTGTTGTTCGACTTCAAAAACAGAGGGCATCATTAGACCCACAGCGCCAGGATTCTCGTAAGAGAGGAATAACTTTGACCGCAGTAGGTCGGGTGTAAAAGTTATTTTTTTGGACATTTAAAAGATTAATAAAATAAAATATTTTGTTATTTTATTATCGTTCTTTCCTCTAACAGATGAAAGACCATGGCAGGACCGACGATGTGTCAAGCCAACAAATGGATTAACTCTTCTTTTCTTGTAACAACAGCTTTGGAAATTCGAGAGGTTCATTAATAAAATGAACCTCATTAATTTTCCAAGCATTATTCACTCTTTCTCCTATCCTATTTATATGGAGCTCGAGGAGGGGTGTTGGCATGGCTTCACAAAATGACAGAGCTCTGGAAAAGCACTATGATGCCCAACACCAGGTGGATGAGACTAGTTCCAACGAGCGGTGTCGAGCACTACCGAGTCACGAACCGATGACAATGATAAAGGAGGTTATGTCGACCTTCATTAGTGGACGTCTCTTCCAGGTAAAGGGTTATTTTTATTTGTGCGTTTTTGTTTCCCTCTTCTATATTCTTAAAATTATACGATGAATGTTGATCAACCGACTAACAGGTTGACCCGTGATTCATCAATCATTTCGGGAGGATATTGTAGGGAATCTTGTGGGTTTAATCTTGTGATAAATACAAATGTTTATTGAATAACATTAATATACTTCATATTGAGTGCTAATTCCGGGGGGGGTGTAGGACTAACAAACCCTGCCTGAACCCTCCGCTATCATGCTTTCCATGTACCGCCTCGGATGACCGCGAACTCATCGATGCACGCCATAAGAGGATGGTCACGGCCTGTCAACCACCTCACCAACCAAATATCCTCTAGGATTTTTAGGAATCTGGGTGACCACGGGGTTACACCCACCCCCCTGCATCAGACTATATTGGGCCGCAGCCCTCGGAGCGGGCTGCCTCCCTCGTATCGGGGCGCCACCCTCGCACCGGGATGGCACCCTCAGACCGGGTCGCTTCCCCCGAACTGGTCCATAACCCTCGGGTTGGGCCGCCTCCATCGGACTGAGCAGACTCCATTGGAGCGGGGCGTTTCCCTCGCACTGGGTCGCCGCCCTTCCACCGGCCCCCGCCCTCAGAGTGGGCTTGCGCCCTCACATAGGGTCACCGCCCTCAGACCGAACAACTACCCTCAAAGCGGGCCACATCCCCGGAACAGGTCACCACCCCACATGGGTCAGGCTACCCATTTTTGGGCTGCCCCCTTGTGGGATCCCCCCTTGCGGGCCACCCTATTCTGGTTGGGCCACCCTTGCGGGTCACCCCCCGTGCGGGCCATGGTGGGTTGCCCTTGAGGACCACCCCTCTTTCGGGTCAGACAAAACATCGGCCCATCAGGCCGAGTCCACCCCGTCCCATCGGGCCAGGTCCACCCCGGCCCAGCCAGGAGCGAGTTGGGCCAGGTCAGTCCGACCAGGTCAGATCGGACCGAGGCCCGACTCGACCCTGGAACACTTAAAGGAGCATATCTTGAAAAACAGACATCTATTTGATGAACCGTCTACAGTGTTGGGATCCTTGGATCGAGATGGTCCTTTTTGTATTCACCAATTGTGTTTTTTTGATTGTTGGAGTAAGGCTGGATTGGATTGAACCCGAATACAACCAGGCCCCTGAAGCTAAAACGCTTATAACTCACAAACTGGGCATCCAATTGACGCATCGTCTATCACGTTGGAACCCTTACGACATGGAGGTCCTTTGAGTTATTCCTTTGTGGATCGTAGTGGTGGTCGAGGTATGACTGATATTTCGAGGGGAAGATTCTATGGAACTTGAGCGTACCGGGTGTAATGAAACCTGTGGAAGGCTGCAACGTGAACAAAGAACATCAATCCTATATGGGTCAGATCCTATGTTGGTTAGTGCTCAGCGATCCTATGTGGGTCAACTCATATCAATCATGTGTAGGTCAGATCCTGTGTGGTTCAGTGGGGGTTAGTTACCTATCTATCATGTGTGGGTCAGCAGTAGTTCTTCTTAATAGAATATGATGATATAGTTTATGAATAATCATATGTACATTTGTACTTAAGTTATACCTGATTGTGAGCTGAGTATTTTGCTTATTTGGTACTTCTTGCAGTGTGGTGTTACCTGTATGGTACTTCTACCTTTATGGTATTGACATTGTGGTGATACCTGTGTCGTATTTCTATCTTTTTGGTGGTACTTGTGTGGTACTTCTACCTTCATGGAGTTACCTTCATGGTTTTATCTTTGTGGTGTTACCTGTCATTGAAGGTGGGCCATTCAAAGTCTGGGTACGCCCTCCGGGGGTTCCCGCTGGCTAGAAACTACGGCAGGAGACTCACCACCCTGTCCCTCATCGGACATAGAAAGAAGCTAATCAACTTCCTCACCATCCTCTCATTCACCACTGCCCTGTGTACACAGCTCTTGTACATCACATTCATCAGAGCCTATAATTTTCCCTTTCATTATTACTTTGAAAATCAGAAGTGTTAAATTGATTAGTGGTGAATGCAGACGGATATACCGTAAAGGTGTCACCGATGAAAACAAAAAACGAGGCTGGAGCGGGGGTGACAGATTTCCACCTCCCGTCATACAAAACTTGGAGGCTGCCCATGTCATCCTAGGGGAGGATGGTAATGGAGGTGGGATTACAGTGGGGTCCCATCCCCAGCATCTTCTCTGATCGCCAGCAAAGTTGGTAGTAATTTAGACACACATTCAATTCGTTTCCAATGTTGAAATCCTGAAGGTAGCTGCGGCCCACCCCAAGGCCGACGCCCATCACCTCCATGATCACCACTGACAGACCGCTCAAGGCCTCGCTGTACTCATCCCACTCCTTCCTGCCCCCGACACAAAAGGATCATGGAATATATGGACCTTTTCTAACTTCTAATCACCACCAAGTTTAAATGGAAGACATTTTTCTTTTTTAATTCTAAAAAAATGACCTGATGTCTAGAAAATCTGTGCCCAAGGTCTGCACGAAGTACTTCTCCATGCTCCTGGCGGTGGAATTGGTGAAGTGGAAGGACAACATCTCTTTCAACAGAAACTGCATTGTGAACCTGTCGGTGAGGCCTTCGGCATATCCTTGGTGATCCCTGGAGCTCCTCTTCACCCTCTGCTTCTCCTATGGCGGAAAACTAAAGAACCACTCCATGTAGGTGTGGGCTCAGGCAATGAGTTGTGAGTCCACACTGTGATTCCGGAAAAAAAAAATTAAAAAAACAATCCACATTATTTTAATAAAACATTGAAAAAATGAGTTTTATCATTGACTAAAATTAAAAATTCATCATTATTTTATAAATAATATGCATAAAAATTTTCTCTGTCAAATACCCTCACACTTAAACCATGCTTGTCCTCAAGCAGAAAATCTCCAAATGGAAATCAGAGAACACCAACGTTACCAAAATTCAAATTCCAGTGCAATAAAATCATAAAAATTTCAATGTGAAATCAAACATTAAAAAATATGCATAAAATATCAATTTTAATTTTAATTTTTCAAAGAAACAAATAATTCACATATTTTACTTTTTCCCTTTCAAACTTAATGTAACTTCTCATTTCATTCATTAATCTCCTTTATTTATTATTATTAAACACGCCAAGTCATGATTTACCTCACTTTTGATTATTTTCTCTCATCACTCATTATATAATTCAAGTAGATTTATGCTTATATCATGAGAAACATTCTCCTTATCCATAGGCTTGTAAGTGAACTAATTTCTCCACTTTGTAAAGAAAAAACACACAGAAAATCATGAGGACTTGCATTTAAGGTACTATTGACTTTGAGGTTTAAGGTTGGTAGGATTTGATGGATAAAAAATTAAGGCTCACGGAGGAGGATAATATCTTAAGTACTATGCATGATATAAAAATAAAAATATAATGAAATTATCACCTTCAAAGTAGCAACACCCACTTCCCAAAACTCAAAGAAAGGGTTATGATCAAGTAAGTATAATGAATGATTTGAGAACACTCTTGAATATTTTTTTATTTTGTACTTTTTTTCTTTTTTCAAAATTTATCATTATATAAAACCTCAAATCCATTGCATAAAAACATAGGATCATAATATCATTGGCCATAATAATGGTGATTATTGGATTTCCCAAATCACAAACCATTTTTTCTCCTTTTGTTGGTTCTTTTTGTCAATTTTGTCATTTTTTAATTCAAGTGTGGAAAATAATATATTATAATGAATGATTCCAAATCCTTTTACAATTACCTCAATAATACCCCCACACTTCTTCTTTAAAATTTATATCATCTCATCCGCTGTGATTCCATTTACCCCCACACTTTAACATTAAAATATTATTCAAATACTCAGAGGAGGGTAGGAATGGATATTAATGGATTGAAATATGGATCATTCCTATAAAGGTCATTCATGGACTCTATGGGATTAAAGAAGGATTGATGTAAAGGTAGTATTTTAAGGAAAATTATCTTTTTAAAGGATGCTTCAATCATTTTAAATGTGATTTTGCACAGTCATAGACTGGACAAGTTTCAATAAAATTTCCGGTCAGTTATATGTCCCAAGATCACTCAAAAAAATGCTCAAGAATAAATAGGAAGTACATGGTCTAGAAATCCTCTGAGTAATGGGAAATATACGATTGTACAATCACTCATGGAATGAGTAATAAATAAATTCTATGGACATTAGAAATTCAAATCATGAAGGATGGTAGAGAAATTTCATTTACATGAATCAATTAATTCTTTCAAATTATGAGTCATTACTTAAATATACATTCTTAATTTTAAAAATTCAATTATTAATTACTATAATTTAATCATTTCAACATAGAAATATAAAACATGGCATCTCAGTATTCTTAAGAAACTCATGTCTCCAAGATAAGTCGACTAAAATATGAATTTAAGTGTGGGCATGCAATTTTATCTTTAAAGCTCAAAACATGTGGTGGAGAAATATATGGAATGTTGAAATGATAAAACAAAAAATTGATCACCGTTTATCCCTAAAACATGGTCATTCCCTTTCACTGTCTGGGGCTTCCTTATACCATCATGATAATACAAAATTAAATTTCTCAATTAATCACTGTAATCATTTTATTTAAGCTTAAAATGAAAAGCAGAAGGTGTCTGTATCTAAAAATTATTTCAATTAAAAGAAATTTACATCTAAATTCCTAGAATGCAAGTAAAGATAAATCTTGGTATTATCCCCCATATGCTCCCTGAATTTTGACTACGTCCAAAGTAAATTACCAAATCTTATCCAATGACTGATGGAGGATGAAGCTTCTGTGATTGGAACCACCACATGTGGAATTTCTCACCTTGTGATTCATTATTCTGGGTGAGTAATGATCCATGGATAGAGTACACCATATCCCCCCCTTTACAATGAGGTATAGCTTTCATGGTGGGGTAGGATGAAGTTTGAATCATCCCCATTCTAGGATTCTACTTGTGCATCCTCTTCTTCTCTGTCCATTGGTTCCTCAAGGTATGTTTTATCAAAAGAATAGTCAATAGGAAAGTCAGAGTGTAATTATCTTTGATTAATATTAAAACATGAATTATCAATATAAAATTCATCCCCATGAAAGTAAGAATCTTTTATCATGATTTCCTTATAGAAATCCTCTATAATCTCTTCATGAACTTCCTTCAATAAATATTCATTGTGTCCAGGGAGCTCCATATGTTCCTCAACATGTGCACATCCTGGTTCATCTTCATCCCCCATGGCATAGCTGAGATTGTCAGATTCTGTATAATAAAAACCACAAATAGTGATTTAGAATTCATAATCAAAAAAATTAGAAGGGATATAGTCAATGAATGGTTCATCTCCCTGAGTCAGTTCAGCTTCGATCTCTACCTCAGTGGTAAGTGCCTCTTGGAGTGGACTCTTTGAGGATGGAGGCAGGTAGTCAGGCTTCTACATAATGACTTCAAATCCCACCACTTGGGTGGATTCTTCCTTTAGTGGGGATGAATATTCTTCTTTCTATTGTATGGGGAGGTCAGGTAATTCCTCACATTTAATCAAAAATTCATCCAAACTTTTTTAATCACCCACATTTAGCTCACCAGGTAATTCTTCCTCCCTAGACACCTCAGGTTCTTCAATTTCAAATATTAGTGGTCAAATTTATTCCACCACTTTCTCATGTTATTCTCTTGGATTAGGTTTGGGTTACTCCATTAATGCACTAACATAATAAAAATCACTACCAGACATTCTGGTTAATTGTTCAATTCTTTCTCTATGTTCATACACCTAAGCTCTTCTAAAATATTTATATTTTTCGTGTTGTTGTTGCTGCACCTGTGTGTAATTTTTTCATGCATAATATTCTGAATTTGAATACATCATGGAAGTATTTTTTTAATGAAATGAAATCTAACTAAGATGTGAAAATATAAAAAGTAAATAAACTAATGATTGTCTCCTTGGAAACTACATTAGTTTTCACGCACGCCTATCACGGGGCATTGACAAAAATAATTATATTTTTCCTAGTGCAACATAGGGGCTAACCAGAATCATCTCTCTTGAAGAACATTCTCAAACCAGTTAACTTAATTTATTTATTTCACCTATTATATCTATTTTTGTGGTTTTGTTTATTAAATTAAAGTGATGAAAATCTGTTTGGATTTTTTATTATTAAAAATAATGATATGTGAATCAAGAATTCTAAATTTGTACTAAGATGCAAGTCTAAATAGAATGAATTAATAAGAAAGAACATGTTTTTGGGGGTTTGTTAAATGTTCAATCAGTATGATCCATTATATGTTTTATTTTAGTTTGATAATCCAAAAATGAAATATTATGTTTGAGCTAATATTATTTAATTATAAATTGTGGAATATCATTGAATGTTTGAGCACTTTCAATTACACTTCCTCCATTAATCCAAGTTGGTGACACACCTTTGTCTAGAATGTGTCATCTTCTAGGACCCAGTTCAAACGAATCCATTTCATATATAGATTAGATCTAATCTAATGTGTGAAGAACTAACCAATAGAGTGAGGGAAAAGGATTAAATAAAAGAATAGGGATAGGTTCAGTTGCATGTCATTGGAGTCTGTCACAACATCAGAGAAATTCACCTTACATGTGTGTGTTAATCCAATATATCTACAAACATTAAATTAAACATTGAATAAAATTCATGATCACCTTCACCTCCCCTCGGGAAAACTCTCAGGGTCAGCCTATTATTTCTGAGAGGAAGATATTACTCAGTGGAGTGGGTGGAAGAGAAGTGAGAGAGGGAAAAAATGAAGAAAAGTGGGTGGAGAAACACAAGGGCATGGACTAATAAAAATAAAATTTGAATTACAATTGAAAATAATACACAAATAACATAAAATTAAAATATAAAGAATAAATTATGGGGGAAAGAGGAGAAGAAGTTTCCCATGCCCAGGTGGGATCCCTCTTTAGTTGTGAGTGTTAAGCTAATGATTTGGGAAGAAGGTGAGGGCCTCCTTTTATTGGCATAATTCATTCCACAAAATGTTTGCACATTTTTGGAGTAATAAATGTTATATTAATGTTTGGAACCCTTCATAAAACTTATTCAATAATTTGGATTCCATTCAGCCTCCAAATTTCCTCTCATTTAGGCATAGGACTAAAGAGTTATAGAATTTTCATGGAATAAGACTTTTTATTGCCGAAATTTCTAGGAAGTTGTCTTCAAATTTATAACGATCAATGGAAACCATAATTACATCAATATCCCAACAATTTTTATTAATGTCGGTCCTATGTGTCCCAGTTCTATCCTAGGTGGAAGCACCTAAATATGAGTTGAGAAGACTTATTTTTTCATCTGTTATAGTGGTGGGGTCCATTCTATTTGCCTAGAAAAATTTCGAACTTCAATGAATTTTTTGGACTAATAGATCATTGAATCAAATCTATGTACTTAAGATAATGTTGAATGATATAAAATCATGATTCAAAGAAAATGAATCATGAATTTTGGATAAATATTTTTTTAAAAATGACACAAATACCTTTGTAGAAAAAAGCTGTCAAAAATCGAAAATTATGCACTTTTCTCAATTTTTTTCATAATCATTATAAAATTCAAATTACTCATTATTTTAATAAAACTTTTAATCATTGAATAAAATTAAAAGATACTCATTATTGGATAAAAAAGATGCACATAAATTTTCTCTCTCAAATACCCCCACACTTAAACCATGCTTTTCCTCAAGCATGAAATCTCAACACAGAAATTATAGGACACCCATGTTACCAATATTAAAATTCTAATTCAATTATGTCAAAGAAATTTCAATGTGAAACCAAACATTCAAAATTTTTCAAAAATATCAATTTTATTTTCCATTTTTCAAAGAAACAAATAATTCACATATTTTACTTTTACCAATTGAAAATTGATGGAACTTATCCTTTAATTCATTCAAGCTCCTTGATTCATTGTTATTAAAAATTCCACGTCAATATTTACCTCACTTTTGATTATTTTATCTCATTACTCATTATACAATTCAAGTAGAGTTATGTTCAAATCACGAGAACATGCTCATTATCCATATCCTTGTAAATAAACTACTTTATTGACTTTGTAAAGACAAAATGCACATAAATTCACATGGACATGAAATTAAGGTTATATTGACTCTGATGTTTAAGGTTGGTAGGATATGATGCTTTAATAAATAATGCTCAAGGAGGAGGCTGATATATTAAGTACTGTGCATGATATCATAAGGAAACATATAATAAAATTATCCCCTTCATAGAAGAAACACCCACTTCCCAAACTCATAGAAAATGTTATGATCAAGTAAGAATAATGGATGACTTCTGCAGCCTCTTGAATATTTTTTTAATTTTGTACTTTATTTTATTTTTTCGAAAGTTATGATTATATCATACCTCACATCAATCCCCTAACCATATACTCTCATAAGATCATCGGTCTAGAAAATGGTGATTTTGGGTTTTCCCAAATCATAACCCATATTTTCTTTTTTTGTTGGTTGTTTTTTTTCATTTTTTCATTTATTTAACTCAAGAGTGGAAAAAATAGGGCATAATGAGTGACTCCACAACCTTTTACAATTACCACAATAAAACCCCTAAAATTCTTCCTTACACTGTATATCATCCTGTCCACCATGATTCTCTTTAGCCGCACACTTCTACATTAAAATATCTTGAAAATACTCAAAGGAGGGTAGGAATGGATAAAAATGGCTTGAAACATTAGTCATTCCTATAAAGGTCATTCATGGTCTCTATGTTCTAAAAGAGGGATTGATGTAAAGGTAGTCTTTTAAGGAAAATTAGAATTTCAAAGGATGCCTTAATCATTTTAAATGTGTTTTTGCACAGTCATAGATTTGACAAGATTCAATACAAGTTATGGTTGGTTACATGTCCCATGATTACTCATGAAATATGCTCCAGAATAAATAGGAAGTACTAGGTCTTGAAATATTCTTGGGAATGGGAAATATAACATTAGACAATCACTCATGGCCTGAATAATAAATCAATTCACATGAACTTCAGAAATTCAAAGCTTGAAGGATGATAGGGAAAATTTAATTTAAATGAATCAATCAATTCGTTCAAATCATGAGTCATTACTTCAATATTCATGAATCATTTTAAAAATTAAATCATTAAATTTAATGATTAAATCATATCAACATTGAAATCTAAAACATGGAATCAGAGGATTCCTAAGAAACTGATGTCTCATAGACAAGTTGAGTAAAACATGAATTCATGTTTGGGCTTGAAATTTTATCATTAAAGCTCAAAACATGTTGTATACCAAAATGTGGAGAGTTTAAAAGATAATACACTAAAATTGAACACCATTTTTTCATAAATCTTTGTCCTTCTCATTCGCTGTCTGTGGATTCTATCTACCATTAAGATCCTACAAAAGAAAATTACCTAATTAATCACAATAATCATTTCATTTAATCTCAAAATGAAAAGGGGGAGGGGCCAAATGATAAATTATTTAAAAGAAAATAAATTGACATCAGAATTCCTAGAAAGAATGTAATGATAAATCCTAGTATTATCCCCTAAGTCGGCTCAGAAATTTGACTACCTCTAGAGGGCAGTACTGACTATTATCCAAGATGTGAGGGAGGATGATGATTCTTTAATTTGAACCACTTCTTTTGGCTTTTCTCAGCTTGTGCTTCATCCTTCTGGGTGAGTAATGATCAAGGGATAGAGTACACCATAACCACACCACCATAACTATGAGGTATATCTTGCATGGTGGGGGTAGGATGATGCATTAATCACCCTCCTTCTTTGTTGCTACTTCTGAAACATCTTATTATCTGTACATTGGTTCCTCAAGGCATGCTTCATCAAAATAATAGTCAATGGGAAAGTCAATGTGTAATTATATTTAAATATTATTAAAACATGAAGTATCAAGTTCAAATTCTTCCTCATCAAATTAAGAATATTTTTTCATGGTTTCTTTAAGAAAATCTACTAATATCTCTTCAGGAACTTCCATCAATAAATATTCAACATATCCAGGGAGATCCATATGTTATTCAGTATGTGCACATATAGGTTCTTCTTCATCATCCAAGTCATAGATGATATTGTCTGATTTTGTATAATCAAAACCACAAGGAGTGATGTATAATTCAGATTCAATTAAATTAGAAGGGATAGAGTATATGAAATGTTCAACTCTATGAGTTGGTTCAACATCAATCTCTACCTCAAGGGTAAGTGCCTCTTGGTGTAGACTCTCTGTGGATGGATGCAGGTAGTTAGGTTCCACCATCTTGACTTCAAATTCCACCACTTGGGTGGTTACTTCCTATTGTGTTGTTGAATCTTCTTCTTTGTATTGTATAGGGGGGTCAGGTAGTTCCTCACATTTAATCAATAATTAATCCAAACTTTTTTCATCTCCCACTTGTTGCTCCGTTGGTGCGTCTTCCTCCCTTGCCTCCTTAGGTTCTTCAATTCTAAATATAAGTGGTGAAAATTCTTACACCACTTTCTCAGGTTCTTTCTCCAGCTTAGGGTTGGGTTGCTCCATTAATACACGAACATAATCAAAATCTCCATCATCCTTTCTGGTTATTTTTTCATTGTTGTTTCTACGTTCATTCACCAGATAACTTCTAAAATATGCATCATCTTCATCTTCTTGTTGTTGCACCTATGAGTAATTTTTTCATGCATAATATTCTAATTTTGAATACATCATGGATGTCTTTTTTAGTTTTTTAAATGAAATGAAATATAAATAAGATGTGAAAATAGAAAAATAAAATGAACTAATGATTGGATCCCCAAAAATAGATTCAGTTTTGACAATGCCTGTCTTGGGGTGTGGACAAAAA
Organism: Viscum album; assembly: GCA_963277665.1. Classification (NCBI taxonomy): domain Eukaryota; kingdom Viridiplantae; phylum Streptophyta; class Magnoliopsida; order Santalales; family Viscaceae; genus Viscum; species Viscum album. The sequence goes on along the minus strand of OY728148.1, from coordinate 982,403,971 downwards.
TAATTATATTTTTCCTAATTCAGCACAGTGGTAGACCATGGTCATGTCTCATGAGGATCCTTCTCAATGTAGTTCACCTTCTTTATCTAATTCACCTATTATATATCTTTTTGTGGTTTTTTTTATTAAATGATAGTGATTAAAGGCCTTAAAATTGTTGGTATATAGTATATCAACGGTTCCCTCAACCGTGGCCATGTTAGTCATGACAATATGCCTATACCAACGGTTCTGTGAAAACAGTTGGTATATGTGTCAAAATAGAAGTTATACCTATAGTTTTCTACAAATTGTTGGTCTAAGTGTGTTAAAGTATAACATATACCAAAGGTTTGTAAACCGTTGGTTTATGTGTGTTAAACTTATACCAACTGTTATATATCGTTGGTATAGAGGGGATACGGAAAGCCATAAATCTATACCCACTATTTTGTTATAATCGTTGGTATAAAACTATACCAACGGTTATAAAAAATAATTGGTATAGTTATATTATAGTATCTATAACAACAGTTTTTAAACCATTGGTATACAATTGCTCAGCTCCACAGCAGCAGGCCCCTCTCCCCTCTCTAGACCTGCAAAAACACAACAACCCATCTCCAGACCTGTAACAACACCAATAAAAAAAATCCCCATCCAAAGTATTCGAAATTTAGAATTCATTAAAAAATTTAGAAATTTAGAAATTATAATGCAATAACACCCATAAGAGAAAAATCTTACATGTTATAGGAAATGAAATAACACTCATAAGAGTATTCCAAATTTAGAATTCATTCCTCACTCAAACCACAACACCAACACACATAAGAGTATTCAAAATTTATAATTCATTCCTCACTCAAACCACAACACCAGTACACAGAAGAGAAAAAACCTACATGTTATATGAAGAACATGGGATGTTTAGTTATGGTATTGGGTTGATTATCATAAAACAAACCGAAAAACATGGGTAGAGTGGCCATGATCATGACACCCATAAGATAGACAATGGTAGTGGTCATGTTCATAGACCTAGGATGAGTTATAGGAAGCACCCGGGATGTTTATATTCCTCTAATGATTATGTATCCATGTATAAATGGTTCCTGATGTGTTAGTGGGAAACATCGGCCAATCTCGTCATATTAGATGGGTTAGCAGAATAGTCTACATGTTTTTCATAAACATTTCAATTAGAATAAGGGGGTATGTGGATAATTGTAATTTGATCTCCTGGGTGTGATGTGTGATGAATCCCCATAATGGGTTGTGGGTATGAATATTCAATTAAGCCTTTGGTATTGGGTTCTCAAAGGGACTTTGGTTTTGTCCTAGATCCCACTATTTGAGGATGAGATTGTGGTGATCCATGGGGATATTGTGTCACCATATGTATTCCTCACCATTGGGGTATTTTTATTAGACTTTGAATCATATTTTTCAAGAATCTATGTGTAGCCTTGTTGACAATTTTGTTATATGGTATGCATGAGAGTTCATAGGTTTCATATGAAATCACTATATGATATTTTTTTTATGTTATTGTATATAATGAACTCCCCGTGATTTAGAATTAGAACATGAGTGTTGGCGCATGTTCATGATGGGATGTCGAGATTCATTCCTAATATAATTCATGTTTTTCTATATATACTATGACCGATTATGTTTCGATCTATGCCTTGTGAATATTTTCTTCTAATAACGTATGACCAATAGACCATATTTTATTTTTTATCCCTTCATTTCAAGAATCTATGTGTTACCTTATAAATATTTTCCATATCTGAGTTTTTGTTTTCACTAAAAATGTTTTCCATTTCAAACAAAAGTTATACACTTTGAGTGATACCAGTCACACCGTGCCTCAGATTGAGGTGGGGTTGACTCATACATGTCACAAATTATCCATGGATCATTTGGTGGGGGGATATTTGGGGTGGGGGACTGTTCGTGGAGGGGAGGGGGGTTGTCCGGTGGGTGGTGGCTGTCCGGGGGGGGGGGGGGGGGGCTATCCGAGGGGTGCGGGGTGCCATCCGGGGGTGTGGGGTAGTTCGGCAGGGGGGGCGTCCGTAGTGCATTTTCAGCAATCACTGTAACACAAAACCTCTGATTGACCTATCGTCTGGCTGACCATTTCAAAATTAACCCACTCATTATTGTCATCTGATTCCATGATATTTCGAGGTCATTCTGCCGGTTTCGACCACCCCACGATGGTTTTTTAAGCACGCCAAACACCTAAAAACACATATTCCATCGTGCCACGCAAACCACACATCTGAATGACGTGTCGTCTTTTCGTACACCTTAAGAAAAATAATTAGGGTGTTTTCGTGTGATTTCATGTCTTTCTGTTGTCGTTCAGTATGTATTTGACCATAACACACATGTTTTGGCCATTTACGACAACCAGAGTGAATTTTTAGCCACCGTGGCCACAGAACACCTACGATTGGTGTTCCGTCTAGCCAATAATTCCACAATTCACCCACCCTTTGTTGTCATCCGATTTGATGGCATTCCGAGGTCGTTCAGCCCATTTTGACTACCCCACGCACGCTATTCAAGCACTTCAAACACCTAAAAAACACAAATTCAGCCGTGCTGTGGGATCCACACATCCAAATGACATTTTTTCTCCTCATACACCTCATGAATAATAATTAGGATGTTTTCATATGATTTCAAGTCATTCTAAAGTCGTTCGGTATGCATTTGACCGTTAAACGTATGTTTTGGCCATTTAGGACTCGTGGAGTATATTTTCAGCCATCGCGGTTACACAACACCTCCGATTTATGTGTCGCCTAACTGACCATTTCACGATTCACCCACCCTTTTTTGTCGTCTGATTTCATTGAATTACGAGATCTTTCCTCTGGTTTTGACTACCCTACGCATGTTTTTCAAGTGCGCCAAACACCTAAAAAACACATATTATGTCGTGCCGCCCAAAACACAAGTCCAAATGACGTGCCACATTTTCGTACACATCAAGAATAATAATAACTGTGTTTTTGTGTGATTTCAAGTCATTCCAATATCATTCGGTATGTATTTCACCATAAAAGACATGTTTTGACCATTTACGACATGCAATGTGCCTTTTCGACCACCGTGGTAACATGACACCTCCAATTGATTTTCCGTCTGGCCGACCATTTCACAATTCACCCCCATTTGTTGTCATCCGACTTCATGGGATTATGTGGTCATTCAGCCAATTTTTTACCACCCCACGCTCGCTTTTCAAGCGCGCAAAACACCTAAATGACACATATTCAGTCATGTCGTAAAAAACGCATGTTTGAATGATGTGAAGTCTCCTCATACACCTCAAGAATATTAATTAGGGTGTTTTTGTGTGATTTCAAGTCATTTAGATGTTATTTGACATGCATTTTTCTGTTAAACGCATGTTTTGGCCATTTACGACACGTGGAGTGCATTTTCGGCCACCGCGGTCACAGGACACCTCCGAATGAGGTGTCGTCTGGCCGAACATTTCACAATTCACCCACCCTTTGTTGTCATCTGATTTCATTGAATTCCAAGGTTGTTCGGCCGGTTCTGACCACCCCACGCATGCTTTTCAAGCACGTCAAACACCTAAAAACACATATTTAACCATTTCACGCAAACTGTTTGTCCGAATGATGTTTCGTCCCATCATACACCTCCAGAATAGTAATTAGTGTATTTTTGAATGATTTCAAGTCCTTTTGATGTCATTTGGCATGAATTTGATAGTTAAACGCATGGTTTGGCCATTTACGACACGCCAAGTGCGTTTTTGGCAAGCACGATCACACGACACCTCCGATTAATTTGTTGTCTGGCCGACCATTTCAAAATTCACCCACCCTTTTTTTTGTACGATTTCATGGAATTTTGAGTTCGTTCAACCAATTTTGACCATCCCACGCACGTTTTTAAAATGAGTCAAACACCTAAAAACAAATATTCAGCAGTGTTGGGAAAACTGCGCGTCCGAATGATGTTTAGTCTCCTCGTACACCTCACAAATAATAATTAGGGTGTTTTCATGTGATTTTAAGTCATTCTGATGTCATTCGACATGCATTTGATAGTTAAACACAAGTTTTGGACATTTACGACATGCGGAGTGCATTTTCTGCCAGCGCGGTCACACGACACCTCCGATTGACGTTTTGTCTGGCCGATAATTTGACAAATCACCCACCCTTTGTTGTCGTCCGATTTCATGGCATTCTGAGGTTGTTAGGCAGGTTTTGACCATCCCCTGCACGCTTTTCAAGCATGCCAAACACCTAAAAAACACATATTCAGTCGTATCGTAAAAAACACATGTCCGAATGACATGACGTATCCTCATACAACTCACGAATAACATTTAGGGTGTTTTTGTGTGATTTCAAGTCATTTCGTTGTCTTTCAGCATTAATTTGACGGTTAAACGCATGTTTTGGCCATTTACGACACACTGAGTGCATTTTCGGCCATCACGGTCACACGACACCTCCGATTGATGTTCCGTCTAGCTGACCATTTCAAAATTCACCCACCCTTTGTTGTCGTCTGATTTAATGGTATTCTGAGGTCGTTCGGCCGGTTTTGGCCACCCCACGCACGCTTTTCAGGCCCCCCAAACACCTAAAAACAAATATTCAATCGTGTCGTCCAAACTGTGCATCTGAATGGCATTTTGTCTCCTTATACACCTCAAAAATAATAATTAGGGTGTTTTCGTGTGATTTCAAGTCATTTTGATGTCATTAGTCATGTATTTGGCTGTTGAACACATGTTTTGGCCATTTATGACATGGAGAATGCGTTTTCAGCCAGCGCAGTCACACGACACCTCTGATTGATGTTTCGTCTAGCTGACCATTTCAAAATTCACCCACTCTTTTCTGTTGTCCAATTTCATGGTATTCTGAGGTCGTTTGGCCAGTTTTGACCCCCCCCCCCTCGCATGCTTTTCAAGCGTGTCAAACACCTAAAAAATACATATTGAATCATGTCATGTAGACCGCGCGTCTGAATGACATTCTGTCTCCTTGTACACTTCATGAATAATAATTAGGGTGTTTTCGGGGGATTTCATGTCATTCTGATGACTTTCGACATGCATTTGACTATTAAACGCATTTTTGGCCATTTACGACACACATAGTGTGTTATCGGCCATCATGGTCACACGAAACCTCTCATTGAGGAGGACTTGACTTTTACCTGTCAAAAATGACCAATGTATTTGTTTCCTAATGTATCAACACAATCTGAATGCGTTTGATAGGATTTCTGTATGTCAGTTTTTGTATTCACTTAAAATACAGTCCATTTCAAATAAAAGTGTGAAACATTGAGTTGTACCGGCCACACCATGCATCATATTGATGCGGGGTTGACTCTTACATTTCAAAAATTTCCCATGGATAATTGTGCTAAAGTATCAATAGAATACCAATATTTTTTATCCATTTTCCGTATGTCATTTTTTGTTTTCAGTTAAAATGTTGTCCATTTCAAATAAAAGTAAGACACTTTGAGTGGTACTGGAGAAACCGTGCCTTGGATTGAGGTGGGATTGAGTCGTACATGTCCCATATGACCAATGGATCGTTTTCCTAATGTATCAACACAATCCAAATATGTTTGGTCAGTTTTCTGTATGCCAGTTGTTTTTACTTAAAAGGGTGACCATTTTAAAGAAAAGAGAGACACTTTGAGTGATACCCTCCACACCATGCCTCAGATTGAGGCAGTGTTGACTCTTACATGTCACATATGACTCATGGATCATTCTCCTAAAGTATCAACACAATCTGAATGTGTTTGGTCAGTTTTTCGTATGCCAGTTCGGAAAATCATGCAACAACAGTGACAATATCTTATACTAAATCTATACAAATTGTCCATGATGTGCATCCCCTGGTGCATGGTAGGGAAAATAATGAACATTTCTTCTATTATATATCCTTATATGTTTGGTAGATATCATGTGGGATGGACTTAAATTTTTTACTAACCGTGAGGCATAGTGTTTTTTTACGCCGACCGGGGTTCTGAGCACCGAACGAGCCCCAAAAGCCCCATAAACCATTATAACATCATTAGGCTTCCATATTAGGTCAAAAATAAAGAGTTATAAAAAATTCAAAAATATCAATACCAGAGTGAAAACACAGGTTAAAAAATAATGAGTTATACAGAATTCGAAAATGTAATGAATCAATCTTCCCTTGATCACCATCACCATCACCAATGTCATCATCATCCACTTCTTCACCACCATATTTTTCCTCGTCGTCATCCTCATCATCATCCCCATGCTAATCCTCGACCTCATCCTCGCCCTCATCCCCATATTCACCCTCATCCTCATCCTCATCCTCGCCCTCATCCTCTTAAGCATCCTCGTCATCACCAGGAACGTCATCATCTCGACTGCCACTAGAACTCCGGCCTAGTGCATAGGATAATACACCCGTCGACAACATATATGTTTGAAAATCTACGCTGGCCTCTGGTGGAAGTGATGAAGATAATGCATTGATCAGTTTCATAAATTCTTTCCCACTCGTATTAACATGTTCTTCCAACTCTGTGACTCTTTTATCAGACTTTCTTGCATACTCCTTGACCTGTTCCAACATGGCGGTACTAGAATGGATACCTGGAGAGGACCATTACCTCCTTGGGACTATATTCATACCAGGTGGGTAGCGTAATCGACCAGAGTGCTCATCTCCTAAAACCTGATATGAATGTTCGTGTGGCCCTAAATTGTCAGGCTTTTGGGAATCAAGGGACTCTAAATCATCCTGTTAAAGATATTAATATATTATTACATTTCAAAATAGATATTAAACTTTTAAAAAATCAAATAAAAACATACAATCTTTTCTTTTGTCGGTTCATTAACCAGAGTTCTATCTTCTTCAATCTACTGGAGAAAAAAAAATTTCTTGAGGGAGATGTCCATAAATATTCAATTTTTGCTTCTGAAATGACAATGAAACAATATAAAGTGAAAGTATAATCATATATTCAATATTCAATCAATCACACAATTTATGTAGGAAATAGTAAAAAGGGAAAGTCTTAATGAAAAATCATAAACAACTATATCATACCAACTGCCTCACATGATCTGACATAGTAGTGCACCCCAAAGTGTGGAGGTATTGCTTTGAATAAATGTTTTGTTTCAGAAGATTCCTAAATAATGGTTAATAATATATAAGATAATATTAATGAAAAATATGAAAACTAACATTTAAATACCTAAAATGGGATTAATACCTTAAACTTGGCAGTTTACCAATGGGTAATCATTTGGAAATATTGCTCTATCTGGCATTCATCCATGATAGTTACTATCTGCAACTCAGTGCCCACTCTATCACACCATCCAACATACAACACATGCTTATAACCTCTCCAAAGCTCTCTTAGCTCCTTTAAATGTGTTGGTCATGCACCTTCACCATCAGGGAAGTTAAACCAAAGCTGACACCCAATAGATTAATTCATATAAATACAAAAATAATACTACATTAAATCCAATATATTTTTACCCATATTTGTGCCAACGCATTGTCCTTGACTTTGTGTGGTAGATGTCTCCAAGAGAGAGGGATGACCGGAATGATGTCAGAGTATTTGGCTAGCATCGCCAAAAACCCTGACATTCTTGCCCAGATTTATCAATCATTTGTCATTCATCATTGTATTCATCTATCAACTATGTATGGTGATTCCATACTGAACACAAGCGAGTTTGCCCCCCCTACATCCTAGTAGTAGATGAATATGTTTTTAAAGAAAAAAATATCAGTACAAGTTATAATAATAATAAATTTTGGTATAATAATTTGATAGAGTTATATAAATATACATGTGGTAGTCGGATCAATGGGAACCAATGGATGTGCAGAAGCTGAAGAATATCCTGTATGGGTGGAGTGTCCCTCAGTGTACGCTCCTCACCCACATTCTATGTCAGAGTAGGAGTTGAAGAAGGTGGAATGTAATAGCTCTGATATAATGAACCAGAAGAAAAAGATGATGGCATGGACGTCTGGCTAACTAGTAGTGTAAACATCAGAGGCCTAAATATCTCGTGTGTCTCCAAAGACACAACAGGATCAAAATGGGGCGTAGAAGATACGTCTGTGGTAGGGGCATAGTCCAATCAGGTCCGACCAGTGGATTCTCTAACTCTCACAACACAAGACCTCGTACCACCGACCTCAGTACTGAGATCACCAGATGATCATCTAACACTTACACCCCAGTCCTACCAACAACCTCTATACTGGGAGCAATATAAGGCTCATCGCCAGATATCTCTCATCTAGGGGGTCAATCCTGAAAAAAAGTTTAACACAAAATTAAACACATGATATTATTAGTTATTGAACTATATATATTTGAAATAAAATACTCACAATATGGATGAGTGGAGGAACGCCCATCTATTTCATGCGATGATTATTTTCCATCATCTTTTTCCGCCGCATTTCTTCAATGGGTGTCATTTCCTGCAATGAAAAGAAATATGGATTTAATTAGAAACTAATAACTAATGTGTAACCCAAAAAACATAATATAAAAAATACATTGTGATAAAAAAACATAAAGAAAAAGAAAATTTATGGTCGTTTGAAGGTAAATACTAGGATACACACTCTGAATGACGTAGGTGTATTCATTGAATCATGTCCCAATTGATTTTGGAGAGGTAATTTGAATAGTTATAGGTATGGATTTGATTATAAACACCTATAAAAAGGATATCTAGGAATTGTGACATCCCAAACGAGGATTCCACTAATTAGTGACCCAAACCCTGATGACCACATGGCCTCAAGCACATCTACCAAAATTCCAAATGTTATTGACTAATAGTGAGAGCCTTTGTTGTGTATAGGGGAGACTATTACCACATTACCTAAGTTTCACAATTTTAATATTATCAGTTAAAAAGTGGAAGAAATATAATAGTGGGAAAATATTTGAAATGGATGAAAATAAACAAATCCGAAATACCAACTAATAACAGAATCATAAACAAAATGAGTGTAATGTATGTCACGTATCAAGAAGAAAAACATAGTTACAACTATTAGTATGTAGTACTATACAAGAGGCACAATAAATTCTTAAATTCAACCTATCTTCTTGAGCTATAACCAAATCATCTGGTTCATTGGTGGAAAGACTGTGAGTCATGTCAATAACTCGAAATCCACAGTCTTGAATAAAGGTTCATTATCTCATCATTGAATCAAACCATTGGTAAAGGAAAGTGTTTAAACCATGGTAGCACACAACTGTTGGTAAAAGATGACTTCGAGGTCCCTTTTTAGGCATCCTAAACAAAGGAACATGCCTCGGGCCCCATTATGTGTTACAAGCATTCCAAATCATTCACTCATGCTCAATAAATCATTTTTGGCACCTCTATGGTCATAGCTTTCGTTACCCAATTAGTTAATCATGTCAAGAGCACCCCATGGGTGGATAATGTTTAGGATTCTGCAATAATAAGTTTTTCATGGCTTGCAAAAAGGATTAATTTCATAAAGTATAGAGAAAAACATTTATTTTTAAATTTGAGATTAATAGTAATGTATGTCAATGATAACAGGAATATAGAATTAAACTTGTGACTTATATAACATTGTTATGGATGTATACACAAGCCAGCATGGCTAGTGAAAATCACCCCACCATCATAAAAGTGAGTATTGTCCATGAAATAGACATAATATACAACGTATAGTGAGAACCATATTTAATTGAACCTCAAGTTATATTAGTACAGTCATCATAGGAATCCAATTATCACTCATGACTAACCATGCCACTGTAAACACCCCAGAGTGTATGAGTTTTCTCTCTGATCTTAACAACATCATCACACATTCTTACCATGATGTGAATATTGTGGAATATGGATGATATTAAAACAAAATTTCCATCAATACCAATCCTTCTAAGAACTAAAAATTTATGGATGAAATTAACACATAATTCATTTTCAATCAAATTCTATTCACTGTCAAAGCCCAACATACACACCCAAATCAAATAGAAAACAATATTCATACACACCCAAATCAAAATTGAAAACGAAAACAGTAGATTTAAAACATTAAAATGAAAGTATCACTTATAAATTAGAAGTGTAGAACAAAGAAATTTTCAATATGGACCAGAACAAAGAATTTCCACTATAGGGTAAACAGAATATCGCTTCTCCACATCCCCAAATAAAAATATAAAACCAAAATAGTAGATGAAGTATCACTTACATAATACAAGTGAAGAAATGATAAATCTTACAGATTGAAGGATTTCGGCCATAGGGGAGGGAAAATCCCAATTCTGCCTTCTGTTTAAAGCTGCAGTCGCGTGGAATGGGGGAGTTCGAGCATATGTGAATTTAGGGAAAAACTTTCCCAATGGTTTGTAAAAACTGATGGTAAAGGATGATTTAAACATTTATATACCAATGGTTTAAGAAAAACATTGGTATAGAGAACACATTTCTCAATGGTTTTGATAAACTGTTGGGAAAAGAAGATTTAACCAGCTTTTACCAACAGTTTCCTTAAACTGTTGGTAAAAGTACTCTACAGGCATTGGGAAAACATCCATTTCTAGAAGTGAATTAATATGTAAGAATTTGGTTTTGGGGGTTTGTGAAATTTTCAAACATTATTATACTTTATAAGTTTTTTTTCAATTTGATAATACAAACATTAAATCTCATGTTTTAACTACTATTTTTTATTTGTATATTGTGGAATATCATTGAATGTTTGAGAAGTCTCAATTCCACCTCCTCATTTAATCCAAGTTGGGGACACACCTTTGTCTAGAATGTGTCATCTTCCAAGACCCAATTCAATCCAAGCCATTTCATCAATTGATTAGATAAACTCCAACGTGTGAAGCACAAAACAATAGAGAAATGAAGAATGATTAAATAAAATAATAGGGATAGGTTGAGTTGCATGTCATCGGAGGAAGTCACAACATCAGGGATATTCTCCTTACCCATACATGCTATACAAATAAATCTACAAACATAAAATTATTCATTAAAGAGAATCATAATCACCTTCACCTCCCCCCAGGCCAAGTCTCAGTGTCAACCTCTCATTTCCGAGAGTAATATATTACTTGGGGGAGTGGGTGGAAGAGAAGTGAGAGAGAGGTAATGAAATGAATAAAAGTGGATGGATAAACACAAATACATGGATTAATAAAACTAAAATTTAAATTACAATTGAAAACTTATAAAAAAATAAAATTAAAATAAAATTATAATAAGAAATAAGAGGGTCACAGAGGAGAAACATGATCCCATGCCCTGATGGGATCCCTCCTTAGTTGTTGGTGTCGAGCTGATGATTTGGGAAGGAGTCGAGGGCCTCTTTTTATAGGAAGAATATTGTCCTCTGAAATTTTGCATGTGGTTGGCCCATTAAATGGTCGACTCACACGTGGACCCCTTCATAAAATTGGTTCAAAAATGTTTTATCCATTCACCCTCCAACCATCATCTCATTTATCCATGGGATTAAGGAGTTATGGAATTTTCATTGAATAAGAATTTTTATTGATGAAATTTCTAAAAAGATTCATTCAAATGTATAACGATCAATGGAAAACTTAATGAATTAAAAACTCCACCAAATTTTTTTAGAGTTTTTTTGATGTGTACTAGTGTTATCCCTTGTGTAATAACCAAAATGGGAGGTGAGGATTTAGATTTTTGCATCTGTTACGGTTGTGAGGTACATGCTGTCTACCCGGAAAAGTTTCCATTTTCAATGAATTTTTTGGACTAATAGAACATTGAATCAACTCATGAACCTAAAGAGAAATTTTAATGAAATAAAATCACAATTCTAAAAAAATAATGAATTTTGGAATTATATGTTTTACGAAATGACACAAATACCCTTGTGGTAAAAATCTTTCAAAAATCTAAAATTATGCACTTTTATCAATTTTTCTCATATTCATTCTAAAATTCAAATTACCCAATATTTTAATAAAACATTGAAATACATGGGTTTTATCATTGAAAAACATTAAAAATCCTCATTATTTGATAAAAAATATGCACATAAATTTTCTCTGTCAAATACCCCCAACTTAAACCATGATTGTTCGCAAGTATAAATTTTCAAAATGGAAATCAGAGGACACCAATATTACCAATATTAAAATTACAAGGTAATATAATCAAATAAAAATCAATGTGAAATCAAACATTTAATAATCTGAATAAAATATCACTTTAATTTACCATTCTTCAAAGAAACAAATAATTAACATATTTAACTTTTACCCTTTGAAAATTGATAGAACTTATCCTTTCATTCATTAAATATCTTTGATTAATTATTAATAAACATGAAAAGTGATGATTTACCTCACTTTTGATTATTTTCTCTCATCACTCATGATACAATTCATGTATATTTATTCTCATATCACGAGATCATGCCCCTTAGCCATAAGCTTGTAAATGAATTACTTTCTCCACTTTGTAAAGAGAAAACGCACAGAAAATCATGAGGACATTTAATTATGGTTCTATTGACTCTTAGGAAAAAGGTTGGTATGATTTGATGCTTTAATAATTAAGGCTCAACTAGGAGGATAATCTCTTAAGTACTATGCATTATATCAAAAGTAAAAATAAAATGATATTATCCCCTTTAAAGTAGCAACACCTAATTCCAAAAACTCAAAGAAAATTTTTTGATCATGTAAGCATAATTAATGATTTGTTCGCCCTCTTGATTTTTTTTATTTTTTACTTTTTACTCTTTTTTCAAAAGTTATGATTATATCAAATATCACATTCATCAACTAAACACATACGATCAGAAGATCATCGGTATAGAAAATGGTGATTTTTTGTTTTCCCAAATAACAACCCATTTTTTTCTCTTTTTGTTGGTTCTTTTTTTCATTTTTGTTATTTTTTTAATTCAAGAGGTGAAAAAATAGAGTATAATGAATGATTCCACAACCTATTACAATTACCACAATAATACCCCCACACTTCTTCCTTACAATGTATATTATCCCATCCACAATGATTCCCTTTAACCACACGCTTCAACTATAAAATATCATGCAAATACTCAAAGGAGGGTAGGAATGGATAAAAATGGCTTGAAACGTGGCTCATTCCTATAAAGGACATTGATGGTCTCTATGGGCTAAAATAAGGATTGATGTAAATGTGGTATTTTAAGGAAAATTGGATTTCCAAAAGATGCCTCCATAATTTTAAATGTGTTTTTACATAGTCATTACATTGATAAGTTTAAATACAAGTTCTTGTTCGTTACATGTCCCAAGATCATTGAATAAATATGCTCAAGAATAAATAGGAAGTACATGGTCTATAAATCCTCTTTGGAATGGAAAATATAACATTGAATAATCACTCATGGAATGACTAATAAATCAATTCACATGAACTTTATAAATTCAATTCATGAAGGATGGTATGGAAATTTCATTTACAAGAATCAATTAATTCCTTCAAATCATGGGTCATCAGTTCATTATCCATGGTTCATTTTAAAAATTCAATTATTCATTTCAATAATTTAAAAATATCAACATTGAAATCTAAAACATGGAATCACAGTATTCCCAAGAAACTCATGTCTCTTTGATTGGTAGATTAAAACATGAATTCAAGTGTGGGAATGCAATTTTATCTTTAAAGATAAAAACATGTTGTGGAAAAAAATGGGAAGAGTTTAAAAGATAAAAAACTAAAATTGAACACACTTTTTCCATGAAACTTGGTCCTTCCCCTTTACTATCTGGGGATTCCTTCTACCTTCATGATCGTAAAAAACAAAATTAATCAATTAATCACAATGATAATTTCGTTTAATCTCAAAAGAAAAGAGGGAGGGGGGTAAATGCTAAATTATTTAAATGAAAATAAATTGAAACATTAATTCATTTAATGCTAGTAAAGATAAATCTTGGTATTATTCCCAAAGTGGGACCTAAATTTTGACTACCTCTAGAGTTCAGTACCTGCTGTTATCCAAATTTTGATGGAGGATAATGCTTCTTTGAAATGGACGACCACATGTGGATTTTCCCAGATTTTTCTTCATCCTTCTAGGACAGAGTACACCTTATCCCCCATTTACAAGGAGTAATAGCTTGAATGGTTGAGGTAGGATAATGTATTAATCATCCCCTTTCTTTACAGATACTTGTGGAACCTCTTCTTCTCTGTCCATTAGTTACTTGAGGTTTGCTTCATCAAAATAATAGTAAATGGGAATGTTAGATTTTAATTCAATTTGAATAATATTAAAACATGAAGTATCAAGATCAAATCATTCACCATAAAAGCATATTTTGTCATGATTTCCTTAGGGAAATACACTAGAATATCTTCATGAAGATGTTTTAATAAATATTAAATGTTTATAGGGAGCTCCAAATGTTCCTAATCATGTGCACATCGAGGTTCTTCTTCGTCCTCCAAGGCAGAGTTGAGGTTTATTAATTCTCTATAATCAAAACCACTTGGAGTGATGTAGAATTCATATTCAATAAAATTAGAAGGGAATGAGTAAATGAATGGTTCAACTCCCTGAGTTGGTTCAGCTTCAATATCTTCCTTAGTTGTAAGTGCCTCTTGGAGTATACTCTCTCAGGATGGAAGTAGGTAGTCATTCTCCTCCATCTTGACTTCAAATTCCACCACTTGGGTGGTTTCTTACTTCAGTGGTGCTGAATCTTATTCTTTATATTGTATGGGTAAGTTTGGTAGTTCCTCGTATTTAATCAAGAATTCATCCAAACATTGTTGATCTCCCACTTGTAGCTTAGCAGATACGTCTTCCTCCACTGCTTCCTCAGGTTTTTCAATTTCAAATATAAGTGGTGACATTTATTCCACCACATTCTCATTTTCTTCCTCTATATTAGGTATGGGTTTCTCTATTAATGCATGAACATAATCAAAAGCTCTATTAGACATTATTGTTAGTTGATCAATGTTTTCTCTATGTTCATGCATATGATCTCTTCTAAAATATTCATCTACTTCTTGTTTTTGTTGCTGCACCTGTGAGTAATTTTTCCATGCATAATATTC
This sequence comes from Viscum album, assembly GCA_963277665.1. Taxonomy (NCBI): domain Eukaryota; kingdom Viridiplantae; phylum Streptophyta; class Magnoliopsida; order Santalales; family Viscaceae; genus Viscum; species Viscum album. Next base: position 982,388,820 of record OY728148.1, on the reverse strand, counting down.
TGAATTTGAATAAATCATGGAAGCCTTTTTTAGTTTTTTTTAAATAAAATCATAGATAACGAATATGTGAAAATAAAAAAATTAAATAAACTAATGATTGGATCCCCGGAAACAATGTTAGTTTTGATGCACGTCTGTTGTGGGGTGTGGACAAAAATAATTATATTTTACCTAGTGTAGAACAGTGGCTGACCAGGGTCATCTCTATTGAAGATCCTTCTTAATATAGTACACTTAATTTATTTAATTCACATATTATATCAATTTTGTGGTTTTTTAATTATATTAAAGTGATTAAATTTTTTTGGGTGTTTTATTATATAAAATAATGATATGTGAAGCAATAATTCTAAATTTATACTAAGATTCATATCTAAATATATTGAATTAATAAGAAAGAACATGGTTTTGGAGGTTGGTTAAATATTCAATCATTAATCAATTTTATATTTTTTATTTTAGTTTGATAATACAAACACGAAATCTCATGTTCGAACTTCTATTATATATTTATAAATTGTGGAATATCATTGAATGTTTGTGTACTCCCAATTCCACCTCCTCCTTTAATCCAAGTTGGTGACACACCTTTGTCTATAATGTGTCATCTTCCAGGACCCAGTTCAATTGAATCTGTTTCATCCATTGATTATCTCAACTCCAATGTGTGAAGAAATAACCAATTGAGATAGGGAAAATTATTAAATAAAATAATATGTATAGGTTGAGTTGCATGTTATCGGTGGCACTCACAACATCAGGGTCATTTGAATTACATGTGCATGCTACTCAAATATATCTACAAACTAAAAATTAAACATTAGAGAAAATTCATGATCACCTTCACCCCAACTTTTGACAAGTCTTGGGGTTATACTCTCATTTCAGAGAGTAATATATTACTTGGTGGAGTGGGTGGAAGAGAAGATATAGATAGGGAAAGAAATGATGAATAGTGGATGGAGAAACACAAAGGCATGGATTGATAAAACTAAAATTTGAATTAAAATTTAAAATTAATACAAAACGAAAATTAAAATAAAATAAAATGAAGAAATGGGGTGGGAAGAGAGGTGTAGAATCATCCCATGCCCCATTGGGATCCCTCCATGGATGTTGGTGTTGAGTTGATAATTTGGGAAGGAGGCAAGAGACTCTTTTTATAGGCAGAATTTCCCCCCTAAAAGTTTGTGCATTGTTGATATAATAAATTGTCTATTAACACATATAATACTTAATATATGTTGTCCCTAAATTCATTTTCCATTAATCCTCCATATTTCAGCTCATTTAGACATCGTATTAAGAAGGTATATAATTTTCATTGAATAAGTTCTTTTATGGCTGAAATATACAGGAAGCTTCCATCAAATGTATAAAGGTCAATAGAAACCTGAATGAATTCAAAACTCCCCAAAAATTTTTTAGATTCAGTCCTATGTGTCCAAGTGATATCCCAGGTATAATAACCTAAATTAGAGGTGAGGAGACCGATTTGTGCATCTGTTACAGTGGTGGGGTCCATGCTGTTCGCCGGGGAAAGTTTCCAAAATCAAATAATTTTTTGGACTAATAGATCTTATAATTAGCTCTAGGTCATAATCATAATATTTAAGGAAATAAAATCAGTAATAAAAAATCAATAATTTTTTACTTATATTTTTTAATAGATGACAAAAATACCCTTGTGGTAAAAATCTGTCAATAATCCATAATTATGAACTTTTCTCATTTTTGCTCATAATAATTATAAAATTCAAATTACCCATTATTTTAATAAAACATTTAAATACAGGGGTTTTATCGTTAAAAAAATAGAAAAATCCTCATTATTAGATAAAAAATATACACATAAAGTTTCTTTATCAGAGATGTCCTGCATCCTTGTCTTGTGTTATCATAATATATCTTGGCTAAATTGATTAAAATCTTAAATGGAATTTATTAAACAAGTGGGTATACATGTTAGTTGTTTATAGATTGCTTAATTGGGTTTTTTGGTAATTATGATTAATGGGTGGGTGTTTCCGTGTGATGTGTTAAATGGAAATTGGTGATAAGAGGGTGGGTATAAACATGTGACGTGATTAAATGGACGTGGAGTACATGAGTGGATATACTCATGAGATGTAATGGTTCAAATGAGTAGGTATACTCATTGAATGGTTTTGAATGTAATTGTTTAAATGAGTGGGTAGACTCATATGGTTGGAAATTGATAAATGTATGGAATGGTTGATGATTTACATTGATTACAAGGACATATCTCCATAGATTTTGGAATGCAGCAGTGGACACCTTGGTTGAGTATTCACTTTTGGTCTTGATTTTGTGGGATGTCTCAGGCTTTGTTTTCCATTAGATCTGGTTGATTGGACTCACATAGGACATTCTGGTACACATTCTCCTAGAACTCCAACCAATGCCTATTCTGAGTGTCTATCGAGATGATACTGGGACTTGATGATGATTCCTTGGTCTGCAATACATTGTATTCATCCCTTCATGGTCTACAATTCATTATATGGCATGATTATGGGATATATGACTGTGTTTGTATGACAATGTCATGGGTTTTTTATATTGTTTTCTTTATAGAGTAACACTATGTGGATAAGATATGGATTGTTTTACAACAAGGCTGTGTTGTTTGTTAATATTTCCTATAGATTCTTTGTTTGGAGCTTCCACTTGTTGTAGGGAGCCACAAGAGGCTCTTCGGTATAACTCGTTTTCATTGTTTATATGACTTGGGATTTTACACATACATTACTTTTTACTTGTACTTGTTTCCCATATTTCATAGTGCAGCTTAGAATTGTATAGATATTTTGGTGAAAACCTACTGGGATATTTATCTCACACCCTGTTTCGGCCTCCTTGGGGACCGAAACAAATTATATGGTTTCAGGTGATAGTAGGGGAAAGTTCCCTTACACTAGTTGTTGATCAATTCTTTAGAGCATTAGAGCATGATTCCTAGCTGAGGCTTGCGATGATACTGTGACACTTTTTGATCTTTTTGGATTTTGGATACTTGTATTGTACTTTATTTCCATGTATATTTTTTTGGTTGTTTTCTAGAAACATGTATCATCTGCATCATGGTATATGAGACACTTATGGCTTGTTATATATTCCTATCTTACTTATCTATTTTACTTATTTTCTGCTTATTGTATTTACTTATTCTATTGAATTTCATTGACATCCACTATGATATACTCTGGTTATTAGGGAATTGTCTCCTCAATAACTCAACTAGGACCTCACCACTAGTCGGATGCATCGGGCATTTGAGGAGTGCGCTTGAGGCCATGTAGCCAAACTTGCTTGGGGAACTATTGAGTGGAATTCGAGATCAGGACATTACAAAGTGGTATCATAGACAATTTCTTTAATAGTTTGATTTACTTTTTGGAGACTATAGACAGAGATATGATGGAAAATGGAATTTGTTAATGAGTTATGCATGAGCGTAGAAAACCCGTGTACACGAAAAATGCAAATTACCCTAAATGAAATTTCTATTTTATGGTTTTGACTATTACAGTTGATTTGATTTCACCATTAGGAGACACACATGATTTATGCTGATACTATTAATGCAATTGTGGGTTCTATTTTTTTCAACCTGATGAGATGAGGGCATTCCATCTCATGCACCATATATTCTCTTGTTAGAAATCAATTATCATGCATTATGTAATTCCATTTAAGATTAATTATTTGACGCATGCTATTGTGATAGTTGCTCTAATAGATGTTCCTGATTTTTTGATCGCCTTTGGGCAGAGGATAGATAAGTGACATCATCTTTCAATTCATAAGGTGTATTGGCCCATATGAAATAGAAAATGACGTACCTTTTAATTTAAAATTTTAAAGTTAATTTGATGTGTATAGAATATATCGGAATCAAATTTTAGTTCATGAGGTGTTATGGGTCCTCAAGGATCAGATCTTGTTGGACCAATGGTTAAATCATGTCAAATAATGACTGTTAATTAAAAATTAATGGAAAATAGAGACTTGACCTACACCCAGATTTTGAGTGGGTGAGAGGTGGTGTTTCTAGTTGTGTTGTGGTTGTTCTTAATACAATAATGTATTTAGGATTAGGTTGTGTGTTATGTCTTTTTTAGGTGGTTTTTGACATGTCCTATGCTTTTGAGATGCGACATTGATATCATTCCTTTCAGAGGTGAGTGATTGGAATTGTTGAGGCATGTCACCATAAAGACCTCCAATGGTATGCCAAGAGGGTGGTGATGACCATGCTTCGAAGGTGGTGGTCCATGAGAGACTAGTGGATCCTCTGTTAGTACTTTTTGTGGTACAATAGACAATTTCAGACATAGGTGCTGAGTCATAGTTCCACGAGGGGTTATTTTTCTATATGCAGACTTTTCAAGGAGCACCGTAGCCTACAATGACTATGGCCGAGCTGACATGGGTGTTCTAGAAGTAACATCCATTCACGTTTTTGGGGGATGATGGTCCACAAACTTCTGAGTTGTGGCTTGAGACCACACTAGCAATCTTCGAGCATCTAGGGACGCCTCTTGAGAGGAGGGTCAAGCTCACCTCTTATATGATACATGGAGTAGTAATGTACTGGTGAGATGTTCTAAACCAGGATGAAAGGCTACGAGATATGGGATGTACTGATTTCCAGACCAACTTCCATGACTACTTTTACCCCAAGACACTATGGGAAGAGTGGTCTAGTGAGTTCATGCGTCTAGAGCAGGGCACCGTGACGGTTATAGTGTACTCAACATACTTTACAGAGTTGCATAGTTTTTCATTGATGTACCTTACTAATTATATGTCGAGAGCAAGATGCTTTGAGGAAGGCCTCTTACATACTTTCAAATCCCAGGTGAACATGTTCAGATTGACCTCTATCCCTGAGATTGTGAATCAGGCACTGATTATATAGTGGAACCCAAGGGAATTTGATGATATATAGTTGGGAAATGTATCTTCTCAACCTAGTGGTTCTACATCTTCAGGAAGGAAGCAACATTTTGACGCTTCCCATGAGAAAAGCATCAGTTAGGATATGAGTGCTAGTATCTCGGTGTTTTTTCACTAGTGTGGCAGGAGAGGACACTAGAAGAATCATTATGACTGAGACCCATAGGATGTATTGTTTAGTATATTATCGATCTTACATTGTCTACTATCACCTAAGGGTAACTTTCACATCACCAGAGGATGTAGTTTTTACTCATAAGGGTGAATGTCGTGTCCAGGAGTGCTAAGATGGACTAGATCATCATGAGTTGGGGATAATGATATCCTAGATTTCTACTTTGTATTTTGCATGATCAGGGAGTGAGTTAGGTAGACTTTTCTCTAATGGTGGATCATTTCAGGGACTTGTTCCAAGATGACTTTTCTAGTTTACCTCTCGAGAGATAGGTTGAGTTATCCATTGAACAAGTGTTATGAGCCGCACCAGTATCCATTTCTACATACATGGTGGCTACGATGGAGTTGTAAGAAATTAACTGGAAGCTTCAGTATTTGGAGGCAAAGGGGTTTATTTGACCTAATACTTCTCTATGGGGTTTTCCAGTTATTTTTAAAAAAATTGTGGATATAAATATTAGGATATTTGGGGATTATTGTAATTTGAAACAGCTAATGGTTAAAAACTGATATCCCTTTCCTCAAATAGATGAATAGTTTGATAAGATTCTAGGATACTGAGTATTCTTGAAAATTTAACTAAGCTTAGGATATCACTAGGTACAAATTTAACCCACATACATACCTCTTACATCCTTTCATAGTAGGTATGGTCTATATGAGTATCTTGTTATTTCATTCAATCTCACAAACACGATAGTAGTTTTCATGGTAGTAATGAACCGAGTGTTTCGTCATTAATTGTGACACATCAAGTATTAGGATGGGAGTAGTGATGATGTTGGGGGATAGAGTTTGGGCATATGAGTCTTTGTTTCTAAGGCCATGTGAGAGGAATTACCCTATGCATGATCCTGATCTAGATGCAGTTGTTCATGCTTTTCACTATTGGAGACATTATTTATTGGGAGATCATTTTTTGGTGTATACAAACTAAAAAACCCTCAATTATATATTTACTCGGTATTATTTGAATATGAGGAATAAAATGTGGGTGGAGTACCTGTATTTTTTTGACTTTAAGCTTGAATAAATGAATGGTTAATGTTATGTAATGTTCGATGCACTAAGCACGTGGACTCAGATACAGATAGTGCAGCAGGCAAGTAGCGATTGGCTTTACATTGGTTTTTACCATTGATGAACTACCCATGGGGTGTGTCCTCACGTTTTCCTAGTTTAAGGAAGCTCAGTTGTTCTTAAATGAGGAAGAATTATATACATAGGATTTATCTTGCTTCATTACCTTATGTTATTATAATATTCCATGAATAACTAGATTAAATACATAAATGGAACTTTTCAAATGAGTGGGTATACTCGTTGATTGTTTTTAGATTGCTTATATAGTTTTGTTAGTAATTGTGATTAATGGTTGGGAATACCCAAGTTATGTGTTAAATGGAAATTAGTGATAAGTGGGCGGGTATATCCATGTGACATGATTAAATGAATTTGGATTACATTGGTGCATATATTCATGAGATGTAACGGTTTAAATGAGTGGGTATACTCATTTAATTGTTTTGAATGTAATTGTTTATATGAGTGGGTAGACTCGTATGGTTTGAAATTGTTAAAGGCGTGGAATGATTGATGATTTATATAGATTCCATGAATGGATATCCATGGATATGGAATGTTGTTGTGGACACCTTGGATGATTATGTACCTTTGGTCTTTATTCCATGAGATGAATTAGGTTTTGCTACCCCTTCGATCCATATATCATGGACTCATGTAGGACATGTTTGTACACATTCTCCTGGGATTCCAACCAGTGCCTATGCCATGTTTCCATCAATATTCTACTAAGACTCGAAGAGGATTCCTTGGTCTTCATCACCGTAGATCCGGCCCTTCGTTATCTGCACTTCATTATATGGAATGACTGTGGGATATATGATTGTTTTTGTATGACAAGGCTGTGGGTTTTTGATATAGTTTTCTTTATATGGTAAGGTCGTGTGGAAATGATATGGATGGTTATGTGGAAAGGCTTTGTTGTTTGTTTATATATCTTGTAGTTGCCTTGTTAGAAGATGAAACTCATTACAGGGATCCATAAGAGGCTGTTTAGTATTACTTTTTGCAGTAGTTATATGCCTTGTGCTTTCACACATACATCAATACTTACATTCACTTGTTTATCATATATTATAGTACTTCGTAGAACTATATAGATATTTAGGTGGAAACCTACTGGGGTGTTTATATCACATCCTATTTGGGCCTCCTTGGGGACCCAAATAGAGTATATAGTTACACGTGATAGTAGGGGAAGGATCCCTAAAACTATTTGTTGATCATTGTTTTAGAGCATGGGAGCATAGGACTAAGATGAGTCTTGCGATGCTACGGGGGTACTTTTCCATCATTTTGGATTTTAGATACTTGTATTTTATTATATTTCTATGTACCTATTTTGGATATTTTCTAGATACATGTACCATCTACATCATGGTATATGAGACACATCTGGCTTGTTACATAATCTTGTCTTTCTTGTCAATTTTATCTATTGTCTGCTTATTGTATCTACTTCCACTATTTAATGTGATTGACTTCCATTATTATAAATTATGGTAATAGGGGTATAGTCTCCCAAATGACTCACCTAGTCCCTAATTACTAGTCACAAGCCTCTGGCATTTGTCAAGATGTGCTTGAGGCCATGTAGCCAACCGGGCTTGGGGCACAGTTGAGTGACATCCAGGTTCAGGATTTTACCTTTGTACAATGATTCAATGATTTCATTTCAAAATTCATTGATGTCATATGAAGATATAATATGATGTTTTGCATGTACGTACTATATCACATCAAGGTGTGAATAAAATTTCTTAATGTAAAAAATAAATTCCTTTGGGTGATAATTCTTGTAGTCAGACAAATTCCTTAAAATAATAAAAAATACAATGGGTGAGAAAATTCATAAAGTGGGAAAATAATTCATGTGAGAGAAATGAAATTGATTGAGATGTTAGAGATATGGTATTTCTTGGTGACTTTAATAACTTTAGAATTGATAATAAAATTATATATGTCACTTTTATGGTAAGATTCAGTCAAACAATGTTATCTAGCACTACAAAAAAGAGTGGTCTTAGTGAAAGTTTATTACTGGCATTTATAATAATCACTACTAAAAATACATTATTAAATATTTTTTAAATATAGGGGAGGTTTCAATGAAACTTCTACTAATATTTTTAAAAAATAACATACCCCACCCCCTCCACCCAATGCCCTAACCCCCTCTCTCCCTGGGTCATGCCTCTCCTTGATGCTGGTGACTGCCCCTCCCCCAGGGCGGTGCCTCTCCTCGACATCGGAAATCACCCCTCCCTCTCAGCCTTGCCTCTCCCCAACACTAGTGTCCACCACACCTTGATCTTGACTCTCCTCGATACTAGTGACTCCCTCCCTCCCCCTACCCCCCCATCGATCCCTCAACCCCACCTCTCCCAGACGTTGATGACCACCCCTCCCCCTCGACCCTGCCCCTCCCCCAACACCGGTGACTGACCCTCTCCCTTGATCGTGCCTCTCCCAAATTCCAGTGACCTCCCCTCACTCTCGATCATGCCTCTCATTGATGCCAGTGATAACCCCCCCTACCCAACCTATCCCCGACACTAGAGACTACCCCTCCCCCTTGGTCGCACCTCTCCCCAATATATGTGACCGCCCCTCACCCTCGACCCCACATCTCCCCGACACTAACCCCCCTTCTCTCCGATAACATACCTCTCCCCCTTCCCCCACTTCTCCCTAACGGAACACCCATCATCCTCGATGGTGACCATCCCTTTTTCAACTCTCACATATGATCTTCGTGACCCAAACCCCACTTGCTACCCGATGATGACCCCACAATGACCCCCTGCTCCTTGATGGCGATCCCCAACGACGATCCCTCTCCCCCATTTCTCAAAGAGTGCAATCCCCAATCGTAAGATGTGATTTGTTAATATTGTATGATTGGTTTTCTATATCATTATGTATTATATCATATTGTACAATCAAGTGATAAATTTATCACTTAGGAATCCTATACACCTAACACTCATTAATGCCTATTATAAATGGGGATCATGAATCATTTAATGATGAATGCCTGTTTGTCTATGGGGCTATAAATAGTCCGAAACTACATGGTTCATTTATCCCTCATGAATTCTTGGTGAGTAAGACTTAGTGAGTTTTGGATAATGGTTAATTAGAGGATAGGAAACCATTTGGTTTTATTGATTATTCACTAAAGGTTTAGTACGCTTCTTCCACACTGGAATGAGGCTTTCTAAGTAAGAACATACTGAGTGTACATGTATGTTCACCATGATTTTATATACTATATTTATAGAATTATAGAATTAATTAGGTGACCATTCTTAACTAAGTTAATTGATGTTTAATTTTAATTGTACTTGTTTGTTTATCCGTTTATATATTTATATCTGAATATACAGGGAGAAGAGTGGAAATCCAATACCTATGGATAAAAGTTGGATTAATTTACCTCAAAACACACCTCGTTATGACAAGAGTTTGAAAAAATATATATTATGTTATTAAAAAATGATCAGTGGATTGTTGAATAATATGTGTATGTCCATATTGAAAATTCAAGTTATGGTTAAATAGAAATGAAGTATATGATCATTTTATATAGAAACAATTTTCTGCTCAATATGTAAGTAGGATTTGGGATGGTGAATATATTGTTATGGAAATTCAAAAGAAAGATAATCCTATCAACAAAACACATAGTGACCCTTCATAGGGGAATTCATTTTGAAATTTGATAAATGAATCATTTGTCTTTGTAGGATATAATGTCCAAGATTTCAATAGATCAAAAAACCATCAATTGACCCTTAGAATTTCAATCCTTCTAATATGTTCAACGACAAAAAAATGATAATAATGAATTAGTTGAATTTGTGCAACAAGAACTATATGAAGGGTGTGATATGTATTCAATGTTTTCTTTTCTACTTAGGTTGTATCATATAAAAAGTCTCTGTGAAATTATTGACAAAAAAATGTACATGATTTTAGAGTTTTCTCATGATACATTTAGTGATGCTATGATCCTTGAATCATTCTATGAGATTAGTAAAGTCATAAAAAAACTTGGATTGTATTATACAAAGATACATAAATTCCATAATGATTGCATGTTTTACTAGGGAGAAGAGTCTGACAAAGGAGAATTCATAAGATGTTATAAAAGTAGATAAAAGTCCACGAACAACAATGAGAGTATAAAACAATGGAACCCCATGAAAAAATAAGAAAACTCCTTCAACATTATTTCATTAATTTCCTATGATATGATGCTTGAAAAGAGTATTCATGGCATCTAAGACTACATACGAAATTAAGTGACATGATCAAGATAGTAATGATTGATTGATGAGTCATCCAAAAGATTAAACATAATTGAAAATGTTTGATTCATTATATCTATATTTTTCTTCAAATCTAAAGAATTCACGTTTGGGATTGGATTATGATGGTTTTGTACCCTTTTGTACTTTATTTGGACAGTTGTTTTGATCCCATACAGTCTACCTCCATAGATGTGTATGAATAAATATTATTTTTTTTATTTCGATGAATATTTATAGAAATAAAATGCCTAGAAATGGAATTGATGTATACCTTAAACCTCTAGTAAAAAAATTGTGAGAATTATGAGATGATGGAATGGAAACATATGATGCTTAAATGAGAAAAATATTAAAAATACTCTCTAATTTAATACAGACAATTACAAACATTCCTGGATTAGGAAATTTATCTTATTGGAACACTCATTCTATTTTGTCTGGTCTAGTTTGTAATTTTTTTCATCAACGATTACCTCATAGATGAAAATGATGTTTTATGTGTCATCATTGATTTATTTATTTCTTCTTATAAATCTAGGTTTAGCGAGACACAATTCAATGAAGATATTAAACTGAGAAATCCACTAAAAGTGTTATTAGAATCAGAAATCATTGGACAATTAATGAGTGTCATTGAAGAATTTGGAAAATATTATCATTTTAAGGAAGAGGAAAATGGTACAAGGTAAAATATTTGAAGCATCTAGAACACAAAAATAAAGGGTATATTTTTCAAAATTCCTTATTATGAGTTTAATTCAATATGTTATAATCATGAAATAATGAATATTGAGAAAAAAAATTCTGGCAATGTAATTTTTACACCGCTTAATGAGAAGGGTAAATCAAAGGATCTCCTTAATGCTCATAAGAATTTCGAGTTAATGAATATAAAGCATGATTTTTGGGAAAATGATAATGGAATGTATCCTTCGACTATTTTTACAATGAAAATTCAAGATAAAGACATATTCTTTCAAAATTTAAAGAATTTAAAAGTGGAAGTTGGATATTGAAGTAATATATCATGGTCCATTGACTAAAAAATTGAAAGTTACATTGATTGAAAAGTCATAACTCATGTATTTTGATGGAACAATTATTTTCATTTGAATTTTGTAATATGTTAACTGAAAAGAAAACTATTGTACCTTTTTCAAAGTACTATGAAGAAAAAATCTAAATCCAATTGAGCTTGATAAAATTTAAGAAAAAATTGTTTTGACACTTTTTATTTGTAGATGTTATTTCCCCATTCATTATTCACTAAGATGACTCATTTGATTGTTCATTTGGTTGAATAAGCTAAACTTGGCTGACCAAAACATTATCAATTGATGTATCAAATTGAGAGGTTCCATGATATTATTTTTATTTTCATTAGTGAAATTAATTTTATTAAATTATTTCATAATTTTTTTATATGTTTCTTATTTTTTTCATCAGCTACATAGGTCATTTGAAATCATATATGATGAATAAATATCAACCAAAAGGCTCTATTAATAAAGGTTACATATAAAAAGAGTGATTTACCATGTATTCAAGGTATTTGGATGGGATTGATACTAGATTCAATCATGTATATTGTTTTGATGATAAGTACACTAATTATCATTTTGAAAACTAGTTATCAATATTTCCATTTTTTGGATAACCAATTGGAAAGGGGTCAAATTTTACACTAAATGAATTGGAGTTTCTATAAGAACATAGATATTTACTGCTCAAAAATGTTATTATAGATCCATTTATTGAAGAATTTTGATGTCAAAAAAAAAGTGATTAAGGGGTAGATCTTGAAATGAGATGGAATTAAAAAAAATTTAATTAAGAGATTGTCCAATGGATCACCACCTTGTATGTATATACTCATATTAATATTTTTTACATGTAGTTATTTTGCCTATGATATAACTAAATCCTTAGATTTTTTTCCAGATAATGAATGTTGAAAATCAAGATGAATTAACAAATGATTTTAATTTTTTTTCTTGAGGTCCTATAAGAAAGACTATTATATTCGATGCCTACAATATTCATGGCTTTAGGTTTAATACAATTTATCCGGACGAAGACTTAAAAAATCAAAATAGTCATGTATTTACACTTACAAGGTGGGATATTATGGAAATTTGGATGATATAATTGAATTAAACTATCAGGGTTAGTTTTTGGTTGTCTTATTCAAATGAATGTTGGTTAATATTAATATGGGTATAATGAATGATTCATTACATTTTAATTCTATCATCTTCTCTCGATTTATCCATACCAATGAGCATGTAGAGAAAGCTCTATTTATCTTGGATTCATAACTGAAGAGTGTTTATTATGTGGATTATGAAATACGTGAAGGTTAGAGTTTTATTACACTTAAAGTAGAGATACTTATATGATATGAGTGATGAAGATCAATTTTTTACTTTGTGACAGTGAACCTAATCAACCACAAAACATTGAATAATTTTTTACGGACAATATGGAAATAATAGAACATTCTATAAGGGTTGAAAATGAAGCACTCGTTATAATGGAGTTTTATAATAATGAAGATAATGAAGATGAAGATAATTGAATGTATAAATTTTTAATGAAAATATATTACAATTTCACATTAATAAGTAGTCCATACATATATACATTGTTCTAGTTTTTCTTTTTTTTTTTGTAAAAATTTATTAGTTTTTAATTTTCTATAAATTTAATATATATGAACTAATTGAATTGAATGAATCCGGAGAACAAATAAATTTCCAAATCCTAGATGATTATCATCTCAGAGAACACCACAACTACTGTCAGCTTCAGTGGATCTAAGTGATTCGGTTGTAATTGACACTAAAAGTGAGCCAGCCATTACACAGATGTTTTTAGTATACCACAATCCAATTAACCTCCATCTATGGAGTAGTTGGTCATCACTTCATCTTGTGGATCTCAGTGAGTTATAATTATTGGTATGAATGTCATTGTAAAAAAACAATATATTTTATTAATTGTTTAATTCATTTTTCAAATGGATAAAAATAAAATAGAAGATATATAAATACGGACATGAAATATGTATGAGACCAGAAGGAATTCAATATTATCATTCCATTTGATCAGTTTGGTGTTCCTACTGATGATGTTCCCAGAATCTATGGGCAGATTATTAGGCGGCTTATTTGTGATATAATGAGCATTCCCATTAATTATGAATATTAGAGGCATATTCCTAAAACTTGAAATAATAGGATTTTGATACTTAATTAAAGGTAATTTAATTTAATATTCCTTGATAACTAATTTACATGACATGAATAAAATTTTGTAATATACTTATATAGTATTATGTTTTTTATTTCTAGTTGATTTTTCATTTCGATGTCTCAGGCTCTATTTCACACCCATGCACTATGAAACAATTTGGAACAAAATGGTGATAATTTAAATGAATATTATGACATGAGTTTAATGAAATATCATAGAGCTCATGATAGATGTATGAGAATGTGTGTGAATGAATTTCTCATGTGAAATGGAATTCATTTGTCGATATTAACAGAGATGCATATCATGAGGTAATTGCATATTTTAGAGTATCGTAGTAACATAAAAAAATAATATTGTAATTTATATTAATGTTTCTATTAATTATAGGAATTATTGAAAAAAATAATATGAATCATGTGAAATAATTCATTCATCATATCAGCGTGTCATAGAGTTTTTTTTATAAAGAATATTTTAGGTATGTATTTTATTCATTATTATTTATATCATTTTATTATAAGTCAAATTGCTTCTAAATTGATTATATTTTTTATAAAGGCTAATGAATTTGGTTACTCTATTGGCCATACATTGATGTTGTTTAATGTGTATAGGGAATCTGATGTCAGTTTTTTAAATGAAGCTACCAAATATGTTTGAGTAAGTATTTTTCATTATTATTTCATGTTATTTAATTAATAAAAAAAATGAAACATTTTTGAAAACAAAAAAATCCTTAAACCCAATTAAATGGAGCTGGATACATGGATAAAATGCTGCCAATTTAGCACCATTTGATACATCTAGACAACCCCAATTAATTGGGTTTAAGGATTATTTGTTATTATAATTTATTTTTCAATATTATGTTTTTATAGTAACGAAATAACAATACATATTAATAAAAAATTTATTAATTAGATAATATTATGAAGTTAAAATATTTTAATTTTTTTTTAATATTTATGTATTAACATGTTAAAATTAAGACATGTACAGGCGATGGGATCTAGACCTACTCCACCAGTTGTCTTTGGTAGGGAGTCATCATCAGTTACTACTACACCTAGTGTGTGATTGAGTAGCTCTATTGATAGGGAATCACAAAGATAAATTGCTAGGTTGAAAGGAAAAGTGTGAGAACAATACACTTATAGAAAAACATAGGATCAATGGTGAGGGAAAATGGAAAATGATTTAGTTTTAATATTTCAATGGATTACTAGAACGATACCCAAGGAAATTTCTAGCCTTATAGCTTATCCTATCAAGGTAAATTCTAAATTTCATAGATCATTCACACATTTTCAAAAATCGCATAAAACTTCATTTAATAAAACTAAAATGTCACTTTTATAATGAAAACATGCACTTCGATTCATACCGACAACATCATGCGCTAGATTGACATGTGTTTGATTCCAACACAAAAAAAATAAATTATATATTGTTATCCTTAAGTTTGAAAATAATTAAAATTCATTTTATCAGTTTTGACACAGTAAATAGTTTGTAATGGTACCAAATCCGTTAAAAACATGTGTGTGTGGGGGGGGGGTCAAAAATAGGAATTAGAATCCATATCAACATAAAATCAGAGTAAAATGATTGTGGATTTATTTTTGAAATGTAGGAATAGATGACACATCATTTCAAGTTATAGTTTAACTAAGATGCGTGAAAATGTATTTTTAGTGTTTTAAAACACCAAAACATGTGTGTAATGATTCAAACCATAGAAAACGATATCATATTGGCATGGAATCATGAGAAAAGCACCAATGAATTATTTTTGACATGTACTCATATAAAAAATATCAATTAGACTTGTGGTGCAATCAAAATGCCTTAGTAAATAGTTTTTAAAGGTATTAAATCCTTTCAAATGAATGATAGGGGGTCAAAATTAGAAAAATGATGTTGGATTTCCATGAATTTATAGGAAAATAACCATGGATATTTTTTGAAATATAGGAACCAAAAACATGTTATTCGAGGATATAGTTTTCTAGGGATTCCTGTAAATGCATTTTTAGTGTTTTAAACTACTAAAACATATGTATAATATTCCAAACCAAAGAAAAAAACCTCAGATTAAATTGAAATTATAATAATACCACCATTTAATTATTTTTGACAAGTAATTATAGACAAAAAAATCATTTTGACATGCGGTGTGTTTGGAATGTCTTAATAAATAAATTTAAAATGATTCAAAGACGTTAAAAATGTGTGTCGGGGTGTCACAACTAGGAAAATTTAATCATATTTCCATAAAACCAGATAGGAGAAAAAAATTTTATTTATTTTTGAAATGTAGGACCAGACGATATGTCATTATGTGTTACAATTTTTTTTTGGAATGTTCATAAGTGTGTTTTTAGTGTTTTAAACCACAAAAAACATGCAAGTAACAATAAAAAAATAGCAAATAAAATAGATTTACATGAAGTCATGAAAAATCCATTGTTTAGTTATTTCTGATGTGTATTCATAGATAACACATCAAACTGATATATAGTTTGGTCAGAATGGATGGTAAACTATTTTTAAAGGTCCCAAAAGCTTTAAAAATGATTGTTAGAGGGTCAAAACCAGGAAAACAATGTCATATTCCCAAGAAATTCTATCAAAATTACTATAGATTAATTTTTGATATGTATGAACTCATAACATTTCATTATGATTTATGGTTTTTCTGGGATGCATGTAAACACATTTTTTGTGTTTTAAAAGAGTAAAACAAGAATATAATGGTGAAAACCATAGAAAAATAACTCATATTGATGTAAAATCATGCTAAATTAACTATTGAGTTATTTTTGACATTTACAAATAGACAACACATCAATCTAACATGTGGTCTGGTCAGAATGACTCGGTAAATTACTTTTAATGATATTTTCGCTTGTAAAAACATCTATAAGGGGGTCAAAACTAGGAAAACATCAGTATATTTCTATGAAATAGATGTAAAACAACCATAGATTTATTTTTGAAATGTTGGAACCAACAAAAGATCATTATGATTTATTATTTAACTGGGATGCTCGTAAATGTGTTTTTTGTGTATTAAAACACTAAATTGTGTGTATAACATTCCCAAAAAGAGAAAATGACCTATATTAATGTGAAATCAGTTTAAATATTCCATTTAGTTATATTTGACATGTACTCACTAACAACATATCAATATGATGTGTGATGTAGTTGGAATGGCTCATTAAACTGTTTTTAAAGGTAACAAAGCCTTTAAAAAAATGTGATGGGGGTTCAAAACCCAGAAAAAATCATTCGATTGCCATGAAATCATAATTCAATGACCATAGGTGGATTTTTAAAATCTATAAATTGATGAGATGTCATTTTGAGTTACGGTTTTATTAGGATTCCCATAAATTCATTTTTAGAATTTTCAAACACTAAAACATGAAACAGTCAAAGCCATAGAAAAAAACATCATATTTATGTAAAATCATGGGACAACCAGCATTTTTTTTTATTTCTGAAGTGTATGCGTAATGTCAATCTGATGTGAAGTGTGGTCAGAATGGCTTGGTAAATAGTTTTTAATAGTACTGATGCCTTTAAAAACATGTTTCGGGAGGTCAAAACCAGGAAAATGTTGTCATATTTCCATGAAATCATAGAAAAATTACCATAGATTTATTTTTGAACTGTAGGAACTGACATAACATCATTTTATGTTACTGTTTTCTTGGGATGTCTTTAATTGGATTTTTAGTGTTTTAAAACACATAAATGTGTGTGTAATGGTAAAAATCATAGAAAATTAATCCATGTTGACATGAAATCATGGGAAAACACTATTGAGTTACTTGTGTTGTATACACATTGACGTAATGTCAATCCGACATGTGGTGTGGTCAGAATGGCTTAATAAATAGTTTTTTAAAGGTATTAATGCCTTTAAAAACATGTGATGAAGGGTCAAAACTAAGAAAAATCATTTAATTACCATGAAAACAAAGTAAAAAAACTATATATAGATTTTTGAAATGTATGAACTAACGAAACATCATTTCAAGTTACAGTTTTCCTAGGATACCTATAAACACGTTTTTAGTGTTTTAAAACACTAAAACATGCTTCTAATGGTCAAAACCATAGAAAAAGACCACAAATTAACATGAAATCATGGTATATCTATATTTTAGTTATTTTTTGAGGTTTACACATCAGAAAAACTTAAATATAATGTGTAGTGTGATCCTAATGAATTGGTAAATAGTTTTTAAAGGTACTAAATCCCATAAAAACATGCATCAGGGCGTCAAAACCAAGAATATATCATAAATTTCTCTAAAATCATAGTAAAATGACAAAATATTTATTTATAAAATTTAATAATTGATGAAACATAATTTTTACATACAGTTTTCCTATGATTCTTATAGCATGTTATTAGTGTTTTAAAAAACTAAAATACACATGTAATAGTCAAAACCATAGAAAAAGACTACAGATTGATGTGAAATCATGGTAAAACCACCGTTAAGTTATTTTGGACATGAAGTGAGGATCTAATTCCATCCGTGGGGAGACTATACCCATAATATCATGTCATAATTCAAATAATACATAATAAACAATATAATAGTAACTAGAGTAATTATATAGAAACATAAAGATGAGACCCATGTCATACAATAATAAATGGGATTCTAAAGTGTAAATATAAACTAGAGTAATAATAGTAAGATAAATAAATAAATAAAACATCAGGGTCTTCCAGAGTCCATATCAATATACTACCATCTCCATTCTCATTTGCTCAGCCATCAGCCACAGGTCCCTTTCGATTATCCAAATCCCTAAACATAAATTCTGAATGTGCATTGAGGTTTTTATGCATGCTGTGAGTAAAAAAATTCAGTAGGACCCCACTAATTCATCGTTAACATGTGTGACCATGTTTAATTGGTGTATTCAGTGATAATAATAAATGAAAAATACATCATAAAATCTAAAATCACATAACGAGTGGTTGTGTGTTAACCAAGATACTACAACACCCAACTATACTTGCTTCGACTCCATGTTGAATGGAAAGTCAATATATCAAAATTAATCAAGATATATCCATGAGACTAGTGATCATACTTCTTGGAATTGTGTGTACGTACTACTCAACATCCACTAAGCTCGAACAGTAGACTTCTGCTCCCACATCTCCTCTTGGATCTATCCATACTTCCAAAGGATATAGAAATGTGTCACCTTATGATGGTTCCGGGAGTAGTGGAATCATGTGGTGGTGGGAAATATATTAAAATTTCTTTTAATGTTTATATGCTCAAAACCAAGAGTGAGGAGCTTGAACATCAAATTTTTAATCAATTTATTTAATTTCATAAAAATTGATTACCTTATCTTAGGAATATTTCTTCATTAATTATGTTAATCATATGAAAAGACCCTTTCAAATTGCCTTCATTGCGCTATAAGGATCCACGAATAGAATTCCTCTAGATAAAATCCACACCTGCTATGTTGATATCAGATAAATGTTAAACAATCTCTATGTGATAGTGTGGGGAATAAAATGTCTTGTATTGTTCATTCATGATCACTCATTCTTTAATATTGAATAAATCTATCAAACATTTATTTTTCTTGAGAGGGAGAGAGATAGAGGAGTTAAAATAAAATTAATTATTTGAAACAATTATCTATTTTTAATTACCTTCACAATAGTCATAACATGCTATTTATTAAGGTAGATTTTAGGTTAGGATATTTTTTATTGAATTTGTGCCCTTAAAAATTAATAAAACCTTTAATAAACCTTATTCCATATAATAACAATATTCTTATTATTATTCTATCGTGCGCTCCAACTTGAGCATCAAAAAATATTATCTAACCATCATTTTAATTAATATTATTTATTATACATGGTCTTGGTCTATTAAAACTCTTATTTTATCTATTAAACACCTAAATAAATATTTAAGTTAAATATTTCATTATTCAATATACATTTGTGATCATTAAAACATGAATAAAATTATACCTCAGTCTTGCGAATAATATATATTCAATTAATAAAATTCAAATTGTATTTAATCAAGATAATCAGAAACACTTAGTGTTTGACCCTCTAGGATTATTTCTAATTGGCATCAAGAGATCTTGCCTAAAGTCTAAATTTACTATCTAGAATTGATTCTAGGAATGCAAAAGAAATAACATAATTTTGAAATAATGAAAACAAAAAACAAACACTCACTATATAATATAATAACTTTATCATAATATCTCTTTAGGTAGGTCGCACATCTATGTCACCAACCTATTTTCTTGGTACATCTTTCTTTAAATATCTAAATGATACACATTGTTACACAATGTACATGGAATTTAATGTAATTGTTCTATTTTAATCAAATGGATGAGATATCAACTTCCATAAATAAAGGAGGGATAAATCCTTCTTTAACATATTCAATAATGACATGTGACTTATGAAAAGAACAATGTAACCTAACTTACCATGAATATATGTTGTCATGGTTTTCATCATAAAATCTAAGTGCATGAGTTATAAAATTCATTAATGATAATTTTAAGTCCATGTACCATTACACAAGCTCGCATATAGGAATATCAGATGACACCAATCATGTTTAAATCCTACCAGTGATTCATTCTCATAATATCCCATATTGGTGATTACCAACTAAGAACATCATGACACTAAGAAAAATCCTCTTATCAGTTCTCTCACTTAACATTCTATTAACCATGTTTCCCATCATAGTACGTTATCCAAGAGAAGATCATTCTTTAAGAATATCATCATAACACATCAAGGTTCTCAATATAATAAAGAACTGCTATGACCTTATCAATGTGACATATACTCTATGACATTATTACATTAGAGTCTTTTAGAACAACATACAATATGTAAAAATATATTTTATTAATATTCAATATATCGAACATACATGTAATTAAAGTAAAAATAGCTAATCATAGGACACCAACTCCAAGAAACTCCCATGAGGACTATATCCGACTACCTACAACATTTAGTCCAATTAAACTCACATAATACTAATTTTTTTGGTGAGTCAATATTTTAGTCAAGGAGTATGATATATTTTCTTCTTTGGAAATACTGGTCACTAAAACCTCACCTCTCTTAAAAAAATCCCTCAAGAGATGATACTTCTAAAATATATGCTTCTTCTTCTGATGTGTACATGGATCTTTTATGAGAGACACCACTACAATATTATCACAATGGAGTGTAATATGATATTTACTATTATATAAAAATTCAAGATCTTTGATGATTTTTTGCATCCATAAAGCTTATTTAGCTACCTCAGAAGTCGTAATATACTTGGACTCTACTGTAAAATCTATGACCATATCCCTTTTTGAGCTCATAATACCTCCAATAAATGGGAATATTTATCTCGTTTGTGACTTCATGTCATCATGATAAAATTGAAAACTATAATCTTCATATCTTTTGATGACTGGTTCCCCATATCCTCCATAAACGAGGAACATATCCGTAGTAAACCTCAAATAATTAATGATAATCTTGAATTCCATCTAATTGAGGTCAGCTAGATCATCTTTATATTATCTTACTGCACTTGATGAATAGTAAACATCTATCCTAGTACATATCATAATATACATGAATGACCCAATCACTGATGCATATTAAATACTTTCCATTCTATTTATTTCCCCATGTATCTGAAAAAACATTTTTCATGGAATGATGAATTCCATGTGACATTGGAAACAATCCCCTCTTGGATTTTTCAATACCAGATAACTTATGTATATTATCAATGTATGTACATTGTCTTAGACTTAGAAACATCTTGGATCTATCATGATAGATCGTTATTCAAAATATATATGATGTCTCTCCCAACTCCTTCATAGAGAAGCATTATTCATCCTCATCTTAAAACACTATAAGACTGGTATTTGATTTCCTATAAGTAATATATCATAAACATATAATATTAAGAAAATGAATGCAATCCCACTAAATTGGTTGTAGACACAAGGATCACACTCATTCTTTATGAAACCACATTCTATTATAGATTCATCAAACTAAATGTTCCATATCCTAGATACTTGATTTAATCCATAAATGGATTATTTTTCAATTTGTGTATATTTTCATCCTTGTAGTCACAAACCCATCAGGTTGTTTTATATCAACATCTTCCTGATGGTTCCCATTATGTAAGGCAGTTTTGACATCCATTTCGCAAATCTCATAGTCACGGTAAGCCTCATTGTCATGTATAATTCTGATGGATCTCAACATTAGAAATGGTGAAACAGTTTTATCTCAGTTAATTTTTTTATTCTATTTCAATCCATTTACAACTATTCATACATTATAGGTACTGAATTTTCCTTCAATTTATAGATTCATATTGAATACCCACTTGTAACCAATGGATTTTACAACCATTGTAGGATCTACCAATATACAGACTTGATTTTGGTAGATGGAATCCATTATAGAAGTGATTGATTATTTTCATGTGCAACATATGTGCCACTTACTTCATCCTATTAGGTTATAGTATCATTATTATAAACTAATAATTAGTCAACATACTTGGGGACATGAAAACCATACAATTCTGGTTCTCTAACCTCGCTTATACTCCGACACATTACTTGTGTCTCTAGAATAGTTTCTTCTTACATGGGGATTTATAGAACATGTTCCTATGACAAGTCTTATGTACCTTGAGTCTCAACTTCTTCTAATTCTATCTCTATCCCACTATCACTTTTAGAGATTTTTTCCCACTCAAGGAATATGGAATGTCTTTCCACTATTACTTTTTTTCTAAGGGTTCATATTGGTAATATCCCAATGATTCTTTGAATTATCCTATAAAGTCACATTCTACACCTCAAGGATAACGTTTCTTCCAAAAATAGGCCTTAAATAACACTTTCCAAATCAAAATATGCTAGTATGACAACATAGGTTTCTTTCCATTTCATAAATGGTATGGTATACTGAATAACCATCGTGATGTTTTTTTTAAAAGTTTTGTATTTGTAGAAAACTAATCTTTTGAAAAATAATGGTTCTTCAAAAACTGGTGAAAGTCACTAAATTTTCCAAGCTAAACATAAATAGGGAGAAATGTTTTGTTTTAGATAATGTTTTCTTCTGGATACAGATGATCAGACTGAGAATCACCAATCACAATGTATCAAACTGTGTAGCACCAATCAGATAAGTTGTTAGAATAATAAAGTTGTTGATCTGACACATCATTGGCCTTAGATCCATTAACACGAAGATCAAGTTTTATTCTACTCAGTGTTGGTTATAAATTCCAAATGTTGTTTAAGAGTTTGAATGAATATAGTGATGTTAGGAGTTAGATTGTTTTAAACTTTCTATCCTTCATCCAGATGATGATTTTATAGTTTTTAATTCTCGAATATCATAAATTGTCTATGAAAATTGGGAAACAATACTTATGAAGAAAATTGGTATATAGATGAAACCATTCATATTGTGTTTTGGTTGAAATGAAAAAAGTTTTTGAAAGTAATTGAAGTCATAATAATTTTTTATGTAAGTCAGAAGGTTATTTCCCAATCTTGAAGTTATCATAAATCATGAAAACTCTCATGATAAAAGCTTTTGAATAAATAGAGGAATCATAAAGATTTTCTTAGTTATAGGAATCTAGAAAAAGTTTACAACAGATACATAAGTACCAAGCATAGAAGTTTTTAGAAGTATGAATGAGTTATAGATATTGAGGTTTGAAGAATTTCAATGTTTCAGAAAGCAGTTTCCATCGTAATGAAAATTCCATCGTTATGAGGATTCTATCAGACTAACGTTAAGGATGTTCCATCAGACTAACTTTGAGGAGAAAATTCAATCAGATTTACTCTGAGGAGTAAATTCAATCATAATGACTTTGAGAAAGAAATTCAATCAAGATTGACTTTGAGAAAAAATGTAAATTAGACTAACTCTAAGAAAAAAATTCAACCAGACTAACTCTGAGGAGGAAATTCAATTCAGAATGAGATGAGGAAGTTCCATCATAATGAGTTGAGTAAGTTCCATCATAATGAGCTAAGTAAGTTACATCATAATGAGAAAATGAAGTTCCATCATACCGAGGAAAATTTAGGAAGTCTGATAATAATAATTACAAATAAGACTCAATAATATGTCAACAGATTTGTGAAGAGTTTATATGGTCAAAATTCAAATTCTAATATGTGTAGATCTTGATGATTTTTAATTTAAATAAGTAGGAAAAGTTTTCCAATTTTCTGCCTTTGTCTTTCTAGGATTCATATTAATAGAAGCACAATACATTTATTCTTCACATCATTTTTTTGTGATTGGAAATAGGTGGAGCACTGTAGAATTCATTTCAAAGTTATCTTTTTGGACCGAAACCTCATTATAAGGTAGGAAATTTTAATGTTTTTTTTACTGGACTAAGGAATATCTAACTGTGAATTTGAGAAGAGTTTGAGTAATATATATTGAGAATGAGTTCATCGTAATGTTTCCATTTGACAAAATTCATTATACTAATTCCATCGAAACAATCCCCATCGGAATAAGAGAATCAGGCCTTGCCACATCAGACCGAGGATTCCAAATATGAGAATTTGTGGAGAAGTTTCAAGAATGCCTTTATTATTTTATTTTTTCTCAATTGTTTTTAATGAAATTTTATGGTGGTGGGAGTTATTATAATAATTTATACTGAGACATAGATGCTATCTGGCAAGAGTTGCCACGAGTTGTATTCACTTATTCATTATAGAGAATTTATATAAACCCACAGGATTGGCTATGTAAAGGATGTAGGTTCTCACACCGAAGACAAACCTTTTAAATCTTACGTGATTTTCTTGATTTCATACATTTTCTTGCATGGGTATTTATTAAAAGAAAATAATGATATAAAAATTAATAGGTTTCAAGGGATATTTGTTTTAAAAGTATTGCAACATATAAAAGTGACCAACTAATTCAACACCCTTATAAGTTATTATTTAATCCTTTGAAATTTAATTGGTATCATAGATAAGGTTCCCTTTTTTAATCCTTATCATGTCTAATATCAATTCTATCAATTAATTAAAAATTCCTACATTTGATGAGAAAAAGTAAAATGGATAGAAAAATTAGAAGATTATTTATCTTCTATATTTTGGCCTAGAAGTTTTTGATGCTACAAAAATTTGTTTTACACCTATTCAGAAAAATTATCCCATGTAGTTTATTAATAAAATAAATATAGAAGTTGATGGAAAGGCTAGAATTTATATTCTTATGTACTATTCAGAAAATGGTTATATGATGGTGATGGGTTTCAAATATTTAAAGAGTATGTGGGATATGATGGAAAGTATATTCAATGGGAAAACTAATGTGAAGGAAGAAAAGATAGAAATTTGGAATTATAAGTTTGAAGACATAATAATGAGAGATGAAGAATCCATTGATGAATACATCATGAGAGTAAATGAAATTGATTGTGTAGAATGCTCACTTGTCCTGAAGATGACTTGAGATTAATTTTAGGTATTTATTTTTTTCTTGGTTGAAAATACTTGGGTTGGGTTTTACCTTAGGGTGTGTTTTGGAGAAAATTTGAGAAAATTAGAAGGGAGAAGAGATGATATGAAGCTAAGAATATGACGATATGTGATATAAACACCTGAATAACAAGTTGTAATGAAATATTACTAATATGAAGCTAAGAATATGACGATATGTGATATAATAACAATGAGTATGATTATGGAATAAGTAAATATCATTATTTAAATCATTATACAGTAGGTTCGGATACATACAAAGCATATCAGACCTATGGTAAGGGAAATATCACAATCTCATTTATATCCGAGATTGTTTGTACTTTGAAATTTACTAGGGTGTATTCTATCATCCACATCCATGTTTCCTAAATATTTAAAATTATTTCCATCCACCTACAATTTTTTAAATCCAATTTTACCTTTCGGTGAGTTTTTAGTAAAAGATATGAAAGGAATCTTTTGTCATTTTTCATACGAGGTACTTTTTGACTTTTCCGACAAAAGTACAAGAAGAATGTTTTTTTTAACATATACGGCATGAATGGATTTTTAAAACATAATTTCCAAGAATATTCCTTTACAATTTTTCAAGATTATTTTTAATCAACTTCTTTTAGTTTAAAATTGTATGACATGTTAAGAAAGGAAAAATGTTTTTGAAGTAGAAAGGATATTTTCCTCAAGAATGGAGATCAAGTGTTTTATAAATATTATTTTCCATCTAAGATAATAAAGGGTTATGTTTCTATCCCTATAATTACAAAGATTTGTTTATTTTGTGATGTAATTGTTTTTATGAATTTTTTTTATCTTATATGAATTGTTTTATGATGTCACGATGTTTAAAGATTCCCATTTTTATTACATGGGTTATGCTATGATGTATGGTTTATGATTTTGTGGCACACATAAGAATGGTATCATTATGAGATGTGTGGGACCTATATCTCCCTCCAATTAATTGGGTAATGATTTTATATATCATGAGATAGACATGGCTGGAAGGGAAGGTTAAACCGGTTCAGTGAAACAGGACTGAAATGAGGAGTGAACTCGATTCAGAAATGGACTTTGTCCACTAAGATAGTATTGGAAATGAGTCTTGACTTATAAGAAATGATTCTCTATGATTATGTGTGTATGCCACAAAGTTTCATGTTTTAGGTTATGATTATTGGGATTACATTTCACTACTATGATTTATCCCATGTTCTGATATTATGATCTCTTTTGCAGGTTAAGATTTCAAAAATGTTATGTTCTTATGAATATGATTTGATTGATATTTATTTTGTTTACCCTTACTGAGCATTTGAGCTCAAACTTTTATGTTTTCTTTTCCCCAGGATATAAAGAAAGGTTTTAGGTAAAAAAAATATCTTTATGGGATATGTTGAAGATCTTTCACCACAATTAGATGATTATATTCCGAGTTTCCAAAGACACTAAACTATTATGGTGCTTATGTGTGTGTTTTTTTTATGTACTAAGTATTTCTGAAAAGTAATGTAATGTCCATGTACATCAAGATTCGAGTCTCTATAGTTGGTATCAGAGGAAAGGTCTAGTCAACCTTTGGAAACTAGGATGTGAAAATGTTAGTGAGATCCCTAGAGATATTTCTATGGCATTTCTAGGGATGTATCTAAGGTTAAGTATACATATAGGTTATAGTCCTAGAATTGCGCTAACGATCTTAGAATTTAACCTAAGTTGTTAGACATTTAGGGTACTCCCCCTTTACTATGTTGTTTTCTCTGGCATCATTTTTTCCTCTCATAGAATTCATTTTGTGTTTTAGTTAATGGATGGAACCAGAGGGAATTCGGTTAACATTTAATCCAATGGAAAAAATGGTGACTATAAGAAACAAAATTGTGCAATTCCTAGATAGAAAGATATTGTTATTATGCCCAATCAATCATCGCGATATATGATTAACAAGGTGAAATTTAGTGGTATGCCTAATTCATCAAAGAAGAGGAAGATAAACTATTATGCATGTTCGCATATTGAGGAGCATAAAGAAAGGAAGATTGATATTTCTAAAGAAGGGAAGAAGAACCTTTAGGAATACCTCAAATGGAGGGACCGATGTTATCTGTGTGGAGAAAAGGGTCATAGAGTGACATACTGTTATGGTGTTCAATGTATTATTTGTGGAGAACATGGGCATTAAACAACTCAATGCCCTGACCAAAAATGTAACTTCTAAATCAAGGAAGGACTTATTCCAGGACAATACTTGAAGAGAATGTATTGAAGTGTTTAAGTATTAGTATTCAAGAATAATGTTGTTGAGGTACTTTTATTGTGTATTAAAATATTTTTTGTATTGGTATATTGTGGTTTTCAATAATTTTATGGTACCGGTTACCATGGAAAGTGATTGAGATATTTTTGGTAAGCATATGATATGCACATAATGAAGGGATAAGAAGATAATGAGATGTTTGATTGTATTCCTGAGCTCATGATTGATATAAGGAATAAGTGATATCATGTTCTGAGTCTATAGAATTTTTAGGATTTTGGTATGTGGAAAGAGTTAACTTTTAACAGCATTCATGTTTTCAATAAGGTTCAATGGGTATTCATTCATCAAGAGAATACATTAGTAAGGTATTCACATGTTTGTAATTTGACCAACAAGATATATCTTATGATATATGGGGGATAAATGATGGCATTCACGTGATTGTTATGTGACATTTCAAGTAATAATTTTCTTTATACTATAAGCTTGGACCGAATTATTTTAGATAAGCCTAAAGATTGGAATGGATTATGTTGGACATAAGTTAGGAAATTAATTTTTTCGATATTATTGATGGCATGTTATAGTAATATAGCTTTAGAAAAAGGACAACCTGCAGGATGGGCGACAGCCCATCGCGTCGGACAAGGCTGTGGGAATCGAACCCACAACCAAAGTGTGACTGGCCTTTATCGCCTACCACTGACCTACAAGAAGTCCCTGGTTAGTAGAAACTAGTTTTATTTTATTACGCGGTATGAAATTTTAAGTATAATTCATTTTTCGAATCGTATACGATTAACCTCACCATAGATGGACTTATGTATATTTGCTAACTTTTTCTAACCTTTTGTTTGAAACAGATGTAATGACCAATCATTCTATCACATGATCTGCTAACACTTCACGAATAACAAATTCAAGTTAATTTCTCTAAGAGATGAAGTGGAAATTGTTCAAGGCATGAACAATAGTGAGATTGTACCAACATAATGCAAGTATTTATTCTAATTCAAATTCTTCAACTTTAGGGAAATGATCTTGAAAACTAAAAAATTTGTCCTAGTGCTCTTATATCTGATTAATCAGATGGTGCCTTAGATCATCACAAATTTATGGCTTTGTGATTGCTGTCCTTTCCATAGCCATGTTCTCTACCACTCTCAATCAGAACATGATGGTTAGATTTCTCTTCCATATCCATATTTTCACCTATGTGGAAACCTAGTGATTAGTTTATTTGGGTAACCATTACGTTTCATACTTTTGTTTTTAAAGATTGGTTTTTGTATTCCTTTTTACTATGTGGGTTTCTATTAAAGAAAATTTCGAGTAGTAAACTATTTTTAACCCCGACGAATTTCGAGGGAAAAATTCATTTTAAGGGTGGTAGAATGTAACACCCCAATATTTTATGAAAAATATTCTTTTTAATTTCATTAATGTCTTGTGTTGTACGCTACACCAAAAGTAGCATGAACAACATGCATCCTTTACTTTCCTTGCATTACACGCAATCACGACCTTCCTCAATAGCGTGTGTAGTACGCAATAACGAGTTTCACTAAACAAAAATATGCTATTAAAATATTATTAAAACTAGCCATTATGAATAGTAATAACCACTTTTTGATATTTTGTAAATTTTATATTTCAAAATGGACTTCATTTTTGGATTCGGAATATCAAAATTAGCTTATGGTGAAATTTTGGTACTTTTCGGATAACTTCCATTTTTTGATGAATAGTGAAAATTACTAAATTTTAATTAAAAACAACCTTTTTAATCGAAATAATTAATAGTGATAAATTATTAATTTGAGTGGTTTTAAAGTATATTTAGAATATATTCTAGAAATTTAATACAATGTTGGTCATTGGATGTAATTTCAAATTTAAACCAGACATAAACAAGTGTCAATCTCTTAATATTTGTTATCTCTTAAGAACACACTATTTGTTTTGACGACGGGAATTAAATTTTAAAATAATTAATGCAACTGATATGTTTTTAATTCGTTAAAATAGACATCATTTTTCAGTTCATAATATCAAATATAGCTTAGGCCTAATTTTTTGTATTTTTCTGGAAATTTTCATTTTTTGAAGAATAGTGAAACCACTAAGTGGTAGTTAAAAAAATGAATTTTTCATAAATCTTTATTTTAGCACTTCTGTGAGTGGAATTTAAAAATCTGAGAGACACGGTTGATGTAATTAAGTAAAATGTGGTTACATGAGATGAAAATAATTTTTGGTGAATAGTATCTTTTTAGTTTTTTTACCACGGTTAAAAGTAAATAGGGTAATTAAGGGTAAAAATGATAGTATTATTACCCTAACACATGTCCTAATTCTATTGGATAAGTTTAATTCGACCAAAAACAAACTTAGAAATAAAATATGACCATTTAGGCCCACGTGTATTAGATTAGGACATTTATTATTTATTTTTTAAAAAAAGGGTTAAAATAGTTAAAATCAATGTTTAATAACTAAATTATTTTTAATATAGGGTTATAAATAAGATAAATTCGACTATAAATATTCATTAGAAATATAAAAATATTTCTTACATAATGATATTTTATTTGTAATTTTTAGACATTATATAATTTAATTTATTTATGACACAAAGATGATGCAGTAATTATATTATTAATGAAATATTTACATAATTGATGTTATAAATACCCAAATAAATATAATATTATTATTTTTATGAATTACACTAATTTTCTATGTTAATATGACATGTTAGTATTTATTTAGTTAACATTGTTAGAACTAATTATTCTGTTATGATTTTCACAAAAATCAATTACTAAATAATGTCAAAATTGACATAAAATAGTTTTTAAAAGAAATATTATATTAGTAATTGTTATTTTATTCCTAAAAATATATGGTTAGGGAAAATGTCTTAGATAAAGTTATATATATTAATAATAAACAACTTGGGGTTTTTTGGCTGCTTATAGTAACTTTATTAACCTTATAGTGTAAGAACACAAAAAGACACGGTAAAAGTAAAATTATCTAACTTAAAGTTAAATATAAATGATAAGGTTAAAATAGGAACCTAAATATGTCTAAATTCTATTGGATGAGATTAATATGACCCATCCCAACCGTTGATTCTAAATAAATCAATTTCGATCTATTTAAAACCGAATATGACTTTATAATAAAATAATATTTTTTGTTATTCCAAAAGTGCCCCTCTTCTCCCTTATAAAAGGAAACCTCCTCCCTCTCTTCCTCACACCATGTTGAGCCTTAAAGCTCGGCCAAACACTTCCAATTTCTTCTCTCCACTTCCCTAGAGACATCCTAGAGGTCCTGGTCTTCTTCAAAGTCCAATTTTAGTGCCCTAAAAGGAGGTCTCAAAGAAGCGCTTCAAAGAAGAGGTAATGCCCCTTACCGATTCTTTCATTTTTATTTCTTCTTCCAATTCTTATCATTTAGTTGTATAATCATGAAGTAATAACATCAGTATCAATCATATACTGATATTTTATTATATGTATGAAACAACCCTATTTCGCCAACAATCCATCCTACGGAAAATGAAATCACCGCGCGTGCGTAAGTATGGAATGCCGTCTCCACGCCGTGGTGTAATCTATTTCCCCCACCACCTTACTTTGATGGGTATAATGGTGTAAATAATTACTATATATGGATATTGTAAAGTGATATTGATTCTTAAATATTATACATACACTCAAATACAATTCCATGATCATGGGAACGATATCATCGCTCGTGCGTAAATACGGAATACCGTCTCCACGATGTGATGTGATTCGTTCTACATGATCTTCATTTCATAATGATTATATAAATGAATTGAATGAATAAAAATGATATATAGTACATTAATACCATTTTGTAAATGAGGTATCTATAACCTAAAGAGAATAATAAGAATTTATTCGACAAAACACGCATAAGAACAAAAAGTAAAATAAACACCCGAATAACAAGTTGTAATGAAATATTACTAATAAAGAGCTAAGAATATGACCATATGAGATATCATATAAATTAGTATGATTATGTAGTATGTCAATAAAATTAGTTAAATCATTATACAGGAGGTTCGGATACGTACAAAGCATATCAGACCAAAGGTAAGCGAAATATCACAATCTCATTTTTATCTGAGATTGTTTATACTTTGAAATTTACTAGGGTGTATTTTGTCATCCTCATCCATGTTTCCTCAATATGTAATATTATTTCCATCCACCTACAAGTGTTTAAATCCAATTTTACCCTTCGGTGAGTTTTTAGTAAAAGATATGAAACGAATCTTTTGTCGCTTTTCGTACGAGGTACTTTTTGACTTTTCCGACAAAAGTACGAGAAGAATTTTTTTTAACTTATACGGCATGAATGGATTTTTAAAACAAAATTTCCAAGAATATTCTTTTACAAGTTTTCAGGTTTATTTTTAATCAACTTCTTTGAGTTTAAAATTTTATGACATGTTAAGAAAGGAAAAATGTTTTTGAAGTAGAAAGGATATTTTCCTCAAGAATGGAGTTCAAGTGTTTTATCAAAATTATTTTCCATCTAATATAATAAAGGGTTCTGTTTTTATCCCAATAATTACATGGATTTTATTATTTTGATATGGAAATATTTTTATGAATTTGTTTTATCTTATACGAATAGTTTTATGATGTCACGATGTTTAAAGATTCCCATTTTTATTACATGGGTTATGCTATGATGTATGGTTTATGATTTTGTGGCACACATAAGAATGGTATCATTATGAGATGGTTGGGACCTATATCTCCCTCCAATGCATTGGGTAAATATTTTATATCTCATGAGATAGAAATGGCTGGAACGGAAGGTTAAATTGGTTCAGTGAAACAGGACTGAAACGAGGAGTGAACTCGGTTCAGAAATGGACTTTGTCCACTAAGATAGTCTTGGAAATGAGTCTTGACTAATGAGAAATGATTCTATATTATTATGTGTTTATACCAGAAAGTTTCATGTTTTATGTTATGATTATTGGGATTACATTTCACTACTATGATTTATCCCATGTTATGATATTATGATCTCTTTTGCAGGTTATGATTTCCAAAATGTTATGCTCTTATGAATATGATGTGATTAATATTTATTTTGATTATCCTTACTGAGCATTTGAGCTCACCCTTTTATGTTTTCTTTTTCCCAGGATATAAAGAAAGGTTTTAGGTAAAAAAAAGAAGATCTTTATGGGAGATGTTAAAGATCTTTCACCACTATTAGAAGATTATATTCCAAGTTTCCAAAGACACTAAATTATTACGGTCCTTGTGTGTTTGTTTTTGTTATGTACTAAGTATTTCGAAAAATTAATGTAATGTCCATGTACGTCACGATTCGGGTCTCTACAATATCAAATATATGCACACTTCTTAGTAAGAGGATCTCATCTCACTTGGTTTCTCATTCCTTCTCCTTTCTTCTCCAATATTATATAGGGATTGTTATTTTTATTTTGATTTGATATATACCTTGTTTTTTTACCTATATATATTATTGTAGAGATATATATATATATATATAGATTTAAGAGATCTTTATTTGTTCAATCTTGATTTAGGGTTTTAGATTCAGATCTTGTTCTATGTCGTTGTGATGCTCAAATTTTCGGGATTTCTGTTGGACGACCGCTTGTCAGCTAATCGAGTTAGTTGGTCTATAATCCAAATCCCAAAGTCATTAATTAAATTATGTATATGATATTTTATAATTTCTATTATATTTTTGGAAATTGAATTCCTGACTGAATTAATTAATTTGGTGAATTAATTAATTAAGGAAATGTGAAATTGGGGATTTTGGAAATTATAGATTGAGATAATTAATTGTCGAATTAATTGTGAGATATTGAGATTTGAGGATTGAAATATTTAATTTTGTGATTAATTATTATCTATTGAGCTTGTTCTTTAGATAATTAATTGTGTAATTTATTATGGACTTTTGAGTTTGTGGATATTGATTAATTAATTTTATAATTAATTAATGTGATTGATGTACTCAATTAATTGTGGAATTAATTAAGGGTATTTATGTGATAAACTAATATTTGAATTATTAATGAAATTTTTGGTGTTAGTTAATTGTTTAATTGACTAATATAATATAAGTTATTAATTAATTGTAGAATTAATTAATTTACAAGATGTGGTTAATTAATTTATGAATTAATTAATGTTATTTATGTGATTAGTTAATTATTGAATTAAATAATGGAATCTTTGGGTTTAAATAATTATTGTATTAGTAATGGAATCTATTTGGATGTTTAATTGTTGAATTAATTATGTGTTATGAATTCTAACATGGAAATTTCATTTAAAATTAAATAATGGGAACATGTTCATTATAATGTGTAAGTTATGAATGGTAACACAGTTATTTGGTTGTGAAATAAAGAATGAGAAAATGATCATTATAATTTGTAAGTTATGAATGGTAACATGGTCATTTAGATTTGAATTAAATAATGGGAACATGGTCTTTCTATTGTGTGATGTATGAATGGTAACATGGGAATTCATGTATCAATTAAATAATGGTATCAATGACATTATGAGATAAGATATTAATCTGACATACATCATGAACTGGTATAAGACAATGTAGGTATTGAATTGTAAAACTGGAATTATGAGATATGAAATCCATTAGACATACTTCAGGCTTCATAATGATCCAAAGAAAGCATTAAGGTATGAGTTTTAATGAGAGTTCGGGGGGTTATGTTGTTAAATAATGATTAATTGATAATATGATAACTATTTACTTATGAATTGTAATTATGTATTTATACAACTGTATACACTTTCTATTAAATATATATTGTTTTATATATCATTGGTGGTGGCCTACTGATCTGTAATCACATCCTACTCAGGATGCCTTATGGATACCCAAATAGACTTTGTGTTTTTTGGATACGTTAAGGGAAAAAGCTCATTGTTATATGGATGATATGGGATAGATCAGGGATGAGGGAACTAGAAATGATTCTGGACCCAATTAGGGGTGTCATCATTGTATTTATTTTGTGTTTAATTTTAGACACTTGACACATACATTGGAATGACATTTTTTCTTCATTAGTTTTGATACTGTATTTCCACATTTAGCCATCTCAAGATACCAGTTATTTCAGGTTATGATTACATGCTATTTAGTTATTGTTTCTTATTTTATTCTAGTGTATTTAATCTGATAAAATGGGGTATATTCTCCCCATTATCGATATTTCGGACTCTCACTGCTATTCGGTATCCTCTAGCATACGGGGAGGCACACCAGGGCTCATGTGACTAACCGACTCGAGGTACAGATGTGTGGAACCTGGGTCAGGACATTACAATGTTGTACTAGAGTCCATTTTTCTTTTTTTCTTTTTTTAATATTTGGTAAAGGTAGACGTGAAACTATAAAGAGTCTGGCCTTGGATATGATCTCACGCATGGGAGTAGCTAACCCATTTATGGGGGACAAACCAAGTACCTAGGGTGGGATTGTTGTTATTCCTATTTGCTGTTACATTTGAATATTATTTCAACTTTGGTGACACACTTGTTGTGTGTTGTTATTATTGATGTTACTTTTTCTTAATTTTCGACTCGTGGACCAGTATGGCACAAGATTTGAGTTACATTCATCATTCTAGGAACATAGGGTTACTGTGACATGCCTCATTTTAGGCACACTTAGAATAATGGTTTATGGGTAAGTTATTAAGCTTGAACTGTTTTTTCCTTGCTTGTGAAATTGAAATGAAAATGGCACATAACATGAAATTGAGAAAGATTGTAGAATGATGTAAGATGAGAATAAATGGGTGTTGAAATGAGAAAATTGAATAATTTGAATGTTT
Organism: Viscum album; assembly: GCA_963277665.1. Classification (NCBI taxonomy): domain Eukaryota; kingdom Viridiplantae; phylum Streptophyta; class Magnoliopsida; order Santalales; family Viscaceae; genus Viscum; species Viscum album. The sequence goes on along the minus strand of OY728148.1, from coordinate 982,353,203 downwards.
TTACCCTTGTTATCTAAGACCAAGGAGTAATATTATTATGGGCAGTGATAACACCTCAGTTTTGACTTTGTGGTAGGGTTTGGGGAAATGACTTATTGTGGAATATTGTATATTACCTTAAATGTGTTAATTTTGTAAAAGGTGTCCTAAGTTACCTATTTGTAATGGTATATATATTTCTCTATGACATCGCTTATTAAGAGGATAAAATGAGGATATGGATAGATATGATCTACCTATAGTATGAACTAAGGCACCAATTGTGTCAGGTGAGGAATTTAGGGAGCAGTTCCAATAGAACATTTCCCACTTCATGAAATTCATGGGAAGAGACCCATGGTGGGTTGTGAAGAGTATGTTTGATCTAAAACTGGAGTAACAAATTCAACACCCACCTATTTTTATTGAAGAGGGTGGGCCTGAGAGATATGATTTCTGGGTTGAGTCCCTCGAGACTATATCTGACCTCTTTGAGACTCCAGTAGAGAGGATGGTCATGTTGGCTGCATACATGATATGAGGATCAATGGATCACCGATGGTATGTTCAGGCTTGGACTTTATAGGCTAATGGTATGTTATGGAAGGAACTGTTGGATATGTTTCAAGATAACTTCTATCTAGAGATACTGAGGTAGGAGAGAGTAGCTGAGTACATGAGGTTGACTTGGTGGAGTATTTATGTGATAGATTATGTTGGACACTTTACACATTTGAAACACTTTTCTCCAGCTTTGGTAGTGGATGAGATAACTACAGCGAGAAATTTTTAGGATGGACTTAAATGTGAGATTAAGTCCCAAGTTAACCATTTTCAGTTAAAGGAGTTTTCTTAGGTGGGGGATAAGGTTACCATAGATATGGGTAACCTGAAGAGGCTTCCAATGTAGGAAGGTGGTTCCATTTGGATTAATAAAAGGTACGACTTCTGAGAGTAGGAAGCATTGCTATAAGAACATCAACCAGGGCAGTGGGAAACATAGTACCTAAAAGTAGTGATCAGTTTCATGGGACCCTAATCGAGTGATCTATCACCAGTGTGGTAGATTAGGAAACTTTGGAATATTGTTCCCCCAACCACCAATATAGTTACAGTCTTGCAGAAATATGGGACATCTACAAATGTTCTACAGGAACCATCGCTTGATGAGTAGTAAGGGTATAGATAGTCAGAATCAGAGTGTAGGAAGAGAATATTTTTCACCATATCAGTCTTTCATCTATATTTCTACTGGACAAGGTTGTAAAGGTTGTGTATGTGGAGCTTTAGGGTAAGAGAGCTCATATTAGTAGAGTAGTGCATCATAGGGGACTTAGACTGCATCACGGGGAAGTTGGGTAAGACTGTTGCATTCTATTCACCCTACACTTGTGGATATCAAGGCTAGACCATTGACACTGAGAGGTACTATTTTTATAGCTTCTATTATATCTAGTGCCTTATTTTATATCGGTTCCTATAATTTCATTATTTATGCAAAACTTTTTAATGGTTTGATCCCGGTGATAGGGTTCATGAGTGGGGTATTGATGACAAATACAGCTCAAGGAGTTTGGTCAAGATAATTTCTTGTGCAAGGGGTGTTCTCTTGAGGTCGAGTAGTATCGATTTCTATTGGAACTTTATATCATAGACATGTCAGGCTTTGAAATAATTAATGGAATGGACTAGTTAGTATCATATTATACCCACATTGATTTTTACCATAGGATAGTGACCATTACATCTCCTAAGGGTTACAAATATATTCAATGTGGAGAGTGGGATATCGAGGCGTACCGAGTAGGGAAAATTACTCATCAAATAGGAGAGATCACAACCCATGTTTCTAGTTTATTTATGAATGATGGATGTGTAAAATGAGATTTATTTCCACACATAGTAGACAGATTTTAGGTTGTGTTAACTTAATATTTCTCAGGGATTCTACCTGTGAGAGATGTGAAATTTTGCATTGAGCTCATACCGGGGGAAGAGATGATTTCTATTCCACCATATAGAATGGCGCCAAAATATATTCAAGAGCTCAAGACTCTGCTGGAGGATTTGGAGGATATGGTATTTATTTATCTGAGTATGTCGCCTTGGGGTTCACTAGTGTGGTTTCAAAATAAGGCTGATAAGTGTTTATGCTTATGTGTTGATTACCGAAAGTTGAACCAGATGACTGTGATGAACCAGTATCCTCTCCCCTGATTCGATGACCTATTTGTCCAGTTCAGAGGAGCTTGTGTGTTCTTAATGATTGACATGAGATTAGGGTATCATATACTGAGAGTTTAGAATTCCGATATACCCAGGGATGAATTTAGATGTCAGTATGGACTATATTATTTCATCATAATATTTCATGGGTTAACGAAAACAACAGTAATGTTTATGGACTTAATGAACAAAATCTTTAATCTATACCTACATCAGTTTTTGGTAGTGTTTGTGGAAGACATATTATTGCACTCCAAGACACGTGATTATTATGACCAACATCTTGATATCATCATAAGTATACTAAGAGAGCATTGTATATACATCAAGATATCTAAGTACAATTTTTGGATCGATCAGGTACACTTCTTGGGTAGCATCATCACAGAGGAATGTGTGTTGGTAAATCTAGAGTAGGTTCAGATAGTAGTTTCTTGAGAGCATCCCAAGAGCATATTTGATATCCATATATTTCTTGTCTTTTCTGAATATTATTATAGGTTCATTAAGGACATTTACCAATTGGAAACATTGCTGGCGGTCTTGACCAAAAAAGGGAAAAATTTTTATTGGTCATATATTTGTGATAATTATTTCTAGGAGATGAAGAAGATTTTAGCATCAGTACCAATATTGATCCATCCTGGACAAGGTTAGAAGTACACAATGTATTGTGACACTTCTAGGATTGAAATTGGAGTTGTGTTGATGTAAGGAGGTCAATTTGTGATTTAGGGGTCTTTGAAGTTTAGGCCCCATGAACCAAACTACACTATATATGACCTCAAGTTGGCTATAATGGTTTATGTTTTAATGTGTTGGGGACATTATATATTGGGAAATTTTTTACTGTTTATATTTATCAGAAGAAATTAAAGTACATATTTTCATAGTGATACTTGAATCTTCGACAACAGATATTTGTTGAGTATATGAAACCATTAAATATTGAGTCATCATATACCCCTGGAAAGGGAAACATTGATGATGATTATTTGAGTAGGAATACTCAAACTTATGTGGTTCATTAGTCTAGTGCTTAGTGGAAGATGATGGATTTACTAGTCGAGATACACATTGTGTTTTAGGAGAGTTAGGGTTAGATGACTCTCGTAATAGTTTCATTGGAGTATACATTTTTGAGATAGATCTATGATAGAATGTATGTGGATTTATAATGTTTTACATTGAGGGAAAACTGTGAAGGTGGGGAGTCACCATCTGATTGGAGCATAGATGAGGATGAGGTCATCTATGTCAAGAATCAGGTTGTCGTACGTAAAAGAATCTAAGACACACAGCTGTGTGAGTTTCATGCCTCGAAGTGGGTAGTACATTCAGGTGTGACCAAAATGCACTGTGAACTACAAAGATAGTTTTTAATATTAGAAATGAGAAATAAAATAGTAAGGATTGTGACATGATTCTACACCTATTAGTAGCTGAAGGCTGAGCATTAATGACCTATAGGTTTACTACATTCGTTGGCCATTATAGAATGGATGTGGATCAAAGTGGCCATGGACTTTGTGGTGCTTCTCCCGAGTATTCCATAGAAGAATAATTCTTTTTGGGTTATTGTCGATAGACTAAAAAGGTAGTGTATTTATTGAATATATTGGAGACTTTTTCAGTGGTGGAGTTGGGATATTTGTATGTTTGGGTGATAGTCTGTCTGCACGAGGTGCCACAGAATATTGTTACAGACAGAAAACTGTGTTTTACATCACGATTATTATATAGATTGCATAAGGTGCTTTGTATATAGGTTTTATTGAGTATGAATTTTCACCCACTGACAGATGGGTGGTTAGAGCATAATATACAAGTTCTTGAGGATATGTTGTGACCTTGTGTTCTAAACATTGTTGGGTCTTGGGAGAATCACCTATCACTAGTGGAGTTCACCCATACCAATAGTTATTGGGAAAATATATAGATGGAACCATGTGAGGCTATTTATATTAGGCCATGAAAACCGCCTCTAGTATAGATGGAGGTAAGTGAGTCTATGTTTTTTGGACCGAGTCTCGTGTAGGACACATTAGATCATGTACAGTTGATTCTGAAATATATGGATATGAAAAAAAGTAGATATAAGTCATATGATGAAAGAAATAAATGACTCCTTAAGTTTATAGAGTCTGATCATGTATTCATTTTTTTGTTTCCTATATTCAATTGCTATAGAATACAGAGACAGGGCATGTGGTCACCCATGTTTGTTGGACCTTTTGAGGTGGTGGAAAGAATCAGGCTAGTGGCGTACCGATTGACTCTTCCACAGAGATACCTTGCTATGTATGATGTTTTCTAATTGTCATAACTAGGTTGGTATCACCCCAACCCTTGTAATGTGATCGATATGGATGATGTTGATATTGAGATAGAGTTTTCCTTTAAAGAGAATCTAATACGTGTGTTGAATCGCAGTGATAAAGTGTTTCGTGGAAAGACCATTCCTATAGTTTGTGCATTGTGGAAACATGGTAATATGTGGGAGGAGACATGGGAAAGGAATGAAGATATGTGGGATCAGTTTCCTAATATTTTTGACTCAGAATCTTAGAGATTCTTGGGAGTGCATCCCAAGGATAAGATGTTTTAAGTTTGTGAGATTGTAAGATCCCGACCATTCCTAAAGATGACTTGGTCTTAATTTCAGGTATTTATTTTTTCCTTGTTTCAGTGTAATTTGGTTCGGTTTTACCTTGGGGTATGTTTGGGTGAAAAATTGAGAAAATTTTAAGGGAGAAGGGTAGTGCGTAGTTGGCTCATGGTTTTCCCTAACCGTGTGCCCCTACATAGAAAACCATGCAACCTTGGACAGAATGGAATTACATGGTTGACACATGGTTTGTCAATATGTACACCCTATTATGTGAAACTATGAACCCCCATAATAGAGGGTCACATTTAGGTACACATTTAGGAGAATCTGTGCTCCCCTACCCTACTAACCATGCATGAATTTTTAAATCACCAAAAAATTAGATTTTTAATCCCCAAAACCCACCATTTAACTCTTATTTGATCCCCATTTAACACTAGATAATATTTCAGGATTTTGGAAAATCCTATATGGATTAAAAGACATAAAAACATTTTTAATTGTTTAATTGACTAATATAATATAAGTTATTAATTAATTGTAGAATTAATTAATTTACAAGATGTGGTTAATTAATTTATGAATTAATTAATGTTATTTATGTGATTAGTTAATTATTGAATTAAATAATGGAATCTTTGGGTTTAAATAATTATTGTATTAGTAATGGAATCTATTTGGATGTTTAATTGTTGAATTAATTATGTGTTATGAATTCTAACATGGAAATTTCATTTAAAATTAAATAATGGGAACATGTTCATTATAATGTGTAAGTTATGAATGGTAACACAGTTATTTGGTTGTGAAATAAAGAATGAGAAAATGATCATTATAATTTGTATGTTATGAATGGTAACATGGTCATTTAGATTTGAATTAAATAATGGGAACATGGTCTTTCTATTGTGTGATGTATGAATGGTAACATGGGAATTCAAGTATGAATTAAATAATGGTATCAATGACATTATGAGATAAGATATTAATCTGACATACATCATGAACTGGTATAAGACAATGTAGGTATTGAATTGTAAAACTGGAATTATGAGATATGAAATCCATTAGACATACTTCAGGCTTCATAATGATCCAAAGCAAGCATTAAGGTATGAGTTTTAATGAGAGTTCGGGGGTTTATGTTGTTAAATAATGATTAATTGATAATATGATAACTATTTACTTATGAATTGTAATTATGTATTTATACAACTGTATACACTTTATATTAACTATATATTGTTTTATATATCATTGGTGGTGGCCTACTGATCTGTAATCACATCCTACTCAGGATGCCTTATGGATACCCAAATAGACTTTGTGTTTTTTGGATACGTTAAGGGAAAAAGCTCATTGTTATATGAATGATATGGGATAGATCAGGGATGAGGGAACTAGAAATGATTCTGGACCCAATTATGGGTGTCATCATTGTATTTATTTTGTGTTTAATTTTAGACACTTGACACATACATTGGAATGACATTTTTTCTTCATTAGTTTTGATACTGTATTTCCACATTTAGCCATCTCAAGATACCAGTTATTTCAGGTAATGATTACATGCTATTTAGTTATTGTTTCTTATTTTATTCTAGTGTATTTAATCTGATAAAATGGGGTATATTCTCCCCATTATCGATATTTCGGACTCTCACTGCTATTCGGTATCCTCTAGCATACGGGGAGGCACACCTGGGCACATGTGACTAACCGACTCGAGGTACAGATGTGTGGAACCTGGGTCAGGACATTACAATGTGGTACTAGAGTCCATTTTTCTTTTTTGCTTTTTTTAATATTTGGTAAAGGTAGACATGAAACTATAAAGAGTCTGGCCTTGGATATGATCTCACGCATGGGAGTAGCTAACCCATTTATGGGGGACAAACCAAGTACCTAGGGTGGGATTGTTGTTATTCCTATTTTCTGTTACATTTGAATATTATTTCAACTTTGGTGACACACTTGTTGTGTGTTGTTATTATTGATGTTACTTTTTCTTAATTTTCGACTCGTGGACCAGTATGGCACAAGATTTGAGTTACATTCATCATTCTAGGAAAATAGGGTTACTGTGACATGCCTCATTTTAGGCACACTTAGAATAATGGTTTATGGGTAAGTTATTGAGCTTGAACTGTTTTTTCCTTTCTTGTGAAATTGAAATGAAAATGGCACATAACATGAAATTGAGAAAGATTGTAGAATGATGTAAGATGAGAATAAATGGGTGTTGAAATGAGAAACTTGAATAATTTGAATGTTTTTACCCTTGTTATCTAGGACCAAGGAATAATATTATTAAGGGTAGTGATAACACCTCAGTTTTGACTTTGTGGTAGGGTTTGGGGAAATGACTTATTGTGGAATATTGTATTTTACCTTAAATGTGTTAATTTTGTAAAAGGTGTCCTAAGATACCTATTAGTAATGGTATATATATTTCTCTATGACAGCGCTTATTAAGAGGATAAAATGAGGATATGGATAGATATGATCTACCTATAGTATGAACTAAGGCACCAATTGTGTCAGGTGAGTAATTTAGGGAGCAGTTCCAATAGAACATTTCCCACTTCATGAAATTCATGGGAAGAGACCCATGGTGGGTTGTGAAGAGTATGTTTGATCTAAAACTGGAGTAACAAATTCAACACCCACCTATTTTTATTGAAGAGGGTGGGCCTGAGAGAGATGATTTCTGGATTGAGTCCCTTGAGACTATATCTGACCTCTTTGAGACTCCAGTAGAGAGGATGGTCATGTTGGCTGCATACATGATATGAGGATCAATGGATCACCGATGGTATGTTCAGGCTTGGACTTTATAGGCTAATGGTATGTTATGGAAGGAACTGTTGGATATGTTTCAAGATAACTTCTATCTAGAGATACTGAGGTAGGAGAGAGTAGCTGAGTACATGTGGTTGACTTGGTGGAGTATTTATGTGATAGATTATGTTGGACACTTTACACATTTGAAACACTTTTCTCCAGCTTTGGTAGTGGATGAGATTACTACAGCGAGAAATTTTTAGGATGGACTTAAATGTGAGATTAAGTCCCAAGTTAACCATTTTCAGTTAAAGGAGTTTTCTTAGGTGGTGGATAAGGTTATCATAGATATGGGTAACCTGAAGAGGCTTCCAATGTAGGAAGGTGGTTCCATTTAGATTAATAAAAGGTACGACTTCTGAGAGTAGGAAGCATTGCTATAAGAACATCAACCAGGGCAGTGGGAAACAGAGTACCTAAAAGTAGTGATCAGTTTCAGGGGACCTTAATCGAGTGATCTATCACCAGTGTGGTAGATTAGGAAACTTTGGAATATTGTTCCCCCAACCACCAATATAGTTACAGTCTTGCAGAAATATGGGACATCTACAAATGTTCTACAGGAACCATCGCTTGATGAGTAGTAAGGGTATAGATAGTCAAAATCAGAGTGTAGGAAGAGAATATTTTTCACCATATCAGTCTTTCATCTGTATTTCTGCTGGACAAGGTTGTAAAGGTAGTGTATGTGGAGCTTTAGGGTAAGAGAGCTCATATTAGTAGAGTAGTGCAGCATAGGGGACTTAGACTGCATCACGGGGAAGTTGGGTAAGACTGTTGCATTCTATTCACCCTACACTTGTGGATATCAAGGCTAGACCATTGACACTGAGAGGTACTATTTTTATAGCTTCTATTATATCTAGTGCCTTATTTTATATCGGTTCCTATAATTTCTTTATTTATGCAAAACATTTTAATGGTTTGAGCCCGGTGATAGAGTTCATGAGTGGGGTATTGATGACAAACACAGCTCAAGGAGTTTGGTCAAGATAATTTCTTGTGCAAGGGGTGTTCTCATGAGGTCGAGTAGTATCGATTTCTATTGGAACTTTATATCATAGACATGTCAGGCTTTGAAATAATTAATGTAATGGACTAGTTAGTATCATATTATACCCACATTGATTTTTACCATATGATAGTGACCATTACATCTCCTAAGGGTTACAAATATATTCAATGTGGGGAGTGGGATATCGAGGCGTACCGAGTAGGGAAAATTACTCATCAAATAGGAGAGAGCACAACCCATGTTTCTAGTTTATTTATGAATTACGGAGGTGTAAAATGAGATTTATTTCCACACATAGTAGACAGATTTTAGGTTGTGTTAACTTAATATTTCTCAGGGATTCTACCTGTGAGAGATGTGAAATTTTGCATTGAGCTCATACCGGGGGAAGAGATGATTTCTATTCCACCATATAGAATGGCGCCAAAATATATTCAAGAGCTCAAGACTCTGCTGGAGGAGTTGGAGGATATGGTATTTATTTATCTGAGTATGTCGCCTTGTGGTTCACTAGTGTGGTTTCAAAATAAGGCTGATAAGTGTTTATGCTTATGTATTGATTACCGAAAGTTGAACCAGATGACTGTGATGAACCAGTATCCTCTCCCCTGATTCGATGACCTATTTGTCCAGTTCAGAGGAGCTTGTGTGTTCTTAATGATTGACATGAGATTAGGGTATCATATACTGAGAGTTTAGAATTCTGATATACCCAGGGATGAATTTAGATGTCAGTATGGACTATATTATTTCATCATAATATTTCATGGGTTGACGAAAACAACAGTAATGTTTATGGACTTAATGAACAAAATCTTTAATCTATACCTAGATCAGTTTTTGGTAGTGTTTGTGGAAGACATATTATTGCACTTCAAGACACGTGATTATTTTGACCAACATCTTGATATCATCCTAAGTACACTAAGAGAGCATTGTATATACATCAAGATATCTAAGTACAATTTTTGGATCGATCAGGTACACTTCTTGGGTAGCATCATCACAGAGGAATGTGTGTTGGTAAATCTAGAGTAGGTTCAGATAGTAGTTTCTTGAGAGCATCCCAAGAGCATGTTTGATATCCATATATTTCTTGTATTTTCTGAATATTATTATAGGTTCATTAAGGACATTTACCAATTGGAAACATTGCTGGCGGTGTTGACCAAAAAAGGGAAAAAGTTTTATTGGTCATATATTTGTGATAATTATTTCTAGGAGATGAAGAAGATTTTAGCATCAGTACCAATATTGATCCATCCTGGACAAGGTTAGAAGTACACAATGTATTGTGACACTTCTAGGATTGAAATTGGAGTTGTGTTGATGTAAGGAGGTCAATTTGTGATTTAGGGGTCTTTGAAGTTTAGGCCCCATGAACCGAACTACACTATATATGACCTCAAGTTGGCTATAATGGTTTATGTTTTAATGTGTTGGGGACATTATATATTGGGAAATTTTTTACTGTTTATATTTATCAGAAGAAATTAAAGTACATATTTTCATAGTGATACTTGAATCTTCGACAACAGATATTTGTTGAGTATATGAAACCATTAAATATTGAGTCATCATATACCCCTGGAAAGGGAAACATTGATGATGATTCTTTGAGTAGGAATACTCAAACTTATGTGGTTCATTAGTCTAGTGCTTAGTGGAAGATGATGGATTTACTAGACGAGATACACATTGTGTTTTAGGAGAGTTAGGGTTAGATGACTCTCGTAACAGTTTCATTGGAGTATACATTTTTGAGATAGATCTAAGATAGAATGTATGTGGATTTATAATGTTTTACATTGAGGGAAAACTGTGAAGGTGGGGAGTCACCATCTGATTGGATCATAGATGAGGATGAGGTCATCTATGTCAAGAATCAGGTTGTCGTACGTAAAAGAATCTAAGACACACAGCTGTGTGAGTTTCATGCCTCGAAGTGGGTAGTACATTCAGGTGTGACCAAAATGCACTGTGAACTACAAAGATAGTTTTTTATATTAGAAATGAGAAATAAAATAGTAAGGATTGTGACATGATTCTACACCTATTAGTAGCTGAAGGCTGAGCATTAATGACCTATAGGTTTACTACATTCGTTGGCCATTATAGAATGGATGTGGATCAAAGTGGCCATGGACTTTGTGGTGCTTCTCCCGAGTATTCCATAGAAGAATAATTCTTTTTGGGTTATTGTCGATAGACTAAAAAGGTAGTTTATTTATTGAATATATTGGAGACTTTTTCAGTGGTGGAGTTGGGATATTTGTATGTTTGGGTGATAGTCTGTCTGCACGAGGTGCCACAGAATATTGTTACAGACAGAAAACTATGTTTTACATCACGATTATTATATAGATTACAGAATGTGCTTTGTATATAGGTTTTATTGAGTATGAATTTTCACCCACTGACAGATGGGTGGTTAGAGCATAATATACAAGTTCTTGAGGATATGTTGTGACCTTGTGTTCTAAACATTGTTGGGTCTTGGGAGAATCCCCTATCACTAGTGGAGTTCACCCATACCAATAGTTATTGGGAAAATATATAGATGGAACCATATGAGGCTATTTATATTAGGCCATGAAGACCGCCTCTAGTATAGATGGAGGTAAGTGAGTCTATGTTTTTTGGACCGAGTCTCGTGTAGGACACATTAGATCATGTACAGTTGATTCTGAAATATATGGATATGAAAAAAGTAGATATAAGTCATATGATGAAAGAAATAAATGACTCCTTCAGTTTATAGAGTCTGATCATGTATTCATTTTTTTGTTTCCTATATTCAATTGCTATAGAATACAGAGACAGGGCATGTGGTCACCCATGTTTGTTGGACCTTTTGACGTGGTGGAAAGAATCAGGCTAGTGGCATACCGATTGACTCTTCCACAGAGATACCTTGCTATGTATGATGTTTTCTAATTGTCATAACTAGGTTGGTATCACCCCAACCCTTGTAATGTGATCGATATGGATGATGTTGATATTGAGATAGATTTTTCCTTTAAAGAGAATCTAATACGTGTGTTGAATCGCAGTGATAAAGTGTTTCGTGGAAAGACCATTCCTATAGTTTGTGCATTGTGGAAACATGGTAATATGTGGGAGGAGACATGGGAAAGGAATGAAGATATGTGGGATCAGTGTCCTAATATTTTTGACTCAGAATCTTAGAGATTCTTGGGAGTGCATCCCAAGGATAAGATGTTATAAGTTTGTGAGATTGTAAGATCCCGACCATTCCTAAAGATGACTTGGTCTTAATTTCAGGTATTTATTTTTTCCTTGTTTCAGTGTAATTTGGTTCGGTTTTACCTTGGGGTATGTTTGGGTGAAAAATTGAGAAAATTTTAAGGGAGAAGGGTAGTGCGTAGTTGGCTCATGGTTTTCCCTAACCGTGTGCCCCTACATAGAAAACCATGCAACCTTGGATAGAAAGGAATTACATGGTTGACACATGGTTTGTCAATATGCACACCCTATTATGAGAAACTATGAACCCCCATAATAGAGGGTCACATTTAGGTACACATTTAGGAGAATCTGTGCTCCCCTACCCTACTAACCATGCATGAATTTTTAAATCACCAAAAAATTAGATTTTTAATCCCCAAAACCCACCATTTAACTCTTATTTGATCCCCATTTAACACTAGATAATATTTCAGGATTTTGGAAAATCCTATATGGATTAAAAGACATAAAAACCTTTTTAATTGTTTAATTGACTAATATAATATAAGTTATTAATTAATTGTAGAATTAATTAATTTACAAGATGTGGTTAATTAATTTATGAATTAATTAATGTTATTTATGTGATTAGTTAATTATTGAATTAAATAATGGAATCTTTGGGTTTAAATAATTATTGTATTAGTAATGGAATCTATTTGGATGTTTAATTGTTGAATTTATTATGTGTTATGAATTCTAACATGGAAATTTCATTTAAAATTAATTAATGGGAGCATGTTCATTATAATGTGTAAGTTTTGAATGGTAACACAGTTATTTGGTTGTGAAATAAAGAATGAGAAAATGATCATTATAATTTGTAAGTTATGAATGGTAACATGGTCATTTAGATTTGAATTAAATAATGGGAACATGGTCTTTCTATTGTGTGATGTATGAATGGTAACATGGGAATTCACGTCTGAATTAAATAATGGTATCAATGACATTATGAGATAAGATATTAATCTGACATACATCATGAACTGGTATAAGACAATGTAGGTATTGAATTGTAAAACTGGAATTATGAGATATGAAATCCATTAGACATACTTCAGGCTTCATAATGATCCAAAGCAAGCATTAAGGTATGAGTTTTAATGAGAGTTCAGGGGTTTATGTTGTTAAATAATGATTAATTGATAATATGATAACTATTTACTTATGAATTGTAATTATGTATTTATACAACTGTATACACTTTCTATTAACTATATATTGTTTTATATATCATTGGTGGTGGCCTACTGATCTGTAATCACATCCTACTCAGGATGCCTTATGGATACCCAAATAGACTTTGTGTTTTTTGGTTACGTTAAGGGAAAAAGCTCATTGTTATATGGATGATATGGGATAGATCAGGGATGAGGGAACTAGAAATGATTCTGGACCCAATTAGGGGTGTCATCATTGTATTTATTTTGTGTTTAATTTTAGACACTTGACACATACATTGGAATGACATTTTTTCTTCATTAGTTTTGATACTGTATTTCCACATTTAGCCATCTCAAGATACCAGTTATTTCAGGTTATGATTACATGCTATTTAGTTATTGTTTCTTATTTTATTCTAGTGTATTTAATCTGATAAAATGGGGTATATTCTCCCCATTATCGATATTTTGGACTCTCACTGCTATCCGGTATCCTCTAGCATACGGGGAGGCACACCTGGGCTCATGTGACTAACCGACTCGATGTACAGATGTGTGGAACCTGGGTCAGGAAATTACAATGTGGTACTAGAGTCCATTTTTCTTTTTTTCTTTTTTTAATATTTGGTAAAGGTAGACATGAAACTATAAAGAGTCTGGCCTTGGATATGATCTCACGCATGGGAGTAGCTAACCCATTTATGGGGGACAAACCAAGTACCTAGGGTGGGATTGTTGTTATTCCTAATTGCTGTTACATTTGAATATTATTTCAACTTTGGTGACACACTTGTTGTGTGTTGTTATTATTGATGTTACTTTTTCTTAATTTTCGACTCGTGGACCAGTATGGCACAAGATTTGAGTTACATTCATCATTCTAGGAACATAGGGTTACTGTGACATGCCTCATTTTAGGCACACATAGAATAATGGTTTATGGGTAAGTTATTGAGCTTGAACTGTTTTTTCCTTGCTTGTGAAATTGAAATGAAAATGGCACATAACATGAAATTGAGAAAGATTGTAGAATGATGTAAGATGAGAATAAATGGGTGTTGAAATGAGAAACTTGAATAATTTGAATGTTTTTACCCTTGTTATCTAGGACCAAGGAGTAATATTATTAAGGGCAGTGATAACACCTCAGTTTTGACTTTGTGGTAGGGTTTGGGGAAATGACTTATTGTGGAATATTGTATTTTACCTTAAATGTGTTAATTTTGTAAAAGGTGTCCTAAGTTACCTATTTGTAATGGTATATATATTTCTCTATGACAACGCTTATTAAGAGGATAAAATGAGGATATGGATAGATATGATCTACCTATAGTATGAACTAAGGCACCAATTGTGTCAGGTGAGGAATTTAGGGAGCAGTTCCAATAGAACATTTCCCACTTCATGAAATTCATGGGAAGAGACCCATGGTGGGTTGTGAAGAGTATGTTTGATCTAAAACTGGAGTAACAAATTCAACACCACCTATTTTTATTGAAGAGGGTGGGCCTGAGAGAGATGATTTCTGGGTTGAGTCCCTCGAGACTATATCTGACCACTTTGAGACTCCAGTAGAGAGGATGGTCATGTTGGCTGCATACATGATATGAGGATCAATGGATCACCGATGGTATGTTCAGGCTTGGACTTTATAGGCTAATGGTATGTTATGGAAGGAACTGTTGGATATGTTTCAAGATAACTTCTATCTAGAGATACTGAGGTAGGAGAGAGTAGCTGAGTACATGAGGTTGACTTGGTGGAGTATTTATGTGATAGATTATGTTGGACACTTTACACATTTGAAACACTTTTCTCCAGCTTTGGTAGTGGATGAGATAACTACAGCGAGAAATTTTTAGGATGGACATAAATGTGAGATTATGTCCCAAGTTAACCATTTTCAGTTAAAGGAGTTTTCTTAGGTGGTGGATAAGGTTATCATAGATATGGGTGACCTGAAGAGGCTTCCAATGTTGGAAGGTGGTTCCATTTGGATTAATAAAAGGTACGACTTCTGAGAGTAGGAAGCATTTCTATAAGAACATCAACCAGGGCAGTGGGAAACAGAGTACCTAAAAGTAGTGATCAGTTTCATGGGACCTTAATCGACTGATCTATCACCAGTGTGGTAGATTAGGAAACTTTGGAATATTGTTCCCCCAACCATCAATATAGTTACAGTCTTGCAGAAATATGGGACATCTATAAATGTTCTACAGGAACCATCGCTTGATGAGTAGTAAGGGTATAGATAGTCAGAATCAGAGTGTAGGAAGAGAATATTTTTCACCATATCAGTCTTTCATCTGTATTTCTACTGGACAAGGTTGTAAAGGTAGTGTATGTGGAGCTTTAGGGTAAGAGAGCTCATATTAGTAGAGTAGTGCAGCATATGGGACTTAGACTGCATCACGGGGAAGTTGGGTAAGACTGTTGCATTCTATTCACCCTACACTTGTGGATATCAAGGCTAGACCATTGACACTGAGAGGTACTATTTTTATAGCTTCTATTATATCTAGTGACTTATTTTATATAGGTTCCTATAATTTCTTTATTTATGCAAAACTTTTTAATGGTTTGAGACCGGTGATAGAGTTCATGAGTGGGGTATTGATGACAAACACAGCTCAAGGGGTTTGGTCAAGATAATTTCTTGTGCAAGGGGTGTTCTCTTGAGGTCGAGTAGTATCGATTTCTATTGGAACTTTATATCATAGACATGTCAGGCTTTGAAATAATTAATGGAATGGACTAGTTAGTATCATATTATACCCACATTGATTTTTACCATATGATAGTGACCATTACATCTCCTAAGGGTTACAAATATATTCAATGTGGGGAGTGGGATATCGAGGCGTACCGAGTAGGGAAAATTACTCATCAAATAGGAGAGAGCACAACCCATGTTTCTAGTTTATTTATGAATTACGGAGGTGTAAAATGAGATTTATTTCCACACATAGTAGACAGATTTTAGGTTGTGTTAACTTAATATTTCTCAGGGATTCTACCTGTGAGAGATGTGAAATTTTGCATTGAGCTCATACCGGGGGAAGAGATGATTTCTATTCCACCATATAGAATGGCGCCAAAATATATTCAAGAGCTCAAGACTCTGCTGGAGGAGTTGGAGGATATGGTATTTATTTATCTGAGTATGTCGCCTTGGGGTTCACTAGTGTGGTTTCAAAATAAGGCTGATAAGTGTTTATGCTTATGTGTTGATTACCGAAAGTTGAACCAGATGACTGTGATGAACCAGTATCCTCTCCCCTGATTCGATGACATATTTGTCCAGTTAAGAGGAGTTTGTGTGTTCTTAATGATTGACATGAGATTAGGGTATCATATACTGAGAGTTTAGAATTCCGATATACCCAGGGATGAATTTAGATGTCAGTATGGACTATATTATTTCATCATAATATTTCATGGGTTGACGAAAACAACAGTAATGTTTATGGACTTAATGAACAAAATCTTTAATCTATACCTAGATCA
This sequence comes from Viscum album, assembly GCA_963277665.1. Classification (NCBI taxonomy): domain Eukaryota; kingdom Viridiplantae; phylum Streptophyta; class Magnoliopsida; order Santalales; family Viscaceae; genus Viscum; species Viscum album. The sequence continues at coordinate 982,336,603 of OY728148.1, read as the reverse complement.
GTTTTTGGTAGTGTTTGTGGAAGAAATATTATTGCACTCCAAGACACGTGATTATTATGACCAACATCTTGATATCATCCTAAGTACACTAAGAGAGCATTGTATATACATCAAGATATCTAAGTACAATTTTTGGATCGATCAGGTACACTTCTTGGGTAGCATCATCACAGAGGAATGTGTGTTGGTAAATCTAGAGTAGGTTCAGATAGTAGTTTCTTGAGAGCATCCCAAGAGCATGTTTGATATCCATATATTTCTTGTATTTTCTGAATATTATTATAGGTTCATTAAGGACATTTACCAATTGGAAACATTGCTGGCAGTGTTGACCAAAAAAGGGAAAAAGTTTTATTGGTCATATATTTGTGATAATTATTTCTAGGAGATGAAGAAGATTTTAGCATCAGTACCAATATTGATCCATCCTGGACAAGGTTAGAAGTACACAATGTATTGTGACACTTCTAGGATTGAAATTGGAGTTGTGTTGATGTAAGGAGGTCAATTTGTGATTTAGGGGTCTTTGAAGTTTAGGCCCCATGAACCGAACTACACTATATATGACCTCATGTTGGCTATAATGGTTTATGTTTTAATGTGTTGGGGACATTATATATTGGGAAATTTTTTACTGTTTATATTTATCAGAAGAAATTAAAGTACATATTTTCATAGTGATACTTGAATCTTCGACAACAGATATTTGTTGAGTATATGAAACCATTAAATATTGAGTCATCATATACCCCTGGAAAGGGAAACATTGATGATGATTCTTTGAGTAGGAATACTCAAACTTATGTGGTTCATTAGTCTAGTTCTTAGTGGAAGATGATGGATTTACTAGACGAGATACACATTGTGTTTTAGGAGAGTTAGGGTTAGATGACTCTCGTAACAGTTTCATTGGAGTATACATTTTTGAGATAGATCTAAGATAGAATGTATGTGGATTTATAATGTTTTACATTGAGGGAAAACTGTGAAGGTGGGGAGTCACCATCTGATTGGAGCATAGATGAGGATGAGGTCATCTATGTCAAGAATCAGGTTGTCGTACGTAAAAGAATCTAAGACACACAGCTGTGTGAGTTTCATGCCTCGAAGTGGGTAGTACATTCAGGTGTGACCAAAATGCACTGTGAACTACAAAGATAGTTTTTAATATTAGAAATGAGAAATAAAATAGTAAGGATTGTGACATGATTCTACACCTATTAGTAGCTGAAGGCTGAGCATTAATGACCTATAGGTTTACTACATTCGTTGGCCATTATAGAATGGATGTGGATCAAAGTGGCCATGGACTTTGTGGTGCTTCTCCCGAGTATTCCATTGAAGAATAATTATTTTTGGGTTATTGTCGATAGACTAAAAAGGTAGTGTATTTATTGAATATATTGGAGACTTTTTCAGTGGTGGAGTTGGGATATTTGTATGTTTGGGTGATAGTCTGTCTGCACGAGGTGCCACAGAATATTGTTATAGACAGAAAAATGTGTTTTACATCACAATTATTATATAGATTGCAGAAGGTGCTTTGTATATAGGTTTTATTGAGTATGAATTTTCACCCACTGACAGATGGCTGGTTAGAGCATAATATACAAGTTCTTGAGGATATGTTGTGACCTTGTGTTCTAAACATTGTTGGGTCTTGGGAGAATCACCTATCACTAGTGGAGTTCACCCATACCAATAGTTATTGGGAAAATATATAGATGGAACCATGTGAGGCTATTTATATTAGGCCATGAAGACCGCCTCTAGTATAGATGGAGGTAAGTGAGTCTATGTTTTTTGGACCGAGTCTCATGTAGGACACATTAGATCATGTACAGTTGATTCTGAAATATATGGATATGAAAAAAAGTAGATATAAGTCATATGATGAAAGAAATAAATGACTCCTTCAGTTTATAGAGTCTGATCATGTATTCATTTTTTTGTTTCCTATATTCAATTGCTATAGAATACAGAGACAGGGCATGTGGTCACCCATGTTTGTTGGACCTTTTGAGGTGGTGGAAAGAATCAGGCTAGTGGCGTACTGATTGACTCTTCCACAGAGATACCTTGCTATGTATGATGTTTTCTAATTGTCATAACTAGGTTGGTATCACCCCAACCCTTGTAATGTGATCGATATGGATGATGTTGATATTGAGATAGATTTTTCCTTTAAAGAGAATCTAATACGTGTGTTGAATCGCAGTGATAAAGTGTTTCGTGGAAAGACCATTCATATAGTTTGTGCATTGTGGAAACATGGTAATATGTGGGAGGAGACATGGGAAAGGAATGAAGATATGTGGGATCCGTGTCCTAATATTTTTGACTCAGAATCTTAGAGATTCTTGGGAGTGCATCCCAAGTATAAGATGTTACAAGTTTGTGAGATTGTAAGATCCCGACCATTCCTAAAGATGACTTGGTCTTAATTTCAGGTATATATTTTTTCCTTGTTTCAGTGTAATTTGGTTCGGTTTTACCTTGGGGTATGTTTGGGTGAAAAATTGAGAAAATTTTAAGGGAGAAGGGTAGTGCGTAGTTGGCTCATGGTTTTCCCTAACCGTGCGCCCCTACATAGAAAACCAAGCAACCTTGGACAGAAAGGAATTAAATGGTTGACACATGGTTTGTCAATATGTACACCCTATTATGAGAAACTATGAACCCCCATAATAGAGGGTCACATTTAGGTACACATTTAGGAGAATCTGTGCTCCCCTACCCTACTAACCATGCATGAATTTTTAAATCACCAAAAAATTAGATTTTTAATCCTCAAAACCCACCATTTAACTCTTATTTGATCCCCATTTAGCACTAGATAATATTTCAGGATTTTGGAAAATCCTATATGGATTTAAAGACATAAAAACCTTTTTAATTTGTTATTTTATGCCTTGATTGATGATCTTCACGCCTCCATATAAGAGGATCTTACCTCGCTTGGTTTCCAATTCCTTATCATTTATTATCCTATTCTAGAAAGGGGGTTTTCATCCTATTTTGATTGGATGAAGATAGGTTTTTGTTGATCTGGATCTAGTATTGTAGATATATATCTATATTTAAGAGATCTTGATTGATTTTATCTTTTTAGGGATTTAAATTCGAATCTCATTCTATATAATTGTTCTGCTCAAATTATGAGGATTTTCATTGGGTGATTACTCATCAAGGAATTGAGGTAGGTTTTCTATATTTCAAATCTGAAAGTATTTATTTAATTAACATGAATGTAATTGTATAATTTTTATTAGATGTTTATAAATTGCGTTCTTAATTGAATTATTTAATTTGTTGAATTAATTAATTGAGGAGATCAGAAATTGGGGATTTTGGGAATTATAGATTGAGATAATTAATCACAGAATTAATTATGAGATAATAAAATTTTAGGATTGAGTTATTTAATTTTGGAAATAATTATGATCTATTGAGATTTTCATGGAGATAATCAATTATGGAATTAATTAGGTTATTTTTAGTTTGTGGATATTGATTAATTAATTGAATAATTAATTAATGGGAATTACATACTCAATTAATTAGAAAATTAACTAAGGGGATTTATGTGATAAACAAATAATTGAATTTGTAATAAAATTGACGTGGTTGAATAATTATTGAATTTACTAATATAATTTAAGTGATTAATTAATTTTATAATTAATTAATGTATTTTATGTGATTAATTATTTTTTAATTAATTAATGTTATTTATGAGAATAGTTAAATTTTGAATTAACTCATTGAATTGTTATGTTTAACTAATTGTGTAATTAGTAATGGAATTGAAGTGGATAAATTATTTTTGAATTAATTATGTGTTAAGAATGGAAAATTGGTCATTTAGTTGTGAATTAAATAACGAGAATGTGGTCATTATAATGTGTAAGGTATGAATGGTATCATTGCCATTTAGTTATGTAATAGAGAATGTGATCATGATTATTCTAATGTGTAAGGTATGAAGGGTATCATGGTCATTTTATTGTGAATTAAAGAATAGAAACATGGACATTCTATTGTGTGATGTATGAATGGTAACATGTGAATTAAAATATGAATTAAATAATGATATCAATGGAATTATGAGATATGATATTCCTCAAACATACTTTAGGCTCCAACATATTTTAGAGTAGGTATTGAAAGATAACAATGGAATTATATGATATTATATCCCTCAGACATACTTCAGCCTCTGACATGAGTAGAAGAGGGCATTGTGGTATGATTGTCTACGGGAACCCAAAGGTTTATATAGTTAAATAAACATTAATTGATAATGTGATAATAGTTTAATTATGCAATGTAATTATTTCTTTATACAAGTGCCTACACTTGCTATTGATTAGATATTGTTTTAGTTGTCATCAGTGGTGTCATACTATAATGCCTTAGATTGTCCATGCACTATTATATTGGATATTATATAGATTATTTGTGAGACTAGGCACTGATACGCTATGCAATTCTGAGGTTTTTGTTCCTAAAATAAATGTTTGAAATGTATTAAATAACATGCATGCACAGTTTTCATGAAAAAGTCTACTAACTTCTAAATGGGTACCCTGATTAGAAATATGATTGTATCGTTGTGTTTAGAATGTGAGGTTTACACTAGGAGTGACTTAACATTAGTCGGTGTGGGTCATTTTTAGAAAAGTCATCACAGGCGTGGGAATGAAAAAAATTATTTTATAAATTATTTTATTTCATTTTTGTTGATGCAGTGATTGATGGACATTAAATATACTATTATGGAGAAATACCAGGGTTAGCTGTACAACCATGGAACCGTTGGAGAGCCACTAGACATATCTTCAGTGAATCATCTCAGACGAATGGTGATAGGATCTTCAAACAATGATCGATGAAGAAAAGATTCAAAGGATCTCACCAAAAAACTCGACACAACCCCAATATTCCTTAGTGATTGATTTGAATCAAGTTAGGGCTTGTGTTTTTATTTTATTCTTCCCCATTCATTATTTATTCAATGAACATGAATCAATCAATGAAAATATTGATTTGTTTTTTGATCATTATACGAGATGAGTTTATTTTATGAGGTTTTGATGGGAGAATATATTTTTTATTTTATTATTCAGATTTTCATTCTATTAATGATGGATCATGACAAACATGAACATCAAACACGTTTTTTTACTCCAATATTTTCTTTTTATTTTCTCCCCCCATTCATCGTTCGTCACGAGCATTCTCGATCAATCGATCATTGCGCACCCATTTCTTGCTGAAACGATCCAATATCGCAGATCTAAGATTGGAATAGCTTGACAGAGGTGTGATGAAGGATATAAAGCAATTTAGCTGACAGAGGATACCCAATTTACCTTTCTTCAACACACAAAAAAGAATGACAATTTGATTCATTTTTTGAGTAGATTTGATGGCGTAATTCATTCTTCATCAACAAAAAGCATTGGACAAGTTGGGATCTTAAATATCATGGTGAAATGATCCTCAGATCTAAATCTATAGGCTTTGGATCAAATGCCGGAGTAGATATGGGATTTTGAAAAATCCTGAACTACATAATGTTTAATTTGGAACTACATTTTGTGTAGGGCCACATGAGATGCGATTAGGGTTTCCATAGGAATTTAAATATCACATGGAATGTGACCCCTTTCACATAGCATGTGGTATCAACTGGGTCACTCGGCATGTACTCAGGAACCACAAGGTCTGTTTACATGGGAAGATGTTCATAGGCTAAGCTGTGTAATGGTACTTGAGAATACATGAATAGGATGGTGACGTGTACTAGCACATGGTTAGAGTAAATGTGATACGGTCATGGTGTGTACTACTACATGGACACAGTTTTATGAGATGATCCATTTAGATGGGCAAGACCCATGTTCAAGGGACATGGTGTGTGACCCCTACTACACACTTTGTACTCTTTTATACATGTCTTGGAGCCCATATAGTCTATATCTTTGAAAATTGTTGTTAGGGTTTTCTACCATTATCATTTCCAGGAGGGTTAGTATGCAATCCTTTTTTACTCCTGGGACAATGATTCCTTCAGTAGTAATTCCGAGATAGAGTTTTTAGAAACCCTCTAAGAGGCCCAGAGTGAGATCCTCTATTCATATTCATGTCATAAGAGGAGTTATTGGCATCAACGTGACCAACACTACATGGGAGTCAATCCTCTACTTAGCGGGTTAATTCATATTTATTTGTTGGTATCACCCCATGGCCTTTCCAGTGATCCTCATCTGAGTATTGTATTATATTAAAACTATTAGAATGCTCTTTCTCATGAAGTATAACGACCCATACGTTAGATACATTGTTATTAATTAAAAATTGAGGCACACTTATTTCAAAACCATGGTAGGACAGTATAGGTATAGTGTATTTAGAAAATGGGAAACATAAAAAACTGGTTCATAACGAATCTATATTGTCTCCCATAATTTTCATCATATCTAGAGTCCCTTTTTTCATATCCTACTTAATAACCTTATTCCTAACCTGGGGAAAGAAAACATACAAAAGGGTGAGCGCAAATGCTCAGTAAAGGTATACAAAGGAAATATCATATTCATATGAACATAGAATTTTGAAAATCTTAACCTGCAAAAGAGATCATAATTTCATAGTTGTGAAATGTAAACCCAATAATCATAAAATAAAACATGAAACATTGTGTCATACACATATAATCATAGAGAATCATTTATTAGTAGTCAAGACTAATTGCCAAGACTATCTTAGAGAACAAACTCTATTTTTGAACTGAGTTCACTCCTCATTTCAGTCCTGTATCACTGAACCGGTTTAACTTGTCGTTCTAGCCATGTCTATCTCATGAGATATACATATTTACCCAATTAATTGGAGGGAGATATAGGTCCCAACCATCTCTTAATGAAACCATTATTATGTGTGCCACAAAATCATAAATGATACATCATAGCATAAACCATGTAATAAAAATGGGATTCATAAAATTCATGCCATAATAACATAATACATGTAAGATAAAAGGACTTCATAAAAATAATTCCATTATAACATAATCAAATAAATGTAAAAATAGGTATAGAAATAGAACCCCATATTATCTTAGAATGAAAATATTTTTGATAAAACACTTAACTCCATTCTTGAGGAAAATATCCTTTCTACATCAAAAATAGCTTTCCTTTCATAACATGTCATACAATTTTAAACTAAAAGAAGTTGATTAAAAATAAACTTGAAAAATTTTGAAGGAAGATTAATGGAAATAATTTTCTAAAAATCCACTTATTCTGTATAAGTAAAAAAACATTATTCTCGTAATTTTTCCGGAAAAGTCAAAACGTACCTCGTATGAAAAACGACCAAATATTCCATTCATATCTTTTACAAAAAAATCAACGAAGGGTAAAATTGGATTTAAACTATTCTATGAGGATATAAATAATATTAAATTTTGAGGAAACATGGATGTTGATGATTAATATTCCCCAGTAAATTCTGATGTATAAACAATCTCGGATAAAAAAATTGAGATTGAAAGATTTTCACTTACCTTAGGTCTGATTTGCTTCATATGTGTTTGAAACTCATGTATAATGGTTTATATAATGTTATTGACTTATTACATAATAATACTCATTGTTATGATATCATATATGGTCATATTCTTAGCTTCCTATTAGTAATATTTCATTGTTACTTGTTATTCGGGTGTTTGTTGCTTTTTTGTTCTTATGCGTGTTTTGTCGAATAAATACTTATTCTTCTTCTCATAATATAGATAACTCATTTTAAGAATGGTATTATTGTAATATATATCATATTTATTCATTTGATTCATTTATATAATCATTATGCAATGAAGATCATGTAGAACGAGTCGCATCACATCGTTGAGATGGTAGGCCATACGTACGCACGACTGATGATATCGTTCCCATGATCAAGGAATTGTATTGAAGTGTATGTATAATATTTCAGAATCAATATAACTTTAAAATAATCATACATAGATATTATTTACACCACTATAACCATCCAAGTAAGGTGGTGGTGGAAAACAGATTACACCACGGCGTGGAGACTTATTCCGTACGTACGCACGCGCGGTGATTTCATTTTCCGTACGATGGATTGAAAGTGAAATAAAGTTGTTTCATATTTATAATAACATATCAGTATATGAGTGATAATGATGGGATTAATTCATAATTAAACAACTAATTAAGAATAAGTTGTAGAAGAACTAAATTGGAAAGGATCGGTAATGGATATTATCTCTTCTTTGATGCGCCTCTTCTTAACCTCCTCTTAGGGCACTAGGGATGATCTTTTAAGAAGACCAGTACCTCTAGGATGTTTATAGGGTAGTTGAGAACAGAATTTGGTAGGGTTTGGCTGAGATTTATGGCTCAAAGTGGTCTAAGGAGGAGAGGGAGGAGGTTCCCTTTTATAAGGGAGGAGAGGGGCACCTTGGTAAAAACGAAACAAATTATTTTATTATAAAGTCATATTCGGTTTTCAATACCTCCAAATTGGTTTATATAGAATATAGGTGGGGATGGGTCAAAATAATCGCATCCAATAGAATTTGGACAAGTTTAGTTTATATTTTAACCTTATCATTTAGATTTAACTTTAAGTTCAATAATTTTACTTTTACTGTGTCTTCTTGTTTTATTACACTATAAGGATAATAAACTCACTATAACAAGAAAAACAAACCCCTAGTTGTTTAATATTAATATATATAACCTTATCTAAGTTGTTTTTCCGAACATTATATTTTTAGGAATAAAATAAAAATTAATAATATAATATTTGTTTTAAAAACTATTTTATGTCAATTTTGACACTATTTGGTAATTGATTTTTGTAAAAATAAAAACATAATTATTAGTTCTAAAAAAGTTAATTAAATCCATACTAACATGTCATATTAACCTATAAAATTAGTTTAATTCATAAAAATCCTCGCATTAAATTTATTTGAGTATTTATAACATCAATTATGTTAATATATCATTAATAAGATAATTACTGCATCGCCATTGTGTCATAAATAAATTAAATTATTTAATGTCTTGAAACTATAAATTAAATACCATTATGTATGGAATATTTTTATCTTTCTAATGAATATTTATAGTAGAATATATCTTATGTATAACTCTATATTAAAAATGTATTAGTTATTAAACATTGATTTTAACTTTTTTAACTCTTCTTTAAATAAAATAATATTAAATGTCTATATCTTATCCAAGTGGACCTAAAGGGTAATATTTTATCCCTAATGTTGTTTTTTTGAATTACACTTATCCATTAGAATTTGGACATGTGTTAGGGTAATAATAATAACATTTAGAGCCTTAATTACCCTATTTAATTTTAACCATGGTAAATAAAAGTAAAAAGTTACAATTCACCAAATATTATTTTCATCTCATTGAATAACATTTTACTTACTGAAATCAATCGTGTCTCTCATATTTTTGAAATTCCATTCACAAAAGTGGTCAAATTATGTTTAATGTAAATTTGCAAATTCTCCTAGGAGGTGGGTAAAAGATGGTCAAAAGTTCAATAAAATTTTTATATATCTAAAATTATTATAAAATGACTCCAATGAATTAAATTGAACTATTATAGGTATTATGTATCAATTTTTACCTAAAATAAATTTAAATAATATAAATAATTATTTAAATAAAAAGTCGGTTTTTAAATAGTAATCCAGTATTTTCACTATTCATCAAAAATTGAAAGTTTTCAGAAAAAAACCAAAATTTCACCCTATGCTAATTTCGATATTCCGAATCCAAAAATGAAGTCCATTTTGAAAAATAAAATTTATAAAATTTCAAAATGTGGTTATTACTATTCATAACGGTCAGTTTTAATAATATTTTAATAGCATATCATTGTTTAGTGAAACTTGGTACTGCGTACAACGCAAGCTATCAAGGAAGGATGCAATTGTGTGTAAAGCAAGCCAAGCTAGTGTTGTGTGTAGTGAAGGATTCCTTTGATGATTTATAAAAACAAAATATTTCTCATAAAAATCTCGGGAGTTACATTCTACCCCCATTAAAATGAACTTCTCCCTCAAAATTCTCCACTTCGTAACAAATAGATGAGGATACCTCTCCCTCATTATATCCTCAAGATCCCATGTAGCTTCTTATAATTGTTGGTTCCTCCATTAAACTTTCACCAAGCGAGTGGTCTTATTTCCTAGAAATGTTTTTCTACAATCTAGAATCTCTATCGGCTGTTCTTCATAATAAATATCTTTCTCTAGCAGTAAAACTTCTGAGCTGAGTACATGTGAAGGATCGGGTATGTACTTTCTCAAGAGAGATACATGGAACACATCATGAACTTGAGATACATTCAGTGGAAGCGCCAATCGGTAATGTACCTTCCCAAAACAATCCATTATTTCGGAAGGACCGATATAACTAGGGCTTAGCTTTCCCTTCTTTCCAAATCTCATTACTCTCTTCCAAGGAGATATTCGTATGAACACTTTATCACCCACTTCAAACTCTAGGTCTTTTCATCGGTTATCGACATAACTTTTTAGTCGATTTTGAGGTCCTCTTATGTGTTGTTGAATAGATCAGACCTTGTCTTCCATCTCATCAACAATATCAGTGCAGAAGCTAATAAGGAGCCATCTAAGTACTGGAGTGAAAGCTATTATAATAAGAAAATCCCACAAAAGGTAGGTGTTGATCCCAACCCCCTTTTAAGTCCATAGAGCATGCTCTTAACATATATTATAGAGATTGAATTGTTCTCTCAAACTTATCATCTATCTGAGGATGATAAGCAGTGCTAAAGCTCAACTCTTTATCCGTAGTATGCTGAAGACTTTTCCAAAACTTCAAGGTAAACCTAGGATCCCGATCAGATATAATGGAACGTGGTACTCCATGAAATCTTACCACTTCCTTTACATATGTCATGGCTAGCTGATAATGTGAGAAATCCTCTCTAATAGCAATGAAGTGTGCTGAATTCGTAAGATGATCAACTATAACCAAGATAGCATTATTGCCTTTGGATGTTTTAGGATGTCCGGTGAAAAAGTCCATAGTGATGTTTTCTCATTTCCATTCGGGTATGGGTAATGGTTGTAACATCCCCTTAGACTTCTGTCTCTCAGCTTTAACTTTCTGAAAAACCAAGCATCGAGAGACATATTCAGCAACACCTCCTTTCACGCCATCCCAGCAGAAGTACTCTTTCAAGTCCCTATACATCTTCATGCTTCAGGATGAAAATAGAATGAAGATCTGTAAGCCTCATCCAGCAGCTCCTTTAATTCTTGGATGGGAGGAACACAAACCCGATTCCTGAACAATATTATCCCATCACAATCAAGGTTGAATTCAGGAACATTTATCACCTTCTTTTATTACTCTACATCTTCTTTATGTGCCTCTTTAATCTTAACGTGTATAAGTGGTTGAACATTCATTTGAGAAAGATAATATTTTTCCCCTTCCATTATAATTCCAAGATCCATCCTTTGTAAATCCGTAAATATTGGATCTTTTGTGATCCTCATCATGGATAAGCTGGCATGGTATTCTCGACTTAATGTGTCTGCCTCCTTGTTTACTTTCCCAGGGTGGTAATGAATTGAGCACTCTTAATCCTTAATAAACTCCAACCATCTTATTTGACACATATTCAGCTCCTTCAGTGTGAAAATATACTTTAATCTTTTATGATCAGTATAAATATCACACCATTCACCAATGCCTCCAAATCATTAATGAAAATATTACCACAGATAACTCCAAATCATGAGTTGGGTAATTTTTCTCATGGATTTTCAATTGTCGTGAGGCATAAGCTATCACCATATAGTTTTGCATAAGAACACACCCCATCCGCTTCTTGGATGCATCACTGTAGATCACAAACCTTTCTACACTACAAGAAGGTGTGAGTACAGGTTCACTAGATAACCTTCTTTTCAAAACCTTGAAATTCTCTTCACATTCCTCTGTCCACATGAACATAAATCCTTTTCGAGTCAACCTGGTGACTGGATTACATAATCATGAAAAATCATTCACAAAATGTCGATAATATCCAGCCAAACCAAGAAAACATTAGATCTATGTTACTTTTGTTGGTCTCTACCATCTTTCTATAACCTATGTTTTTTCTGGATCCACAGATATCCCATATAATAGATTACGTGACAAAAAAATGCAACTTTTTGAAGCCAAAATTCACACTTCGTAAATTTAGCATAATGCGTCTCCTTTCTCAGGGTCATCAATACAATTCTCAAGTGATCTTCATTTTCTTCCTTGCACTTTAAATAGACATGAATATCGTCTATAACGATACTAGAAACTGATCAAGAAAGTCTTTAATGACTATATTCATCAGATCCATGATGATGGAAGGGGAATTAGTAAGACCAAATGGCATCACTATTAATTCATAGTGTCTATACCTTGTACAGAAAGATGTTTTTTTTGTATATCCTCTATTTTGACCCTTAATAGATGATACCTGAAATGTAGATCAATATTGGAAAAGTATTGATCTCTGTGTAGTTGATCAAATAATCATCAATTCATGGGAGAAGATATTTGTTCTGGATAGTGATCTTGTTATGTTCTTGGTAATAAATGCAGAGTCTCATTGATCCATATTTCTTCATAACAAATAGAACATGTGCTCCCCAAGGTGACGCACTAGGTCATATGAATACATTATCAAGATTCTCTTGGAGTTACTTGTTCAATTCCTGCAATTCAATTGGGGCCATTCTATAAGGTGTCTTTGAAATAGGCAAAGCACCCGGTACGAGTTCTATTGAAAACTCAACTTCACAATTTGGCGGAAGACCCGAAAATTCCTACGGAAAGACATCATCAAACTCTCATACAATGGGAATATTCTTAATTGTGTGTTTCTCTCCAACCATTTTAGATAAATAACCTTCATTTTGTGGTATCATGACCCATAATATAGAAGAAATTTGCACTGTAAGGTTATGTTCATCCTTGCATCGATATGTTATCATAGATTGATCTGGAATATGAAATGTGACTTCCCTTATTTGGAAAATGATATGAGATCTATATAATTAAAGCAAATACATTCCAATAATCCCCTCAAATTACACTATATGATGGATCACAAGATTTGCAGGAAGGAAATTCCCACAAACATCAATCAGAGAAGAATTATAAACATTTGATGTGACTGTTGTGTCATTAGGGGTTGTAATGGAAAACTCAACATCTAATTGTTGAGGTAATATAAATATACCCTTAGAAAATTCTTTAAAAATAAAAAATTGGGTTGATCAAGAATCAAATAAAAAATTTGATACTTTATAGTGGATGGTAAGTGTATCTTTAACCACTTTGTTATCATACTCCACATCACTGATAGAAATTGCATGCGAAATTCCTTTTTCTTTATCATTAAGAGTTTTTTGACGTCGATCATCATCAACAACCCTTGTATTAGGGCATTGATTAGTATAATTCCTCATTTCATTGCACTTGTAACATTGAAGTGTAGGAGGATTACTCTGTGTATCCATTTCTTTGTTCGTATCACTAGACATATTATTCCCATCATTTCGGCGTTCAAATGCCTGACGACCATCCTTTCTACCAAATAAACATTTACATTTCCCTTTAAGACAACTCCCTCAATGTTTCTTTCCACACATTGATCATAAGGGAAAACTCATCTTCTTTTCAGTGTGGTATTTAGATTTTCCTTTGAATTCCATTTTCCTCTTCTTATCAAACCCATATGACTGATGGGTTACTCCAATCTCCATCTCATCTTTGAGAGCACATCAAATGATTTCTTTGTAGCTATTGAAGTCCCTTATGGCTAATGCCCTTCGAAGACTTGGTTTTTAGACCCTAAAGAATCAATCGATCTTACTCACAGGTTGGATAATAATCTCGGAAGCGTATCTTGACAGTCTCGTAAAATTTTCTTAGTAGGTACAAACAGATTCATCGTCCTTTTTATTCAGTTCAAGAAACTCCTTCTCCATCTTTGTTTGAAGAATACGAGGGATGTACATATTGAAAAATAAGTTCTTGAACTCGTCCCATTCCATGGATTCAATTTCATCCCATTTCCATGTATTCTTGATAAGATTCCACTATTTATCAGCTTCACTATCCAAACAATATACTGCTATGAGGACTTTATCATGCTCAGAAAATTGAAGAACTAAAAATATCTTTTCAGTAGTATTGATTCATTTTTCAGCAACTAATGGATCAGTAGACTCGCTGAAAAAGGTGGATGCTACCTCATGATGGATTCAACAGAATGTTTCTCCTTCCTTTGACCATTTGGAAGTCCTGCATGATTCATAGCTTGAGAATGTTCTGTGAGCATGGCTACAATATTTTTCATTCCAGTTCCCATAACGTTTGGTTGCTCAGGGGGACAATCATTGCATTGCCCGTCGCATTCTGCATTAACACCGTTCCTTCGAGTTCCATCCATTGACTAAAACCAAGAATAATAGTGTGATCAACACTAATTATAATAGGAAAACCACATAATGAAGAGTAAAATTTTACACTTAAGGTATTATCATAGGTTATTCATGGCCATTTCTAAAATACTAAGATTGTGTTCTATGTTAAGACTTATCCTTAGGGTTATTACTAAGGCTTTCACATCCTAGTTTCCAAAGGTTGGCTATACCTTTCCTCTGATACCAACTATAAAGACCCATACTTTAGATACATTATTATTACATCAAACTTGAAGCACACTTGTAACCAAACCATGGTAGGACCGTATAAGTATAGTGTCATTAGAAACTGGGAAACATAAACAATTGGTTCATAACGATTCTTCATTGTCTCTCATTTATTTCATAATATCTAGAGTCCCTTTTGAAATATCGTAATTAATAACCTTCTTCCTGACCTGGGGAAAGAAAACATACAAAAGGGTGAGCTCAAATGCTCAGTAAGGGTAAACAAAGGAAATATCATATTCATAAGAACATAGCATTTCGAAAATCTTAACCTACAAAAGAGATCATAATATCATAGTAGTGAAATGTAATCCCAATAATCATAACATAAAACATGAAACTTTGTGGAATACACACATAATCATAGAGAATCATTTCTTAGTAGTCAAGACTCATTTACAAGACTATCTTAGAGGACAAAGTCCATTTCTGAACCGAGTTCACACCTCATTTCAGTCCTATATCACTGAACCGGTTTAACATGCCGTTCTGGCCATGTCTATCTCATCAGATATAAATCATTACCCAATGAATTGGTGGGAGATATTGGTCTCACCCATCTCATAATGAAATCATTCTTATGCGTGCCACAAAATCATAAATCATACATCATATCACAACCCATGTAATAAAAATGGGATTCATAAACTTCATGCCATAATAACATAATACATGTAAGATCAAAGGACTTTATAAAAATAATTCCATCATAACATAATCAAATCAATGATAAAATAGGGATTGAAACAGAACCCCGTATTATCTTTGATGGAAAATAATTTTGATAAAACACTTAACTCCATTCTTGAGGAAAATATCCTTTCTACTTCAAAAACAGTTTTCCTTTCTTAACATGTCATACAATTTTAAACTAAATAAAGTTGATTAAAAATAAACATGAAAACTTGTGAAGGAAGCTTCATGGAAATAATTTTCTAAAAATCCATTCATTCTGTATAAGTTAAAAAAACATTCTTCTCATACTTTGGCCAGAAAAGTCAAAAAGTACCTCGTATGAAAAATGACAAAAGATTCCTTTCATATCTTTTACTAAAAAATCACCTAAGGGTAAAATTGGATTTAAACAATTTTATGTGGATATAAATAATTTTAAATTTTGAGGAAACATGGATATGTATGATAAATATTCCCCGGTAAATTCTGATGTATAAAAAATCTCAGATACAAAAAATTGAGATTTCATGATTTTCCCTTACCTTAGGTATGATTTACTTCTTATGTGTTCGAACCTCCTCTATAATGATTTAAATAATGTTATTGACTTATTTTAGAATCTTAATAATTGTTATGATATCAAATATGGTCATATTCTTAGCTTCTTATTAGTAATATTTCATTGTTACTTGTTATTCGGGTGTTTGATGCTTTTTTGTTCTTATGCGTGCTTTGTCGAATAAATACTTATTCTTTTTTTTAGGTTATAGATACCTCATTTTCAGAATGGTATTAGTGTAATATATATCATATTTATTCATTCTATTCATTTATATAATCATTATTCATTGAATTTCAAGTAGAACAAGTCACATCACATCGTGGAGAGGTAGGCCGTACGTATGCATGAGCGATGATATTGTTCCCATGATAGTGGAATTGTATTGAAGTGTATATATACTATTTAAGAATCAATATTACATTACAATTATCATATATAGTTATTATTTACACAATTTTACCCATCCAAGTAAGGTGGTGGTGGAAAACAGATTACACCAAGGCATGGAGATGATATTCCGTATGTACGCACGCGCGCTGATTTCATTTCCCGTAGGATGGATAGAAGGTGAAATACGGTTGTTTCATATTTATAATAACATATCTGTATATGATTGATACTTATGTTATAACTTCATAGTGAAACAACTAAGGAAGAAGAAGTTGAAGAAGAAAGAAATCAGAAAGGATCGGTAATGGATATCACCTCTTCTTTGACTCGCCTCTTCTTAACCTCTTATTAGTGCACTAGAGATGGTATTTTAAGAATACCAGACCTCTAGGATGTTTATATGGAAGTGGAGAAGAGAATTTGGCAGGTTTGGGCCTTGATTTATGGATCAATGTAGTGTGAGGAGGAGAGAGAGGAGGTTCCCTTTCATAAGGGAGAAGAGGGGCACCTTTGGAAAAACGAAAAATATTATTTTATTATAATGTCATATTCGGTTTTAAATATCTCCAAATTGATTTATTTCGAAGCTATGGTGGTGATGGGTCGAAATCCTCTCGTCCAATTGAATTTGGACAAGTTTAGTTTACTATTTTAACCTTATCATTTAGATTTAATTTTAAGTTCTACAATTTTACTTTTACCGTGTCTTCTCGTTTTTTACATTATAAGGTTAATAAACTTACTATAACAAGCCAAAAGAACCCCAAGTTGTTCATTATTAATATATATAACCTTATATAAGTCATTTTTCAGACCATTATATTTTTAAGAATATAATAACAATTAATAATATAATATTTGTTTTAAATACTATTATATGTCAATTTTGACACTATTTGGTAATTGATTTTTGTGAAAATCAAAACAGCCTTATTAGTTCGAATAAAGTTATTTAAATCCATAATAACATGGCATATTAACCTAAAAAAGTTCTTGAATTCATAAAAAGTCTCAAATTACATTTATTTGAGTATTTATAACATCAATTATGTTAATATATCATTAATAAGATAATTACTGCATCACCATTGTGTCATAAATAAATTAAATTATTTAATGTCTAAAAATTATAAATAAAGTACCATTATGTAGGGAATCTTTTTATCTTTCTAATTAATATTTATAGTCGAATATATCTTATGTATATCTCTATATTATAAATGTTTTAGTTATTAAACAGTGATTTTAACTATTTTAACTCTTCTTTAATAAAAAAATATTAAAAGTCTTAATCTAATCCAAGTGGACCTTAATGGTAATATTTTATCTATAATGTTGTTTTTTGTCGAATTAAACTTATCCAATAGAATTAGATCATGTGTTAGGGTAATAATAATGTCATTTTTACCCTTAATTAACCTATTTACTTTTAACTGTGGTGAATAAAATTAAAAAGTTACTATTCAAAAAAAAATATTTTCATCTCATTGAACCACATTTTACTTACTGACATCAACCGTGTCTCTCATATTTTTGAAATTCCATTCACAAAAGAGGTAAAATTATGTTTTATGTAAATTTGTGAATTCTCCTAGGAGGTGGGTAAAAGACGGTCAAAAGTTCAATAAACTTTTTATATATCTAAAATTATTATAAAATGACTCCAATGAATTACATTGAAATTATATAGGTATTATGTTTAAATTTTTACCTAAAATAAATTTAAATAATATAAATAATTATTTAAATAAAAAGTCGGTTTTTAAATAGTAACCTAGTATTTTCACTATTAATCAAAAATTTAATGTTTTCAGAAAAATAGCAAAATTTCACCCTAGGCTAATTTCAATATTCCGAATCAAAAAATAAAGTCCATTTTGAAAAATAAAATTTTTAAAATTTCAAAAAGTGTTTATTACTATTCATAACGGCTAGTTTTAATAATTTTTTAATAGCATATCGTTGTTTAGTGAAACTCGGTATTGCGTTCAATGGAAACTATCGAGGAAGGTTGTGATTGCGTGTAAAACAAGCAAAGATATTGTTGTGTGTAGTGAATGATTACTTTGATGATGTATAAAAACAAAATATTTCTCGTAAAAATCTCAGGTGTTACATGAAGAGACCAGATAAGAAGTACATATTGGATGGACATCACTAATGCTATCAGATTCATGAGTGTGTTCTCTCGGGTGAGTTCTTTGTGGAATATTCTATATTGAATCATAGACAAGTATAATATTGTTGTGACTTACCTCTAGAATGTGTATCTGTGTTGAGTATATCTGGATATTCTTGTTATATGTGTTGTAGAAAAATACCTATTTAGAGATGAATGTATTTCCTTTGTTTTATGTGAGGCACGGCTATCATAGGATGTGTAAAAAGAAATTTAATTTTCCTAGTTTAGTATAATGGATGACCAGCTTCTTCTCACATGAGGAACATTCTCATATGTTCACTCAATTAATATAATTCACCTAAACTAATTCATTTTAAATTTTTTAATTTAGGATGGTTATGAAATTTAAATTAATGAAAATATTAGACTAAAATGCAATGAAAAAAAATTAATTAGTGAATAAAGAACTTGGAATTTATGGATTGGTTTGTGGGTTCCATTATTATCTTTGTTGGTCACTACTACAAAAACAGGAAAGGGAAGTGCCACCTTATATCAGCGCTAAGAAAAAACCACTGATAAAGAAACCTTGTATCAGCGCTAAAAAAGAGCTGATAAAAAAAACCTTTTATCATCTCTAGAAAAGAGCTGATAAAGAATCAATGTATCAGCGCTAAAATGTTAGCACTTGTACAGGAAGGATTATTCAGCTCTTTTTTAGTGATGATAATGAGGACTATTATCAGGGTTAAAAAAAGAGATGATAAAGGATACCTTTATCAGTGCTAAAATTTTAGCGCTGATAAAGTCAGTATTTATCAGAGATTTGTTAGCGCGGATAAAACCATAGTCCATTTTTTTATAATGTCAGTTGCACAGTGGCCTCGTTTTATCACGACCTAAAGCTCTCGTGGTACTAGAACCTTGTGACTCCCCTCCGCCGCCCACTGAGTTCTCGTTTCTGAACCTCCACCACCCTCGAGATTCTCATTGTCGGACCTCCGCCGTCCACTGAGCTTTGCATTGCCAGACCTCCGCCGCCCTCGAGCTTTGCTTTGCCAGACCTCCGCCGCCTGCAATGCCCGCGAGCATCGCATTGTCGGACCTCCGCCACCGACTGAGTTTCGCCTTGTCGGACCTCCCTTTAAGGCATGTTTTCCAAATATTTTTTTTAATATTTTTCTCCTCTCCCATCGCACATAACCATATGTTGATTTGTCATGATAGATTTAATGGATATTTGAGATTTTGATGGTTGCAGTCTATACGATTCATCCTTTTCTTCTTCATCTTTTTATCTAGGGTAATGCCCCTTACCGAAGCTCGAGTTTGGTCCAACTTCTTCTAATGGTTCTATAACTATTATTCAATAAATCATATCAATATATTAAAACATTGTTAATTGGTGTTTTGGTATTTCAGTCTTACCCATTAATGTTGTACTAGTGGATTTTGTGTTGAATTATTTCATCCTTGGGTTTCATTTCCTCAGGTGGTGGTGATTCTGCTTCATCGTAGATTCATGAGTGTTCTTCCTACATACTGTGATGGGGTTCTTGGGGGTGATCATCAAATATATATTTATTACTTATAAGGTATCACCTTTTTTCTAATGACTACGGTGGGTTTTTAGGTGATTTGTTATTTGTTTATTGTAGATCCTAGAAACCATTCAATTTGATGGTTGTATGGCTGGATATGATAAATAAATTCTTCTAGCCATCACCTTTATGAAAAGGTGTGGTTTGAATTATATAATTTATATACATTGATTTAATTATATTATTAGGTTATGTTGGGTTGGAAATGAGTGATGAGGTTCCTAAAGTGATGAATTCTAGTTTGTTATCTTGTTAGTGAAGTTGTTGATGATGATGTTGATCAGGCGCATCATGGTGCAGGTATCAAGGCACAAGTATCATCATGATTTGAGGCATGATTCAATAGAAAATTTTTATTTGAAATTTTAATTTAGTGGTGTTTTATGGGGTATTTTTTATTATTTCACATACTATTTGAACATATATGGCTATGACATATTTATTTTTTCTTTTATCATTACTCCATTAGTATATGATTTTCTATAAGTATTGTTTGTTTACTGTAAATAAAAATGTGAAATCTTTGGGGAATTTTTGACATGGGTTGATTTTATTTACAAGTGATTGTTTATTCATGTAAAATATCTCTTGAGAAACCTAGTATTGGTGGAAAGATTGATATTCTAATCATCAATGGCGATCAATGAGTTTACACTATCAGAGTAATGTTTATAAAAAATGTAATGTCCTTCCCACTTGGATTCCAATTTCAATAGATTCCTCATAGGTATCATAGATTTCCTTAGATCCAACACCGTGTCACCGTAAAGTAAGGAATGAAGGATAACCTTTTTCTTTAAGGAAAACACCACCCAGTTCTGATTCATTTCTAGGTCATCCAATGCTTGAACCATATTTTCTTTGAGGGGTTCTCCCTTTTATCCATATTTCTATATATGTGACTTTGTATGGCAGTGATCTTATATGGCATGATGCCCAGAACACAAAGATTTCTAGCCTTTCCACACCTACCTCCATCTCTGTCCTCCCTCACTGAGGTTACTGACTGATTCTCTATAGTGGACAGGCCCCTTCCTAGAAGTGTTTGTTCTATCTCCCTAGGCTATTAGCCTGTCATCCAACTCCAAATATTTATTGATCCAGAGAGAGATCCCTCACCATCCCCCAATATTCATCACACATCCTTCTCCTACCCCTTTGGATCCTCATCTCCCACTCATATGAAGCTTACCAACCAGAAGGGATTATGAACATGTTCAAAATCAAGTGACCTCAATGAGAGATCAACCTCCCACTTCGATAAGGCTACAAGTTCAAGATCTAATGCCAGAGCCATGTCCTATCCATCATTATTATCTTCATATGTAATGCTCATGGTCTTAGTGCCCATTTAAATCGTACTTCCTCACCATAGAAATCAAAAATCATATTTTCATTGTTCTTGTTGTCAAATAACACAAAAAACCCTATAATATTCATATAATTTTCCTAGAATTTTAAGTTGCATGGCTTTCTACACTATAAACCCTCCAATAGACACAAATGGGTATTTGGAACAATAAATATGTTGTTGAGACTTTTCAAGATTTCAATCATTTCATCACTACAAGGGTGTCCAACGGTGACACATTTTTCCTTATGACTTTTGTTTTTGGAAGCAATGACTCTATTCAAAGGGAATCTCTATAGAGTGAACAAAATAACTTCGATCCCGGACACCATCCATTGTTTGTTGGGGGTGACTTTAATGTCATTTCCAACCCAAAGGAAAGTAAAGGTAGAATCCCATTCCAGAGGAAGGCCATCATGGAGTTTGATTAGTTCATGGCTGGGAAGGGCCTCATTGATCTCAACATCTTAAGTGACAGTTTCACCTGGTGCAACAACTACAGGGTCCATCACCTCTTGTGGAGTCTATTGGATAGGTGTCTAGCCAACATGAAATCCACTAACCTATTCTCAAATACCATGTTTTTTCATCTTGCTTGTGGTATTTTGAACCACTCCCCCCTCTTGGTTTCCATTTCTTCTTGGCATGATCATCAGGAACGGTTTCACTTCCACCAGCAGTGGGTTAACACCCTAGGGTACCAGTACATGGTTTGTGAAATATGGAATGAACCCTTTTAGGAGTATCGGGCCACCTTCAACCTCAGTGAACTGACCTCGAACCCTGATAGGTGCATTTTCACCTTCCTCCTCAGAATCCTTCACAACTTGGGACTGCTTTTGCATATGGTCTCCTTCAGAGTATTCTGATAGATGGAATGATACCTTGGGTTTAATTGATTATTAACAGCAGTTTTATATTTATGTGTGACTATATACTTATTATATATTTTTTATTATTTCTTACACACCACTACTTGTGTCGATTAACCTGATTGAAATCCATATTGGTACTTTAGTTCTGATGTGGATATGGTTTTCTATGTGTTTGTGACATGTGTATGTGTGGATATATGGGTATTTAGGCATGATAATATTGAATTTAGGGTAGAGGCCTAGGATTGGTTGATGTATCATTCATTATTATTCATGTATTTGGTCTGGGGTGATTCAAGGAAACTATAATGAATCTAATGTAATTATATTTAATGAAGATGAATAAATACTAATGCTTACGCTCTATAAATCTCTATTTTTATAAGGAATTGGTACTCTTATACTATATTTGGAAGTACTATTTTTTGTACTTGAACCATAAATACTAATATTTGATATTCAAATAGGATGAAGATGAAAAATGATTTGATGGATGCTAATCATTTGACAATAGAGTACGAGAACAGAGTGAAAGAGTTCATCAAATTTGCAAAAGATCATGCAAAGGATCCTTCTCAAATCCTTTGACCATGTTTACGTTGTTGTTATTATAGAATAATTACTCCAGTGGAGTTGGATGAACAATTGATATGTCACAGAATAGATCCGAGTTATAAATGTTGGAAAAAACACGGAGAAAAAGCGAATGTAGGTACTGGATAGGATAAAACTGCGTTTTATGGATCATCATATATGAATACAAATATGGATAATGAAGAAGACTGTATGGAGGATGTGATTACAGATGTCAATGATGATGAATATCATATTGAATAAATGAAAAAAACAATTGAAGATGAACTCCGTGATTTCCAAAAATTGTTTGAGAAGTTAAAGAGTTGTACAAAGACGCCATTGTATGCTGTTTGCACCATGTATAAATCATATTCAACTATACTGAAGTTGTATAAATTGAAAAAAGGAAACAGATACAGTGATGTCTGTTTTATGGAACCACTTTCACTATTGAATGACATGCACCCTGAAGATAATGAGCTCCCAAGCTGGAAATTTGAAGCTAAACGAATTATACGCTCGATGGGTATGATTTTTGAAAGAATAAATGTCTGATAGAAAGAATGTATATTGTTTCTTAAGGAGAACAAATCACTTACAGAATGCAGAAAGTGTGGTGCTTCTGGACACAAGAAAGATTAATCAAATCCTATAAAATTTTAATGATACTTTCTAATCATTCCACGGTTTGGGCGTCTATATGGAAGTGAAGAAACTACAAGAAAATTGTCGTGGAATGCAGATAAAAGAAATAAAGACAGGAAATTACGTCTTCCGGCCGACTCTCCTCAATGCAAGAAAATTGATCATGAGTATCCTGAATTTGGAAAAGACCCCATAAACCTTCTTCTTGTGTTATCTACAGATTGAGTAAATCCTTTTGGTTTTCAAACCAGCACTCATAGTACATGGCTTGTTATGTTGGTAAATTATAACATTCCACCCTGGTTATGCAAGAATCCGAATTTCATCATTTTATCTATGCTTTTATCAGGACCAAAACAACCAGGTAATGATATTTATGTTTATTTGGATCCTTTGATTGAGGATTTGAAGTTATTATGGGATTCAGGTGTAATGTTGTATGATGCTTATAAAAGTGAATACTTCACGTTGAGAGTGATGTTGTATGAGAAAATAAATGATTTCCCTACTTATGGAAAATTTTCAGGCTATAACATTATAGGAACTCAAGGGTGAACCATGGGAGACGAAGATACATAATCAATTAGGTTGAAACATTCAACAAAATATGTTTTTTAGGACATCGTAGATTTTTACCTCGTCGGCATAAGTATCGATATTAGATAACATCATTTAATGGAAGTTCAGAACAACGTATAGCACCGTCTCCACTAATAGGTGATCAACTATTTGAGAAAGTAAAAGATGTTAACACTATTTTTGGTAAACCATTTTCGAAAAACCATACGAAAATCGGTTGGAAAAATAGATCATTTTTTTAATTACTATACTAGAATTGTTTGTACGTCAGAAATTTTCTTAATGTGATGCATGTGGAAAATGATGTATGTGACAGTGTTATCGGAATGTTTCTAAATGCCCTTGTCAAAACAAAGGATTGAATTAAAGCAAGTTTGGACATGGTTGAAATGGGAATACGAGAAGTGTTGACTCCTGTGAAGGGTGAAAATCAAATGTTTCTTCCTCCAGCTAGTTATACTATTTCTAGGGAGGAGCGATTCCAGTTTTGCAACTTCATCAATGATGTAAAGGTTCCAGAGGGGTATTCATTAAATATCAAGAACATTGTGTCAATGAATGATTTGAAGTTAAAAGGTTTGAAATCACATGACTGCCATGTTTTGATGTATGATCTAATTCCTATAGCTTTACTTTGCATTTCTCCCAAGAATGTTCGTCATACATTAAGTAAACATTGTTTCATTTTCAAAGCTATATGAAGAAAAGTTTTAGACCCAGTGAAATTGCCAGCTATGAAAAAAGAAACTGTCATCATATTATGTGAATTAGAAATGTTCTTCCCACCAACAATCTTTGATATGATTGTTCATTTGATGATTCAATTGGTGAGAGAGATTCGACTTTGTGGTTCTGTGCACTATAGATGAATGTATCTTGTTGAACGGTATATGATGATTTTGATAGGGTATGTCAAAAATCCAAGTCGGCTAGAGGGTTGTGTAGTGGAGCGATCTATTATTGACGAAGCCATTTTATTTTGTAAAGAATACCTATCTTATGTGGAAAGAATTGGTCTCCTAAAATATTATCACACTGGATGCATTGCAGGTGAGGTAATTTCTGGAAGAATTGTTGTGACAATAAGCATTACAGATCGGGAGCAGTCCCACCTTTATGTTTTGCATAATAGTTGGGAGGTTTCTCCAAATATTGAAACTCACAAAGAAATTATTAGGAAGTTTAATCCATCATGGGATGAAATATGGTTATCAATTACATATAATCACCAGTTTATAGGATGTTTTTGGGGCCATATTTTCAAGAAGTTGGATGAAAATTCGAAAAAAAATTCAGAATGACTTTGATGGCTAGCCGCTGGACAAAGTGTGTTTGTATTATCTTACAGTGGTTATGTAATTAATGGTCATACATTCTATAAAAATGAACATTATGATGATGGTACCATGTAAAATCGTGGAGTTACACTAGATGTTGAAGAGATGCATGTTCTCAGTAGTAAGGATAGAAATCCAATTTATGAAAATATGTCATACTTTGGCATTATCAAACTAATATGGAAGTTGGATTATACGACATTCCATTTGCTCATTTTTCAATAAAAATGTGTTGATAACAACAATTGTGTTAACATAGATGAATCGGGATTTGTGAAAGTTGATTTTAGTAAATAAGGGTACAAAGATGAATAGATTATAATGGCATCACAAAAAGTACATGTTTTTTCTGTTCCAGATACCGCAAACCAAAAGTGGTGGATTGTTCTATTAGCGTCTTAAACTACTGAAGGTTCCGATGAAAATTCAGTTGAGGATGATCATTTCAGTGGTACACCATATTCATTTTGGAGTGGTCCCAATGTAGATGATGTTTTGTATGTTTTAAGAGACCAAAATTACAGGATTTGGATAATCCATAGAGGTGGTAACTCCCTTCAGCCTTTGAAAAAAAAGAAAGAGAGTTCAATAAACAAGTTATATATTGTTTGTAATATAGATCTTGTTACCTCATGTTATTATATTATCATTATAAATTTATGTAATCTAAATTAATTGATCAACCACTTTTGCAGATTATGACTTCTGAACATTATGGTGCTCTTAACCTTGAGGCTGAACAAGTCTCTCAAGATACTATTGCGGCTGATGTGGCTACTGCTGCGGCTGTTGATGCTCCTACTGCTCCTGCTGCTGCTCCTATTGCTCCTACTGTTGGGCTCATGCTGCTCCTAGTGTTGATTTCCAACAACCATCAACACATGGCATTACTACCATTTCAGATGAACATTTATATGATGTTGATATCGATGAAACGGTCGGGAATGAAGGATCAATGTCGTAGAAAATATAAGTGTGTCATAGTTTGAAAGTGTTAGCCGAATTTATTAAGGAGAAAACAAAAGGCATCAAATTTGACGTCGGATGGAATGCACAAGGACAACATGTGAATCCTAAAAAGGCTATGTTTATTATTTACATTGGAGTTGTCACTTGTAAATGCATGTCGATTGACATAGATTCATGGCACCATGTTGTGTCCGGGCTGAAGGCTGTGATCTGGGAAGAAATTATGGTAACATTATGAATTTATTTCTATAATTTACTAGAAAAAAAAATAATTAAACAATGTATTACGCTTCTCAATATCTTACAGAATACATTTATAGTAGACGATTCACATAAGGATTATGTACTAAGGCTTTCAAGAAGGAGTCATCGAGGTTTTCCCAATATTTTAACAAGATGTCACCTGAAATATTCCAAAGGTAAAATAAACCCACACCCACCCATTATCTACGCTCACCTGATATCCCAAGATGCATGGGATGCATTTATTGGCCGCTATGGGGATGAGAAGTTTCAAGTACATTGTTGGTGATAATACGTTGTTTGAGGATACGTGTATTCATCACTTTGATTTTCAATATTTAGTTCATGAAACAAAAACTCTTTAATGAAAATAAGGAACGTGCATCAAAACGAACATACCACTATCATAAAGAAAGGATGGGGTATGCTTCACTAGAAAATAAAATGGTACGTATTTTAAAATTTACAGAAATATTTTTAGGTTCCTCCAAACAACATTATAATTATCATTCTATGTTTATATGTAGATTGATGAGTCTAAAACCAAATATACTTCCATACCACATCATGTGCTTTGGAAGGAGGTATGTGTCAATAAGGATGTGAAGCTAGAAGAAGAGAACACAAAAAAAGTGTCGGAAATCTGTGTAACTAAGACACGATGATAAAAATATTTTTTTTAAATTTCTATTACATAATAATAATTTGTTATTTTCCTATAGTCGACAGTCACAAGAATTAGCTACACATATAGTGGATGCAAACCTATTATCAACGACATTAAAGCAACCAGAAAAATATTGTCGTGTAAGGGGTGTGGGGTTTGGTGTGACACCCCGAATTTATTTTGAGAAGAAGAAAAAAATGGAAGATAAAGATGAAACATTGAAACAAATGAGTGACAAAACAATCAACACTTGAAGAATGATTGCAATGGCAGGGAGAGTTCATATTAACTTTTCTGGGTGGGAAGCAAAGAGAATACACAACTCATGAACAACCAATGTGTGGAGATATCGCCCCGTCCCCCACCAACTTTGAGGTGAGCCATTCCCCTCAAAGAGATGTCTAAGCCGTGGTAATCAATATTCTAATAATTGTTCCCATGAAATGTGAATCGAGAAAAACACTGATACTTTTTTTGTACTGATCTTTTACATTGGGATAATGATTGTGATTTATATTTATCAACACCCACCTATCACCTTGTAGTGAGGGATATAGTGTTCAACATCCCAAATGACACACTACATAATAGACCACATCTGAAAGATCATATGAATGTAACGATTATAGTACCTCATGAGCCAAATGCAGAGCTACCTATTCCACTTGATGACGATGATATTCATACGGTCGAAAAGGCTATTGGGACATTCATTACATGGCCGTCACAACTTGTAAGAGTACATGCAGCCAAAGAGGTTTTTATTTCCTTTTTTGCAAGCTAAAACATTTACAATTAATGTAAAAAGTGTCTAAACCAATTAATGTTATTATAGACAGTGAAATGGAAGGGGGTGACAATGGTCGGCACAAAACCATCTAAATGATCGACCAACAGATCCCAAGGAGCTACTAAAAGAAAAATAACACAACCTATTCTCGATCCACATTTACTAGCATTGAAGACTCGTGTGGATACGAAGCTAAGAGGTGGTAGTAGCCATATAGTGGTTTTCGAAGAGAATATATAAAGCATTGAAAGTAATGATTTCATTGCTGCTGAAAATATAAATGAGATCCTGGAAAATGGTTGGTTATGAGTCATAGTTGTAAATATATATATGACGTACATTTTAGTGAATTGATTTTCTAAAAGCTAATCTAATGATCAAATTATGACTAAAAGAATTTTATATTATTGAAAGACGTATATATGAAAAATATTTGAAGGAATATTCACACAAGACAAGATTTGGACTCGTTAGTCCTCATACCACATCATCACATCTGACGAAAATAGATCCAACAAAAAAGAATGAAATAGTGTACGGCATGCAGAAAACATTGGAAAGAAATATTACAGATGACATAATCTTCTTAATACCAACCATGTAGGGGTAAAACTCTACAATTAAATAATATAAATTATATTTTGACTTATTTTATTTCTTATTCCTTTTTGTTTTTTAGGTAACATTGGATGCTCATTGTAGTGAACTTGGATACTCCAAAGATTTATTTTTTGGATTCAAAGAAAGGATATCCATCAAACAGATCACACTTGATGGAGTTTGTGAATCTGTAAGACACTACATCCTACATTTTAGGTCTAGAAATCATGTAATATAATTTATATTATCTTTTCCAGGGGATTCTGTTATGATAGGGTGGGGTATAATTATCATCTAATAAATGAAATGAGGACAGTGGCTAAGCATAAGGTGGCGAGAAAGTACTACGTCGGGGCAAGTATAAGGGTATATATAATAATATTTCACTATACAAACACTTCTAAACACAAGTTACTTATTCCCCTAATGATCAATTTTTTTTGCAGTGTCCAAAAAACACAAACAATACTGATTTTGGCTATTATGTCTGTAAATTTATGAAGGTGATCAT
This sequence comes from Viscum album, assembly GCA_963277665.1. Lineage (NCBI taxonomy): Eukaryota > Viridiplantae > Streptophyta > Magnoliopsida > Santalales > Viscaceae > Viscum > Viscum album. Next base: position 982,307,301 of record OY728148.1, on the reverse strand, counting down.
TTTTCATCCAGAAACAAGCCTCCCAAAAGAGGTATTTTCAAAAACAACTACTATTTTGCTTAATTTATTTATTAATTATTTATTTTTATATTTTGTTGTACTACTCTGACTTCTAAAAAGCCTCATACTCACTAGATGTTACAGATATGTTCAAAAATGATTGGTTTGCATACTTGATGAGAGATCGTACACAAATAACATGAAGATATTACTTGGGGATGTGTACAAATGGCGATAATTTTTTGAGAGGGGTTTAGGGGATCAAAAGATGACACATTGTTGTATGTAAATATCCGTTGGAATATTGTAATTGTTATTAAATAATACATCCTTTCTCCAATGAGTAAATTCCCCATTTTAATAGAGGATATACACTAACAACATGCAAGAATGATGAACCACTCAAAGGGCCTTTCTTTTGTTTAAAATGGACACATTTTTATGTGAAAACAACGATTTACCTATAGAAATATGACCAAACACATTAGGATTGTCTTGATCCTTTACGAGAACGATCCATGGGTACTTTGTGATATGTAAGAGTCAACCCCGCCATTATTCAAGGCACAGTGTGGCCGGTACAACTCAAAGGATCTGTCTTTTGTTTAAAATGGACAAATTATTAAGTGAAAAAAACAACTTACCAACAGAAATCTGAGAAAATGCATTCGGATTGTCTTTATCCTTTATGAGAACAATCCTAGGGTCCTTTGTGATGTGCAAGAGTCACCTCCGCCTCAATCTAAGGCACGGTGTGGTCGGTACCACTCAAAGGGTCTCTCTTTTCTTTAAAATGGAAAAAATTTTAAGTGAAAACAACAAATGACCTATAGAAATCCAACCAAAAACCTTAATATTGTCTTGTACCTTTTAGAGAAGGATCCATGGGTTAATTGGGGAAGTTTATGAGTAATCCTCACCTAAATCTGAGGCACGGTGTGGCCGGTACTACTCCAAGGGTCTCTCATCTGTTTAAATTGGACAGAATTTTTAAGTGAAAACAACAACTGACCAACGGAAATATGACCAAAAACATTTGGATTGTGTTGATCCTTTAAGAGAAAGAACCAAGGGTGTGTTGGGGACATGATCGAGTCATCCCCGCCTCAATCTGAGGCACGGTGTGGCCAGTACCACTCAAAGGGTCACACTTTTGTTTAAAATGCACATATTTTTTGTAAAAATAACAACTGACCTATAGAAATTCAACCAAACTCAGTTGGATTGTATTTATCCATTAGGAGAATGATCCACAGGTGCGTTGGGGGTGTGTACAAGTATTCCCCACCTCAATCCAAGGCACTGTGTGGCTGGTACCACTCAAAGGGTCTATAATCTATTCAAATTGGACAGATTTTTATGTGAAAACAACAATAGACCTATGAAATTCCAACCCCACTCATTCATATTGTGTTGATAATTTAAGAGAACGATCCACGGGTGTGTTGGGTAAATTCAAAATTCATCCCCTCTTCAATATGTGGCACAGTGTGTCCGGTACCAAACAAAGGGTCTATCTTCTGTTTAAATTGGACAGATTTTTAAGTAAAAACAATAACTGACCTACAGAAATTCGACCAAACGTATTCGGATTGTGTTGATCATTTAAGAGACTGATCCATGGGTGTGTTGGGGATGTGAACGAGTCATACATGACTCAATACTTGGCATGTTGTGGCCGGTACCACTCAAAGTGTCTAACTTTTTAAAAAAATGGACAAATTTTTAAGTGAAAACAACAACTGACCTACAGAAATTCGACCAGACACATTTGAATATTCTTGATCATTTAGGAGAACTATCCAAGGGTCCACTGTGAAATTTATGAGTCATCTTTTCCACAATATGAGGCATAGTGTTGCCGGTACAACTCAAAGGGTCTCTCTTCTGTTTAAATTGGACACAATTTTAAGTGAAAACAACAACTGATCCATGAAAATATGACCAAACGCATTCCGATCATCTTGATATATTATGAGAATGATACATGGGTCATTTGGGACGTGTTAGAGTCAACCACTCCTCAATCCAATGCACGGTGTGGCCGGTACCACTCAAAGGGTCTCTCTTTTTTTTAAATGGACAAATGTTTAAATGAAAACAACAACTGACCTACGGAAATCTGACCAAACACATTTGGATTGACTAGATCCTTTGTGAGAACGATTCTAGGGTCTTTTTTGACGTTAATGAGTCATCTTTGCCTCAATACAAGGCATGGTGTGGCCGGTACCACTCAATGGATCTCTCTTTTCTTTAAAAAGGACACAATTTTAAGTGAAAACAAAAACTAACCTACAGAAATCTGACCAAACACATTTGGATTGTCATGATACATTAATATAATGATCCAAGGGTGAGTAAGGGATGTGTATGAGTAATCCTTGCCTCAATCCGAGGCACAATGTCATCAGTACCACTCAAAGAGTCTGTCTTCTATTTAAATTGGACAGATTTTTAAATGAAAACAACAACTGACCTACAGAAATCCAAACAAATGCATTCGGATTGTTTTGATACTTTATAAGAATGATCAATGGGTACATTCAAGATGTTAATGAGTCATCCCCACCTCAATCCAAGGCATGGTGTGGCCGCTACCACTCAAAAGGGCTCTCTTCTGTTTAAAATGGACAAATTTTTAAGTGAAAACAACAACTGACCTAAATAAATTTGATGAAATGCATTCGGATTGTCCTAATCATTTAGGATAATGATCCATGGGTCCTTTGGGATGTGTACGATTCATCCCTTCCTCAATAAGATGAATAGTATGGTCGGTACCACTCAGAGGGTCTCTCTTATGTTTAAATTGGACAAAATTTTATGTGAAAACAACAACTGACCTATGAAAATCCAACCAAATGCATTTGGATTGTCCTGATACATTATGAGAGTGATCCATGGGTCCTTTGTGACATGTAAGAGTCAACTCCACCTCAATCTGAGGCACTTTGTTTCTGATACCACTCAAAGGGTCTCTCTTTTGTTTAAAATTGGCAAATTTTTAAGTGAAAACAACAACTGAATTACATAAATCCAACCAAAAACATTATAATTGTCTTGATCCCTTATGATAATGATATATGGGTCCTTTGTGACCTGAACGAGTCTTTTTGTCCTCAATATGAGGCACGGTGTGGATGGTACCAGTCAAAGGGTCTCTCTTTTCTTTAAAATGAACAGAATTTTAAGTGAAATCAACAAATGACCAACAGAAATCCATCCAAACGCAATAATATTGTCTCGATCCTTTAAGAAAATGATCCATGGGTGGATTGGAGATGTGTATGAGTAATACCCGCCTCAATCTGAGGCACGGTGTGGCTGGTACTACTCAAAGGGTCGCTCTTCTATTTAAATTTGATAGATTTTAAGTGAAATCAACAACTGCCGTACGGAAATCTGACAAAAAGCATTCGGATTGGGTTTATTCTTTCATAGAATGATCAACGGGTGAATTGGGGACATGCAAGAGTTATACTTGCCTCAATCTGAGGAATGGTGTGGCCGGTACCACTCAAAGGGTCTCTCTTCTATTTAAATTGGACCGATTTTTAAGTGAAAACAACAAATGACCTATGGAAATCTGACCAAACGCATTCATATTGTGTTGATACTTTAAGAAAATGATCCAAGGGTGCATTGGGTATGTTCATGAGTCATCCCCGCCTCAATCAGAGTCACGGTGTGGCCGGTATCACTAAAAGGATCTCACTTGTGTTTAAATTGGACATATTTTTAAGTTAAAACAACAACTAACCTACGGAAATCTGACCAAACACATTCATATTGTGTTTATACTTTAAGATAATGATCCATGGGTGCATTGGGGACGTGAACGAGTCATCCCCGCCTAAATCCGAGGAACGGTGTGGTCAGTACCACTCAAAGGGTCTCACTTTTGTTTGAAAAGAACAAATTTTTAAGTGAAAACAACAACTGACCTACGGAAATTCGACCAAATCTATTCGGATTGTCTTGATATTTTAGGAGAGCGATCCAAAGGTCCTTTTTGACGTGTACGAGTCATCCTCGCCTCAATAAGAGGCATGGTGTGGTCGGTACCACTCAATGGGTCTCTCTTCTTTTTAAAATGGACACAATTTTAAGTGAAAACAACAACTGACCTACGGAAATTTGACCAAAAGAATTTGGATTGTGTTGATCTGTTAGGATTATGATCCAAGGGTCAATTTTTATGTGTATGAGTCATCCCAACCTCAATCTGAGGCATGGTGTGGCCGGTACCACTCAAAGGGTCTCTCTTCTGTTTAAATTAGACACAATTTTTAGTGAAAACAACAACTGACCTACGAAAATGCAACCAAATGCAATCAGATTTTCTTGATCCTTTATGAGAACGATACATGGGTTCTTTTTGACATGTAAGAGTCAACCCCACCAACCCCCTAGAACGTCCCCACCCCCTGGACACCAACCCACCCCCTAGACACCCCCACCCCTATGGACACTCGGCACCCCCTGGAAAGCCCCTTCATCCCCCTGGACACCTCCACCCCCTGGACAGACCCATGGAGACCCCCCCACCTAGGAAAGCCCCCCAAACCCCCTGGAAACCTCCCCACCCCCTGGACAACCACCACCCCCGATGGACGACACAACCACCCCTCCTTGACACCACCTTACCACTTGCATACCCCCAACCCCCTGGACACCCTCACCCATGGAAGGAAACCCCCACCCTCCCAGACACCATCCCACCCCCTTAGATAGGCCCACCAACCCCCTGGACCCCCCGGACATCCCCCCACCCCCTAGAAAGCCCTCCCAACACCCTAGACAACATCCCACCCCCATGTAAACCCCATATACAGTCCCACCGCCCCCATCTGAACACCCCCTCCTTGTACACCACCCCAACCCCCTTGGACATCCATACCAACACCCTAGACCGCCCCCATGCCCCTGGACACCCACACCCCGCTAGACACCCTGACCCCCCTGGACTCCCCCATCCCACCATCCTGGACACCACCCCACCCACCTTGGACAACCCCACCAACCCCTAGGACTACCCCCACCCCCCATACACCCCACCCACCTCCTGGAAAGCCCCCCCCCCCCCCCCGACATCCTGGACACCAGCCCACCCCCACTGGACAGCCCCCCCCCACCTGGACAACCCCTCTTAGACACCACCCCACCACCTAGACACCCCCACCCCCTGGACACCACCACCCTCCTTGGATATCCCCCAACCTCCTGGACCCCCACCCCCCTTGGATACCCCCATCCCCCTGGACACACCCTGCCCTCCTTGGACAGCCACCCGAAACCCCTAAACAACCTCCCAAACCCCTTAAATTCTGAATAGAATACTTTTTGTATTTAATTAAATTATGAATAATGTGTTAGTGGTGTATGCGTATACCTGGTGTAATTATCTTATGATTTATGTGTTAATTTTGTATCGGTATACATGCTGAATTATATCCAGGTGCTCTTTGGGTGTGCTGCTGCAGAATTTTTTTTTGCAGCAGAGAGGGATTTTATCAGTGCTTTATTAGTGCCGATAAAAGAATCCTTAAACAGCACTAAAAAATTGCTGATAAAGTAAACATTTATCATCACTCTCTTAGCACTGATAAAATTTACATTTATCAGCGCTAAGCTTTACAGCTCTTTTTTAGCACTGATAAAGCCCGTTTTGGGCGCTGATAAAGCCTGTTTTTGTAGTAGTGGATGTTTAAATAATGTTTGATAATTCAATTTTGAGATCTCATTCATGAATTATTATTCTATTATTAATTAGTGTGAAATCCTGAATGCATTTAGAAATCTTAACTTCCCCTCCTACTTTAATCAATGTTGATGGAACAACTCAATCGTGAGTGTGACAACTTCCAAGACCTGGCTCTATCGAATGTCATTTCAACCACTTGATGGCTCAAATACATCGTATTAAGAGCTTTTATTCAGTATAATGGATGAAAATGATTTAATAAAATTACAGAAATTAGTTTGAGTTTAGTTCCCTTGTTGGCTATCGCCACACCCGTGCACATCACTCTTTCTCATCAAAAACATAATAAAATGTAATAATTTTACCGTAGAATAAATGAAATTGACACATACCTCCCCCGAGCCAAGGATTGAGTAAGTATATCATTATTTAGGGTAAGAGGTAACAATGGATAGTATGAGAATAAGAAAAGAAGAAAATAAGGATATAAGATGGAGAAGAAAGGACGGTGGTTGGGTTGAAGAAAGCAAAAAAATAAAAAAACCATGCATGAATTTATTAAAAATCTAAATTACAATTGAAATCTAAAAAAATAAAGAAAATAAAAAATTAATAATATGATAAGGGAAATATTTGTGAACTTCCTCCCTCATTGGACATCTCCCCTTGGTTTCTTGGAATAAATGTGATGGAAAATAGGATGAGATGAGAGGTGGGAGCTCCCCTCCTTTTATAAGAAGAAATTGTCCTCCTCAAGTTTTAAAATTTTTGGAAATATAAATAGATTATTAACACATTCCATCCATCATAAAAGAAGTTAATAAATGACTTTTTCATTTGACCTCAAAATTTCATATTGATTGGACACTTCTAGAGGGATTTATGTATTATTTATTTACAATGTATTTTTTTCCAGATGAATTTTCCTAGATTCTTCCTTCAATGTATAACATCTCTTTGCCACCATAATGGGAGAAACAATCCATGAAATTTATTTAAGTAGTGCATATATGTTTCCTACTTCATATCAATTTATTATCAACTCCATTGTAAGTGTGTAGCCTGATTTATACAGCCGTTACGGAGGTGGGGTCCTAGCTGTCAGCCCGGACAATTTCCAAATATCAATGATTTTTTCTGGCCTTTATATATTCGAATAATCCTCTAGTCTAGAAGAAAATGATAAAGGAATTAAAATAATAATTCTAAAAAAATTATGATTCAATTTGGAATTATATTTTTATATAAATGTCCAAAATACCCCTGAGGTAAAAATCTGTCAAAAATCTAGAATTTAAGCACATTTCACATTTTAGATCAAAACACACCATAAATCAAAAATTAATCCATATAAGCTCAAATTTATAAATTAGGAGGGTTAAAACAATTGAAATTCATATAAACAATGTGGAAAATATTAGTTTTATCAGTATATTTTTTAGTTTCGGGGTGTCCTACTAAGTATTGTTATACTCAACCATACATGGGGGTTTCCTTCATGTGTCATTTCTTGTGTAGAAGATTGAAATATTGGTAGAGTCTTAGGATTTCCAGGACCATATGGTGCTTAGTGAGACTAGAAAAATAGAGGTGTGTTCCTACAACTTTCTGAAAGTATTCCCAATACATACATTTAGGTTGTACTTTTGTTTTCAAACTCTTTGTGGTGGGCTTCTATTTGGCCCTACTTACTTTATACGATTACATTTTATACTCTAGATATGTAATTTAGATGTATGAAGGCATGGGTTTTCAATTGTTTTTACATTTCATCATTTTATAGGCTTCGATATGTGTGTTTCTGTACATGTACGTATGATAAGGCATCTTATGTCAGTCATAAACCTTCTCAGTGCTAGTCACTAGCCCCTAGCCCATTTGAGGTGTGATTCGGGAGTCGCGACATGGGCCCCTCTGGGAGGGGGCATGACACCGACTGAGTTGTACTTAAACCCTACATGGGCTGCCTAATCAGTACCTGAATAGAGTTTTTGATTTCTATAGAGGATAAGGTAAAATTCTTTGTGTTAAATAATTGATATGGGATGGAGCATGGATGAGGGAACGAGACACAATTCGGGACCTACTTCGGGGAGTCGTCAATATCTTTATTTTGGGTTTCATTTTAGACACTTGACATGTACAATGGCATGAAATATTTTCTTCTTTAGTTTTTGATATTGTATTTTAATTTTTGGTCATCTTGTGATACTGGTTCTTTTAGGTTATGATTATATGTTATTAATATATTGTTTATTATTTTTTGATGGTGTATTTACACTGATAAATGATGGTAATGGCTCCCCATGATCAATATATCAGACCCTTACTACTAATCAACAACCTCTAACATATGGGGAGGCATGCATGAGGTCATGTGACTAACCAATTGGAGGCACTGGTGTGTGGAACCTGGACTGAGATGTTACAGTTTTCAACATTAGAGGTTTTGGAGATGTCTTGTAAGATTATAAAATTATGAAGAAAATCATGTGAAACTTTCCAGATATGTTTGATTCTAAAATTTTCTCTTTATAAGATAAAGATGATTTATCTCTTGATGAATTGATTAAATTTCTTATTACTTATTGAATGAGAAAATCTCCAATGATAAAACAATATGAAAGATGAAATAGATTTCGAATCAATGAGGAAGATGATAATTCAAAATGTGGGACATGATGATCCTTGCTACATTTTAGATAATGAGGATGATAAGTTGAATGAAAAAATCACATCACTTATATCTAAGAACTAAAGTAGAGGATGATGAAATTATAGTGGTAAACTAACTCTTAAATGTTTTGATTGTGGTGGAATTGGACTCTTTACTATTAATTTACCTATGAACAAATTTGTTGAGTATCGAGAATATTTTTATGAGACACCTTGATGAAAGACGTCCAAAAAAAGTTATGAAGAAGAAAAGTCATCCAACAAACACATGAATAAGTCTACTAGAAACAAAATAAATATGATAAGTAATAAAGTTGAATCATACTCAACAGAAAACAATTATTCAAAATATGAAAGTGAAAAAAAATTAACCTTCATTGCAAAGTTTTATAAAATAATATATTCTTTAGATAGTGCACTAGGTGGCGAAGAATCATATAGACATTATCAACTCAAAACAAAACTTATATTATGTATTGAAAAAAATAGGAATATCAAGTAAGAAATTATATTAATGAAGAAATATTGTGAAGAAGTTACTATAGTAAAGAATTATGTCATCATGTCATAGGAAGAATACATTCAAGAGTTCTTAAGTTACAAACTAATAATCACTAAAAATGAAAGGATGGATGAAGATCCTAATAAGAAATTGGAATATAAGGAAAAAGAAGTCAATAAGTTTCAATATAAACATATTTATTCTATAAATACATTGAGAAAGATGAATGAAAAATTTATCAATGATTTAGTTGTAAAATATAATACTTATAAATTTATTGAGAAATATCAAATAAAGAATTAGGTGAATTCCTCACACACCAAAAATAATGTTTCATCTGATTTTTCTAACATTTCATGTGATAATAAAATTAATAGGAAAGTTTGGGTGGAGAAAGAATTTGATTAACCTGTCACATTTTACAAATTTTAATCTCACTTATAATGAAATATGATATACACCCAGAGTATGTTAGGGTAGGAAGGATTTATCAACATTAAATATTTTTTACAGTAAAAGATATTACATTAATAAAAAACTAAGATTTTATATATTCTATTGGTGTTATAGAATATATGGGCACATGACTTATAATTGTTGGCATAACATATCACTTCCAAAAATAATATTTGAATAGAGTGGATGAAATAGAGATTTTAGAATGAATAACTGTCCTAACACATAGGAAGTTAGAAAAGAAAAATCTCAAGAAGTTAGAAACATTCCAAAAAAATCCATTTAAATATCTGGAGAATGTTTATGGAAGATGTGATTTAGCTTTTCATCATGTCGAAAGATGTATGAAACTCTTTCTAGAACATGTTTCTTATGGGAGATAAAGAAAATGAAGCTAGTATGAAGAAATTTGAGGAAGTATTTTTGTGTTGAGACTACTTTGAAAGAAAGTAAAAAAGAACAAACCATGGATACATGATAGTGGTCGTTCTTCATTCATGATAGGTGATTTAAAAATCTTGAAACATGTTGAAAATCAAGAAAGTGGTTCTATTACCTCTGGGAATAAAAGTTCTTTAGAAATTATAGGATATAGAATGACTAAGATTAAAAAAGATAAGTTGAAATCATAGGAATTTTTATTTATTGACATGCTAAAACATAATTTAATTAGTGTAATCAAACATCGTGATGATGGAAAATAAGTGATTTCAGAAAATATTCATGTGTTATCAGAAGTTTGAAACATTGAAAAGTTCTCACAAAATGAGAAAGAACTAGTGGAAAACGTTTTCAAGTTAGAGAATTTAAAAACTCATGTTATCTATCTGACAAAGATAAGTATAAGTTGTGGTTCCAATGACTTGTCTAAATTAGGAATAAAATAATGAATTATCATTCAAAAGTATATTATATAGAAAATTTTCCAAAATTTATAAAAAGAGAGGAATATTTTTTTTACTTGTTAGAAAAGGAAGATGACTATTAAAAGTTATATGAAAGTTGAGATCCCATCCACAAGGCCTCTTAAACATATTAATTCCAATTTTTGTGGGTCATTGAGACATAAATAATGAAAGTGTATTTATAATTTATCAATTTTAATGGTGATTTCAATCAAAATAAAAACATCATTTTTTTGGAAAAAAACACAGAGCCTATAGAAATGTTCCGATTTTTTCAAAAAAGATGTTGAGAAAGAGATGCAGGTTTATATAAAGAAATTGAAAATGGATAATGGTATCAAGTTTACAAGAAATACTTTTGAAACTTATCTTAGAGATCATGGTATTAAACATTAGTATAGTTCTCTATATACCCCACAACAAATGGAGTAGTAGAAAGGAAGAATATAGGTTTGGTGGAAATGGTAAGAATCATGTGAGAAGAATAAAAACATTCAAAGTTCAACTAGAGTGAAGATGTTAGTATTATTTTACATGTTTAGAAAAAAAATTATGCCGGGAAACCAACATGAGTTCTTATGATATTTTATATGAGAAAAAACCTTTCTTGAAGTACATCAATGTTTTTGGAATCCCATGTTTACTTATAAAAATAAATTTGGATCAGGGAAAGTTTGATGAGATAGCTGAGGAAGGAACATTTATTATTCACCTAATGGAAGAAGGTACAAATGTTGGAAAAATGTTTATAAAAGTTGGTGGAATCATATTATGTGGAATTTATTGAGAATCAAACATAATTAACAAAATTTTATGGGGATTTTGAGGAATAAAAACTGAAATTTTCCAATGAAAATGAAAGTGATAAAACCAATGTACATGAATATTCTGATGAATCGTATGATGAGAAAAGTGACGAAGGAAGAGGAACTCTGAAATTTCATACTTTAATAAAATTTTGAGACTAAAATTATTTTGGGGAATTATAAGGCTCTAGTTTAGGATATAAGAAATCTGACATTAGAAAAAAAACATCACTCATCTAAAAATTTGAACCAGAATCAGTCACATAAGCTATTCAGCACAAAGAATGGGTGAATTCTATGAATGAAGAGTTGGATCAAATTGAGAAAAAAGAAACATAGAAACCTATTTTATGTCTGAAATATAAAAAATTTATCATAAAAATGGTTTTATAGAAACATTTTGAAGGAATATGGAGAAGTTTCAAGAAACAAAACTATGATTTTTTATAAAGACTATGCAGAGGTGGAAGGAATAGATTTTGATGAAACATTTTCCCCTATTTATTGGTTAGAAACTATAATAATGTTTTTGAGTAGTACCTGCTAATCAAAATTACAAAGTGTATCAGATAGATATAAATTTGGATAAATTGAAAAAGAAGTTTACAATGAGCAACCTTTTGGGTTTCTACTTGATAAGGATGAAAACGAAGTTTTTAGATTGAAGAAATATTAATAAGGGTTAAAACAAGATCCCCATTCATGGTATTCTAAGATTGTAATTTTTTTGAGAATGATGATTTTTTTCAAATGGAAATGTTGACAGAAACTTATATATGAAATATGTTTACTTTGGAACTCAAATTGTATTTGTTCATGTGGATAATATAATTTTTTTCCATGGATGAAGAACATTTTTGTAAATAATTTTCTGAGGAAATGAATTTTTTTTTTGAAATATCAATGTTGTGATAATTAACTATTTTCCGTCTCTTACAAATTTAATATAAGGAAAAATAAATTTTCTTTTCTTAAGAAAATTATGCAAGGGAATTGTTACAAAAATTTTGAATTGTAGAATATAAAGAAGTATCTACTCCTATATCAGTGAGGATGAAGATGAGTAAAGATGAGTTTGGAAAAGTGTGAATTAGAAAGACTTTTGGAAGATGATAGGAAGTATACTTTACCATATAACTTCAAGAATGATATTTTTTATGCTATAAATTTGTGTTCTAGATATCAATGTAAATTTAAAGAGTCAAATATGTTGGTAGAATTGATAATTCTGAGATATGTAGAAGGAAAAAATTAACATGGATTATTATAAAAAATAAATTATAAGATGAAGTTTCATGGTTGTACTAATATATATTGGGCTGAAGATTGTAATGATATAAAATAAACCTTAGGAGAAACATTTTTCTTGGGTGAATGTTGTGTAAATTTTGATATTAAGAAACAAAGTTCAGTAACCTCGAGAAAGGTGGAATATGAATATGTTGTGACTATTAAAGTATGTACTCAAATATTGTTGATGAAAGTTCAATTGGAAGATTTGAATATAAAGGTTTCTAAACTATTGAAGACACTTTATAAAAATCATATTGCAATTGATATTTCTAAAAATCATGTCCAACATTCATGATCAAAACACAAAAATATAATGTTTCACTTTATAAAAGAGAAAGTTGTTGCTAGAGATGTTTTGATGGAATATATCTCAACGAAGTATCAAATTATTGATATCTTCACAAAGTCAATTCCTAAATAAAGGTTTGATGAGTTGAGGATGAAGATTAATGTTCATCCTCCTATAATGACTTCCTAAAACTCATAAGGAAGTCCCCTACCTTGATTTGGATTATATTGACAATGGGGGAGAAAATGTAACAACTTGGAACTATGTAAGAAATTTTTAATTATCTTTATTTTTTGAATATGAAGTTGGGTTTATCAGATAATTTGGGAGAGGAAAATTAAACATATTGAAAAGTAAAAGTGATAAAATATAAACTTTAGTGGTATTTTAAATTAGCATGGACATACAATTTTGTTCTCACCAAGGGATGGATTGTTTTCCAAAAAAATAACTTATCTATCAGTCTGGTGTCTAAAAACTCTTTTAATAAAGGATGTGTTTTGGTAATATTCAAAAAACATGAGTTTTTTACAAAAGTTGAATTGTGAAAATTTTCTTATAATTGAAAAAGTTATTAAAGAGTGTTGTTAAAAAAATCTGAATGAGGATATTGAAGAACCTTTGTGATGTTCAGTTTTTAATAAATTTTTTTATTTTTTGATAACTAATCTTTTATAAAAGAAGGTTTTTGAAAAACATGTGAATGTTTCGGAATGTTCGAACCCAAACATAAATGGGGAGAAATGTATTGTTTTTAAGAAATTTATTTTATAGACAAAGAGGATTGAACTGAGAAACACCAGATGAAAAGTATCGAAATGATCACCACCGGTCATAGAATTCATCAAAAAGTTATAGTTTTTTATCAGGCACACCATCGGTCGTAGATCCATTGGCATGATGTTCAAGTATCATTGGAATCAATGTTGGTTAGAAAGTTAGAATGTTACTGAAGAGGTTAAATGAATAATGTGACGTCAGGAGTTAGAAATTTCTGTAACACTTGTGATGTGATCCTTATGAATAAATGGGGGAGAATATGTGTAACTAATCATATTTAGTTGTGGTTGGAAATAAAGAAGGTGTTGAATGTAAGGGAAGTCATAATACTTTCCTATATATGTCATGTATTACTTTGATAATATTGAAGTAATCATAAATCAGGGAAACTATAATGATAAAATATTTTTATGAAATAGAGGATTTATAAAGATTGTATTTATTATAGGAATAAATAAAAATGTTTTCATCAGATCCAGATGTACTAAGCATATATTTTTTCATAAGTATGAATGACTTATAGTTGATGAGGTTTGAAGTATTCCTATGTGGTAGATTGGAGTTTCCATCATAAATAAAATTCCATCGTAGTGATAATTCCATCATTATAAGGATTCCATTGGATTTAAGCTGAGGAAGTTCTATGAGGCAGAATATGAGGTGGAAAGTTAATTAAACTGACTCTGAGGAAGAAATTCAATCAAACTATCTCTGAGAAGGAAATTCAATCAAGACCAACTCTGAGAAGGAAATTCAATCACACTGATTCTAAGAATGAAAGTTAATTAGAAAAACTCTATTGAAGAAATTCAATTTAGAAGGAGATGAATAAGTTTCATCATAATGATATGAGGAAGTTCCATCATAATGAGTTGAGTATTTTCTATTATACTGAATAAAAGTTAGGATTTCTGAGAAGAATTACTATAAATAAGACATAAGAAGATTTCATAATATTTGTGAAGAGTTTAAGTGGACAAACTTGAAATTAAAATATGTATAGATATTGGATTTTTTTTAAAATTTAAGTGAGTGGGAAAAAAAATTTAGTTTCTTAAATTTTTCATTTTCAGATGCCTATAAATAGAAGAAATGTATATTCATATGTTTCAACATTTTTATGCGAGTAGAAAAAAAGAGAACTACAAAATTCATGTCAAAGTTATCTTTCCATATTGAAATCTCATATGAAGTTTTAACATCTAAATTTTTTGTTTATTGGACTGAGTAAGATCGGACTGAGCATTTGAGAAGAGTTTGTGTAATGCATATTGTGAATGGATTCATCAGACTGAGTCCATCAGAATGAATTCATCAGATTGAGTCCATCGGACCCAGCCCTATAGGATGGAGAGAATCAGACCCAACCACATCATAATGAGGATTCTGAGCTGAAAATTTGTGGTATATTTTGAACAAAGTATTTTTCTTTTGTTCTATCTCAATTTTTTGCAAGAATATATTTATAAACCAATCGGAGTCATTATAATCATTACAATTAGGATATATAATGTGTCTAATAGGGGTTGGCACATGTTTTATTAATTTATTCGTTTTTGTGAATTTCTATAGACCCATAGGAGTGTCTTTGAAAATTAAATAGGTTCTCACACTGAGGTCGAACCTTGAAAATACCATGTTCTATACTTTTTTTTCTAATTTTTCATACATTATTATTTTCTAGAAGATAATAAGGATATAAAATTTATCATGTTTCAGGGTTTAATATTTTTAAAATTATTGAATCTTATAAAAGTGAACAACTAATTTAACCCCACTTCTGAGTTATTATTTGATTATTTGGAACTTCATATAATGTTTATCACTTTATTTGAATATTTTTTTACTATTTGTGCTACTTTTTTTGTAATTAAAATCCCAAAAAGAATAATGGAATACTCTCATGACTCATCATTGATCTCACCATGTCCTGCAAGATGTGGTTCCTCCTTTCACTTGCATCATTCCAATGATCTTTATAAGGATGTGTGAGTTAATATAGGATCCCAAAATCCTATAAGTAATCAATGAATTCTTGATTGAGATATTCTCCAACAAGTTCAAAGAGGAATTTTTTAATCTTATTACCAATTTGGTTCCCATATTCATTCATGTATTTATTGAATTTTTTAAAAGAACATGACTTATACCTCATTATGTAGACATATTCATTTCTACTAAATTCATTGGTCAAATTTATGAAGTATGAGAACCCACCCCCTTCCTCAATAGGAAATGGTCCACAAACCTATTTATGAACTAATTCAAGAATATATTTAGACCTTTAACCTTTTATACTAAATGCGGATTTATTCATTTTACCATATAAATAAGTGTTACACATACCAATTGGTTTTAGTTCAAAAGCATCTAAATATCCATTTTTGTATAACTTAGTCAAGCATTTTTCATTTTCATGACCAAGCCAATGATGCCATAATTGGGTGTGGCACATGTTATGTGACGTAGTTTCCATATCAATTTCCATTACATGGTTTGTGTAATATGATAAAAATTTTATTTAAATTCACCTTACCATAACAAATGTTATATTTATAAAATAAGCAACATTAATTTACAAATATTAAAATAAATCCATCTATATCAAGTTTAAATATATAAATAATGTTTTTTGTAATGGATGGAACATAATAAAAACACTTCAAAACCACGATCATAATAAGATCCCAAATTTTTCTAGGTACGTCCCACTCTGAGGTTTTCATTGAACATATTTTGTTGGTTTTTTCTTTGTAATTAAGCCTTAGTGACAATGTAATATTTGATGATAGAGATCCTTTTTTGGAGAAAATAACCCTAATTTTAGGCATCTATATTTATTTAAATTAATGGATTCCATGTATAAATATGTTATATGGTATTACTAGGGTTTTTTATGAGTTTAAAAGGATCATAGGTGGTTTGGTCACATTTATAGAATCTAGTATGAAATATATTCATTCAAAAATTATATGTTGTGTACATGTTACATGACATGTAACTATTTCTAGATTAATTTAATGAACTAGTTTATGATTTTATGTGGTTACATGTCGTGAACCTGATTCACATCGTGTAAATGCTGATCAAAATAAATATTAACCCGGGGCAAATGGTTTTTCCAGCATAACATAAAAATGAGGAAATACATGGCATGCAAGGATTAAACATCATGTATTCCTCATAAATAGTAGTATTAAGTGTTTATTTTACTTATGACACTCATTATTGTTTTATTATAGCCTCCCCTCTCTCACTCCTAGGGTGCACTCTAGGAAATTTTGAATTATCTCCCCCCTTCCAGATGTCCCATTTTCACATTCGATCCTTGGTGAGTTTATTCACATTGGTTTCCCTCTTCTCACCCATCATTACTTTTCATTGTAGTGTACATCTTTTGAACATGGGTTTTGTTTTGGTAGTATATCTTGTTTTGGGATATTCTAGGTTTTTCGTGTGATATATTGTGACTTCTTCTTTAATGGATTTTTCATTAAAATCATTGTGTTAATAAAAAATTAATGGTATGGAGACTAAGCCTAAACCTATGGTATATTTAAATGTGAATTATATGAAATATTTTGATTATGACCATGTAATGTGCACTATAATTAAATAGTTGATTTATAGTAAACCATGGATTAGATTCATTTAGATTTAATGTTTGACGCAACATGATTTATGGATACTTGTTGGGTGATAAAACATTTGAGTAAAAATAACTAGGCTAATGGTTTAAATCATTGTGAGTATGACATGATACATTAGGTGATTTCTTGATATAAAATCCCTAGGTAATCTATTATTGATTATTGATATGACTATTGACCATTTGAGAGATAAATGAATGTTTATTTGAAAGAAAAACAGTAATTTTCATAATTAACCATTGAGATTTATGATGTTATATTATGATATCAATAATATTATGACTTGTTGAGTTGGTGATGAAATGATTATATATAGGGATATCCTAGTAGTGTTTAAATTATTATATAGTGGGCTTGGCCGAGTGATACATGCTAATATTCTTATATATAGGGATTTTCATGGAGGATGAATTTCTTATATAGTAGGCAATTCCCAGTGACACTTGCTGAAATGCTTATATAATAGGATACACCCAGGGACACAGGCTGAAATTCATATATATATATAGGGTGATGATAGGAGGATGAAATTATAATATAGAGAGAGCTTCCTGATTGTTTGATTATTCCATGGTATATGGGTATAGATGGAATGGTTTTGTTACATTCTCAGAGAAATTTCATCATGGTTTTGAAATAGGTTAATTGATATATTATATTAATTAGTTAATTAAAACACCTATTTATCACTTTATTGCTTATAATTATTATCAGACTTGTTGTGTTTAGGGATGGTGGTTTCGACCTACTGAGTTTTATTCACACCCAATTTGGGGACCGTTAGGTACTTGAGTAGATTACATGGATGCATGTTTGGACAAGGTAAAGAGACTTTATTGTTGATTTTTTTGTTTCTTGCTGGATGGGATGGATTTTGGAGATGGGTCTGAAATGGGGATCGGGACCAAAGCCTTTTGGGATTATTTAATTTGAGTAGATTATTTCTTTTTATTGGTTTCATTTTTACATTTAGATTAATCTTATCTTGTCATTACATTATTCATCATTATAGGTTCCTCCTTTTATTTTCTTAGCTGTATGATATACTATTTCCACTATTTCTCTATTACTCTAATTTTTATTACTATGGTTTTGTTCCACTATGTTTTACTAGGGGTTATAGTCTCCCCACTATAAATATCACATCCTCCCTACTATTCAATAGCCTCTGGCATATGGGGATGCTTGCTTGACGTCTAATAACCAAATCATTTTGACCATGTGAGAGAGTACCAGATCGGGGGACATTACAAAGTGGTATTAGAGGATCCGCTTGTTATTTTCTATTGCTTTATTTTTTAGAAAAAGTATAAAGAAGACTAGGATCTATTGGGAAATGGTAATGAGCATATTCATTAGAGTACCTAACCCCAATAAGGGGGGAAAATTTGAGTTCCAGGGATGGGATTAATGTTTGTGTTTTTCACTTGTTATAATTGATGTTATTTCACCTTGGTTGATTTACATGTTGTGTGATGTTACTATTTTGTTATGTTATTGTTTATTGATATTTACACTCATGGAATAGTATGATGAGATATGATTACTCATGCATCATGATAGAAACATAGGGATATATATATATATATTGACGTGCACTGTACATGATAGGGACATGTTTATTGCATGTGTTATATACTTTCCAATATGAATTGTGAAATAATATTTCTATTATATTTGATAAATGGAATGAAATAAACTATTATATCATAATAAAACACTTATAGTCCATGGTTAGAGATACCCAGAGTATTGGTTCTCTACTGTCATCACCTCTTGAGGTTGACATTATTTTTAGCCAAATCTTATAGGAGTGTATTTTTCATGTAGATAAACTGACACCTCATCATCTATGAGTTGAGTTCTAAGAGAGTGGATATCAGTTATCTCCTAATGTAGAGGAACTGAAGCTTCCTATAGATCTTGAGGATCAAATTGGTGTTCATAATCACAATAACTTTTAACGGCTCATACAATCCATAGAAAAAGAGACTATTTTCATCATGCCTTTGATGTATGAGTTGATGAGAGAGATTCAAATACTACATCCACCTATGTTCACTGGGCAGGGAGGCTCCCAGGTAGCTGAGCTCTATATTGAGTCAATCTATACAATCATCAAGCATTTTGAGACACCCACAGATAGGAGGGAAAATCTTGTTGTGTATATTCTCAGTGGACCTACCAAACATTGGTGGGATATTCTAGAGAAGGATGGGAAAGAGGAGGAGTTATCTTGGAAGGAATTAGAGGTGAATTTATTGAGACATTTCTATCTATAAATTTTGTGGGATGAGAAGGATCATTAGTTCATGCATCTGATAGAGGATAGAATATTAGTAATGGACTATGTTGAATATTTCACCAACCATCAATGCTTTGTGCCATATTTTTCTATAGATGATA
The DNA here is from genome assembly GCA_963277665.1 of Viscum album. Classification (NCBI taxonomy): domain Eukaryota; kingdom Viridiplantae; phylum Streptophyta; class Magnoliopsida; order Santalales; family Viscaceae; genus Viscum; species Viscum album. The sequence continues at coordinate 982,287,831 of OY728148.1, read as the reverse complement.
TCCCTAGGGAGAAACATTTTCAAGATGCTATTCACTATGAGGTTAGGTCATAGGTGAATGTTTTTAGTCTGAGTATCTTTTTAGATTTTATGAATCATGAACTCATCATAGTAAAGAATCTGAGAGAGGACCCAAGAGGTATCCAGGTTATTTCCACAGGGTAAACTATGATCACTTATTTTGGTGGAAAGAAGTGATTCTATGAAATTTTCTTTCACGGAAATGACATAAAGGCCAGATGAGGTAGTGGAAATACATCTTATGGTCATATTCCATTGTAGTGCATCAATATAGAATGTTAAACAACATGAAACATTAGTTTTCATACACAACATTGGAGTGCCATGTTTGCGGCAGGATGGGCCATCATCATAAGTTTTTTTGGAACTTCTCATAGTATAGTACTGTTAGGGGTGTAAGATAGTTACTAAATTCTAGTAAGGACTCAACTACTCTTCATAAGATAGGTAGATAGTGTTCTATAGTATGTTTAGGTTGAGGTGGGAGATGTGGTACCCCATTGTAATGAAATAATGTTTATTAGTAAAATTTATTTCTTGAATAAATTATTGTTGTATTATATTATATATTATACAGATAAAAATATAGAGAAACCAATAAAAACTATATTAATAAATATTTTTACATTAATCACCAATGAAACCAATAAAATTTCCAAACATTACAACAGGACAAAAAGTATAAAATAGAAAAGCTAAAATGAAAAAATATGGATCGATGTAATCTACTAGAATTATTGGCCCCACTACCAACACTATATAAAAGAATCAAAATAATAGTAAACCAATAAAAATTATTTAATATGGAAATATAGAACCTTGAGAGGAATTGATTTTAATATTTATTTAAATAATTGAGTGGTACATATATAAGGTAATGTGCCTGTTGGAATAGTAATGGGACCTTTGGAATAGTAACATGATCGTTGGGAATAGTAACCTGACCATTGGAATTGTTCTTTTACCAAAAAATAATAAATTATGATATAAATAACAATTTTCATGATTAATTTATGTAAATAAAAATATTATAATTCAATAAAATAAATATCATGATTAAACACCTCAAATATAATAAAGCATATTTTTAATAAACTGTATTTTAATGTATTTTATAAAAATAATTAGTTTCATTTTAAAATTTATATTTCACCTATTTTAGATATTTATTTTTATTAAATTAATATCATTTTTTAAATGATCATTTTAAAATTTTCCAAGGGTGATTTTTTGGTAATTTTCTGAAATACATCAATTTTTAGGTGAATAGTAAAAATATAGTTTTTCACATAATCGATGTATCTTAAATTACATCATTCATGATGTAATAATGACATAATCCTTTATAGAAATTTATTTTCAGCCATTGTATATTTAATTTCATTAATGAGTTATTAAAATACAATAAAATTAATTTTAAAACCTAAAAATCACTTTCTAAAACCTAAATTCAAAAGTGGCTCATTAAAAGATCAAATATTTTCTTCACATTTCTTTTTCATAAGTTAATAACTAGAATTATAAAGGGGATTCAAAGTATTCAACCCATTATATTATATTTATATATGATTTATTTGGTTAAAAATTCACTATTACATGTTTTTCCTTTGATATATTATTTTCATAAATATTTTATTCTAAAAATACTCATCTCTTAAAGTATAAATAATCCTTGTCCCTTCCCTTGGAAACAACCTCCTCTCAATCATTACAATGTATACTATCTTCCCAAATACTCCCTCTAAATCCCCTTACATTACTTAGGGCCATTTTGGAGTAATCCAACTCTAATAACCATGGGTGTTATAGCGTCTTACAATAGAACTACATTAAGGAGAGAGTAAGTCTCTATTAACATTTCCCTTTTTCCATATTCTCTTTCTTATTTTAACCCATTGATTTAAAAACCATATACTATAAAACTAATTATTAAATAATTTAAAATTATATTATTTATGTTAACATGCTGTAATTGTTATATTTATGACAAAAATAAATGCAATATTTCTCTTTCCCTCTCTTTTAACAACGTCCCATTAAAGGGTGATTAACCACCTTTAGAGACATTTCAAAGACAATTATTATTACCACCATCATGGGTGGTTATTATTAATTATATATAATATAAAAATAATTAATTACATTTATTATAATCTAACAGATTTAATCATACTTTCCTATAAATGACTCTGAATGGAAAATGAGAAATCAATGTGAAACAAGAAATTTTTAGGAAAATCATGATATCAAAACACTTAAATTTCATCAATAGAAATTAATAAATATAATAAAATGATAATAATTAATAAATAATTGTATATATGGATATAATTAACATATTTATTAGTATTTTAATAAATATATGTTTATTATTCAAGAGGCGCAAAAGTGACGAAATAATGAAGGAATTAAGGTAAGGGGATTCTTGAACCCAACTCTTTTTAATCGGGTTATCCATATTTAATGACATATTGGGAATAAATAGTCCACTAATGTTCCTTAAATATAATTTCATTATTCCTCCCTCTATTTTTTTGGGTTATACATGTTTTTTATTTGATTTAATAGAAAATGCAATGATTTTCCAAAATATATCTTCTTTCCAAAACACATATTTGACTCCTCTTGAGTTGTTTATTCTTAACTAATGAATAATGATTCTTATAGAAAATATATTTTTCAATTTTTCATTATGGAACCCAATTTTTTTTTATGAAATCATAATTTTTTATATCATCATGAAACCCATTCCTTTCCATGGGTTATTTCATGAAATGATCGTTACACATTCTATGTGACATGAATGATTATGTAAATATTATGATGTGATGACTAGACCAAAATTATATAGCCCTCCAATGCCTTGGGTAATGTTTTGTATCTCATAAGATAATTTTTATTATATTTGATCATGATGTTAGATTTTTTTACAGTGATGATGTTATGATTATTATCATATGTTATGTGTTAACATGATTCTAGATTTATTCACAACTATATGTGGAATTTGACCACAATGACATGATGTTTAATTTTTATGCATTTCCATATTTTATGAATTTATCAAATATTTACCTCATGATATTGACAATGATCCTAGGATTATTATATGGTGATTATGCTCACCCATGTTATATTGATTCAAGTTCCTTATTCATCCTATTACAGGGCTTTTGTCTTACCCCTTTCATTGATGTTTATCCTTAGGAAATTGCTTGTACAAAGGGTAATGTGAGATTTTAGAAGGATAATGAAGAAGGATTTAAATAAAATTTTATGTTTTATTATGTATAAGTTATTTATGAGACTAATTTTCCTAAGACATAAACCTTTGGATCATAGATTTGTAACTCTAATATGTTGTTTATCATTAAAAGGAAGTAATAGTTATGTATGAAAAATTAAGGTCACTATAGTTGGTATCTAAGAATGGTTTAGTTAATTTGGGAATTATAATTATAAAAAAAGAGTAAAAACCATTAGTATAAGTCTATGTATAGGTCAAACGTCCTAGAAGACTATTTTTAGAAAATTATAGACATAGGGATCCCATAAGATATTCCTTTAGTGTTAATTTTAAAAAAAATTACTCATTATTTATTGACTTATGTTTTGTTCTAACATTTTTTATTCAAGAAAATGATCGAAAATAGGAGAAACTAGGCCTAAAACCTATGTGAGTGACAATGAAACAATTATATAAATTAGATCCCCAATTTTATAGGTGTTTGTGTTCAAAACATTATGGAATTGATTACATAGTTGTCTCGAGATATGAATAATAACATAAACTATGTGGAATTTCCATATTCACCTAAGAAGGATCAATTATCCATTGAGTCCTTAATGCAATAATGACGATAGATTTTTAGTGGAAATTCCAATCCACTTGATGTGGAATAGTGGGTAACTCAATAAAGATGATCTTTTCTATGATCCATTTCTCTAAGAAAGAGATGGTGAATCTTTCGATTTATCATTTATATAGTGAAGCTATTCAATAGAAGGAATTGATAAAGTAAAAAAATACAAATGTTTAAATGGAAGAGATGGAGTGGGAATAATTTAAGAAAAATATTTCTTACAATGCATTTCCCTTGAACTCTTCAAAAAATAGATTCAATGAGAATTTATATAGCTATAGAAAAAGGAAGGTGAAGTAGCCACACCTTATAATGAAAACATAATAGGGTTTTAAATGTATTCCATTGGTTTTTTATCAATAATAACAGAAAAATAGATATGTTCATTATTTTTTTCAAAATACACCTTAGAAATGATCTATAAATATAAGAATTTGGGATTTTTGAAGATGTGGTTAAATGTGCTCCTAATTAGATATGGAGTTCAAATAATGGTCCCATGGTTATGGAGATAATAAGAGAATAATGGGGTTTCAAGATTATGGGTCAAATGACAAAGAGGAAATATGATACAACTACCCACATGTCAAAAATGTGGTAAGAAGCATCATGTTTTTGCCTCAAAGGTATGAGGAAATTCATCAAATGTGGGAGAGAAGGACACCAAGATAATGAATATTGAAGATACAAGAAGAAGCTGACCAACATGATAGAGGAAAGGAAGGAACATCCAAATGCACCACCCATGGTTCAATGCTTCAAATATAGGGACCATGGGTGTTATGCAAGCAAGTTCATTAAACCACATGTCCTTGAGGGAAGCCAATGTCAGCAATCACCAAATTCAAAGGAGTAAGGGAAATATTATATCATCACTAATAATGAAGTGGAGTGTAAAAATGAATTCATACAATGTATGATTCCTATTCACTAAATAATAGAATAGTTATTATTTGATTCTAGTTCTACTTATTCCTTTAAATCCTAAATGTTTTCCAGAACTATAGAATTGAATCCCTGATATCTTTAAGTGGAGATATCCATAAAAAACATAGTGTTGTAATCATTACGACCCATGTGTTGGAATCTTCTCCTATCATCATACCTGGGATGATTCATCTTGAAAATATTATTATATTTCCCTTGTTGAAATTTTATTCAATATTAGACATGTATTGCCTTTCATTATCTATAGAAGAATTCAACTATTGGAAAAAATATATTTTTTTATTCTGGACCATCCGATGATCCTCTAAAAATTCATGGAATATCATAATCTTCTTTGGAAAATCCATCAAAAGTGTGGGTGTTGATACCCTGTAGAGAAGCATACCTTTAACAAATGGTTGAGTCAAAAGAAGGTATTAACCTGGAGGAAATGTCCTTTATTAGGGAATACATTAATGTATTTCTCAAAGAGTTACTTGGAATCCGCTGATCGTGAGGTAGAGTTCTCAATAGATCTCATACCCAGAGCCACTCCTATCTCAAAATTCCCATATAGGATGGAATTGATTGAAATACAGGAGTTATATAAGTATCTACAAGAGCATTTTGAAAAATCGTTCATATTCCCTAGTACATCACCTAGGGGTGCACCAATGTTCTTTGACAAGAAGAAAGATAGATCAAAACAGGTGTATATCAACTACCAAGACATCAAATAGATCACTATAAATAAAAATTATCCACAACCAAGGTTGGATGACTTTTTCATTCAACTATGAAGAGTGAAATAATTCTCAAAGGTGTATCTTTTTTATGGATATCATCAACTAAAGTTGAAGAAGGAATATATTCAAAATACTTCTTTCCTTACAAGGTATGGGCACTATGAGTTAATAGTAATTCCCTTTATACTTACTAATTTTCCTACAATGTTTATGAATTTGATGAATATATTCTATAGAGACCACCTCAACAAATTTTTTGTAGTGTTTATCGATTATATTCTAATTTATTCCAAGATTAATTAGGAACATGAAGATAATCTAATGATTGTGTTGGTGATATTAAGAAAGAAGAAAAAGTATTCTATGTTCAAAAAGTACGACTTTTGGATGCAATAAGTCACATTATTGGGTAATGTGATCACAAGTGATAGAATTTATGTGGACCCTTCAAATACAAAAGAAATTGAAGAATAACCTAGACCCACTAGTGTCATAGAAATCTATAGTTTTATAGATTTTCTGGTTACTATTTACATTTTGTGATAAATTTATCATTATTTTTTAGCGAACTAAATAATTTACCACAAAATGGGGTAAAATATTTATGGATGAAAGATATGAGGAATGATTTAAGAAGAACAAGAAGAGGCTAATCACTGTTCTTGTACTGTAATTTCCCAGTGAAGATAATTCTATCACTGAGAGGGTGAGAGAGTGAATCAGTGATATATTTTTCTTTTATATTTCCTTAATTATGTAATAACCTTAGAATCCTATTAAATATTTCTTTACCTATTGAAAAAAAAACACACATCTATAGGAACACATGAATTTATAAGTATCACTATTCAACATGAATAGCTACATCCTTTCCATGATTTTGAAATGATCTAATACCACACAATTTGGTATAAATTAATCCTTTTGTGTGGAATACAATGAGTAGGATATTCCATTTCACTCATGTAGCACTATATAAAAAAATCAATAGTGATTGTGATCCTTCTATAAAAAATAATGAAATACAATGTTTTGTAATAACACATGATATGGTGATTCCTTATCAACTTTCACAAATGTAATATTATAAAAATAATTGTTAAATTTCTTACCTAGAAGTTGGTAAGAACTTTTATAAACTTTGTTACAAAACTCAGTCTGATTTCTCAATCCAATTATCCCAGTCCGATTATCCCAGTATTATTTATCAATATGAAAAATATATGACTTTTTCAGAATACGGTTGAGAAAATTTTGAACCACTTCTTCTTCAATCCAAACATCCCAATATCATTTTTGCAGTGTGATGATTCAGCCCAATACGATGACTAGATGAATACAACAAAACAAAATATGGAAACAGCTTCTTCTCTCTAGAGCTATGTCTTCTCTATTTTTCTATGTGAATAGTACATTTGTCAAAAGTAAAAATTACTTTCCCTTTTATACTCACGTAAAACATGGTTTGGGTGGGATTCCTAATAAATTTCTCACTCAATCAAATTTTATGAATCTACATGTTCCTTTGAATTTTGGGTTCATGTTAACTTCATAATCTCTTCTGAATACTTATTTATCATTCTCAAATCCTCTCACAACATTAACTCAACTTTATAATTTCAGTAAACACCATTATAATTCTGATTTCCTAACTCAATTTGTTCTTAAAACCTGTTCATTATGATGAATACAAATTTAAAAAAATATATTATTCTTCATCTCTTCTCTTGACCAACATGAATTGTAAACAAAGTAATTCAAACTATTTTAAATGGTTATCTAAATTATTGATATTGCCATTAATTTCTTCTTCATATTGGCCACCATATAATTTTCCTTTTCTTTTCATTCATCAGTTCAAAAAAATTATTCCTTCGATGATTATTAGGGCATACCGAGTAAGGACCAGTATCACCAGCTTCAACATCATCAAATTAGTTCTCTTCTGAATATGATACCAATCAATTTTTATAACAAACAATTCTTCCTCTAATTAATATGATGACATACTGAATTCAATGGATCATCATTAGTAGCTTATTTATTTTTTTGAATATGATTCTCAAAAACATCATTCTTCAAGGATTTAAATCTTCTTGATTTTGGCCTTACTGAAAACTTGAACCGTTATTACGACTATCCTACCATGCCTTTAAACAAATCTGTATCCAGAAATATCATTATAATGATCTTTATACCAGAACGATTAAAATACATAAACTTTATTCTTTTATAAACTTTTAACAAGTATCATGACTTTCATTATAGCTTTTATTACTTTGAAGATCAACTTTAGCATCATCTGACTTACCAAGTAAAGTGTTGCAACTTCCCTATCATTCATAAACAAATTTATTTCCTACTCATCATGAATATGATTGGCATGATAACAATCAGACGGAATATTATTGGAATAATATTTTTCTCCCATTTCATTCATCAAGAATTCATCAGAAGTTTTACAAATTACTTATGATTTATGAGAACTCCAAGATCAGAAAAGAAACATAACATTTTCATCAAAGTTAGGCAGACTCAAATTATTCCCTATTATAATCAAACATTTCATTACAAACTTTGGCTGAGTTCTATGATCCTATTCCTCTAGAAAACATATTCCCAATGTGATGGAATTTCATAACCACTGTGAGTGTAATTTTATTGAATATGATGGTCAGTCCAATTTTTATCAATTAAAAAGTGAGGTGATTTATTTTCTTCTTAAACTCCATTGGAAACAAATAAAAATACCAGAATATGATATTCATCTTTATCTTCTTAGTCCTAACAATCTCCCACTTTGGATTTTTTTTTCAACCAAGGTTGATAAATCTCATAAATTTTTTATCCTCAAGAAATGTATTAATTATCAATAATTATAAGACTACGTGTACTAAATCATTGTAGGAGACTAGAATTATTGACGTAAAATTCATGATGTCCAAAAGTAGTGATTATGTGAAATTTCCTCATCTTTTCTTCCTCACATTTTAAACCTCCTTATAATACAAAAAATTGTTTCCAACAAACAATTTGAATAGTTCACACACTTACAAAGAAAAACTCACAATTTACCCACAACTCTCTCTATTTACATGCTACCATAATGATAGATTTATAAATCAATTCCACCTTTCAAAACTCTTTCCAAAGATAAGATGAGAGAGTGAACAAAAATACATACCTCAACCTTGATGAGAATGAGGTTAGATGACCTTTTTCAAGCTCAATTTAGAGAATAATTCCTTGGGTAACGGTTTTGTGAAAATGTCAGCAGCTTCTTCCGATTTAGAAACACACACCAATATCAACTCATTATTCTACACATGATATTTGATGAAATAATTGTTGATGTCATATGTTTTTAATGAGAATTTTTTAATGGATTCTGGGAAAGGTTGATTTTACGTTGATTATCACAACACAAGATAAAGGGTAACTTCAATTCAAAAAGTTAGAATTCTAACATATTCTTCATCCACATAAGTTGGGTAGCAGATTGTGTAGCATAAAAATATTCAGATTCAATTTTAATGAGAGTTACTGAATTCTATTTCATTATATTCCAAAAAACAAAACTTTTACATATAAATAAAACTCCACCTGATGTGTATCTTCTATCATCAACATTTAGTGCCCAATCAACATTTGAATAACCCAAAAAATCAATACTTTCTATGCTATCATACCTGATTTGGAAAAATTTTGGGCCTTTTATGTATTTGGGGATTCTTTTTCTAGAAAGTAAATTTGATTATATAGGATCACTATAAAATCATTCACATAAGGTAACATAATAAACAATATTGGGTCCTGAGGTAGTAAAATATAAAAATAATTCCAATCAACTTTGGAAACTCTTTCTGATCAACTTTCTTGTCTTCTCTATCTTTACTCTACATTGTTCCCACTGATATTGAAGTGTAAACTGGTTTCGAATTTTCTATACTGAACTTTTTAAGAATCTATTTAGCATACTTTTCATGGGAATGAAAAATGTGTTTCTTCTTTTATAAAATTTTTAACCCAATAAAGTATTTCATTTCTCCAAACATGGAAATCTCAAACAACTTATTCATTTATTTAGAAAACATTTCACAAGATCATTCATTATTCCTAGTAAAGATAATGTCATTAATATAAACAATTATGATAAAGGAAAACTCTTGAATCTCTTTTTTCTAAATATTGTTATCAACTCTTCCTTTCTTAATACTCATATTCCTTAATAAAGTATCCAGTTTGGAATACTATTCCCTCATAGATTTCTTTAGTGCATACAAGGATTTATAAAATATGCACTTATAAATTTCCTCTTTCCCAACAACAAATCCACAAGGTTGTTCAATGTAAACTTCTTCATTAAGATCAAAATTTATAATTGGAGACTTAAATCCATTTGAAATTTTTTTTAACTCCATTGTATAGAAATATCAAGAGAAGTTGTGATTGTTTCTAACCTTTCCACAAGAGAAACAATTTCATCAAAATCAACACCTTCAATTTTAGAGTAACCTTTACATACTAATCATTCATTTTTTTATCACTTCACCTTATTCATTCATTTTGTTCTGGTAAACCCACTTTGTACCAATAATATTTTTGTTATCTTGATTACGTACGAGTTACTATGAATCAATCTTTTTTATCTGGTCTGACTCTTTATTCATGGACTGAACCAATTCTAGATACTCAAAATCATATTCCACATCATTCGGCCATATTTTTGAATACAAATAAGTATGTGTAATAGAATTTATTGTTCTTATTGTTTGAACCTTTTTATGTTGATCGACAATAATGTTATGAGTTTCCACTAGCTTCCTTATATTGGGATGTGATTTAAGAGATTCTTCTTCATCAGTTGAAATAGTTGAGTCTGATTCTTGTTTTCTGAGTAGGATTACAATTGGTCGTGTCCTTATAAAAATTTCGAAAAAAAATTCTTAATCCTGCTCAGCATCCTTATCTGTTTGATTATATTTATCCTTAATAAAGTTTTCAATAACATTAAAATTATTAGAATAAAAAATTCTTTCTATTTCTTTTTTGAAACAGCTATATCCTTTTCCTTCTAGAGCATAACCAAGAAAAATTCCATCTTCACCTTTCTGGTCAAACTTTCCTAGATTTCCACCTTTCTTCTTTATTATGCATGGACTCTAGAAAACTCATAAGAGTTTGAAACAAGTAGTTTTTCTATAAATTGTTTTTATAGAGTCATATAAAAACATGGCCTATAGAAACATTAGTTTTGAATATAAACAACAGTACTCGTGGGTTTTATCCAATATGAATGAGAAAGACCTTGTTCATGTAACATAGTTCTCCCCATTTCCACCAAACATATATTCTTCAATTCATCAACCCCATTTTTTTGATGTGTGTATAGGGAACAATACTCTTGAAAAATTCCATTATTCTTAGGATAAATTTCAAATTATTCATTCTTATACTCATCACCATTATTAGTTGTCATCTTTTTCATTGAATACTCACTTTTCTTCTTAGATTTTCTCCTAAAACCTTTAAACATTCTCAGAGCATATGATTTAGGTTTCATATTTCTAACAAAAGTAATGTGATTTTATTCATCAATGAAAGTGGTGATGTAATTATCATCATTTTTTTATTGTTTTATCATGGGTCCATTGATGTCGGAATGAATAAGTTCCAAGGGTTGTTTTGAACAAATCTCAACATTATTATACGCAGACATTGTAATTTTTCCCGTATGAAAAATAGTGCAACAAAAATCTCTTATTAATTAAAAATCCAGAATATCTTGAGCACAATATCACTTTCATGACTTACTATTTTCTATTTGGAACATGTTTCCCATCATTTTATGCCATAATAAATTTTCTTCTACCATACCCATGTAACAAGAGTTTTTTACCTCACAAACTTGAAATAAGTTTCCCTTTGTGTGTTGGCCTCTTGTAACTATCTTTTCATCCTTATTAATTTTCACAAAAAATAAATCTTTCCCGAAGGTAACTTTTTTACCTTCATCACACAATTGTGAAAAACTCAACAAGTTATGTTTCAACTCATCAATATATAAATATTTCTTAGATTTAAACTTTTCTTTCCCAATGATAGATGATCCAACACCTTTGATTATTATTATTTCATCCTTGTTGAATGTCATAGTTTCCTCTTTGAAGTCTTTTAAATTATTCAAATAAATTAAATCTTCTTTCATGTTTGAGGAACACCTGCTATCAGGAATCCATGGTCGTTCACCATTAAATTATTTGAGGGTAGTTTTAATAACAAAAGATTTTTATTTCTTCACCTATGGCTTCTGAGAAATGTTAAGAAAATTATATTGTGTTGTAACAAAAAAATTAAACCCCTAGCAAGATTACCGGATTTTTCACATCTTTCACAAATAGTTTCTTGGTGTTGGAACCTATTTTTTATTTTTACACCATCATTATTAGGTTTCTTTAGAACTTCTTTTTCATACTTATTCTTTTGAGAAGATTGACTCACCCAAAACCAATGAATTTCATAACCTATGGAAAGGTAGTAATGTTGTTAGTTGAACCAACACATATTTGTTTTATTTATGATTCTATAAGAATACCAGTAGTAACCACAGAATGAATATTTTTCTCTATAGATTCCATACTGACTGGATTTATGAATATGTTTCTTAGAAACATTCTTATCTGAATTTTGTTGACCACCAACTTTTCTGTTATCAATAAAAATATTTTTTTAGCTTATTTCTCCTTTTATCTTTGTCATAAATAGAAATAATAGAAACATTTACATATTCATTATTTTTAGAAACATTTATAGATTCAGGTTTTTCAAAAACGTATAAATTTTCAACTTTCTTAATCTTAGCCACATACATAAATTTATAAGCTTTCTTATTTCCAGAAATAATTCTATCTTTCCTATCTACTTTTGATGGTTAATTTTTTTATAATTATCATGTACTTCCTTATGAAAACATTCACCAACTTCATATATAAATTTTTTGGAAAATATAATTTTATTTTCATCTTTACAATGTTTTTACTGGACAAGTTCTTACTATTATTTTTATACCATTAACATCAATTCCAGATTTTCATTATGATTATTTTCATCATTAAGATTTTTTTCAAATCACTAATATCTAGTTGCATATTTTTCTTCTCAACTAAAAAAATTTAATGAATTGTTTATGCAGAACATTCATCTTTAAACTTTTTTTTTGTCTTTCAAGACTTTTAATATTTCTCAAATATATTTCAAATCTTATTTTAAAATAAATTTAAGTTGAGTTTCTTCTTAATCAGAACTACTAATTCTGAATACTTCGTTATTAATAATTATACTAATAGTATTCTTACCAACATGCTCAGTAGAATATTTGGATTTAGCTTTATTATATTCTTAATATTTATCTTTAGATAAGAAAATACCCCTTTTATATTTGGATAATTTTTTACCCTTCTCTATGGAATAAAATTTTCCTTTCCACCCTGTTTCATCGATGACCTTATTGGCCTTATTTCTTCTTCTTCGCCATCTTTTTATTTATTTCATTGTGGAAATTTTTTTGTAATGTGCCTAATGAATCCATATTTAAAACATTTCAAGGGAAAATTACCTTTATATTTTCCTCTACCTCTTCTCACATTTTTATAAAAAATGATAAAATATCATCATTATTTTTACATACCTCATTTTCAGAATCAAAATAACCACCTTCTTCTTCAGTAATAATATTCTTTGTATTCTCTTTCTTCGCAATATTAAACGAAATTTCTCTATAAAATTTTATTTTTATATAATTATACCTTATTATTATATAAGTGATGAGAGTTCTATGAAAATCATTTATAGAAAATAGTTTATGATATCTAACTTATAATTAAAAATTTTTTGCATAAAACTTGTCGGGAATAATTCTTAATATCTTTTCAATAACTATAGAATCCTCGAACATTTAACTAAGAATTTTGATAATGTTGTTGATGCTATTTAAAATGGTAAATAAGTCCCAATAGATTCATACCCACCCATTTTGAAGTCATCATACTTCAACCTCTAGATTTTTAATTTTTCTTCTTCACTTTTGCATTGCCTTCATATATGTTTTTCAGCTTATCCCATATACCTTTAGCTATGGAAACACCCTTCACACATAAAAATTAACTTTTAGAAAGTAATTATAGTAAATAATTCTTGTCCCTTCCATCACTCTGTAGATTTTTCTTATAAATAGATTATAATGAACTTTATCATCAACAAGAGGAAATACATATTTTTCTTCTTCAAGAAAATCATATCTAATACACATAAGATGGAAAAACGTTATATCTTTCCATATATGATGATTTTTACCATCGAAAACCAGGATTCCTTTATTGTTGACACAATTCAATATATCTATCAACTTCTCTTCAAATATTTAACAATAAATAAATGAAGGGAACTGATCTCTGATACTAATTGTAACTGCCCAGTCAAGATAATTGTATCATTGAGAGGGGGAGGGGTGAATTAGTGATATATTTTTTGTTTATATTTCCTTATTTATTAAAAGAAAATCCTCCTGTTAAATATTTTTTTCCCATTGAAAATAATTAAAACCCAAATCAATAAGAACACATGAATTTATAAGTTTTATTATTCAACAATAATATCTACATCCTTGGTATTGTTTGAAAATGATCTAATACCACACAATCCACTAGAATACAATCATTTTTTTGGAATACATTGAGTAGGATATGTCGTTTCACTTGTGTTTCACTATGTAAAAGATTCAATAGTGCATATTATCCTTCTAGAAAAAATGATGTAATACTAATTTTTGTAACAAAACAAGTTATAATGCTTCTTTAACAATATTCATAAATGTGTTCGTTTTTATAAAAAAAATATTTACTGTCTTACCTAGAAGATGGTAAGAACTTTTATGACATTGTTATAAAACTCAGTCTGATTCTCCTAGTCTAATTTATCAATAAGAAAATTATATAACATTGTTAGAATATATTTGAGAAAATTCTGAACCATTTCTTCTTCAATCTAGAAATCCAAATACAATTTTTCCAGTCTGATGATTCATCCCAATATGATGACCAGTTGAATACAATCTTGTCTCTTCTCATATACTTCTTCTATATGAAATATTTCTTCAAAAAAAATTCAATTATGAAACCTCTTATTCTATATAAATCTCTACCTTTTCTCTTATTCAACATGAATAGTACATATAACATAAATTACAAAGTAATTTCGATTTTATACTCACCCAAAAAATGGTTTGGGTGGGATTCCTGAAAATTTTTCCTCTCAATTACATTTTACGAATCTATATGGTCCTTTGAATTTTAAGTGCATTTTTCCTTCATAATCTCTTCTCAACACTTCTTGAACCATCGTGAATCTTAAAATAGATTTATCTATACATTATACTTTCTTTAAAAACATTAGTCTAACAATAATTTCCCATTATGCTTTTTCATTATGATCTGCCTCATTACAATGAAGACAAATGTAAAATAATATATTCTTCTTTATCTCTTATCATGACGCACATGAATGATAAAAAATGTAATTAAACCTATTTTAAATGTTTGACTAAATTATTGATAAATATCTGAATTTATTCTTTAAATTGGCCACCACATACTTTTCATTTTCCTTACATTCATCAGTTTCAAACAATTCTTCCTCTGATGATTATGATGGCATTCTAATTCTGATGGACTGGTATCAGTAGCTTCAACTTCGACAACTTCTTTCCCTTCTAAATATGATACCGATCAATTTTTATCGCAGAAAATTCAACCTTTGATGAATATGATGACATACTAAATTGAATGGATCAACATTAAGAGCTTATTTCTTTTTTGAATATGATGCTCACTAACTTCTTTCTTTTAGGATTTAAATCTTTTTGGCATTTAGTTTAACTAAAAACTAGCACCTTCATTACGATCATCCTCCTATGTTATTAAACTATCATTTATCCAGAAATGTCATTATGAGGATCTTGAGACTAGAATGATTCAAATTCATCAAATTTATTCTTTCATAAACTTTCATTTTGTACCCTTAATTCCTTCATGACATTGATTTTGTTGAATACCAGCTTCATCATCATATAACCTACCAAGTAAAGTGTTTCTACTAACCTATAATTTATCAACATCTTTCATTCCTTCTCAAACTGAATATGATTGGTATGATTATGATCAAACTGAATATGATTGGTAGAATCTTTTTCTTCACATTATTTCATCAATCATTCGTCACTAGTTTTATAACATAATAATTATTTATGAGAAATCCAAGATCAGAAAAGCATCATTATATTTTCATCGAAGTCAGGAAGCCTTTGATTTTTCCCCATTACAATTAAACCGTTCATTCTTGCCTTAGGGTGAGTATAATGATCCACTTCATATTGAAAACATATTCCTAATACAATGGACTTTCGTAACCATTGTGAGTCTTATGTTCTTGAATACGATGGCCAGTCGGATTTTCACCAAATAAAAAGATAGGTGATATATTTTCTTCTTAAACATCCTTGAAAACAAAAAATAGTACCTAAATATGATAGTCATCCTTATCATCTTGGTATTAACATGTACTCACACTACCAATAAGTGGAGAACGTTTTGTGATATATAGTGATGATTCAAAGTAAATATTTGGTAGTCTGCTCATGTAGAATGATAATGTTATATCCTATTCCCCATGATAGTTAAAAATCCATGAGAAGAACTACCCGGAACATGATCAAGAGTTAGAAGATATGATCTTCGCTCTAAATATTTGGTCTCACTATCTTTATGGTGAGAAATTTGTCATATATACCGATCTTAAGATTTTAATGTATATATTCACATAGAAGTATACCAATATGCATCAAGGAAAATGGATTGATCTAGTCATGGGCTACGATTTCTCTATTCACTATAATCTGAGAAAGGAGAATAAGGTAGATGATGCTATTAATAGAAGAAAACATGCTACTATATCCATGATGGAAATTGAGAGAGACCTTATCTTTTTATATATGAAAAGTATATATCGTCAAATAATAACGATATGGAATACATTCTACCTCTCCCAAAGGATTTTCCAACCATCTATCTAAGAGAAGATGAAGGAGAAATAGAGGGATAATCTGGAGGTAAAAAAAGTTGAAATAAATAAAGTAAGGGGAGCTATATGAGTTCCAAATTGATGAGGATGGTGTAATTTAGTTTTTAATGAGGCTTTTTGTTCCTTCATCACCCGAGATAAAGACCATGATATTGTATAATGCACATAGCCTATATTTCTACACCACCCCAAAAGTACCAATATGTACCATGATCATTGATAACACTTTTGATGGTACTACATGAAGAAATAGATTACGGAGTATATATTACGGTGTTTGGTATGCCATCACGTTAAATTATAGTGAAAAAATTCCAAAGGGATGATGAAACCATTTTTTATAACCATGTGGAAATGGGTGAATATCACCATGGGCTTTATCACCAGTTTCCCAAAAACATCCACATAAAAAATACAATATTGTTTGTGGTGTATTGACTAACCAAGACTGATCACTTTATCACTATTTTGGATGATTTCCACTTAAAAAAATTTCCAAGTAATATGTGAAGGAAATGGTGAGGTTTTCATGGGGTTCCACTTTCGATCATATTTGATTGTGATCCATGGTTCACCTATAAATTCTATATGATCATTCAATAATATTTTAGTACTAAATTAAATTTTAGCAAGACATATCACCCCCAAACAGATAGAAAATCTAATGGGACTATTCAAACACTTTAGGAAATTCTATGATCACACTTCATGGAATTTAAAGGAGGATGTGATCAACATATCCAATTGGTTGAGTTCTCATATAAAAACAACTTCCACTCAAGTATTTAAATGTATATATATGAATCTTTAAATATAAAGAAATGTAGAACTTGAAATTTTTTGGGATGAAGTTGTGGAATGAAAGATACATGGACCTAATCTTGGTAAAGTGATGAAAAAGAAGTTTCAATCCATAGAAAACATATAAAAGCTACCTAGAGTATGTAAAATATCTATACTAACTACTACCAAAGGGAAATTGATTTTGATGTTAGAGAAAAAAGTTTTCCTTTGAATATAACCATGGAAAAGAGTCATACTCTTTGTAAAGAATGGGATATTTTAGCCCGAGGAATATTGGCCACTTTGAGATCCTTAATCGCATAGGATTAGTGACATATCAAATTTCATTTCCACAAAGTATGGCTCAAGTTCATGATTTTTCCAAAACCATTTTTATGGAAATAATTAAGCCATTAATCTTTTATTATTGAGTTTGTTTGGTTTTTTATGACTTTTTGTTAGGTATAAATGTGGGTAAACCTAAATTGTTTTCAAAATACCAACTGATTCCTTTTCCTCCATTATAAAGTGTCACAACCTCTCCTCATTCCTCACACCTCTCAAACCAATTAGTTTCAACCAATAAATGCCCATATTGATTCCCAAAATCCCTACCCTATACCTTGAATCTTCACTTTGGTTAGAAATCCTTTAAAGTAATCTTTTTGGTACAATCCAAAAGTAGTTATCGGATTAAGAGGTAACACCTTCACTCATGATTTTTAGTTTTATTTCAATTACCCAACCCCTCATATCTTATTATTTGATTCATGTATAAAAAATAATATCATAAATCTAATAGTATGTTTTATTCTATGGGTAATACATATACTAACACATACTTATATTTAATGGGTAATGAATATATTATGTCTGTGTATAGTGAAATACTGCCTCACAAAACGACGATTGTTCATTTTACTTTACCAACATTCATAGTTGGCCATTATGATGGAAAATATATTTTTATATGATATAAATGATTTTTATTAATTATTTATTCTAATTTAATCCTTTTATATGACACACATTTAATACTTTCCAGTTTTAATTAATACAATAACAACTTTTGAGGAAGTATGGACTACCACCCCCTTAAAGCAATGTGATTGATTCACACGATCCATGGAATGAATAAAATATGATTATAATTAAAAATATGTGAAATAAACAACCTCTATATGATATAAATATAATTATTATTTTTTTGGAAATAAAGTATTTATATCTATATCAATTTCTTTATTACCCTTTCACATAATTAAAAATTTATAACGTTGTTCATAGATGTGTGGGCTACTACCTCATTGACACGATATGATTAATTTATACCACAATAATTATATATATAAGTATATATTATTAAATAATACAGTATTTATGTTAAATTGGTCATTCTGGAAATATTTTGTGTCACTTACCTTCTTTACATAATGATCATGGAAAAATAAGAACGTCACTAATGCGTGTGTATGACCTACCTTCACCCTGATTGTAATGTTGGTTCATTTTTCATAACCATATTTAATAATTTATTTTAAATTTATAATCAATGAATGAATATGATAATTATTTCATTATTATTATTTTGTATATGTCATATAATGACCCCTTTGACAATAGTTGACAAAGAAGTGTTTTTTTACGCACAATCTGAATTTAGTGTAGACAGCCGATGTAAACAGAATTGTTTAAGTAGTTGTATACAACATAGTATAAAGTTAAATAAATGTAATGTTAAACATGAAAAATTTTCTAAATAAATTATAAAATTAACATATGTTTATTATATATGAAGTCAAATGACGTTCACCCAAAATGAAACTCAAGGTAAGGTATTTACATCTCAATTTTTACATCTATGAGATAAATGTCATGTTCACCATTTAATTATTTTGTGTGATGTATCTGCTACCCATTTTGATATATTATATCATTAATTATTTTATCTTTATGGTATTTAGAATATTCATTCAATATTATTCCTTCATCAGGCTTATGATTTAAATTGTTTTAGAGTGTTATGGGACATTTTGGGATGTTTGAAGTTTATTTTCATTATGACTAGTACTAATGATCTTTTGATGGAATTTCCATTCTAGGATATTATATATCCATTCTTCAATAAAACCATTCATTATATTCTAGTTATTCATGACCATTTTCAAGTATTAGTAATATTTTTTCCAATCTTTTGTAATCTAAATTTTTTCGAAAATGTTTTTAAAAAAAATCAACATTATTTCCCTCTTTAGTCAGAGAACCTATTTTCTTCTAAAACCCAATTTTTATTATAAAAACATTCAAAAATCATTTTAAAATTATTTGGTAAATTATTTTTTACCCAATTTTTCTTTTACAAATGTTTTCAAAGGAATCTTCTTATCACATTATGAACAATTCATTTTTTTAACCATTAACAATGAAAAAAGAATGTTCATTTACCTCATAGGATAAGTACAGATTTACCCACCATCATTTATTTGAAGATTCCTTTCCATGTATAAAAAGTTATTTTTTAATGAAAATGTTTTTTAAATTTATTTTCAATGAAAATGTTTTCCAAAATGTTTTTCATAATTAAAGGATATTTTCCTTAAGGATTTTTTTATATATAATTTTATAATTTTTCTATTCATCATCAACAATAGCCATTTATTTTTACTCCACTTGATATTTCATTTTTGATTCAATCCTTAATTTTACTTTAGGTGGCTTATTATTTATTTCTAGAAGGATAGTATTCACATTCAATTCATTGAATCATTTGTTATTCCCCTTGAAATATTCAATATTTTAAGATCATTGAACATTGAATTTCCCCTTAATTATGCATTTCATTGATCGTGAATATTAATATTACCTAAACCATATACCATTTTACATAAAATGTCTACTTTGATATTCTTTTTATTATTTGGGAAAATATTGATAATTTCATATCCTTTATTGAATACAAATATTTGATAAGGAATATTATTTATTTTGATTATTCGATATGAGGAATGATTTGGACAGGAAATGATGGGAGGAGCCTGAAATTTTTATAGATACTCAATGAATCGATGGGTTCTCATGAGAAAAATTAGTTTCACAAATTAGAATTTTTTAAACCTTCTTGTGAAAGGTATTGATGGTATAGGTTTTCATGTGCCTCAAACATGATGTCTATTAAGAAATCATTTCCCTCGTTTAGTTTTACTTATTATTCATCCAAGATATTTTACAACGACATGTCTATGGATACATTTCATTTTCAGTTATTTAGTTATAATGTGTTTCAATTTCTTACCTTTCCAAAATTAATTTTCCTTATGTAGTTATTTCAATGGAATGTGTTTTCAGTTATTACCTTTCCATAATATTTATGAACTTCCTTCTCAGTTTATTGATTATATAGTGAACATACTTCTTAGTTTATTTTTTATATGGAATGTGAGTTCTGTTATTCACCACATCATAATTATTATTCTCATTGATTCATTATTACTTTTGCTATATTTATTCGTTACTGAGAATTTGTGCTCACCCTTTTTATGTTTATTTCCCTAGGAATCCTAGAAGCATACTTTGAAAGATATAAAGTGATTTACTAGATGTATTAGATTTATCCTTGATGATATATACATAGAAAGAATAAAAAATTATGTTTTAATTATTGTATTATTTTCTCATGTATGTTTCTCTTTTACCAAGAATAATAAACTCTCGATCCTTCGGGATTTAATTCCTTGTAATATTTCCAATTTAATAGTAGTAGCCACCGACAATGGGCCTTCTATGGTAAGGTTAATAATTTTGGTATCAAAGGAAGTTTAGAATCATACTTGGGAACTAGATTTAAGAATGAATAGGTTAGATAACATAGACCAAAGTATAATTTGAGGATAAGTATAGTATAAAATCCTAGAATTTTGGTAGGGTAGAGATAATGTGGTTCTTTCTAGCAATACATCCTTGTCTGGATAATAAAATTGTATGTGGTTTTGATACATATGTAGCTAGGATTAATAACTATGACAAGGTATTTTTAACCTAAATTGGGTAACCTGGTATACAAAAACGAGCCTAACTTCTCAACTTCTTTGACATTCCTAGGGGATATATTTAGGATAATTTATATTTTCTATAAAAACCACCATGATGTCAGTTGACAATGAATAACCTTGGCTAAAACTAGTGTGTTTAGATAAAAAATAGGGTATCATGATTTAAAAATCCTATAAATGATATTATGGATTAAATCTAGACTAAGGAAATATCTATACGGAAATAAGTTGATGAAGAATTTATCTATTAGGTTTGTATTGAATTTTTTTTTAAAAGTCAATTTTGTGATTAACATAATTTAAAGTATTTCCATCATATTTATTTTAGGAATTATATTAATTTTTTTTTTGAAAAGGATGACTGATAAGCTGGGTGATAAACAATCAAAATTGGCAAGGCTGCGGGTCTTAAACCCATGACCAATGAATGATAAAGGTTTCCTTCCAACCACTAACCTATGAAATTTACTTGTTATTTTATCATTGTTTTTAGTTAAAAAATTTGATGAATAAATGTTAATGATAAATCAGTAGTTTCACTTTTTAGGATTAGATAATAATCTATTAACCATATTGGTTTTGGAAGATAGTTAAAGAGAATCATTATAATTTTCACTCTTTTATAAGCCTCTTGATTGTTTAAATGTTTATTTTAGTGCTTCGGGCATAAAAAATCATTATTGGTTACTAATTTCTATGAATAATGGAATGAATTAGAATTTGATCAAAGAAAACCCAAAATTTAGTATTTTTCATTTGAAATTGAAACCTATCATGTAAGAATATTTCATTGTATTCTTAAGTAGAAAAATTATTACCAAGTATTAGGAAAAATTCTTAAAAATAAATTTTTTCCTAATATCTAAATTTCTATTGAATCTGTGGTCTTCTAAATCATCACATATTTATGGCTTTGAGGTCCTCAACATTCTATTGATCATTCATTTGTTTGTGATTGATGACCTCATTCACTCTTTATAAATTTTTACATTTTTTATTCATGTATGTAACTCTAATTTACACTGATGTTCTCGTATTAGAGACCTAGTTACATTGTAGTCCAAGTGTCCTATATACTTTTTATTCTCTCTTTTATAGAGGATGACTTATAAACCCTTCTCAGCATGTGGGATTTCAAACATAGGAAGTATCAAACAATCTGTCACTATGATCGAGTTTAAATTGCGATGATGTAAATTACATAATGTGGGGAGAATGTTATTAACTGAAATTCTAATGTAAGAACCTTTTATTCGATAGCATGTATTACACGCGACACTGAACACATATGGTAATATAATATCTTGATACTTTATAAAATATTTACTATTTAAAATAGATTCTATGTATTTCAATCCATGCAACACCGTGTTATCTTGTGTTTCATGCAAGAGAGGCCTTCCATGATAGATTATGTTACATGCAAGAGTGGCCTTCCACGGTAGCTTGTGTTACATGCAAAATGACCTTCCTTGATAGCTTCCATAAAGGTCTAAACATTTAGCTTAAGGGGCCGAATGACCTAGAAACTTCTCTAACACCCCTTTCATGGAAATTATTATGACATTAACCATCCATTATTGAATTTGGTTGGTTTTTTGTAACATTTTTTTGGTTATAACATTGGTACACCTAACTTGATTTCAGAAGACCAAGTGGGGCATTTTCCTCCCTTATAAAAGGCCGCCACCTCTCCCCATTCTTGACACATATAAAAACACTTAGATTTGAAAAATATCTTCCCATATAGCTTCCCAATATCCCTCCACTACAACATTAATCCTCCATTATAGTATAAATCCTTCCAAGGAATCCTTTTGGTAGAAACCAAATGTAGTTTCCCAATTAGGAGGTAATTTCTTCTCTCAAGCTTTCTAGTTTTATTTCCATTCTCCAACCCCTCATATATTTTTATTATATTACTATATAACACCACACTTATCCATAATAAACTAGTATTTTTGTATGAAATGTTTTATACCTACACATACACACACATCCATCTAATGTGTAACGAACATATTGTTTCTGTGTATGACAAACTATTGCCTCACGAAATGATGATTGTTCATTTTCCTTTACCAACTTTCATGGTTGGAAATTATGATGGAAACTCTGTTTATATATGATATTTATGATATTTATTATTTCTTTATACTTCATTAATTTTTCTTATAACAAATACCTTTAATACTTTCCATTTGTGTAATACGACAACTTTGTTTGAGGAAGTGTGGATTACTGCCCCCTCAAAGCGATGTGATTTGTTCACACGATCCATGGAATGTATAAATGATGATTATAATTAAAAATATGTGACATAAATAAAATTTATATTATTCTAATGAAATAATTACCTTTATGTATATAATATATATATATATATATATATATTATTTTCATTATTACCCTTTCACACACTTAAAAAGTGATAATGTCGTTCGTAGACATGTGGACTACCGTCTCCTCAACACGATGTGATTTATTTTACATCATAATAATTCTACATAAAAGTATATATTATTTAATAATATGTTATTTATGATATAATGATAATTTTTTAATGATATGGGGTTACATACCTTCTATCCATAACATTCATTGAAAAATAAGAGCATTACTCATGCATACGAACAACTAACCATCTCAAAGATTGTAATGTTGGTACGTTTCTCATAACCATATTTAATGATTTATTTTAAATGCATAATTAATGAAAAAATATGATAATTATTTCATGATTATTATTTTTGAGATGTTATATAATGACCCCTGTAACCATAGTTGACCTACAAATGATGTTTTTGACACATAATCTGAATTTGTTCTAAACACCCAACGTAAACATAATTTTTCAAGTAGTTGTATAACACATAGTAAAAAGTGAAATAAATTTAATTATAAACATGAAAATTTTTCTCAATAAATTAGAAAATAAAAATATGATTATTATACATGATGTGAAATAATTTTCACCAAAAATGAAACTCCAGGTAATGGATTCTCATCTCAGTTTTTATATATGTGAGATAAATGGCATATTCGAAATTTGATTATTTTGTGTGGTGTATATACTACCCATTTTGATATATAATATCATGAATTATTTTATCGTCATTGTATTTGAAAATTACATTCCATATTATTCCTTCATGAGGCTTGTGATTTAAAAATTTTCAATGTTTGTATGGGACACCTTGGGATGTTTAAAGATTATTTTCCTCAATAATAGTACTAATGATCTTGTAATGGAACTTCCATTAGAGGAAATTGTATAACAATTTTTCAACAAACCCTTTCATTATTATCTAGTTATTCATGACTATTTTCAAGTATTAGTACCATTTTTACACTCTTTGTTTCTGAAAATGTTTTAGAATTTTTTTTATGAAAACCCAACATTATTTATCTCTTTAGTTGGAGAACTTGTTTTCTGTTAAAAATAATGTTTTAATAAAATGTTTTCAAAAATATTTTTAAAATGATTTGGTAAAGAAATTTTTATTCTTTTTTTTCTTTTACCATTGTTTTCTAATGAATATTATTTTCCCTTTTCAAAAATTGTATTTTTCTAACATTTAACCGAGCAAATAGAATGTTCTTTTACCACATATGACAAGTATGGATTTACCTATCGTCATTTATTTGAGGCTTCCGTTTCATGTCTAAAAGGTTACATTATAAATAAATTTTTTTCAAAACTTATTTTCAACGAAAATGTTTTCCAAAATGTTTTCATAATCAAAGGAAATTTTCCCAAATTTTTTTCAAATATCATTTTATAGTATTTCTATTCATCAGCATCAATAGAAACCACTAAAAAACTAGGTTTATCCAATACAAAGGATTTAACAGTGCTAGCTAAAAATGATGTTAAAGAACCCCTTTGTCAGTGCTAAAAAACATTATTTAAGGAGGTCTTTAATAATGATAAAAAACATTATCAAAAGGGGACCTTTATCAACACTTTTATAAAAACACTGTTAAAGGGGGGTTCTTATCAGCGCTTTTTTAGAAGCGCTGATAAAGACCCCTCTTTATCAACAATTTTTTAGTAGGACCGGTAAAGGTATACATAAAAAAATCATTAAGAATAATATATTTATATATTTATATATTTATATTGATATAAATATAATATATATTTTTTAAAATATTTTTTAGATAAGGTAAATAGAATTTTACACTTAATATATAAGATATTTGGTGAAAATTGATAATAAAATAAGAAAAATTTAAATAAAAATTTTCTTATTATTTCTGATTAATAGTCATTTAATATCAATTTGAAGATAGAAAATCCAAAAAAATAATAAAATATCTAAAATAAGTTGAAAACATAACTCAATCTTCAAATAGTGATTACTTTTGATCAGGGTGTCCTTTTATGCTCTACCACATATCAAATCAAATTTTTTGATGAGATCTACAACCTTAGCGACAATGGTAAACCTCTATCACATGTTTAAATGCCAAAAAATATCATAATATCTAAAAAATAGTGTTTTTAGTCAGGGTACCCTGATTTTTTGACATTCGATGGATTTTCAACCTATTTTAATGTGGTCTTATTGCCTTTTTTGGTGGTGACTAATTTTATTCGTAGGTATTACATTTGAATTGATATTATGGTTTTGAAATTTTATCATTTTTCATTATTTAATGTTATTTATAATTAAATATATTCATGTTTCTAATGTTAACTTATAATAAATCACTCATATAAATACATATATAAACATATTTTGGTAAAAATGTATATTCTAATATATGTAAATAAATATATATTCTAATTATGTATTTAAAATAATATCTATCCATTTTTACATTATATATTTATATATACATATGTGAGTATTAATAAAGAAATATATATATATATTATACTATTTTATATATAAATGAATATAATATATAATATTTTTAAATAAATAGATGTATATATATATCACACACACACATACATATATATATTGTATAAATGTATTTTAAAATAATTATATAAATATATGAAAATATATATATATAAATAGAAATATCATTAAATATACATCAAAACAACAAAGTGTAGTGGTAATGGTGTTCCATCTACGAAGGAGAGGTGTAGGGTTTGAATCTATGAAGATGCACATAAGGATAGAAATTCACAAAGTAATGATAAAAGGTGGCGGGGTGAAAAGAACAGATAAAGTGGGGGTCGAGCACTATTAAAGGGTTCATGGAAGCACTGATAAAGAAGGTCAAGCTCATAGGTGTCCAAAAATAATAATTTTACCCCCTTTAATGGTGCTGCATTTATCATCACTAAAAAAGTGTTATTAAAGGACCCCTATATCACACTAATAAAAGTGTTGTTAAAGGACCCTTTTAATAGTGTTTTTTATCATTGTTAAAGGGGGATTTTAATAGTACTTTTTTAGCACTGATAAGGTTTTGAACTTTTAACCATGCTCATATTGTCACGGTTTTATTATAATTGATAAAGGACAATTCTAGCACTTTTAATGTCTTATTTTGTAGTAGTGAACCTTTTATTTTTACTCCACTTATGAATTTTTTGTATTGATATCCTCTGTATCCTTCCTTTGAATGGTTTATTAATGATTTTTCGAAGGATAGTATTCACATTCACTTCCATGAATTATTTGTTATTCCCCATGAAATATTAAATCTCCTTTGATAATTGAACATTGAATTTACCCCTAATTATCAATTTCAATCATCATGGATTTTACTATTTCCTAAACCAGATACCATTTTACATATCATGTCTACTTTGACAGTTATTTTATTATTTCAAAAAATATAGATAATTTTATCTTCTTTATTCAATACAGATACTTGATAAGGCATATTATTTATTTTGAATTTTCAATTTAAGGAATAATTTGGAAAATTAATAATGGTAGGAGAGTAAACATTATATAGATCCTAAATGCATCGATAGGTTCTCATGAGACAAATTATTTGTGAAAATCAGAATATTTTAAACCGTCATGTGAAAGGTGTTGATGATATAGGTTTTCATGTGTCTTAGACATGACATCCATTAAGAAAGAATATACCTAATTTAGTTTCATTTATTATTCATCCATGAGATTTTGTGTCAACATATCTACGGATTCATTTAATTTTTAATTATTTAGATATTATGTGTTTTAGTTTCTTACCTTACCATATTTCTTTTTTCTTGTCTAGTAATTTTAATGTCATGTGTTTTCATTTATTACCTTTTCATGTTGTTTATGAACCTCTTTCTCAGTTTATTGATTATATGAAATGTGAATTCAGTTATTCACCCCCATCATCAGTATTATAATTTAATTATTAGGCCAAAAGGCTGAATGAAAAGAGAACATCCGGGACGTATGGAGGCCGAAAGTAATGAAATCCAAGGGCATCATCCCAAATAAAGTTCACCCTATCACGTTTAAGTAAGAAAGCATAAGAATGGAAACTAAACAGGTTACCAGGAGCATCCAAGGAGGCCAAATAGTCCGCCACTTTCTTCCCCTCCTGCCAAGTGGGGGTGACCAAAATGTTGTCTCATAAGAGGGCCTTACATTGCTGAATGATGTATGATATTGACCATGGGATAAAGCCTTTACCATGTAAAGCATCATGGATAATCATAGAATTAGTCTCCACCTAGGAATTAGAAATGTCATGTTCCCTGCAGATGGACAGACCTGATAGAATAGCTCTAGCCTCTACTCGGACAGAATTGCCACTCCCAAAGTGAGTTGTGAATGTCCGGACGACACTTCCCCAAGTATCACAAACCACCCCACCGCTACACATGTATCCCAAGACACATGACCCATCCATGTTGAGCTTGAGGCTGAACTCAGGAGGAACTCATCGAACCCAAAGTCCCCTGGAAATAAAGGGAAGAACTACAGCCACGGGGAAACCCTACAAGAGAATGGAAGGAGCCTCCTTCCAGTTACCAGAATGGAAAATCAGCTCAACCATCATGCACAAAACTCTTCCCATGATGGACCTACTAGTGGAACTAATCCCCTTGAACTTGGCTCGGTTCCTAGCCTTCCATAAGCACCAGCAGCCCACGTTAATGATTAAGGAGTGTGACATATTTTCCACCTCTGAACCCACGGACCCCTGAAACTAGCGCACTAGGAAGAAATAAATCCTATACACCTATGGTGAGTAATCTGTAAACACCCCAAAGGTACTCCGAACCATGTGCACCCAAACCCCTTCAAAAAAATATGGCTCATGTTATCTTCCTTTCTGACGAAACAACACTGAAAACAGGAGGCCATCGAGATACATAGGCATTAGACGTTGGAATCAGACACTATAACATTGTTCCGAATTCTTCTGGAGTGAAATTTGAGTTTAGCAGGGATATTTTTGCACCAGATGATCTCATTCCATCTATTATACTGATCCTAGGAGAAATTCATCCTATGATAGTACTTCAAGTAAAATTTCCTTGAGACAGATGGAGTGAAAACGCACCTATCCTGCTCCGAGGTAATTAGTATGGAGTCAAATAGTTCCTACTGAGATGTATTCAAAACTGATATAAAAAATTCTGAATAGTGGATCGATTCCTTGAAGGAGATCATATGAGAAGGACATCCCAGAAAGGCAAGTGTGTAACCTGATCAGTTATGAAACTAGTAAATTATGTTTCCTTCACCAATGATCCATTGCGAATGAGGAATGAGGTTCGAAATGAAACTACACATAGAAGACCATAAGGAAAACCCAGTTGTAGAAGGAGAAGTAGAACCGGTTCAGTGCTTTTGGGACATATGTTTCCCCCACAAGGTACGCTCCTCGATAATCTCACAGGCGAGCCTCGCATTCATTAACTGGATTGTGACCGCCAAGCTATTGACACTGATCCATCCCTTACGAACTGCCCTCTCCATCTTCTTCCACGAGACCCAATGTCCTTTCCCCTCTTAATGGGAATACCTGATGAAATGATAAAGGAGCCTATCATTGGATGGTATGAAACCCTTCGGAACAATAGAGGCGGCAAGAGCATGCACTGAATTGCTGATATAATGGTGTTGACAAGGGAGATGCGGTCGTCGAAGGATAGGAAGTGATTTTTCTAGTTGATAATATGGTCGATGATTTTGTGAATAACTTTGTACAAGTCCCTGATATAGAGTCTACCTGGAGACACAGGGGTGCTGAGATACTCCATGGGGAAGACTCCATGCTACATGTTGAAACACATACTCAGATCGCATACTCTTCTTTCATAGCATGTATAAGAAACGTAAAAGTTTCTCTGCTCTCTGTTGATGATCTGGCCACTGTAAGAGCAATATTCCTCTAATAATTTGTTAATTACTTGGACAGATCTCTTCCCTGCATTCATGAACATAACTTTATCATCCTCAAACATCATATACGACGTGGAATAGAGCCTAAACTTCATATGAAAGGGAAAGATGACCCCATCAGAAATACACTTGTTGATCTACCTACTATGGTTATATTGCATGAGAATAAATATACATAGAGATAGAGGGTCACCTTTCTGTAGACCTTGGATGGCCTTGAAAAATCCATGAGTATACCCCATGAACGAAACAACCATCCTTGAGGAGCTAACTCATCTAAATATTATGTTAGAGGTCCAAGAAGAAAAAACCATAATTGTAAGGACTCTATTGATAAAACCCCACTCCATCCTATCGTACGCCGTTCTCATGTCCAACATAATGACCTTGTTGGAACCTCGAGATTTGAAGTTCAGATATTTTAGAATTTTCTACGACAGCACCATCGCACCCTGAATGGAATGTTCCTTCAGAAATACATGTTTCTCAATGGAAATCAACCTAGGAAAAAGTCTGGACAACCGCCTGTTGAGGAAAGAAGACAAGATTTTGTAAGGGATATTGCACGTGCTTATTGGAAAATAATGGTGGATAGATGAAGGATCTTTGATCTTTGGGAGAAGAACGAGGGTCGTAGCAGAGGCGATCCGAGGAGGGCCACCCCCATGGAGAAGTCCTAGATGGTGTGGATGATATCACTCCAGACAACCTCTCAAGAGCCCCTGTAGAATGATACATGGAACCCATCGGGACCTACTGCACTCTCTGGATCCAGGATTAGCATGGCCTCATGAATCTACTCCTTCGCGAGAGTACCTTCCAACAGGCTATTATCAGGGGAATACACTAGTTTTGGAATCCACTCCCATAACGAGGCTTCCCCATAGGTATACCCATGGGCCATTAACTCAGATAGACCAGAAAGAAGATCCTTAAAATGATAAAGATCCAATCTCCTGACCACATCTATGTCATCTATGAAATATCTTATGCTAGATCCAGGTTTGGTTTGATAGCACACCTCCATCATGAATTAAATCATGGAAAAAAGTCGTATTCTTGTCCCCTTACTTGAGCCATTTGACCCGCGAGCTTTCCCTTGTATTTCACTTCTAGGAGAGAACCATGACATTCATGTTTTTCATTTTCACCACATGTTCTCCAAAAATAGAGTCATCCCACATCTCCTCAAATCTAGCCTCAAGCTAATGTACTTCATGATTGAGCGCATCCTACTTTAGATCCAAAGAAGGAATGGACTGAGCCCAGATTTGAAGTTCCTGCTTGAGGCGCCTTAACATGGAATGAAAAGTCATCCAGGAGTGGCCATGAGATGGTTCGGCCCAGATGTTCCTAACCAACTGATGATAACCTGGAAAACTCAACCACTGGCTAGAGAAGTGGAACCTCTCCTACAAAAACTCGCTCCTTCACAAGGATAACAAGAGCAGGGAGTGATCAGAGATGCTACGAATCAAGTGGGCCACCTTTAAATTTGGAAACATGTAAATGAAATGGATGTTGGAAATACAATGGTCAAGTATACTATAGCTTGGACTGTTACCCATGCGAATGTTGCACCATGTAAAGGGGTCTCTTGAATAGCCAAATCCCAACAACCCTTTGTGAGCCATGAACTGAGAGAAGGACATGCTAGCCCTTCTCAGAAAGTCCCCATGACCCATCTTCTCATCTGGGAGGGAAACAACGTTAAAATCCACACCACCACCCAGGGCTGTTCTCCAAGATTGAAATCATTCAGCTCAGACCACAAAACAACCATTCTCTAGGTGTAGTAGCTTCTATAGAAAGAGGAGGAAAAAAGAGAGTCCCCGCTAAACGTAATTTTCGTAGTGATATATTGTACTCCTACAAGGACCAAGTCCACGTTAACTTCCCTATGTCAGAAAATCCATATATGTTTTTTGATCGGTTTCACATGCATGGAAGCATGCATTTTCACCTTACGAGTGAACTCAAAAATATTGGTAGGGGCCTGTTTGTCTTGGAGGGTCACTGCCATTTTGGATTTCTGTCATTTAAAATATGAGGAAATGAAATCTATTATCACCCTTTCCCCAACACCTCGAGCATTCCAGATGAGAATTTGAATCATTACAATAAGAGAGGTTTGACTTCGGCCCCAGGTACGGTGGTCTCTTCCCAGAGGAGTGAAGTACATTCCCTATCCAACAACTTCTTTAAAATCAACCTTGTACGCACCCCCGTACTCATATCGGAGAGATATGGGGATTTTGAGAGGAACCTAGAAGAAGAATTAAGAGATTTTCACCTCACCTCGCAGGGTGGAAACCCTGCCTGGGGACCCAGTTCCACTGGCACATAAGCGCCATATGTAACAGAGGACGAAGAATTGGCACTACGAACCAAGGAAGCTGACTTTGCGAGAGCCCTATCACCGAAGGCATTGCAAGATCTTCTAGGTCCCCTCCTGTGACTAGAGAGAGAATCCAATGAAAAGAGGCTGACTCCCTGAACCCCATCAACCTTGGTCAACAGTGCCTAGCAAGAAGTGGGTGATGATAAGGAAATGGGAGAGAAAGAAGTAGTCAGGGCCTTCAAGGGGGACCGAAAGAAGAATTCCAGAAACACCCCTATGAGTAGCAACTGAGAAGAATCCCATGACCGCTCAAGAGACACCAAAGAACCCGACCACTTTCCACTCTGCTTGGGGGAAAATAGATCCAGACAAGGGAGCACCTATGATCCAGGGTATGGAGAAACGGTCTACCATAGAGGACATGCCACTGGGGAGAGGGAAGGAGAGCCGGATGCCAGGAAAGTGGGATAGGGCATGTAGCGGGAGGGGGAAACAAGAGAATGGGAGACATCTGATGGTACAAGATGAACCGAGGCAGAACCGGACCCCTCGTAAGGCTGAGGGAGATGAGTGCCAGGCATTGAGCCTATGGCACAGAAGAGGGGTCCCCCGAGGAGATTTTTCCTATAGCTCAGGACTGAATGACCCTAGAGGAGACACGACGAGAAGAACCTAGGAAACACCATGTAAACAATGTCCTTGGACCAGTCTGTGAAATCCTACACCTTCTGATAGAGCTTCTCTAGGATCAGAAGAGAGAGATCATGATCAATGTAAATCCAAGCAACTATAGCTTCCTCCCTGCGGCGGGTGCGCTCATCCGCACAGAGAAAACCACCCAAAGAATCACCAATGGCACTAAGGAAGGTTCCATTTTGGAAAGGAAGAGGGATCCCTGAAAGGCTGATCCAAACTGTAGCCCATGATATTTATTTCCCTCTATGAACCTCCATATACTAGTGCTGAATATTGAAACTCCATTGACCCCTCACCAGAGGGGCATTTCACCAAGTCTGATCGAAATCCTCCTCAGAGGCGAGAACCAGACAGAATGACTTCTGATGAATCACCGAGATGTGAGCCGCTTCTTGAAAACCCCAGGAGGCCATGAACCACTTGAAAGCCGAGATGGGAGGAATCCCCGCACCAAACCTCGCCACAAGAGTCTATTTCAATCCAACAGATGTATTGGTGAACACGGAGGTAGGGGCGACTAGCAACAGGTGAGAACCCTCCCTTAACACCAAATGAGAAAACTGATCAATATCTAGGAAACAAGAGAGAGAATCACTAGAGGCCTCCCCTAATAGATCCTCTTGAAGGACACCACTGGATGCCGCTAACGAGGAAAATATCTTGGGGAGCCTCAAGGTGAAGGGGATGAGATTTCTGCCAGAGGCCCCGACCCCAGATCAATCACCGGAGCCAAGGATACCTAAGGTTTGGGGGCAGATGAAGCAACAATCGAAAAATATTCAAAAATTGCGAGCGCGTGGGGCACGTTCTTTGGGAAGGCCATTTCCTTAAAAATTCACTTTTCAGTTATTCACCATTTCATAATTATTATTCTCATTGATTCATTATTTATTCCACTGTATTTTGACCTTACTAATCATTTTATGTCACCATTATTATATTTACTTACCTAGGAATCCAAGAAACATTCTATGAATGATATATAGGGATTTACTAACTAGATTAGAGTTAACCCCGAAGCTATTTATTTAGAAAGAAGAAGAAAAATATGTTGTAATTAGTTTATTATTTTCTCATATATATATCTATTTTATCAAGACTACTATACTCTCAGTCCTTTGGGGATTAATTCCTTATAATCATGTCAATGCAATAGTAGTAGACACCAGCTTTGGGCCTTCTGGGGTTGGGTCTCTACTGATCTCCCCTTAGAGACGCTAGGGTTAGTCTTTTGAGAAGACCAGAACCTCTAATATGTTAATATATAAGTTATAAAAATAAATGGGTTGGGTTTGGTCGATCTAGAATGTTCAAATTGGTGTAATTAAGTGAGGTAAAAATTTCATTTTGATAATTTAGTTGGGGCCTTTTAGGAGACTCCCAAAATATTAAATTTATATATAATATTTTTTAATTAAAAATGTATTAAAAGTGAGTTATTTAAAACCTAATATGAGTATGCGTCTAAATCCTCTAAAAATCGTTTTTAGACATGTTTTGGTCACAATGATAACCTTATCATTTTTCTTTAACCCTTAGTTAAACCCTTCAACTCTTACCATGACATTTTTTTTACTCTTTATGGATAATATAGTTACTATAAAATGATAAACAAACCTGAAATGGATAATTGATGACCTATTTAACATTATTGTACTTATTTGGCTGAATTTATATTTTTATGAATTTTATATCATTTAATAAAATATTATTTATTTTAATGTATAATTTTTTTTCATTTTTCAGACTATTCAATATTTGTATTTTTAAAAAATATACTATCTTCATGATAACGTTGAACCAAAACTCATAATTTATCACTATCATTTTTTAATTTTGTATAAAATTCATGGATGTCATTAATTTTGTAAAATTTTATTTATTTTAATGTTTTATATATCATTTATTTTTTATTTCCAGTAATTAACCAATTACTACGTCATTATTATGAAAGAATTTAATTATATTATTTATTCACTAAAAATTTTAAATAAATTATCATGATGAAGATAAATTTATTATCTTTCAAATGAATTTGTATAGTCTAATTTATATTTTCTATAACAATGTATTAAAAATGTAATACTTATTAAAAGCATGAGTATGACATTTTTAACTTATCAATAAATAAAATATAATGAATGTCTTATTCTCATCCAAGTGGCTTAAAAAGAGTATAATTTCTGCCTAATGATGATTTTGGAAGAAAAACAGTCATTAAATGAAATTAGGAAAAGTGTTGGGGTAATTTTAAAAAATCATTTATATCCATAATTATCGAATTTACCCTTAACTGTGGTAAATAAAATATTACTAAATTTTACAATTCATATGACCAAAAATAAAAGAAACCTATTTACATAATTTGGACCCACTAATTCCAAATACATAATCCATTTTTCATAATTCATAAAATAGAATTTGTAGTAATCAATTTAAAATTAATCTTGTTGACGGCATGAGAAAACGAGTTATTAAAGTTTAAACCCGCAAAATATTAAAACATTTTTATTTCGAAATTCATTATAAAATTGGTAAAAATAACCTAAATTTTACTAAATGATAAAATTAATCTATTTATACTTTAAAAGATTCAATAATATAATTTAACACTATAAATTATTTTGTTTATAAAATGTTTTATTCAATTAAAATTTAGTATTTTTCACAATTCATCATAACATAAATCTTATCAAAAAATTCCAAAAATATTACTAAATAAAAAATTTACATTTATATTTAAAATATAAAGTTTATTTTATCAAATAGAACTCATAAAATAGTCAAAAATTGGATTTAAAATAGGTTCTCCAATAAATTATGATGAAACTATTTTTATAAAAAAATAGGTTTTATTTGTAATATTGGGTTTGTTATTATCTTATAACTCTCCAATATATTATATGAATATCAAAATTATTTTATTTAATATATGAAATATATATGTCATTAATATCATTCCATTATAGTAATTAATTAAATTTATTAGAATAAAATGACTTTGTGAGAATAAAAGTAGTTCTTTAAAAAACATCTCATATATATTAAGTTGGTTACTATATTCATTTTTAATTAATTTAGAACCAATGAATTCAGTCATATATTTTTATAAGTTAGTTAATAATATTCATAACAACTAAATTAATGGATAGGTTATATTTAATTATATTAAATAATAATATTTTAATAACATATTGTTGTTTGGTAAAACTCGGTCTTGCATGTAACACAAAACAAATCACTGTTCTTTGTAGCATAAAAATATTTTCGAATTGAATACAACATAATATATCAAAGAAAATTAATTTATTTAAGAAGTGACATACTTTAAAATCTTGGGCTGTTACAGGTGATGTAGGGACATCAGGTGTTTATGTTAATGCATTTCATCTACAAGGTGGGGATTTTTGAACTTTATTCACTCAATATTGAAATTTAACTGATTTTAATTCCATGAATTATGTGAATACCTGACCCCAGAAAAACCAATAGTCAGTTCCTTCTGAACATGATGTGTCATTTTAAAACAAAACCATGCACTGAGAAACAAAAATCATGTCCCATACAGAGGATTGATTTCGGTTCGGGCTCTGGGAAACCGGTAACTTCATAAATGTTTCATCTGATAATAGTTTTTAATTGAAAACATAAAATTCAAAACGTAGGGTGAGAATAGGAATGCCCATTAAGGGTTTTAAAATAAACCAATGAAACTTTTGAAATAATTTTTTTAAAACTTATCCAAATAAAATTATCTTATAGAAAATTGTAACACATGTATCACAACCTAAATGTGCTCAACTAAGATTTTCAAGGAATACATGAATCAATTAGGACATTTTCAAAACGGGGTAGTAAAACATATCTGGAACAAGTATGATGTATAAACATTTAAGAACAAATTAATCTATTAAAATTAATACTTATTTATAGTTTTGCGTGAAGGGAAAAACTTCAATTTCATTTGTTGGTTACTATTTTACACAAATCATGCCCCAAACATTTACTTGTGACATCAATATGAACATGATAAAAACATAAGGGCAATAGTAGTAAAAGAATAGGCATAAAATCTTGAAAAGATATTGTAATATTACTTGGATATGTGGCTTCAACATTTCATGTAGACATTCACGAACATGTCACTGAGGTTCATCCCCAAGGTGTCAATAAAGAAAAATTACAGAGGATATTCCCCAAGGTATCGTGAAGCTTGTAATCTCTAGAGATTAATTCTTTACCCAATGCATTAGGGTTCTATCAGGGTGAACCCTTAACATGTCTTTACATTCACGTGAGCCACATAAATCAACACTTTACTTAAAAAGGGTTTTAAATTCAAGATGTCCCATACCACCTTGAATAGTTCATTCATAGTTGGTCACAGTAGTTGAATTTTCATAACTTATAAGTGAGAAAGGCATCTAGATGATTAAAAACCAAGATAACAATCATCTGTTCATTATTAAAAGGAAATAAGAAAGGAAGATTATGGCACATACATTGACATCTAAGGCACTGAATGAATAGAAAACTAGAATTTATCACATGCAATATTGTTCTTGATATTCTAAAATTTTATCATCCAATTGACTACAAGGTTAACCAAAAATATCAAGTAAGGTTTTGAGCCTGGACTTTCTAAAACATTAAATATTGTTAAGCCTTTTCATAATACTGAATAATTTCCATGATATAACGCATGAATATTCACCATAAGAAACATCATATAAAACATACGGAAAAAAATAAGTTAATCTTAAATGTGTATATAAGTTTTGTTTAACAGCCTATTTCTTATGTTTTTAAAACTCCACCTAAACTCATGAATTAATGTGTAGGGACCCTTACAACTAAAATCAAGGTTCATGAAACATATAATATATATGTATGTACCTGAACTCATACTGAAATATTGGCACATCAATGTGTTTTAATCCCCTATGAATATTATTTCAACAATATTTTGAATAGGGAAGGTAATGCCCTTAGTCATAAAAATTTATTTATGAAAATCTATAAAAAATAATTTTTTAAAAAACCGATCAAATATATAAACTTTTCAAAATTTATTTATTATTTTAATATGAAATTATGTGAATGTGAATATGTGCAGTGCATGAACAATTATACACAAACATCAAACATATAACGGAAGTAGAATGGTCATGCCCATTCCTGCATATAACCGATGTATATACATATAACCAAAAGTATATATGTATTTTCAAAACAAAAAAAATGAAGCTATGTATAATCCTTACATTCATTAAGCTATTTGAATGAAAGAGAAACCGGAGGCCATGGTAAAACATTTAAGAACATTTGGACTGAACCGTAAGGTTAAAAAAATATTTTTTTCGAATATATAAGTGTATATGTTCTCAAAGAAGAAAAACAAGGAAAAACTAAAAACCCTTAATTTAAAAACCAGGGAAAGGAGGACTTTCGGGTGGGTTGGCGAGGCTCACTGAAGGCTTGAAAGGGAGAGAAGAATAAAGAGGCCTCAGTTTTTTATATACAAAAGCTCACACACCATCTTCCATGAAAAAAAGTACACACTTGCATTGCATTCAATGGGTGGGGTCGTGCTTGAATAAAATAAGGAGACATGGGGGTCCTAGGTGGTCAGAGGTGATGAAAATGAAGGGCGTGCCATAGGGTAGGGTTACTAGTGTAACCTATGCATGTAGGTAGAAGACGACACAACTAGGGGAAATTCTGAGGAAAAATGGACGGTCTAGATCGATCCCAACAATGATCCAAGGGATGAAATGCATCCGCTGTTTTAAAATAATTGAGCGGCTTAGATTAGATCTAAGTTTCATCGGGCGGTCTAAGTTTGACGCGACAATTTAAAAACCTAGAACGACCACAATTAGATCGTTCTGGATCAAACGGTTGACAAAAACCACAGATAAAGACACAGTCGCTGAGTGTCGAGCGCGAGATCGAAAACAACGGCCTAGATCGCGCGCGATGAGATCCAAAGGTCTATATCACGTTTCGCCCGAAAAATTGCATCCCACATTGAAACAGAGAGCGGTTTTTTCCACCATTATAACCCTGGCCCTCCCAATGAGTTCTCAAAAATCACACATCTCCCACGAAGGGGTCCCTATACATGGGCTCCCTCTCGTAGTCCTTGGCCTACCCAGACCCTGCCGCGACCTCACTCCTGCACCAGTGCGCCTATGAACTCGTGCTCGCTCCTGAACGCCCTTTAGGGAACCTCTGGCCAAGCTCGGGTCAGCCATGGCTTAGGGATGAGTGTCAAGCTCAGCCACTTCATGTGAGCTACCTCCATAATCCCTAGCCAAAAAGGTCTGGCCCAAGTGGGCCAATGTTTTTTGAAAAAGCTACACTAAAAAAAGATTTAAGAAGTTGACAAAATCCGTTTATTAAAACTATAGAGTATTTTATATTCTTAAACATTAATGAATAGAAATTAAACTTGTTTTAGTAAGAAGTATTACTGAAATTAAAAATACTAAACCCCCTTTTCATAACTCAAAAAGTTATGAAAAGGAAATTTTAATAATCCTAAATTATAATTCATATAATAGTATCCACAAAAACATTGTTCAATCAAAACATAATTTAACTTGAAAAACATAATCATAGTTTATAACATTATTTATGAAATTAAAATTGTTACATTGTATTAGAAAAATTCCCTAAGTGTTATGAATTCCTTAATTCTTTTCTAAATCACATAAGGGTGAAATGAATATTTACACCATGTCCTTTTAGAGTTTATAAAGGATGATTCAATTATAACCTTAATCATAACTCAACTATATGGAAACTCATTAACATTTAAATAAGTTCACTTATCCTAACAAGGTCCAATGACTATTTTTTTAAAATCATTAGTTTCCAATGGTCACTAGAGCAACGGTCGAAAAAAGTGTCCAATAAAACCAAACCTTATAGTTTCCTAAAACCCAAAAGGAAAAAGATGGTGATTCCCATTTTTCTGATTCTCAGTATGGTTTTTATGATCACAATGGTGCATTTTTTTTCTTTAGTTGACTCAAAGGATCTCTTTTACTTACTAGGCCTCGTTGTGGTGATTTGGGGTCTTCTAGTAGTTTTGATAGGGTTTTTAAGAGCTATATTTTGTTAGCATGATTTCACATTTTATCTCAGTGTATTTTAGACACTACGGTGTTCATATTTAAATAAAGAGCCTTATGTTTATCCATTAATTTTTTGTTCTATTAAAAGGGATTTAACAAAAGTAAATTCAAAAAATCATAATTATATGATACCCAATATTCAGGGTGTAACATTACTCCCCATATTAAAGAATTGCGTCCCCACAATTCCTTTCAGACAAACATGCTATGAAGAAGCTCTCAGTTGTTCCTACCATATCCCCCATCGTAGAGGATCCTCAGGTGCATTCAGTGGAACAACCAAATTGATGATCAACTCCTCTAGTTCTCTGATTCAGATACACTTCGGGAAGAAGTGGTTGAACTCATGCACCACACACTCAGGATTCCAGATGGAGGCTCGAATGGTACAAATATTGGAAATGTCCATATGGACCAACGTACGAAGAACATGCCGAATTATTCCTCGATCAAGAACATCTATGTTATATACATTTTCATACATGCTAATTCTGAGGATTTGGTACATGTAGGTCACATAAATATTTCCCTCCCATGAAACCACTTGAAATTTTACTATCGTCGTGTAGTTCCGGCCTAGGGTGAAACACAGGAAGAGCCATTCGTGGTATTTTCCTCTCCACTTACGCTCGGCCAATTGTGCTGAGCCTATGCAGTAGTAGATGGGAGCATTCCCTTGATAGGTGCAGAGAATCCCCGGACCATTTGACACCTCAAACAATTGCTTGCACGTTCCTCGCAGGTTTGCGAAGGGACGATACTCATCTTCAAAGGATTTGATTGCAATAATATCCAGCATCTCAGTAGGAAGATATAACTTGTGGGTTTTTTCTTCCATCTGAAAGTTTATAATGAGAGTTCTATCACTTGAAATCCATCCAAAAGTTTAAAAAAAGTAAAGACATTAGAGAGAAGAGATAATAAAATATGTTCTTTATATAACTATAGGTGCACAACGTAAAATACGGCGAATGGTTTCCTCAGTTACCTAACACATGAATTTCCAAGACAAGGTCGAAACTCTCTATCTCCCTAAACTATATGCAACCCGAGCAATCTGGTTCGATGTCATGTGAGAACATATGGTATATCCATAGTCTGTCATGTGGGGTGTACAACTGTGAGATATCCTTATGTACTTGTTGTCTGTATAGAGAATGATATGCATTGTATTCAAGGACGCCAAAGTCCCTCATTTGTCCAAAATGAACATAAGAAAAGACTTGACACATGTATGCTACGTGGGGATCTCCCTCTGTAGTAGCCTCTTGGAAAGTTGTGAGGGACGAGACACCTTCTACTATGGTGAAGCATCTAAAAAGACCCTCGTAGTACTTCCCCCATCACGTGTAAGATGAAAACTGGGCTTGTATGATAAATATGTAATCCAGACCCGCTCTTTGGTGGAGTTGAAGTACTCGGGGAGAGTTGGACACATTATAGAGATGTTTGCATGACATACAGATATGGTAATTGTTTATAAAAGATTCATGGATGGCTATGGAATATAAGTCCTCATTTTGAAAAGACACAAGATTAGTACCTTCTTTTTTCATCTGAAAATTAAGAAAACTCATTTTTAGTAATGATAAAGAATATTTTTCAGTGTTTCAGTTCTGGCTTTCCATAGTTATCCAAACTGAATCCTCTGATACCAACTGTGAAGACCAGGCCCCTGAAAAACCAGGAGTTAGTGCCTTATGAACATGATGTGTCATTTTAAATTAGAAACATGCACTGATAAACACACATCATGTTCCATATAGAGGATCGAGTTCGGTTCAGGTTCTGTGAAACCATTAACATCAGAAATGTTTCATCAGATAAAATTTTTTACCTGAAAATTTAAAATTCAAAACGTAGAGTGAGCATAAGAATGCCCAGTAAGTGGGTTAAAATAAACCAATGATTCTTTTGAAATCATTTTTTAAAAACTTATCCAAAGAACATTCTCTTTGATAAAACTATAACAAATGTAACATAACATAAAAGTGCTAAACTAATATTTTCAATGAATACATGAACCAATTATGACATTTTCAAAAGGGGGTAGTAAAATATATACTAAACGCACAAATTAAACCACTAAGATTAATACTTAATCAATGTTGTGGGTTAAGGAAAAAACATCAATTTCATATGTTGGTTACTATTTTACATGAATCATGACCAAAACTTTTACTTGTGACATCAATATGAAATTGATAAAAACATAAGGGCAAGATTACTGAAATAATAGGCATATCATATTGAAAAGAACTTGTATCATGACTTGAATATGTGGCTTCAACATTTCAATTATACATTCATGAACAAATCACCGAGTTCCATCCCAAGGTGTCAAAAAAGAAGAATTACCGAGGTTATTAACCAGGGTATCATGAATCTTGTAAACTCTAGAGATTAATTTATTACCCAATGAATTGGAGCGCTATCAGGGCGCACCCTTAATATGTCATTACATTCATGTGAACCACATTAATCAATAATTTACTTAAACAGGGTTGTATATTCAAGATGTCCCATACCACCTTGAATAGTTCATTTATAGTTAATCATAGCATTTGAATTTATTTATCTTATAAGTGAGAAAGGAATATAGATGATTAAAAACAAACTGACAATCATATGACCGTTATTAAAAGGAAATAGGAAAGGAAGATTATGGCACATACATTGAAATCTACGGTACTAAAAGAACAGAAAACTAGAATTTATCACATGCAAGTTTGTTCTTGAAATTCTAAACTTTTATCATCCAATTGATTACAAGGTTAACCAAAAATCTCAAGTAGGGTTTTGAGCTTTCACATGCTAAAACATTCAATATTGTTTAGCCTTTGCATACTACTTAATAATGTCCTTGATATAAATCATTAATATTCACCATAAGCAACATCATTTAAAACACACGGAAAACAAATAAGTTAATCTTAAATGTGGATATAATTTTTGTATAACACCCTATTTCCTATGTTTTTAAAACTCCACCTAAACTCAAGACATAATTTTTAAGGACCTTATCAACTAAAATCATGGTTCACGCAATAGATAAAATATATGTATATACCTGAACTCAAACTGAAATATTGACACACCCATGTGTTTTAATCCCCTATGAATATTATTTCAACAACATTTTGAATAGGGCAGGCCATGCCATTAGTCATTAAAATTTGTTTATGAAAACCGACAAAAAAATAATTTTTTAAAAACTAGATCATACATATAAAATTTTCAAATTTTATTTATTATTTAAATATGAAATTATGTGTATGTCAGTATGTGGAGTGCATGAAAAATTATACACAAACATCATACATATAACCGAAGTAGAAATTTCATGCCAATTCCTGCATAAAACCGACGTATATACATATAACCAAAAGTATATATATATTTTCAAAACAACAAAACGAAGCTTGGTATAATCCTTACATTCTTTAAGATATTTGAATGAAAGAGAACCCGAAGGCCTTTGATCAACATTTAAGATCATTTGGAATGAACCGTAAGGTTAAAAAAATATTTTTTTCGAATATATAAGTGTATATATTCTCAATGAAGAAATAAAAAGAAAAACTAAAAACCATTAATTTAAAAACCATGGAAAGGAGGACATTAGGGAGGGTTGGCCAGGCTTGCTGGAGACTTGAAAGGGATAGAATAACGGGGAGGCCTCAGTTATTTATATACAAAATCTCACACACCAACTTCCATGAAAAAATGTATACACTTGCATTGAATTCAACGGGGGGTGTCATGATTGAATAAAACAAGGAGACACGGGGGTCCCTGGTGGTCAGAGGTGAAGAAAACGAGGGGTGTGCCATAGGGTAGGGTTACTGGTGTAACCCATTCATGTAGGAAGAAGATGACACAACTAGGGGAAATTATTTGGAAAAATGGATAGTCCAGATCGATCCCAAAAATGATCCAAGGGTTGAGATGCATCCTCTTTTTTAAAATAATTGATCGGCTTAGATTAGATATATGTTTCATCGGACGGTTTATGTTT
Source organism: Viscum album (assembly GCA_963277665.1). NCBI lineage: Eukaryota > Viridiplantae > Streptophyta > Magnoliopsida > Santalales > Viscaceae > Viscum > Viscum album. The sequence continues at coordinate 982,243,783 of OY728148.1, read as the reverse complement.
GATGCGAAAATTTAAAAACCTCGAACGAGCACGATTAGATCGTTTCGGATCAAAGAGAGAGCGGTTTTTTCCTCCCTTATAACTCTGTCCCTCCCAACGAGTGCTCAGAAATCACACAACTCCCATGAAGGGGGCCCTATACACGTGCTAACTCCCACAGGCCTTGGCCTACCCAGATCCTGACACGGCCACACGCCCCCACTGGTGCGACTATTCACTCTTGCTCACTCTTAAGCTCCCTTCAGGGAACCTCTGCCCAAGCCTGGGTCAGCCATGGCTTGGGGCTGAGTGTCAAGCTCAGCCACATCATGTGAGCTGCCTCCATCGGCCCTAGCCAAAAAGGGCTGGCCCTAGTGGGCCATTTTTTTTAAAAAGCTACACTAAAAAAGGATTAAGAAGGGGAAACAATCCATTTATTTATACTATAGAGAATTTTATATTTCTAAACATTAATGAATAGAAATTAAACATGTTTTAGTAATAAGTATTTCTAAAATTAAAAAAACTAAAACCCTTTTCATAACTCAAAAAGTTATGAAAAGGAAATTTTAATAAACCTAAATTATAATTCATGTACTAGTAACCAAAAAATCATTGTTCAATCAAAACATAATTTAATTTGAAAAACATAATCATAGTTTATAACATTATTTAAGAAATGAAAATCGTTACATTGTATTTGAAAAATTCCCAAAGTGTTTTGAATTCCTTAATTATTTTCAAAATCACTTAAGGGTGAAATGAATATTTACACCATATCCTTTTAGAGTTTATAAATGATGGTTTAATTATAACATTAATCATAACTCAATTATATGGAAACTAATTAATATTTAAATAAGTTCACTTATCCTAACAATGTCCAATGACTATTTTTGTATAATCGTTAGTTTGCAATGGTCACTAGAGAAATAGACGAAAAAAGAGTCCAATAAAACCAAACCTTACAGTTTCCTAAAACTCAAAAGGAAGAAGATGGTGATTCCCATTCCGCTGATGCTCAGCATGGTTTTTATTATCACAATGGTGATGTTTTTTGTTTTAGTTGACTCAAAGGATCTCCTTTACTTACTATGCATCGTTGTGGTTATTGGGGGTCCTCCAGTAGTTCTGATAGGGTTTTGAATAGGTATATTTGGTTTGCATGATTACACTTTTGATCTCACTGTATTGTAGACACTACGGTGTTCTTATTGAAATAAATATCCTTATGTTTATCCTTTACATTTTTGTTCAGTTAAAAGGTATTTAAAAAAAGTAAATGCATAATATCATCATTATATGATACCCAAAATTCGGGGTGTTACATTACTCCCGCCATCAAAGAATTGCGTCCCTACAATTCCTTTCATACAAACATGCTACGAGGAAGCTCTCAGTTGTTCCTACCATATCCCCCATCAGAGAGGATCCTCAGGAGCATTCAGGGAACACCCAAATTGATGCTCAACTCCTCCAGTTCTCTGATCCAGATACACTTCGAGCAGATTCGGTTGAACTCATGCACCGCACACTCAGGCTTCCAGAGGGAGGCTTGAATGGTACAATGTTTGGAAATGTCCATATGGACCAACATACGAAGAACATGCCGAATTATGTCTCGATCGAGAATATCTAAGTTATAGACATTGTCGTACGGGCTAACACTGAGGAGATGGTACATGTAGGTCACATAAACATTTCCCTCTAAATCACCCACTTGAAATTTTACTATGGTCGTGTAGTTCCGGACTAGGGTGAAACACAGGAAGAACCCTTCGTGGTATTTTCCTCTCTACTTATGCTCAGCCAATTGTGCTGAGCATATTAAGTAGTAGATGGGAGAATTCCCTTGACAGGTGCAGAGAATCCCCAGACCATTTGTCACCTCAAACAATTGCTTGCACATTCCTCGCAGGTTTGCGACGGGACGATACTCATCATCAGAGGTTCTGATTGCAATATTATCCAGCATCTCAGTAGGAAGAGATAACTGGTGGGTTTTTTATTCCATCTGAAAGTTTAAAATGATAGTTCAATCACATGAAACCCATCCAAAATTATAAACAAAGTAAAGAAATAAGAAAGAAGAGATAACAAAATATGTTCTTTATATAACTACTGGTGCACTACGTAAAACAGGGCCAATGGTTTCCTCAGTTACCTAACACACGAATTCCCAAGACAAGCTCAAAACTCTCTATCTCCCTAAACTATATCCAACCCAAGAAATATGGTTTGATGGAATTGGAGAACTTTTGGTATATCTATAGTCTGTCATGTGGGGTGTACAACTGTGAGATATCCCTATGTTTTTGTTGTCTGTACACAGAATGAGAGGATTTGTATTCAAGGATTCCAAATTCCTTCATTTGACCAAAATGAACATAGGAAAAGACTTGACACATGTATGTTGTGTGGGGATCCCCCTTTGTAGCGGCCTCTTGGAATGTCGTGAGGGACGAGACACCTTCTGATGGGGTGAAGCATCTAACAATTCCCTCGTAGTACTTCCCCATCATGTGTAAGATGGAAACTTGGATTGAATTATAAATATGTAATCCAGACCCGCTCTTCGGTGGAGTTGAAGTACGCGGGGAGAGTTGGACACATCATAGATATGTTTCCATGACATACGGATATGGGCATTGTTTTTAAAAGCTTCATGAATGGCTATGGAATCTATGTTCTCATCGGGAAAAGAAAAAAGATTAGTACCTTCTTTTTTCATCTGAAAATTAAGAAAACCCATTTTTAGTAATGATGAAGTATATTTTTCTTTATTCCAGTTCTTGCTTTCCAGAGTTATCCAAACTGAATCATCTGATACCAACTGTGAAGACGAGACCCCAGAAAAACTAGGATTCAGTGCCTTCTGAACATGATGTGTCATTTTAAAATAAAAACATGCACTGATAAACACACATCACGTCCCATATACAGGATCGAGTTCGGTTTGGGTTCTGGGAAACCAGTAACATTAGAAATGTTTCATCTGATAAAAGTTGATACCTGAAATTTTAAAATTCAAAACGTAGGCTGGGCATAAGAATGCCCAGTAAGGGGGTTAAAATAAACCAATGAAACTTTTGAAATAATTTTTAAAAAACTTATCCAAAGAAAATTCTCTTATAGAAAACTACAAGAAATGTAACATAACATAAAAGTGCTCAACTAATATTTTCAAGGAATACATGAATCAATTGTGACATTTTCAAAAGGGGGTAGTAAAATATATCCTGAACGCACAAATTAAACCATTAAGAGTAATACTTAATCAATGTTTTGAGTGAAGGAAAAAAACTTCAATTTCATATGTTGGTTACTATTTTATATGAATCATGCCCAAAACATTTACTTGTGACATCAATATGAACTTGATAAAAACATAATGCCAAGAGTAATGAAATAATAGTCACATCACCTTGAAAAGAACATGTAACATGACATGAAAATGTGGCTTCAACATTTAATTTAGACATTCATGAACATATCACCGAGGCCTATCCTAAGGTTTCAATAAAGAAAAAATATTGAGGTTATTCACCAGAGTCTCATGAATATTGTAATCTCTAGAGATTCATTCTTTACCCAATGCATTGGAGTGCTATCAGGGCGAACCCTTAATATTTCATTACATTCATGTGAGCCACATTAATCAATAATTTACTTAAACAGGGTTGTATATTCATGATGTCCCATACCACCTTGAATAGTTCATTCATAGGTGGTCATACCATTTGAATTTACATATCTTATAAGTGAGAAAGGCATCTAGAAGATTAAAAACCATACTAACAATCATATGACCATTATTAAAAGGAAATAAGAAAGGTAGATTATGGAACATACATTGGCATATAATGTACTGATAGAATAGAAAACTAGAATTTATCACATGTAAGATTGTTCATGAAATTCTAAAATTTTATCATCCAATTAATTACAAGGTGAATCAAAAATCCGATGTACGGATTTGAGATTGCACATGCTAAAACATTAAATATTGTTAATCCTTTGAATAATAATGAATAATATCCATGATAGAAAGCATGAATCTTCACAATAAGATACATCATTTAAAAGATATGGAAAACAAATAACTTACTCTTAAATGTGGATATATGTTTTGTTTAACTCCTTATTTCTTATGTTTTTAAAACTCCACCTAAACTCAAGACATAATATGTAAGGACCTATACAACTGAAATCAAGGTTCATGCAACATATAAAATATATGAATGTACCTGAACTCAAACTGAAATATTAGCACACCCATTTGTGTTAATCCCCTATGAATATTAGTTCAACAATGTTTTGAATAGGGCAGGTCATGCCCTTAGTCATAAAAATTTGTTTATTAAAACCTAAAAAAAATAATTTTATAAAAACCTGATCATATATATATATTTTTCAAAATTTATTTATTATTTAAATATGAAAGTAAGTGTATGTGAATATGTGCAGTGCATGAAAATTTATACACAAAATTCATACAAATAATCGAATTAGAAAGGTCTTGACCATTCCTGCATATTACCGACGTATATACATATAACAAAAAGTATATATGTATTTTCAAAACAACAAAACGTGGCCAAGTATAATCCTTACATTATTTAATCTATTTGAATGCAAGAGAACCTGAAGGCCTAGTTTCAACCTTAAAAAATGTTTGGACTGAACCGTAATTATAATATATATATATATCCAATATATACGTGTATATATTATCAAAGTAGCAAAACAAGGAAAATATAAAAAACCTTACATTAAAAAACAGGGTAATTAGGACTTTAGGGAGGGTTGGTCGGGCTCGATGGAGACTTGAACAATAGAGAAGAACTGATATATATCATTTATTTATATACAAAAGCTCACACACCACCTTCCACAAAAAAACGTACCCACCTGCATTGCATTCAATGGGGGGTGTCATGCTTGAAGAAAACGAGGAGACATGGGGGTCCCCAGCGGTCAGAGGTGAAGAAAACGAGGGGTGTGCCGTAGGGTAGGGATACTGGTGTATCCCATGCACAGAGGAAGCCGAAGACGTATCTAGGGGAAATGATGGGGGAAAACGGATGGTCTATATCGATCCCAACATCGATCCAAGGGATGAGATGTTTCTGTTGTTTTAAAAGAATTGAGCAGCTTGGAATAGATCTAAGTTTCATTGGATGGTCTAAGTTCAATGCAGAAAATTAAAAAACCCTAAAGACCATGATTAGATCATGCCGGATTGAACGGTTAATAAAAACCATGGTAAGAGATGTGGTCACTAAAGGTCGAGCATGGGATCGAAACCAATGGCCCAGATCGCGCGCAACACGATCCAATGGTCCAGATCGTGTTTCGCCTGAAAAACTGCTTCCCACATCGAAATGGAGAGCGGTTTTCACCTCCCTTATAACCCAGGGCCTCCCAACGAGTGCTCAGAAATCACACAACACCCACAATGGGGGCCCTATACACGGGCTCCCACCCGCAGGCCTTGGCTTACCCAGACCCCGACGTGGCCTCCCACCCACACTAGTGCACCTATGCGCTTTTACTCGTTCCCGAGCACCCTTTGGGGATCCTCTTCTTGAGCTCAGGCCGGCCTTGGCTTGGCGCTAAGGGTCTGGCTTAGCCACTTCATGTGAGCTGCATTCCTCGGCCCTATCCAAAAAGGGATGGCCCTAGTGGGCCAATTTTTTTTAAAAAAAAGTTACACTAAAAAACGTTTTATGAAGAGGAAAAAATCCATTTATTAAAACTATATAGAATTTTATATTCTTAAACATTAATGAGTACAAATTACACTTTTTTTAGTTATAATTATTTCTCAAATTAAAAATATTAATCCCCTTTTATAACTCAAAATGTTACAAAAAGGAAATTTTAATAAACCTACATTATAATTTATATACTACTATCCTCAAAATCATAGTTCAATCAAAACATAATTTAAATTGATAATCTTAAACATAATTTATAACATTACTAAAGAAATGAAAATCATTACGTTGTATTTGAAAAATTCGCAAAGAATTTTTAATTCCTTAATTCGTTTAAAAATCACTTAAGGGTGAAACGATGTTTTACACCATATCCTTTCAGAGTTCATAAATGATGGTTTAATTATAACCTTAATCATAACTCAGTTATTTGCAAACTAATTAATATTTAAATAAATTCACTTATTCGAAAAAGGTCCGAATACTATTTTTTTTGTTACTGTTAACTTCCAATGCTCACTAGAGAAATGGTCGAAAAAGTGTCCTATAAAGCCAAACCTTACGGTGTTCTAAAATTCAAATGGATGAAGATGGTGCTTACCATTCTGCCGATGCTCTGCATGGTTTTTATGATCTCAGTGGTGATGGTTTTTTCTTTAGTTGATTCGAAGGATCACTTTAACTTACTGGGCCTCATTGTGGTCATTGAGGGTCTTCCAGTAGTTCTGATAGGGTTTTTAATAGGTATATTTGGTTCGCATGATTACACTTTTGATCTCAGGGTATTGTAGACACTACGGTGTTTTTATTTAAAGAAAGAGCCTTATGTTTATCCTTTATTTTTTTTGTTTGGTTAAAAGGGATTTAACAAAAGTAAATTTCTAATATCATCATTTAATGATTCCCAAAATTTGGGGTGTTGCACATTGTATTTTTACTTGTCATAATATTCATTTTCATATAATTTTTGGTATTTTTATATGTTTGATTTATGTATTATTGAGCTTGAGATTCTTTTATTAGTTCATGTTGTCCTTGTGTTCGGTTTTTACATTAGTAATGTGCCATTATCCTTGGTCATCTTTCTCATTTGACCTATGTCATCCTCATACCTGTTGTTGAACCATTAATCCTTATAATCCTATGGTTTTCTATTCCTCCCGTTTTCATTCATCGTGAAACGGATTGGCTTGATCTATGGGTGACCCTTGATAGCTTATCATATGATGTCCTATGTTCTTATTTTGTTGTATATGGGGTTATGTTGGGAAACATATCAATATTTTTAATATACTTGGTTATATGCTCTAGTATTCCTCTACCCCTACTATAATGACTCCTCGATTTGGAATCTACCTCTCCACTTTTGGGAGATTTAGTTGGCCGAAAAATCTCAATGGTTTTGGGAGCTCTATTTTTCCTCGAGGGAGAAGAGTAGATGAAAGAGCTCTGGTGAGATTCTTTGACATACCAAAGGATAAATAGTGATCTAGATAAGTTTTGATCATCTTCATCTTTGCTTCGTGAGTAGCTCCGATGAGGTCCTATTGTTCCTTGGTGTTCCTTTCACCTAGATGTAAATAACAATTATATAGGATTGCAATCTCAATGACCCTAACAAAAAGAACCAATTACATAGAGGCTCGATGAAAACACATTGGAGAGATTTATTCCTAATAAGGGGCCTTAATATAGTATTCTTCTTCTTATCTATCAGTTATTTATGCCTGGTATTTGATTATTCATTGGTTCTATGTTGCGTGTGTTGTTTGACTTTTTCCAAGGTTCACGGTATATGATGAATCCCCAACATGGTTCCACTATGAGTCCTAGAATTTCAGGAACCCTAACTATGTATATTTTCCTCATGTTACTTTTTCTTATATGTTTATGTTTCACTATTTATCAAATATATTTTATAATCCCATTTTTCATAGTAGAATCATGGTACCCATGCACCATGAATTTAGGCCAAATAGATAAATAATGTCAAAAACCTATGGTCCTCTTTATTATTTGATTACTACTTTATGCCAATCGTTTCTATGGATCATCTCGCTTATGTTTGAGTCTGTTATCTCTAATAGGACTTCGTACTTATCAGTATTAATATCAAACTGGTTATATATATTCTCATTAGCTTGTTATCTATTGTAAATGTTTACATGAATATGTACTTTTTATTCTCTCGTTCTATGTTTATGGTTTGTTAGAATCAGCATGTAACACTTCTGATTATGAGAATTCATTACAAGATTTTTATTATTCATGTTTTATTGATTCTTCCTACTATTTATAAAATTATAAACATGTTAAATATTTGTTCTATAATTTTGAGAAACACAATTATACCCATACAACTCACTTACTCCATTGAAAGTGGGATACCTCATAGAACAACCCACAATTTGTTTATAGAATCTGATAAAAAAACATGCTGCTATTGGGATCAAATATTATTGGCCCTTTCATGATTTGATAATTGTGAGAGAAAAGTAAAGTAAAAATGAATAAAAAATGAAAATTAGATGTAACCTAGAAAACCCCACAAATTAAGATGGGTAAAAACCATAGAAAAATAGAATGATATCACTATGGTAAAAGAGGATAACCACACACTCTTTCTATTATATGGAAAATATCCATGTAATTAACTCACTTGATTAATGTATAATGCACCTCACAATATACAACACTGAAAATGTTGCAATAGGAAGCTCAATACTTGAGGTGATGACGCAAAAACCATCAAAGCGCTCTTCCTTTTATAGGCAAGGCCCTTGCATGATCTTCCTTCTCTATTTAACTCCATGGGTTATTTTTTCCACCTATCCCGCTAACCACATTATCCCCCTCTAAAAAATCAAGGGGACGAAACTGTATGTGAGAAACAAATGAGAATATATATCACACTTGGAGATCTGATTGGGAATCAATAAAATTTCCACAAATCTTTTCTATCTTCCAACCATGTTGCTCTTATATCTACGATTACTATTGAGGATTTTTACAATATTAACTTATCAATGTTAATAAACTTCATCATAAAATTAACATAATTTTTTTCAATATAAATTTTCAGCATATCCACTCTTCCTTCGTCCATCACATCTCAAACAAAGTGATATTGTACCATAATGTGTTGTATCTTGGAATGAAAAGATAGATTCCTTTTAATTTTCATGGTGCTATGATTGTCACAAAACAATTGGATATACTTCTGTCATTGTCTGGGATCCTCTGGAATACTTCACATCTAAATCACTTCTTTTCAAGCCTATGTAGTTCTCACGTACACTACCTTAGTTGTGGATAAATTTATAACAAACTACAACATTGAATTCCAACTCACAACTAGTCCTATAAAATTAAACACATAAACCAATGTGTATTTTTGTTGGACAAAATCACCTACAAAATCTGAATCTGTGTAGGCTCTAATAGTGAAATTTGATCCTCAATACCATAATACTGCATATGAGATCACCTTGATGTATCTAAGGGTCTTCTTTAATATGTTCCAATACTCCCTTATTTAATTATCCACATACCAACTAACTTCTCCCTCTACATGTGCAATTTATGGTCTCATATAAACAATAGATAATATCATACTACCCACTTCAAGAGCGTAAGGTAATTGAGACATCTCCATCCTCCATACATCACTGTTATGACTGTTAGGATTAATCATAGAGGATAACATAAAATTAATAGTAAGTGGGGTAAATATAGGCTTATAATGTTGCATGTGGAAGTATTTCAAGATATTCCTTAAGAAATTCATTTTTGATAGCTAAATCATACCCTTATTTCTATCTCATTAAAACTGTACCCCAAGATTTTATTTTTAGGTCATAATTCCTTCATATCATACTCCCAAGAAAACTATCAACATGTCATCCAAATACAACAAGAGAATGATAAAATAATTACCATCTTGACCCATGAAATATGCACAAGTATCTGAATGAAGTTTTTTGTGTCCAATACTCGTGATATAGGAATAAAATCTCTTGTACCAACACCTTGGTGCCTGCTTAATACCATTAAATTTGTTTCTCAACCTAAAAACCAAGTTCACATTTCCTTATTTTGAAAAACATTCCGATTAGAAAATATATATTTATTTATCAAGATCACCATGTAGAAAAGTTCTCTTCACATATATCTACTCTATAGTTAAACTATATATTTTACACATCCCCATAACTATCTGAACAGTCGTTATTCTAAGAATGGGATAAAATATGTCCTCGAAATAAAAAAATTCTCACAATGCATATCCTTTGACCCCCAGTCTTTCATGATATCGTTACAATTATTCCTTTTCATTCCAATTGATCTTAAAGAACCTATTTTTACTGATTGCCATCCTTCCATGAGGTAATGGATCAATATCTCAAGTCTTGTTATTGTGAAGGGCATCAAGTTTATCCTGAATTGCTTCCATCCATGTGGCTATTTCTGAATTACACATCACCTCCAAAAAAAATATGGATCACCGTCCTCCATCAATAAGTAGTACAAAATATTTCTCTCAGTGATAAATTCTGTGTGTCATATTGGTTCACGTTTATCTTGAGATGATCGTCATAGTCCAAAATCAATCATAAATTGACAGTCTTGCTCCTAAAAGGAAATTAGTTCTTCTATGGATTCTTCCTCCACCCCAACTATTATAGTATATGTGTTCTCTTGCTTCATGTCCCTATTAATCATAACTTTCACCTTATATTCCAGACATATAACATTCATGATGATAATAAGTCTATGGGTAGTGGGGTCCCACATATGATACCCCTTCACACCATCAATGTATCCTAATAATATACATTCATTGGATCTCGAATCCAACATCAATATTTCATGATCATTAAACATTACATTTACATGACCTCCATAAGTATGTAACCAAGCATAGTTAGTCATTTTAACACTCCATATATTCATTTGTGTTTTCATATCAATCATCACAAAAGTAAATTGATTGATCACATAACAAGTTCGCTTCATTACTTTATCCCTTAACTTCATGAGAATTCCTACAGTCTTCAATATCTACCTTGTTCTATCCAAAAAGGTTATATTCACCCACTTTTCCACTCCATTTTGATGAGGATTGTACGACAACATGAATTGTCTCTTGATGCATTCTCATTGAAAAAAAAGTATCAAATTCCCCACATGAAAATTTTCCTCCACTGTAAATCCTCAATAACATGATCTACTTTCATGAATCCATCTTCTTCCAGGCATTGATTGTTTTGAACACTTTAAAAACACTTCATTTCATCCTGGTTGGGTACACCTAACATCTCATGGAATAATCATCAATGATGTATACAAAGCACCTTTCTCATCCTAGGGAGATAGATAATGCTTTCTAAATATTGGAATGGATCAACTCTAGTGCATCCTTTCTCCTAATTACTGACATCACAAAATTCAACCAATGATGGTTGTAAAATTCTTAATGCTCCAAAAATCGAAATGAAACCTTTGTAATCTAGGAAGAAACTTTTGTTCAGTAAGAATATTCAAGCTTCATTCGAACATAAGACCAATCTTTTGATACCATGATTTCCTCATTGCTTTTGTTGTGGTAGTTAACATGACAACTATTCTATTGTCTTAGAAATTCCAAATAATTTTTTTAATTATATGGAATAATTTCGAGACCACAAAATATGACAGTGTGCGATTCTGAGGCCCACGGTGCCCAGAATGATCCTTCTAACTTTTGTTAAGCGTTAATTAGTGCACATAAGAAGTTTTCCTAAAAAAGTGGAATAATTATTAAATGGTTACTTGAATTAAAAATATGAGGGAATTTTTGTGCTCAGAATGGAGGGTTTACCCTAGGCACGACTTATGTTTAGTCAGTGTGGACCTCCTGTGGGAAAACCTGAAAATGGAATATCCATAAATAATATAATTAAATAAAATTATTTTATTTTTCTAATTCTTATAAATCATGAATGTTAACTTGGATTACAAATCTGAGACAACCGCTGAGCTTGTAAGGGTATCCTATCTTTAGGAAGATACTAACTTTGGCCAGTGCGGTCCACAAATGAATGTTAGTTTTTTTCCGTAAATAAAATAATTAAATGACGATTATTTTATTGTAAAATCCATAACATTTAAATGGTAACTCGGATTGGAAATCTGAGTGTACCGTTGGGTTCGTTGGGGCATGTTTCAATTAGGCAGATCCTAACCTCAACCGGCATGCGTTGAGTGTGACTGTTAATAATTTTCTGAAATTTTTTTTGGGTACGTTTAGTAAATGTGCGAGCGGCATTTTCTAATTTTTGAACTGTTGTTCGACTTAAAAATATGAGGGCATCATTGATCCTCCAGTGCCAGGATTCTCTTAAAAGAGGCATAACTTCGACTGCAGTAGGTCGGGTGAAAAAGTAATTTTGTGGATTTTTGAAAGATTAATAAAATAACATGTTTTGTTATTTAATTTTCCTTCTTTCCTCCAATGGACGAACGACGCTTGCATGACCGATGACGTGTCAAGCCAAAAAATGGCTTAACTCTTCTTTTCTTGTAACCACACTATTGGATATTCGAGAGGTACATTAATTAAATGAAAATAATTAATTCCCTGAGAATTATACACTCTTTCTCCACTCTAATTTATATGGAGCTCGGGGAGGGGTGTTGGCATGGCCTCACAAAAAGATGAAACTCTGGCAAAGTACCGCGACGCCAACCACCAGGAGGACGAGACTGGTTCTAACGAGCAGTGACGAGCGCCACCGAGTCACGAACAGACGATAATGATAAAGGAGGTTCTGTCGACCATCGTCAATGGACGTCTCTTCTAGGTAGGGGGTTATTTTCATTTGTGTGTTTCATTTCACACTTCCAGATTCTTGAAATTATACAAAGAACAAGGGTCAACTGACTAACGTGTTGACCTGTGATTCATCCGTCTTTGTAGGAGGTTATTGCAGGGAATCTTGTGGGGTTAATATTGTGTTCAATACAACTATTTATTGAATTACCATAATATACTTCATATTGCGATCTAACACGGAGGGTGTGGGCCTAAAAAACCTGGCACGAACCCTCCGCTATCTTGTTTTTCCTTGCAACGCCTCAGAAGACTGTGCACACGTCGACACATGCCGCAAGAGGAGAATCATGGCTCATCAGCCGCGGCGAATGGAGGAGGCAACCGACACGACGTCAAACCACGGGAAGGAAGGTGACATGACCTTCGTTCCACTGACGAAAGGAAGCTACGATGGAGGTCGAACCAACCTTCAGAGGGTTCCATAGTGCCCACATGGCGCTTCCACCTCACCAATTGAATGGCCTCCGTGCCTTTCGGGAATCCGGGTGACCGGGGGGTTACACCACCCGTATCGGACTGAACTAGGCCGCAGCCCTCTGAGCAGGCTGCCTCCCTCAAGTCGGGGCACTGCCCTCACACATGGTCATCGCCCTTGGACCAGGCCACCTCCCTCGGACCGGACTGTATCCCTCGGAGTGGGCCGCCTCCCTCACATCGGGCTGTCACCCTCAAAGAGGACCACCTCCTTGGACAGGGTCACAGCCCCACGTGTGTCGGGCCGCCCCTATACAGGTCACCCCTCTTGTGGGCCACCCTATTCTGGTCGGGCTACCCTTGAGGGCCACGATGGGCTGCCCTTGCGGACCACCCCTCTTGAGGGTCAGACCAAACATCAGCCCATCGGGCCGAGTCCACCCCGGCCCAACCCAGACTGAGTCGGGTCGGGTCGGTCCGACAAGGTCAGACCGGACCTAGGCCCAACCGGACCCTGGAACACTTAAAAGATCATATCTTAAGAACTGGAAGTCTGTTTGATGAACATTCTATAGTGTTGGGATCCTAGGATTGAGATGGTCATTTTGGTGCTCTCCAATTGAGTTTTTTAGACAGTTGGATTAAGGCCGGGTTGGATCGAACCCGAATCCAATCGGGCCCCCGAAGCTAAAACGCTTATAACTCACAGACTAGGCATCTGATTGATGCGTCAACTATCATGTTTGAACCCTTACAACACAACTGTCCTTTGAGTGATTCCTTTGTGGAGCTAAGTAGCGGTCGAGGTGCGACTGATATCTCAATGGGAAGATTCTAAGGAACTTGAGCGTACCGGGTGCAAGGAAACATGTGACATGCTGCAACGTGAATAAAGATCATTAATACTATGTGGGTTAGTGGGGGTTAGTTACCTATCGATCCTGTGTGGGTCAGCAATAGTGATTCTTAATAGAATAAGATGCTATATTTAATGACTAGTCATATGTACTTATGTACTTATGTTATACCTGATTGTTAGATGAGTCTTTATCATGTGTGGTACTTCTTTCTATGTGGTGTTACTTTTGTTGTGCTTATAGCTTTGTTGTATTGTCTTTGTGGTGTTACATGTGTGGTATTTCTCTCTTTGTGGTGTTACTTGCGTAGTACTTCTACCTTTGTGGAGTTACCTTCGTGGTTTTATCTTCGCGGTGTTACATGTGTGGTACTTCTACCTTCTTACGGTATTCCTTTTTCTATCAGTTGTATTGTACTACCAGTCATACTTGTACTTTTACAGTTGGGATTGTATTACGGACCCTTTTTACTTTCAACACTCTTTTACGACAACAGTTTGCTTTGTGGTTGCATCTTATTGTGTTCTAGTCTGTGTCGTTGAATACTGTTTTGTTCTTGGACTGTGTGTCTGTACAGGTTTAAAAAGCAATGTCTTCCCGTTTAAGGGCACACCTTTCTGGTGCTAGTTGTCAGCCTCTGGCCTATGGAAGACGGGTTTGGGGTAGTCACAACATTGGCCCTGAGGGACGGGTCGTGAAAACTATCTCCACCTCCTTGTATGATTCCCCATAATAATTCATAGATTCTTTGAGATCTTCTTTGTCTTCATCACCACAAGAAAACCCTTCATAATCTTCCCCATTCCATTTTTAGCGTAAGTCTTACTGCTGATGTCATCAAATCCACACAAATAAAATTTGTTAATCTTCGGGATCTTCGCATGGAGTACAACTTAGGTTGTTTGAATTATACCATCATGCATCTTCCGTTTGTTTGTATTGAATCCAAAGATCTTCAAGGTGTGATTGTTCCCCATGTAAACAAGTCCTTTTGATATATGTTCATACTGATCAATCCATTCCCTTGGAGACATGTTCCTATTGAATCAATTATAAATGTGTTGTTGAGATGATGTCTACCTCTATCCATCATTGATGTTTCTCTAACCAGTATGCCTCCATTTCCGTAAGTACTCGTCATATTTCATTGAGAGTTGTTTCCACCAATCTTATTTTTCCAACTATTCTTTTTGGTGTGCCACTACTTTCCACAACCGTAACATATGATTTTGTTTTTCTTCTTGATTTGGACTATCTAGGATTTTGGCTCCCACATAGAATCATGCTCCATCATCTTTCCTCTCACAATTGACAATGTATTCAATTGGTGTAATGTTTTTTGTCTGTCACATTGCTCTTGCATTGACTTTATTCTTCAATAACCACACATGAAACGTTGTTGAGCATTAACATGTCCATCGTGATATTTTTGGTAAGGTTGATGATCAACAGATCATATGGATTTATAAATATTTAGAGAAGAATACTAGCACATTCATTATCCCTAATTTTTTAGCCTAGTGTCATGATTTGAGCGAATAAGGTATTTACAGTGTTGATGTGATCAATCACTGATGATGACTCTTTATTCGAATTTTGATGCTTTATAGAGCTATCAACCTTTTTCCCCCCGCCCTATTTTTGACGTGGGCCTGATTTTAAAGTGTTATTCTAAAATAGATGTGGTAGGACCTATTAGGGATGACATTATGTTCTTTGAGATAAATTGGTTGTTGTTGACCCAATCCAAGGCCACCCATGGAAAGCGTCGTGCTTTTGGTTTGATTTTGACCATTGAAGAACTACCCCAGGGGTGTGACCTCATGTTTACTTCGTTTAAGGAAGCTCGGTTGTACCTAAATGAGGCTGAATTTCTTGCACAGGAGATTAACACATGCCTATCCTGGGGCATGGACAAAAATAATTAAATTTTCCATAGTCCATCACAATGGATAATCAGGTTCGTCTCCCTTAAGGTTCCTTCTCAATGTAGTCCACTTACGTTATCTAATTCACCTATTCTGTCTCTTTTTGTGGTTTTTTTAAATTTAAGTGATGAAAATATTTTTGGGTTTTATATTATTTAAAATAATGACATGTGAATCATGAATTCTAAATTTATACTAAGATGCAAGTCTAAAAATTATAAATTAATAAAAAATAAGTTGGTTAAATGTTTAATCATTATTCTCTTTTATATGTTTTATTTCAGTTTGATAATCCAAACATGAAACCTCATTTTCGAACTACTATTCTTTATTTATAAAGTGTGGAATATCATTTAATGTTTGAGCACTCTCAATTACACCTCCTCCTTTAATCCAAGTTGGTGACACACATTTTTCTAGAATGTGTCGTCTTCCATGACCTAGTTCAATCAAATCCATTTCATCCATTGATTAGCTCAACTCAAACATGTAAAGAACTATCCAATGGAGAGAGGTAAAAATGATTAAATAAAATAATAAGGATAGGTTGAGTGGCATGTCATCGGAGAGAGTCACAACATCGGGGACATACTCTTTACCCATGAATGCTACTGAAATCTATCTACAAACATAAAATTAAATAATAATGAAAAATTAATGATTGCCTTCACCTCCCCTCGGGCCAGGTTCTGGGGTCATCCTCTAATTTATGAGTGTAAGAGATTACGTGGCGGAGTGAGCGGAAGAAGAAAGATAGAGAGAGAAATGATGAAAAGTGGATGGAGAAACACAAATTCATGGATTAATAAAACTAAAATTTGAATTACAATTTAAAACTAATACAAAACTAAAATTAAAATAAAATAAAAATAAGAAATGAAGGGGGAAGAGAGGAGAAGAAGCGACCTGTGCTCCGATGGGATCCCTCCTTAGCTGTGGGTGTTGAGATAATGATTTGGGAAGGAGTCGAGTGCCTCCTTTTATAGAGTACACCATCTCCCCCTCCCCCCTCCACAATGAGGTGTAATATGGATGGTAGAGTCGGATGAAGAATAAATAATCCACCTTCTAGGTTTCTACTTGTGAATCCTATTCTTCTATATCCATTGGTTCGTCATGGTATAATATATCAAAATAATAGTCAATAGGAAAGTCAGAGTGTAATTCTATTTGAATAATATTAAAACATGAAGTATCAAGATCAAATTCTTCCCCATCAATGTAATAATCCTTTATCATGATTTCCATAGGGAAATCCACTATAATATCTTCATGAACATCCTTAAATTAATATTCAATGTGTCCAGGGAGCTCCATATGTTCCTCAACATGTGCACATCTTGGATCTTCTTCGTCCTCCATGCCATAGCTGAGATTGTCAGATTCTGTATAATAAAAACCACACGGAGTGATGTAGAATTCAGATTCAATAAAAATAAAAGGGATAGAATCAATTAATGGTTCATCTACCTGAGTCGGTTCAGCTTCAATCTCTGTCTCAGTGGTAAGTGCCTCTTGGAGCGACTCTTTGAGGATGGAGGCAAGTAGTCAGTTTCCTCCATCTTGAATTCAAATTCCACAACATGGGTGGTTTCGTCCTTCAATGGTGATGAATATACATCTTTTTATTGTATGGGGAGGTCAGGTAGTTCCTCACATTTAATCAAGAATTCATCCAAACTTTTATGATCTCCCACTTTTAGCTCACCATGTAAGTCTTCCTCCCTTGACTCCTCAACTTCTTCAATTTCAAATATAAGTGGTGAAATTTCTTCCACCACTTTCTTAGGTTATTCCTTTGGCTTAGGTTTGGGATACTCCATTAATGCATGAACATAATCAAAACCTCTATCATCCTTGTTAATTATTCAATTCTTTCTCTATGTTCATGTACCTTAGCTCTTCTAAAATATTTATATTTTTTTTGTTCTTATTGCTGCACCTGTGAGTAATTTTTCAATGCATAATATTCTGAATTTGAATACATCATGGAAGTAATTTTTTTAGTTTTTTTAGTCAAAATTAAATCTAAAAAAAATGTGAAAATATAAAAAGTAAATAAACAAATGATTGTATCCATAGAAACAACATTTGTTTTCATGCATGCCTGTCGTGGGGTGTGGAAAAAAATAATTATATTATTCCTAGTGAAACGTAGTGGCTGACCAGAGTAGTATATCATGAAGAGCCTTCTCAGTGTAGTTCACTCACTTTATGTAATTCACATATTATATCTATTTTTGTGGTTTTTTCTATTAAATTAATGTGATAAAAATATTTTTGGGTTTTTTACTATTTAAAATAATGACATGTGAATCAAGAATTATAAATTTATACTAAGATGCAAGTCTAAAAAGAATGAATTAATAAGAAAGAACATGGTTTTGGGGGTTGGTTAAAATTTCAATCATTTTGATCCTTTATATGTTTTATTTTAGTTTGATAATCCAAACATGAAATCTCATGATTGAATGATTATTATTTAATTATAAATTGTGGAATATCATTGAATCTTTGAGCACTCTCAAATCCACCTCCTCCTTTATTCCAATTTGGAGACACACCTTTGTCCAGAATGTGTCATCTTCCAGGACCCAGTTCAATCGAAGCCCTATCATACATTGATTACTTAAAATCCAACATGTGAAGAACTAAACAATAGAGAGATGGAAAACTGATTAAATAATATAATAGGGATATGTTTAGTTGCATGTCATTGGAGTCAGTGACAACATTGGAGA
Organism: Viscum album; assembly: GCA_963277665.1. Classification (NCBI taxonomy): domain Eukaryota; kingdom Viridiplantae; phylum Streptophyta; class Magnoliopsida; order Santalales; family Viscaceae; genus Viscum; species Viscum album. The sequence goes on along the minus strand of OY728148.1, from coordinate 982,225,270 downwards.
CATTCACATTACATGTGCATGCTACTCAAATCTATCTAAAATATTAAAATTAAAAATTCAAGGAAATTAATGATCACCTTCACCTCACCCTAGGCCAAGTCTTGGGGTCAGCCTCTCATTTCTGAGAGTGAGATATTACTCAGTGGAGTGGGTGGATGAGAAGAGAGAGGGGGGAATGAAATGAAGAAAAGTGGATGTAGAAACACAAAGGCATGGATTAATAAATCTAAAATTTGAATTAAAATTGAAAAATAATACAAAAATAAAATTTAAATAAAATATAAAGAATAAATTCAGGGGGAAAGAGGAGACGAAGTGACCCATTACCTGGTGGGATCCCTCCATAGCTGTGGTTGTTGAGGTGGTGATTTGGGAAGAAGGTGATGGCATCCTTTTATAGGAAGAATTAATTCCTCCAAATGTTTTCACATTTTTAGCCGATTAAATGTTAGATTAATGTGTGTATCCCTTTATAAAAGTTATTCAATAATGTGGATTCCATTCACCCTCCAAATTTCTTCTCATTTAGTTACATGACTAAAGAGTTATGGAATTCTCATTGAATAAGAATTTTTATGGCTGAAATTTCTAGGAAGTTGTCCTCAAATTTATAATGATCAATGGAATCCTTAATGACTTCAAAATCCCCCCAAAATTGTTTTAAAGTCATTCTTATGTGTTGTACTGCTATCCTAGGTGGAGTCACTTAAATATGAGGTGAGGAGACTGATTGTTTCACCCGTTATAATGTTGTAGTGCATTCTATTTACCTAGAAATTTTCTAAATTCAATGAATTTTTTGGAATAATAGATCTTTGATTCAAATATATATCCTGAAGATAAATTAGAATGAAATAAAATCATGATTCTAAGAAAAAGAATCATAAATTTCGGAATTATATTTTCTACAAAATGAGAAAAATAACGTTGTATTAAAAATCTGTCAAAAATCCAAAAGTATGCACTTTTCTCAATTTTTCTCATAATCATTCTAAAATTCAAATTTACCATTATTTTATTAAAAAATTTAAATACATTTGTTTTATCATTGAATAAAATTATAAAATCATCATTATTTGATCAAAATATGCACTTAAATTTTCTCTCTCAATTTCCCCCACACATAAACCATGCTTGTCCTCAAGCATAAAATCTCCACATAGAGATTAGAGAACACCAATGTTACCAGCATTCAAATTTCAATTCAATTAAATCAATTAGTTTTCAATGTGAAATCAAACTTTCAAAAAATATCAAAAATATCAATTTAATTTCCGATTTTTCAAGGAAACAAATAATTCACATATTTTACTTTTACATTTGAAAATTGTTGGAACTTCTCCTTTCATTCATTCATGCTCCTTCATTCATTATTATTAAACATGTCAGGTAATGATTTACCTCATCTATGATTATTTTTTCTCATTTATCCTTATAAAATTCAAGTAGAGTTATGCTCATATCATGATAACATGCTCTTTATCCATAGGCTTGTAAATAAACTACTTTCTCCACTTTGTAAAGACAAAATGCATATAAAATCACAAGGACTTGAAATTGATGTTCTATTGACTCTATGGTTTAAGGGTGGTAGGATTTGATTCTTTAAAAATTAATTCTCAAGGAGGAGGGTAATATATTATTTAATATTCATGATATCAAAAGAAAAAATATAATGAAATTATCCCCTTCATAGTAGAAACACCCAATTCCCAAAACTCAAAGAAAATGTTATGATCATGTAAGAAAATAGAATGAATTGTGAACCCTCTTGAATATTTTTTTTATTTTGTACTTTATTTTCTTTTTTGGAAAGTTATGATTATATCAGACCTCACATCAATCACCTAACCATATACGCTCATAAGATCATCAGTCTAGAAAATGGTGATATTGGATTTTCCCAAATCATAACCCATTTGTTTCTATTTTTGTTGGTTCTATTTGTCATTTTTTCATTTTGTTTTTAATTATAGAGGGAAAAAATAGAGTATAAGGACTGATTCCACAAACTTTTAAAATTACCAAAACAAAACCCCTACACTTCTTCCTTAAAATGTATATCATCCCGTACAGCATGATTCTATGTACCTGCACACTTCAACTTTAAAGTATCATGAAATTACTCAGAGGAGGGTAGGAATGGATAAAAATGGATCGAAACATGACTCATTACTATAAATGTCATTCATGTTCCCTATGTGATAAAAGAAGGGTTGATGTAAAGGTAGTCTTTTATGGAATATTAGATTTTAAAAGGATGACTCAATCATTTTAAATGTGTTTTTCCACAGTCATAAATATAATTATTTTCAATACAAGTTATGGATGGTTACATGTCCCAACATTACTCGAGAAATATTCTCAAGAATAAATTGGAAGTACTTGGTCTAGAAATATTCTCGGGAATGGGAAATACAACATTAGATAATCACTCATGGTATGACTAATAAATCAATTCACATGAACTTCAAAATTTAAAAGCATGATGTATGGTAGAGAAATTTCATTAAAATTAATCAATTAATTCCTTCAAATCATGAGTCATTACTTCAATATCCATGCTTCATTTTGAAAATTCAATTATTAATTTAAATCATTTAATCATATCAACATTTAAATATAAAACAGGGCATCATAGGATTCCTAAGAAACTCATGTCTCCTAAATAAGTCAAGTAAAAAATGAATATATGTATGGGCATGCAATTTTATCTTTAATTCTCAAAACATGTTTTGAAAAAAATGTGGAGAGTTTAAATGATAAAAAAATAAAATTGAACACCCTTTTTCAAAGAAACTTGGTCCTTCATGTTCACTGTTTGGGGTTTCCTTCTACCATTATGATCCTACAAATGATAATTACTAAATTAATCACAATGGTGATTTAATTTATGCTCAAAATGAAAAGAGGGAGGGGGCCATATGATAAATTATTTCAAAGAAAATAAATTGACAAATGAATTCAAAGAAAGTAAGTAAACTTAAATCTTGGTATTATCCCCTATGTCAGACATGAATTTTTACTACCTCTCGAGGGCAGTACCGGCTGTTATCCAATGACTGAAAGAGGATAAAACTTCTTTGATTTTAACAACTACATGTGGCTTTTCCCAGCTTGTGCTTCATCCCTCTAGGAGATTAATGATCCAGGGATAGAGTACACCATATCCCCACCCCCAAAACAATGAGGTATATCTTGCATAGTGGGGGTATGATGAAGTATGAATCATCCTCCATCTTGGTTACTACTTGTGAAACCTCTTATTCTCTATCCATTGGTTCCTCGAGGAATTCTTCATCAAAAGAATAGTCAATTGAAAAGTCAGAGTGTAATTCTATTTGAATAATATTAAAACATGAAGTATCAATATCAAATTCTTCCCCGTCAAAGTAAGCAGATTTATTAATGGTTTCCTTCGGGAAATCCACTAGTATCTCTTCATGAACTTACTTCAATAAATATTCAACATATCCAGGGATATCAATATGTTCCTCAGCATGTGCACATCTAGGTTCTTCTTCATCCTCCAAGGAATAGCTGAGATTGTCTGATTCTGTATAATAAAAACCACAAGGAGTGATATAGAGTTAAGATTTAATAAAATTAGAAGAGATAGAGTAAATTAATGGTTCAACTCCCTGAGTTGGTTAAGCTTCAATCTCTGCCTCAGTGTTAAGTGCCTCTTGGTGTAGACTCTCTGAGGATGGAAGCAGGTAGTTGGGCTCCACCATCTTGACTTAAAATTCCACCACTTGGGTGGATTCTTCCTTTTGTGGTTTTGAATCTTCTTCATTGTATTTTATGGGGAGGTCAGGTAGTTCCTCACATTTAATCAATAATTAATCCAAACATTTTGGATCTCCCAATTATACCTCATTAGAGACGTCTTCCTCCCTTGCCACCTTAAGTTCATCAATTTCAAATATAAGTGGTGAAATTTCTTACACCACATTCTCAGGTTATTTATCCATCATAGAGTTGGGTTGCTCTATTAATGCATGAACATTATCAAAATATCTATCAGCCAATCTACTTAGTTGTTCAATGCTTCTTCTATGCTAAAGCACCTGAGCTCATCTAAAATATTCATATTTTTCTTCTTGTTTTTGCTGCACCTGTGAGTAATTTTTCCATGCATAATATTCTGATTTTTAATACATATTGGAAGTCTTTTTTTAGTTTTTTAAATGAAATGAAATCTAAATAAGAAGTGAACATTGAAAAAGAAAAAGAACTACTGATTGGATCCCCGAAAATAGCTTCAGTTTTGATGCACCCCTGTCGTGGGGTGTGGACAAATATAATTTAATTTTTCAAAGTGCAGTACAGTGGTAGACCATGGTCGCCTTTCTTGAGGATCATTCTCAATGTAGTTCACTTTATTTATCTAATTCAAATATTCTATCTCTTTTTGTGATTTTTTTATTAAATGATAGTGATTAAAATATTTTTGGGTTTTTTATTATTTAAAATAATGAAATGTGAAGCAAGAATTCTAAATTTATACTAAGATACAAGTCTAGATACAATGAATCACTACTGGAATTTTACACTTTACCAACGGTTGTAAACCATTGGTAAAGGCCTGGAATCCATCAGTATATATTATATCAGTGGTTCCCTCAACTGTGGCCAAGTAAGGCATGAAAATAGGCCTAAACCAATGGTTCTATGAAAACCGTTGGTATAGGTGTCAAAATAAAAGGTATACCAATGGTTTGCTACAAAATATTGGTATATGTCTGTTAAGGTATAACATATACCAATGGTTTGTAAACCGTTGGTATATTTGTGTTACACTTATACTAACGGTTAAAAACCTATGGTCTAAAGGGGATATTGAAAGCAATAAGGCTATACCAATGGTTTTGTTATAACCATTGGTATAAACCTATACCAAAGGTTATAACAAACTGTTGGTATAGTTATATTATAGTATCTATACCAACAGTTTTGAAACTGTTGGTATAAAATTGCTCAGCTCCACAGCAGTAGTCCCCTCTCCCCTCTCTAGACCTGTAAGAACACAACAACCCCTCTCCAAATCGGCAAAAACACCAATAAAAAAATCCCCATCCAAAGTATTCAAAATTTAGAATTCATTCCAGAATTTTAATATTTTGAAATTTAGAAATTCAAATGCAATAACACACATAAGAGAAAAATCCTACATGTTATAGGAAATTTAATAACACCCATAAGAGTATTACAAATGTAGAATTCATTCCTCAATCATACCACAACACCACCACACATTAGAGTATTCAAAATTTTGAATTAATTCTTCTCTCAAACCACAACACCAATACACACAAGAGAAAAAACCAACAAGTTATAGGATGAACATTGGATGTTTAGTCATGGTCTTGGGTTGAGTATCTTAAAACCAACAGAAAAACATTGGTATAATGGCAAGGATCATGACACCCATAAGATAGACAATGGTAGTGGTCATGTGCATAGACCTAGGATGATTTATAGGAAGCACATGGGATGTTTATATTCCTCTAACGATAATGTATCCATGTATAAATGGTTCTTGATGTGTTAGAGGGAAATATTGTCCAATATCGACATATGAGATGGGTTATCCGAGTAGCCTACATGTTTTCCATAGACTTTTCAATTAAAACAAGGGGGTATGTGTATAATTGTAATTTGCTCTCCTGGGGTGATGTTTGATGATTCCCCATCTCGGGTAGTGGGTATGAGTATTCAATTAAGTCATTGGTATTGGGTTCCCAAAGGGACTTTGGTTTTGTCCTAGAACCCACTATTTTAGGATGGGATTGAGGTGATCCATGGGGCTATGGTGTCACCATATGTATTCCTCGCCATTGGGGTATTTTTATGAGATTTTGAAACTTAATTTTCAAGAATCTATGTGTAGAATTGTTGACCAATTTGTTATATGGTATTCTTGAGTGTTCAGAGGTTTCATCTGAAATCACTATATGATATTTATTTGTTGTATGTTATTGTATAGAATGAACGACCCATGGTTGAGAATTAGAACATGAGTGTTGGTGCATGTTCATGAGGGAATGTGGAGACTCATTCCTAATATAATTCATTTTTTTCTATTTATATTGTGACCCATTGTGTTTTAATCAATGCCTTGTGAATATCTTCTTCTAGTAACGTATGAACAATAGACCATATTTTATTTCTTATCCCTTAATTTCAATAATATATCTCTAGCCTTGTGATGATTTTCTGTATGTCAGTTGTTGTATTCACTTAATATGATGTCCATTTCAAACAAAAGTGACACACATTGAGTGATACTAGTCACATCGTGGCTCAGATTGTGGTGGGGTTGACTCGTACCTGTCACAAATGATCCACGGATCATTGGGTGGGGGGGCAGTCCGAGGGGTATGGGGGCTATCCGAGGCTGAGGGGGGCTGTCCGGGGGGGGGGGGGGTGTCTGGAGTGCATTTTCGGCCACAGTGGTCACACAACACCTCTGATTGACTTCTCTCCAATCTAAACATTTCACAATTAACCAACTCTTTTTTGTCTTCAGATTTTAGGGTATTCTGAGGTCGTTCGACCAGTTTTGACCACCCCATGCATGTTTCTCATGGGCGTCAAACACCTAAAAAACACATATTATACTATGTCATGCAAATCGTGCATCCGAATTACATTTCTTCTTTTTTTACACCTCACGAATAATAATTAGGGTGTTTTTGTGTAATTTCAAGTCATTCCGATGTTGTTCGGTATGTATTTGACCGTAAAACACATGTTTTGGCCATTTATGACATGTAGAGTGCGTTTTCGGCCACCGTGGTCACACGACACCTCCGATTGGCATGACGTCTAGCCGACCATTTTACAATTTACCAACCATTTGTTTTCTTCCGATTTCATGGCATTCCAAGGTCATTCTGCTGATTTTGACTACCACAAACCCGCTTTTCAAGTGCGCCAAACACCTAAAAAAACATATTCAGTCATGCCATGCAAACCACGCATCTGAATGATGTGTTGTCTCCTCATACACCTCACGAATAATAATTAGGGTGTTTTCGTGTGATTTCAAGTCATTCCGATGTCGTTCGGTATGCATTTGACCATTAAATGCGTGTTTTTTCCATTTATGACACGCGGAGTACATTTTTCGCCAATGCGATCACACGACACATCCCATTGTTGTTCCTTCTAGCCTAAAATTTTATAATTCACCCACCCTTTGTTATCGTCTGATTTCATGGCATTCCAAGGTCGGTCGTTTGGTTTTGACCACCCTACACACGCTTTTCAAGCGCGCCAATTCCTAAAAAACACATATTCAGCTGTGCCATGAAAACTGTAGGTCCAAATGATGTACCATATTTTCTTAAACCTCATGAATATTAATTAGGATTTTTCGGGTGATTTCAAGTCATTCTGATATCGTTCAGTATGAAAATCACCTGTTTTGGCCATTTACGACACGCAAAGTGCATTTTCGGACACTTCGGTCACATGACACCTCCGATTAATGTTTTGTTTGGCCAAAAATTTTACAATTCACAGACCAGTTGTTTTCATCCGATTTCATGGCATTTTGAGGTCGTTTGGACAGTTTTTACCACCTCACGCATGCTTTTCAAGCACGCCAAACACCTAAAAACCCATATTCAGTCGTGTCGTGCAAAAACGTGTCTAAATGATGTGATGTATCCTCATACAACTCATGAGTAATAATTAGGGTGTTTTCGTGTGATTTCAAGTCATTTTGATGTCATTCGGCATGCATTTGACCTTTAAACGCATGTTTTGGCCATTTACGACATGTGGAGTGCTTTTTCGGCCACTGTGGTCACAAAAATCCTCTGATTGATGTTCCATCGGGACTAAAATTTCACAATTCACCATCCCTTTCTTTTCATCTTATTTCATGGCATTCTAAGGTCATTCGTCCAGTTTTGACCACCCCACGCAACCTTTTCAAGTGCTCCAAACACTTAAAAAACACATATTCAACCGTTCCGTGCAAAACACCCATCCAAATGATGTGCCGTGTCCTCATACACCCCAAGAATAATTATTAGGGTGTTTTTGTATGATTTCAAGTCATTATAATATCATTCGACATGCATTTGACAACTAAACGCATGTTTTGGCCATTTACGACATACGGAGTGCGTTTTTGGCTAGCGCGGTCACACGACACTTCTGATTAATGTACCATTGGGAAGACCATTTCAAAATTCACCGACCCTTTGTTGTAGTCTAATTTAATGGAATTATGAGGTCGTTTGGCTAATTTTGACCTCCCCACGCACGCTTTTCAAGCACGTCAAACACATAAAAAAACATATTCTACTGTGCCACACAAACCGTGCATATGAATTATGTGTTGTCTCCTCATACTCATCAAGAAAAATAATTAGGGTGTTTTCGTATGATATTAAGTCATTCTGATGTCGTTCGGCATACATTTGACCGTTAAACACATGTTTTGGCTATTTACGACATGTAGAGTGGTTTTTCAGCCAGCGCGGTCACACGACAGCTTTGATTGACGTGTTGTCTAGCCGATCATTTCAAATTTCACCCAACTTTTATTTTTTCCCAATTTTATTGCATTTTGAGGTCGTTTGGCCAGTTTTGACCGCCCCGTTCACGCTTTTCAAGTGCTCCAAACACCTAAAAAACACATATTTAGTCGTGTCGTGCAAACCACGCATCCAAATCACATGTCATCTCCTCGTACACCTCATGAATAACAATTAGGGTGTATTCGTGTGATTTCAAGTCATTCTGATGTCCTTCAGCATGAATTTGACCGTTAAACACATGTTTTGGCCATTTACGACACGCTGAGTGTGTTTTCGGCCACCGCGGTGACATGACACATTCGATTGATGTTTCGTCTAGCTGATCATTTCACAATTTTCCAACCATTTGTTTTCCTATGATTTCATGAAATTCTGAGGTTATTCAGCCAGTTTTGACAACCCCACGCACGCTTTTCAAGGGTCCCAAATAGCTAAAAAAACATATTCAGCCATGCCATGCAAACCACGTGTCTGAATTTCATTTCATCTCCTCGTACACCTCATGAATAATGATTAGTGTGTTTTTGTGTGATTCAAAGTCATTCAGATGTCGTTAGACATGCATTTCTCTGTTAAATGCATGTTTTGTCCATTTAGGACACGCAGAGTGTGTTTTCGGCCAACGCGGTCACACAATACCTTCGATTGATGTGTCGTCAAGATGGCCATTTCATATTTCACCCACCCATTCTTTCATCCAATTTCATGGCATTATGAGGTCGTTCGATAAGTTTTGACCACCCCACGCACGCTTTTTGAGCACACAAAACACCTAAAAACACATATTCAGTCGTGTCGCGCAAACCGCGAGTCTGAATGATGTTATCTCTCCTCTTACACATCAAAAAAAATAATTATGGTGTTTTCGTGTGATTTCAAGTCATTCCGATGTCATTCGGCATAAATTTGACAGTTAAACACATGTTTTGGGCATTTACGACACAAAAAGTGTGTTATTGGCCACCACGGTCTCATGAAACCTTTGGTTGAGGTGGAGTTCACTTTTACCCAACAAAAACTACAAATGTATCATTGTCCAAATGTATAAACACAATCTGAATGCGTTTGTTTGGTTTTCTGTATGTCAGTTGTTGTTTTCACTTAAAATCTGGTCCATTTCAAATAAAAGTGGGACACTTTGAGTGGTACCGGATACATAATGCATTGGATTGATGCAGGGTTGACTCCTACACATCAAAATTTACCCCTGGATCATTGTTCTAAAGTATCAGTAGAATATGAATACGTTTCATCTATTTTCCGTATGTCAGTTTTAATTTTCACGTAAAATGTTGTCCATTTCAAATAAAAGTGAGACACTATGAGTGGTACCGACCACACCGTGCATCCGAATAAGGTGGGATTGAGTCTTACACGTCACATATGACCCATGGATCATTTTTCTAAAGTATCAACACAATCCAAATAAGTTTGTTCAGTTTTCCCTATACCAGTTGTTTTTACTTAATAGGGTGTCCATTTTAAACAAATGAGAGACAATTTGAGTGATACTAGACACACCATTCCTCACATTGAGGCTTGGTTGACTCTTACATGTCACATATGAATCATGGATCATTTTCCTAAAGTATCAACACAATATGAATGCGTTTTGTTAGCTTTCCGTATATCAGTTAGGCAAATCGTGCAACAATAGTGATAATATCTTATACTAAAACTATAGAAATCATGCATGATGTGCATACCCTAGTGCATGGTTAGGGAAAATAATGCACATTTATTCTAATTTATATCCATATATGGTTGGTAGATACCCTGTGGGATGGACTTAAATTTTTTATTAACCATGAGGCATAGTGTTTTTTGATGATGACTGGGGTTACGAGCTCCGAACAAGCCCCAGAATCCCCATAAACCATTATAACATCATTAGGCTTTCATATTTGGTAAAAATTAAAGAGATATTTTCAATTCAAAAATATCAATACCGGAGTGAAAAGCAAGGTTAAAATATAACGAGTTATACATAATTCAAAAATGTAATGGATCAATCTTCCCCTGATCACCATCACCATCACCATTGTCTTCATCAGCCTTATCATCGCCGCTATGTTTGACTTCGTCATCATCCTCATCATCTTCCCCATGCTCATCCTCAGACCCATCCTCGCCATCTGCCCCATCCTCACACTCTTCCTCATTCTCATCCCCGCCCTCGTCCTCTTCAGCATCCTCGTCATCACCAGGAATGTCATCATCTCGACCGCCACTAGAACTGCTGACTGGTGCATAAGATAATGTACCCATCGACAACATATATGTCTGACAAGATGCGCTAGCCTCTGCTGGAAGTGATGAAGACAAATATTTGATCAGTATTAGAAATTCTTTCTCCCCCATTTGAACCAGTTCTTCCAACTCTATGAACCTTTTATCAGACTATCTTCCATGCTCCTTGACCTGTTCCAACTCGGTGGTAAAAGAATGGATACCTGGAGTGGACCAATACCTCTCCGGGACTATTTTCTTACCAGGTCGGCCGTGTAATCGAACAGAGTGCTCATCTCCCAAAACCTGATATAAATGATCATGTGGCCCTAAATTGTCTGGTTCCTAGGCATCAAGGGCCTCTAAATCAGCCTACTAAAAATATTAATAGATTATTAAATTTTAAAATAGACATTAAAATTTTAACTAAACAAATTAAAACTTACAATCTTTTCTTGTGTCATTTCATTAACCAGAGTACCATATTTTTACATTCTACTTGAACAAAACAATTTTACTAGAGGGACACATCCTTCAATGTTAATTTTTTTCTTCTATAATGAAATTGAAACAATATAAAGTGCAAGTATAATCATATATTCAATATTCATTAAATCACATAATTTATGTAGGAAATAATAAAAAGGGAATGTCCTAATGAAAAATTATAAACAACTATATCGTACTAGCTGCCTCTCATGATTTGACGTAGTAGTGCACCCCCAAGTTTGGAGGTATTGATTTGAATCAATTTTTTTGTATTTTTCAGAAGATTACTAAATAATTTTTAATAATAAATGAGATAATATTAATGAAAAATATGAAAATTGTCATTTAAATACATCAAATGGGATTAATACCTTAAATTTGGTTGTCACCCAATATGTAATTATTTGACGATATTTCTCTATCGGGCAGTCATCCATCATAGGTACTATCTTCAACTCTATGCCCACTCTATCACACCATTCCACATACAGCTCATGCTTATAACCCCTCCAAAGCTCTCCTAGCTCCTTTAAACATGTTGGCCATGCTCCTTCGCCATTAGGGAAGATAAACTGAAGCTGACACCCAATAGATTTATTCATATAAATGCAAAAAAAAATACTACATTAAATCCAATAGATTTTTACCCATATTTGTTACCACACATTATCCCTGACTTCGTGTGGGAGATGTCTCCAAGGGATAGGGCTGACCAGAATGATGTCGGAGTATTTGGCTAGCGTCGCCAAAAAACCCCAACATTCCTACCCAGATTTATGAATAATTTTTCATTCATCATTATATTCTACCATCAACTATTTCTGGTGGTTCCATACTGCACGCAAGTGAGTACTCCCCCTCCCCCACCTCCTATCAGTAGATGAATATATTTTTAATGAAAAAAATATCAGTACAAGTTATAATAAAAATAAATTTTGGTAAAAAAATTTGTTAGTGTTATATAAATATACATGTGGTAGTTGGATCAATGGGCGTCACTGGATGTGCAGAAGCTGAAGGAATATCCTGTACAGGTGGAGTCTCCCTCAGATTATCCACCTTATCCACATACTGTGTCGGAGCAGGAGTTGAAGAAGGTGGAATATAATAGCTCGAAGATAATGAACCAGAAGCAAAAGATGATGGCACAGATGTCAGGACAACTAGTAGTGGAATCATTGGAAGCCTAAATTTCTCATGTGTCCCTAAAGACCCACCAGGATCAAAATGGGGCATAGAAGATATGTCTGTGGTAGGGTTATAGTCCAATCGGATATGACCAGTGGATTGTATAACTCTCGCACCACAAGCCCTCATACCACCGGCCTCAGTACTGGGATCACCAGATGATCATTTAATTCTGACACCACCCCACTCCTACCGCCAGCCTCTGTACTGGGAGAAATATCAGGCTCCTCGTCAGATATCTCTCATCTTGGGGGTTGATCCTGAAAAAAAGTTTAACACTAAACTAAAAACATGATATTATAAGTTATTTAAATATATATATTTGAAATAAAAAATGACAACATGGATGAGTGGAGGAAAACCCATCTGTGTCATGCGACGATTATTTTCTGTCATCGTTTTCCACCACATCTCTTCAAGGGGTGTCATTTCCTGCAATGAAAACAAATATGTAAGTAATTAGAAACAAATAACTAATGTGTATCCCAAAAAACATAAAATACAAAATCCATTCTGATAAAAAAACATAAAGAAATAGAAGATTTAAGGTGTTTTTATGGTAAGTACTAGGATACACACTCTGAATGATGTAGTTGTATTCATTGAATCATGTCCCAATTGATTTTGGAGAGGGGCCTTCAATCGTTATAGGTATGGATTTGATTATAAAAACCTATAAAAAAGATATCCAGGAATTGTGATGTCCCAAACCAGGATGCCACTAATTAGTGACCAAAATCTAGATGGCCACATGGCCTCAAACGCTTCTAACAAAATTCCAAATTTTATTGACTAATAGTGAGATCCTTTGCTGTGTCCGGGGGAGATTATTCCCTCATTACATAAGATGAAAAATTTGAATATTATCAGTTAAAAGTGAAAGAAAGATAACAATGGGAAAATATTGGAAATGGATGAAAATAACCAAACCAATAATACCAACTAATAACAGAATCATAAAACGAATGATGGTAATGTATGTCATGTATCAAGAAGAAAAACCTAGTTACAAATATTAGGAAGTAGTACTATACAAGTGGCTCAATAAATTCTAAAATTTGACCAACTTCTTGAGACACAACCTAATCACCAGGTTCATCGGTGGAAAGAGTGCGAGTCATGTAAATATCTCGAAATCCACAATCACCAATAAAGGTGCATTACCACATCATTGATTCAAACCATTGGTAAATGGAAGATTTTTAACAATGGTTGCACACAACTGTTGGTAAAAGAGGACTTCTAGGCCCCATTATTGGCATCACAAATAGAGGCACAAGCCTCAGGCCCCATTATTTGTTACATGCATCCCAAATCATTCACTCATGTTCAATAAATCATTCTTGGCACCTCTATGGTCATACCTTTCATTACCCAATTAGTTCCTCAAGTCAAGCCCACCCCATGGGGGGATAAATTTTAGGCTTCTACACTAATAGGTTGTTCATGGCTAGTAAAAAGGTTTAATTTCATAAAGTATAGACAAAAACATTTATTTTTAAATTCGAGATTAATAATAATGTCTGTCAATGATAACAAGATTACTGAATTAATCTTGTGACTTATCTTACAATGCTATGGATGTATTAACATGCCAACATGGCAAGTGAAAAGCACCCCACCATCATAAAAGTGAGTATTTACCATGAAAGAGACATAATATACAACATACAGTGAGAACCATATTTAATTGACTCTAAAGTTATATTAGTACAGACATCTTAGGAATCCCATTATCACTCTTGACTAACCATGCCACTATAAACAACCTGAAGTGTATGAGTTTTCTCTCTAATCTTAATAGCATCATCACAGATTCTTACCATGATGTGAATCATGTGGAATATGGATGATATTATCACAAAATTCCTAGAAATACTAAGCCCTCTAAGAACTAAATATTTATGGATGATATTAACACATAATTAACTTTGAATCAAATTTGATTCAATGTCAAAGATCAACACACACAACCAAATAAAACAAAAAACAAAATTCATACACACCCAAATCAAAATAGAAAACCAAAATAGTAGATGTAGAACATTAAAATGAAATATCACTTACCAATTAGAATTGTAGAACTAACAAATTTTTAAAATGGATCGGAATGAAGAATTTCCACAGTAGGGTAAATAGAATCCCGCTTCTCCACTTCACCCAAATGAAAACATAAAACCAAAATAGTAGATATAGTATCTCTTACATAATACAAGTGAATAACTGATAAATCTTAAAGATGGAAGGATTTTGGAAGTAGGGGAAGGAAAATCCCAATTCTCCCTTATGATTAGGGCTTCAGTCGCACAGAATGGGGGAGTTTGAGCATATCTGAATTTGGGACAAAACATTCCAAACAGTTTGTAAAAACCGTTTGTAAAAGATGATTTAAGCCTCTATATACCAAAGGTTTATGAAAACCGTTGGTATAGTGTATAATTTTCCCAATGGTTTTGAAACTCTATTGGGAAAAAGGTGATTTAACTAGCTTTAACCAATGGTTCCCTTAAACCATTGGTAAATGTACTCTACAGGCATTGGGAATACCCCCCTTTCCAGAAGTGAATTAATATGAAAGAATTTGGTTTTGGGGGTTGGTTAAATGCTCAATAATTATTATACATTATATTTTTTCATTTCAATTTGATAATACAAACATTAAATATCATGTTTTAACTACTATTATTTATTTATAAATTGTGGAATATCATTGAATGTTTGAGAACTCTCAATTCCACCTCCTCCTTTAATCCAAGTTGGTGACACACCTTTGTCTAGAATGTGTCATCTTCCAAGACCCGATTCAATCAAATCCATTTCATACATTGATTAGATCAACTCCAATATATGAAGAACTAAACAATAGAGAAAAGGAAAAATGATTAAATAAAATAATATGGATAGGTTGAGTTGCATGTCATCGGAGGTAGTCACAACATCGGGGACATTCTCCTTACCCATGCATGCTACTCAAATCTTTCTACAAACATAAAATTAAACATTAATAAAAATTCATGATCACTTTCACCTCCCCCCAGGACAACTCTCAGGGTCAACATCTCATTTTTTATAGTAATATTTTATATGGGGGAGTGGGTGGAAGAGAAGAGAGAGAGTGGTAAAGAAATGAATAAAAGTGGATGGTGAAACACAAAGACATGGATTAATAAAACTAAAATAAGAATTTCAATTGAAGACTAATAAGAAAATAAAATTAAAATAAAATTAAAATAATAAATAAGGGGGGATAGAGGAGAAGCATCGGCCCGTGCCCTGATGGGATCCCTCCTTAGTTGTGGGTGTCGAGCTGATGATTTGGGAAAGATTCGAGGGCCTCCTTTTATAGGCAGAATGATATCCTCAGAAATTTTGCGTGTTTTTGGTGCATTAAACGGTTGATTCCCATGTGGACCCCTTCATATTTTTTTTTCATAAATATGTTTTCCATTCACCCTCTAACCTTCTTCTCATTTATCCATAGGATTAAGGAGTTATATAATTTTCATTGAATATATATTTTTATCGCCCAAATTTCCGAGAAGATTCCTTCAAACGTATAACGATCAAGGGAAATCTTAATAACTTAAAATCTCCCCAAAATTTGTTTTAAAGTAGTTCCTATGTGTATTATTTTTATCTCTAGTGTAATAACCTAAATAAGAGTTGAAGAGACTGATTTGTGCATCTGTTACGGTGGTGGGGTCCACGATGTCTGCACAGAAAAGATTCCAACTTCAATGATTTTTTTGGAATAATAGATATTCGAATGAACTCTAGGAGCTGAAGAGAAATTTGAATGAAATATAATCAGGACTATAAAAAAATCATAAATTTTGGAATTATATTTTTTAAAATGTTAAAAATAGCCTTGTGGTAAAAATATTTCAAAAATCCAAAATTATTCACTTTTATCAACTTTTCTCATAATCATTCTAATATTCAAATTACCCATTATTTTAATAAAACATTGAAATACATGGGTTTTATAATTGAAAAAAAATTAAAAATCCTCTTTATTTGATAAAAAATATGCACATAAATTTGCTCTTTCAAATACCCTCACACTTAAACCATGCTTGTCCACAAGTTTAAAATCTCAAAATGAAAATCTAAGGAAACCAATATTAATAATATTTAAATTCCAAGGTAATAAAATAAAAAAATCAATGTGAAATCAAACATTCAAAAATCTGCATAAAATATCAATTTAATTTCCCATTTTTCAAAGAAATAAATAATTCACAGATTTTACTTTTACCCTTTGAAAATTGATGGAAATTATCCTTTTATTCATTCAATATCTTTGTTTAATTATTATTAAACATGAAAATTAATTATTTACCTCAGTTTTGATTCTTTTCACTCATCACTCATGATACAATTCAAGTAGAGTTATTCTCATATCACGAGAACATGCTCATTAGCCATAGGCTTGTAAATGAACTACTTTCTCCACTTTGTAAAGACAAAACTCACATAAAATCATGAGGACTTTCAATTAAGGTTTTATTGACCCCGAGGTTTAATTTTGGTAGGATTTTATGCTTTAAAAATTAATGCATAAGAAGGGGGCTAATCTCTTATGTACTATGCAGGATATTAAAAGTAAAAATATAATGAAATTATCCCCTTCAAAGTAGCAACACCTAATTCCCAAAACTCAAAGAAAAGGTCATGATCAAGTAAGCATAATGAATTATTTGTGCACCCTCTTGTTTTTTTTTATTTTTACTCTTTTTCCAAACGTTATGATTATATCAAATCTCATATCCATCATTTAACCATATACGATCATAAGATCAGTGGTCTAGAAAATTGTGATTTTTGGTTTTTCGAAATCACAACCCATTTTTTTTCTTTTTGTCGGTTCTTTTTTTCATTTTTGTTATTTTTTAATTCAGGAGGGGAGAAAATAGTGTATAATGAATGATTCCACTACCTTTTACAATTACCACAATAATAACCCCACCCTTCTTCCTTACAATATACATTATCTCATCCACAATGATTCCCATTAAACCCACACCTCAACTTTGAAATATAGGAAAATTACTCAAAGGAGGGTGGGAATGGATAAAAATGGCTTGAAACATGGCTCATTCCTATAATTTTCATTCATGGTCTCTATGGTATAAAAGAAGGACGGATGTAATGGTGGTTTTTAATGAAAATTGGATTTCCAAATGATTCCTCAATCATTTTAAATGTGTTTTTCCATAATCATAGCTTTGATAGGTTTCAATACAAGTTCTTGTCGGTTACATGTCCCAAAATCATCCATGAAATACGCTAAAGAACAAATAGGAAGTACATGGTCTATAAATACTCTTGGTAACGAAAAATATAACATTGGAAAATCAGTCATGGCATGACTAACAAATCAATTCACATGAACTTCAGAAATTCAATTCATGATAGATGGTAGAGAAATTTCATTTACATGAATCAATTAATTCCTTCAAATCATGAGTCACCACTTCAATATCCATGCTTCATTTTAAAATATCATTTATTAATTTAAATCATTTAATCATATAAATATTGAAATCAAAAACATGGAATCACATGATTCCTAGGAAACTCATGTCTCTATGATAAGTAAGGTAAAACATGATTTCAAGTGTGGGCATGCAATTTTATCTTTAATGATAAAAACATGTTGCTGAAAAAAATGTAGAGAGTTTTAAATATAAAACACTAAAATTGAACATGATTTTTCCATGAAACTTGGTCTTTCACCTTTACTGTTTGAGGCTTCCTTCTACCGTCATGATACTACAAAATAAAATTACTCAATTAATCAGAAGTATTATTTTGTTTAATCTCAAAATAAAAGAGGGACGGGACCACATGCTAAATTATTTAAATGAAAATAAATTGAAATATAAATTCTTATAAAGCATGTAAAGATAAATCTTGGTATTATCCCCCAAGTGGGCCCTGGATTTTGACTTCCCCTAGAGGGCAGTACCTACTGTAATCCAAATTCTGATGGAGGGTAAAGCTTCTTTGATTTGAATGACCACATGTGGCTTTTCCGAGCTTTTTCCTCATCGTTTTGGGAAATAGTACCCCATATCCCCCCATTTACAATGAGTTATAGCTTGCATGGTGGGGGTAGGATGAAGTATGAATCATCCTCCTTCTTTACTAATACTTGTAAAACCTCTTCTTCTCTTTCCATTAGTTACTTGAGGTATGCTTCATCAAAATAATAGTCAATGGGAATGTCAAAGTGTAATTCAATTTGAATAATATTAAAATATGAAGTTTCAAGATAAAATTCTTCACCATCAAAGCATCTTTTTTCGTGGATTGATTAGGGAAATACACTAGCATCTCTTCACAAACTTCCGTCAATAAATATTCAATCTGTCTAGGGAGCTCCATATGTTCCTCAACATGTGCACATTGAGGTTCTTCTTCTTCCTCCAAGGAAGAGTTGTGGTTGTCTAATTCTGTATATTCGAAACCACATGGAGTGATGCAGAATTCATATTCAATAAAATTAGAAAGGATAGAGTCAATGAATGGTTCAACTCCCTGAGTCGGTTCATCTTTAATATCTTCCTTAGTGGTAAATGCCTCTTGGAGTATTCTCTCTGAGGATGGAGGTCAGTAGTCATGCTCGTCCATCTTGACGTAAAATTCCACCACTTGGGTGGTTTCTTACTTCAGTGGTGCTAAATCTTATTCTTTTAATTATATGGGGAAGTTAGGTAGTTCCTCAAATTTAATCAAGATTTCATCCAGACATTGTTTATCACTCACTTGTAGCTCAGTAGATACATCTTCTTCCCTTGCTTCCTCAGGATCTTCAATTTCAAATATAAGTGGTGAAATTTATTCCAACACTTTCTGATGTTCTTCCTTTGGATTAGGGTTGGTTTTCTCAATTAATGCATGAACATAATCAAGATATATTATCCTTTTTGGTTAGTTGTTCAATGATTTCTCTACATTCATGCATCTGATATCTTCTAAAATATTCAACTTCTTGTTTTTGTTGCTGCACCAGTGAGTAATTTTTACATAAATAATATTCTAAATTTGAATACATCATGGAAGTATTTTTTAGTTTTTTAAATAAAATTATATATAACTAATATGTGAAAATAGAAAAAGTAAATTAACTAATCATTGGATCCCTAGAAACAGTGTCAGTTTTGATGCACGTCGCTTGTGGGGTGTGGACAAAAATAATTATATTTTTCTAAGTGGAGAACAGTGGCTGACTAGGGTCATTTCTCTTGAAGATCCTTCTCAATGTAGTACACTTAATTTATTTAATTCACCTATTATATATCTTTTTGTGGTTTTTTTTATTAAATGAAAGTGATTAAAATCTTTTTGAGTTTTTTATTATTTAATATAATGACATGTGAAGAAAGAATTCTCAATTTATACTAAGATTCAATTCTAAATAGAATGAATTAATAATAAATAACTTGGATTTGGGGGTTGGTTAAATATTAAATCATTATTATCCTTTATATGTTTTATAACAGTTTGATAATCCAAACACGAAATCTCATGTTTGAACTACTATTCTTTATTTATAAATTGTGGAATATCATTGACTGTTTGAGCACTCTCAATTCCACCTCCACCTTTAATCCAAGTTGGTGACACACCTTTTTCTAGAATGTATCATCTTCCAGGACCCAGTTCAATTGAAGTTGTTCATCCATTGATTATCTCAACTCCAATGTGTGAATAACTAACCAAATGAGAGTAGGAAAAATTATTAAATAAAATAATATGGATAGGTTGAGTTGCATGTTATCGGTGGTAGTCACAACATCAGGGACATTCAACTTACCCATTCATGCTACTCCTGTATATCTAAAAACATAAAATTAAACATTAAAAAATATTCATGATCACCTTCAACTACCCTTCAGAAAAGTCTTGGGATTATCCTCTCATTTTCGATAGTAATAGATTACTTGGTGGAGTGGGTGGAAGAGAAGATAGATATATGGAAAGAAATGAAGAAAAGTGTATGGAGAATCACAAAGGCATGGATTGATAAAAATAAAATTTGAATTAAAATTGAAAAATAATACCAAACTAAAATTAAAATAAAATAAAATTACAAAATGGTGTGGGAAGTGAGGTGTAGCATCGTCCCATGCCCTGTTGGGAACCCTCCTTAGTTGTTGGTGTTGAGCTGATGATTAGGGAAGGAGGTGAGAGCCTCCTTTCATAGGATGAATTCTATCACCTAAAATATTGAACATTGTTGGCACGATAAATGGTCGATTAACACATGAACTCCTTCATAAAAGTTGTTCCTAAATTTATTTTCCTGTCAACCTCCACATTTCAGCTCATTTAGACATCGTATTAAGAAGGTATGGAATTTTTATTAAATAAGACTTTTTATGGCTGAAATTTCAAAGATTCTTCCTTTAAATGTATAACGATCAATGGAAACCTTAATAACTAGAAAAATCCAACTGAAATTGTTTTAGAGTCATTATTATGTTTCCTAGTGATATCTCAGGTATAATTACCTAAATTAGAGGCGTGGAGACAGATTTTTGCATCTGTTGTGGAGGTGAGGTCCATGTTGTCCGCCCAGAAATGTTTCCAAATTCAATGAATTTTTTGGACTAATAGATCTTCGAATCAGATCTAGGTCATAAGGATAAAGTTCAATAAAATAAAATCAGTATTAAAACAAAAAATTAATCAGTAATTTTGTATTTATATTTTTAAATAAATGACAAAAATATCCTTGTTGTAAAAATCTGTCAAAAATCCAAAATTATGCAATTTTCTTAATTTTTCATCATTCTAAAACTCAAATTACATATTATTTTAATAAAACATTGAAATAAATGTGTTTTATAATTTAAAAAAATAAAAAAAAATCATTATTTGATAAAAAAATATGCACATAATATTTCTTTTTCAGAGATGTCCTTCCTCCTTGTCTTCTGTTATCATAATATGTCATGCCTAAATTGATTAAATGCTTTAATGGAACTTGTTAAATGAGTGTGTATACTTGTTAGTTTTTTTTTGATTGCTTAAATGGTTTTTTGGTAATTATGATTAATGGGTGGGTATATTCATGTGATCTGTTAAATGGAAATTGGTGATAAGTGGGTTGGTATAACCATGTTACATGATTACATGTATGTGGAGTACATGAGTGGATATAATCTTGAGATGTAATGGTTTAAATGAGTAGGTATACTCGTTGAATGGTTTTGAATGTAATTGTATATATGAGTGTGTAGACTCATATGGTTGGAAATTGTTAAATGTATGAAATGGTTGATTATTTACATAGATTCCAAGGACAGATCTCTATGGATTTGGAACGCAGTAGTGGACACCATGGTTGAGTATTCACTTTTGGTACTGATTCTGTGGGATGTCTCATGCATTGTTTTCAATTAGATCTAGATTGATTGGACTCACGTAGGACATGCTGGTACACATACTCCTAGGACTCCAACCAGTGCCTATACTGAGTTTCTATCGAGATGATACTAGGACTTGATGATGATGCCTTGGTCATCAATACATTGGATTCAGCCCTTTCTGGTCTACACTTCATTATATGGCATGAACGTGGGATATATGAATGTTGATGCATGACAGGGTCATTGGTTTTTGATATGGTTTTCTTTATAGAGTATGGATGTGTGGATAGGATATGGATTGTTCTATGATAAGGTCGTGTTGTTTGTTTATATTGCATATAGGTTCCTGGTTAGGAGCTTCCACTTGTTGCATGGAGCCACAAGAGGTTGTCCAGTATAACATGTTTGTGTTGGTTATATGCCTTGGGATTTCACACTTACATTACTACTTACATGTACTTGTTTCACATATTTTATAGTGCATCTTAGATTTGTATAGATATTTGGGTGGAAACATACTGGGATGTTTATCTCACACCTTGTTTGGTCCTCCTTGGGGACCCAAACAAATTATATGGTTTCAGGTGATAGTAGGGGCAAGCGCCCTAACATTTGTTGTTGGTCATTTCTTTATAGCATGAGATCATGAGACGCAGCTGAGGCTTGCGATGCTAATATGACACTTTTTGATATTATAGGATTTTGGATACTTGTATTGTACTTTATTTTCATGTATATTTTTTGGTTGTTTTCTAGATACATGTATCATTTTCTTCATGGTATATGAGACACTTATGGCTTGTTATATATTCATGTATTTCTTATCTATTTTACATATTTTCTGCATATTGTATTTACTTATGCTATTGAATTTGATTGACTTCCATTATGATATACTCTGGTAATGAGGGAATAGTCTCCCCAATAACTCAACTAGGCCCTCACCACTTGTCAAAAGCATCTAGCTTTTGAGGAGTGCACATGAGGCCATGTAGCCAACCGGGCTTGGGGAACTATTGAGTGGCATCCGAGTTCAGGATGTTACAAAGTGGTTTCAGAGACAATTTCTTTTCTGTTTTGATTTACTGTTTATAGACAATAGACATGGATATGAAGGAAAATGTATTTTGTTAATGAGAAATGTTCGAGCGTAGCTAACCAGTGTACAAGAAAAATCCAAATTACCCTAAATGAAATTGTTATTTTCTGGTTTTTACTATTACATTTGATTTGATTTCACCATTAGGTGACACACATGATTTATAATAATACTATTGATGCAATTGTGGGTTTTATTTTTTTCAGCCTGATGATATGAGGGTATTCAATCTCATGCATCATATAGTCGCTTGTTAGAAATCACATATCATGCAGTATGTCATTCCATTTAAGATGAATTATTTGACGCATTCTATTGTGATCGATGCTCTAATAGTTGTTCCTGATTTTTGTGATAGACTTTGTGCAGATGATAGAGAAGTGACGTCATCATTCAATTTATATGGTGTATGGGCCCCTATGAAATAGAAAATTATGTACCTTTTAAATTAAAATTTTAATGTGAATTTGATGTGTATGGATTATATGGGAATCAAATTTTGGTTCATGAGGTGTTATGGGTCTTCAAGGATCAGAACTTGGTGGACCATTGGTTAAATCATGCCAAATAATGACTGTTAAATGAAAATAAATGGAAAATAGAGACTTGACCTACACTTGGATTTTGAGTGGGTGAGAGGTAGTGCTTCTAGTTGTGTTGTGGTTGTTCATTATACAGTCATGGATTTAGGATTAGGTTGTTTGATATGAATTGTTTTTAGGAGGGTTTTGAAATGTCCTATGATTTTGAGATGTGACATTGATATCATTCCATTCTGAGGTGAGTGTTTGGAATTGTAGAGGCATGTCACCATAAAGACCTCCAATGGTATACCAAGAGGGTGGTGATGACCAAGCTTCGAAGGTCGTGGGCCATGCGATACTAGTGGGTCCTCTTTTAGTGATTTTTTTGGTACAATAGACTATTTCAGAAATAGGTGATGAGGCATAGTTCCACGAGGGTTTATTTATCTATATGAATACATTTCAAGGAGCATCGTAGCCTACCATGACTATGGCCGAGCTGATATGGGTGTTCTAGCAGCAACATCCTTTCATGATTTTGGGGGATGATGGTCCACAAGATTTTGAGTTGTGGCATGAGACCACACTAGCTATCATTGAGCATATAGATACACCACTTGAGAGGAGGGTCAGGCTCACCCCTTATATGTTACATGGAGTAGTAAAGTACATGTGGGCTATTCTAAACCAGGCTGAAAGGCTATGAGATATGGGTTGGACGGATTTCTAGACCTACATCCTTGACTACTTTTACCCCAAGACACTATGGCCAGAGTGAGCTAGTGTGTTCATGCGTCTAGAGAAGGGCACCATGATGGTTTTAGAGTACTCATAAAACTTTATAGAGTTTCATAGTTTTGCACTCATGTACCATACTGATGATCTATCGAGAGTGAGATGCTTTTAGGAAGGCCTTTAACATACTATCAAATCATAGGTCAACGTGTTCAGGTTGACCTCTATCACTAAGATTGTGAATTAGGAACTAATTATAGAGTGGAAGCTGAGGGAATTTAAGGATATAGAGCAGGGAAATGTTTCTTCTTAACCTTGTTGTTCTACATCTTCAAGAAGAAAATACCAGTTTGATGCTACCCATGAGATTAGCATCAGTTAGGCTATTATTTCTAGTAGCTCGGTGTTTTGTCACTAGTGTGGTAGGAGAAGACACATGAAGAATTAGCGTGACTGTAACCCAGTCGAGTGCTGAGATTATGGAGGGATGGGCCACATGCAATGGTTTTGTAGGACCTTCCCTCTAGTTGTGAGTGGTAGGGGGTAAGCTCCGATGTCTGGTTTAGGAGTAGGTTTCTAAGACCAATGTCAAGAAGTGATCGTGAGCAATGAAGGCCGGTCAGGCTGCAGAAATAGTTGTCTTTGTTGAGGTATCCATACCTCAATTACTTCTATACATTGAAGGGGATATACTTTGAGCAGTGAGGTTGTTTCACATGGTCACGGTATATGTCAATTATGTTATGTACAACCTACCCATGAAAAGCAAGGTTTCATACTGTCTATAGTGAGAGGAATGATCTTAGTAGCCTCTACAATTGCATCTACTCTTTTTGATACAGGTGTATCTCATAGTTTCATATCTTCACCTATGTTGAAAATCATTGGTCTTCTTGTGTGGTATTTTGAATGTGTTTTAATGCTAGAAATACTATTGGGAATCTGAATGGATGATGATCTATAGTTCAGGGATTACCCCCTTGAGGTTGGTGGGTGTCACTTCATTTGAGATATTTATGTCTTTGAGATGATAGGGTTTGATGTAATTCTTGGGATGGACTGTTTAGTATATTATCGAACTTACATTGTCTACTATCTCCTATGGGTAACTTTCACATCACCAGGGGATGTAGTGTTTACTCACAAGGGTGAATGGGGTGTCCAGGTGAGTTGAGATGTTCTATATCATCAGGAGTTGGAGAGAATGACAACCTAGATTGCTATTTTTTGTTTTGTATGATCAGGGAGTGAGTCAGGTAGACTTTCCTCTAATGGTGGATGGTTTCAGGGACATGTTCCCAGATGAATTTCCTAGTTAACATCTCGAGAGATAGGTTGAGTTCTCCATTGAACTAGTGTTATGAGCTGCACCAGTATACATTTCTACTAACTAGGTGGCTACAATAGAGTTGTATGAAATTAAGTGGAAGATAGTGTATTTGGAGGCAAAGGGGTTTATCTGACCTAATAACTATCTGTGGGGTTTGGCAGTTCTTTTTTAAAAAAACGTGGACATAACTCTTAGGCTATTTGGTGATTATTGTAATTTGAATCAGCTAATGGTTAAAAACCAATATCCCTTTCCACAAATAGATGATATTTTTGATAAGATTCTAGGATCTCGAGTATTCTTGAAAATTGAACTAAGGTTATGATATCACTAGGTACATATTTGACCCACAGACATACCTCGTACAAACATTCATAGTAGCTATCATTTATATGATTATCTGGTTATGCCATTCAGTCTCACAAACACAATAGTAGTTTTCATGGTTCTGATGAACCGAGTGTTCCATCCTAAATTGTGACACATCGATTATTGGTGTGGGAGTAGTACTGATGTAGGGGGATAGAGTTTTGGCATATGAGTCTCAGTTTCTAAGGCCACGTGGGACGAATTACCCTATTCGTGATCTTGAGCTAGATGTAGTTGTTCATTCTTTTCACTATTGGAGACATTATTTATTGGGAGATCATTTTTTGGTGTATACAGACTACAAAATCCTCAAGTATTTATTTACTCAGTATTATTTGAAAATGAAGAAAAAATGTGGGTGGAGTACCTACAGTATTTTGACTTCAAGGTTGAATACATGACTGGTAAATATAATGTAATGTTAAATACACTGAGCACGTGGACTCAGATATAGATAGTGCAGCATGTAAGTAGCGAGTGGAAACATATGGCATTATTCTCTATGATCTATATGGAGGTGCACAACAGTTATGGATAGACATATCTAACATCCATATTTGTGACCTCTACCCTGTTGTATAAAGTAAGGATGAGGCAGTTTTCGAATTCAGAGTGTCTAGTCCTATGGGAGAGTGTGGAAGGTGAGGACCCTCCTCCTGGTTGGACTGTAGGTGTTGATTATATCTTAAATATCCATCGATGTGATTGGGTTCCAGTGGATATATGTGGGGATATGATGTGGGAGTTTCATGCTTCATCTTGGGCACTACATCCTGGAGTCAGCAAGATGTACCGTGACATGCATCATCAATACTAATGGCCATGTATGAAAAGTGAGGTAGCTCGTTTTGTTACGAGGTGTTACACCTGTCAGCATTTGAAGGAGGAACATCAACGACCAACCATGATTTAATAGAATTTACTTATTCCAATGTGGAAATGAGATGTTGTCATATTGGATTTCATGACTAGTTTACTAAGTTCACCATGAGGTAATGATGTTGCTTGGGTTGTTGTTGACTGGATCAAAAAGGATGATCATTTGTTATCGATCAAAGATTCCTTCAATGTTAATGTTCTTGGAAGGTTGTATATCCATGAGATAATACAACTTCATGGGTTCTCATGCGCTATCATTTCAAATCGGGATTCCCACATCACATCTCATTTCTTATAGAGTTTTCAGGGGGCACTCGGTACATAGGTGCTTCTGAGAATAGTCCACCACCATTAGACTGTTGGCCAATCAGAGTGTTTGATACAAGTTCTAGAGAACATGATGAGAGAATGTGTCCTAGATTTTTGGGGATCTTGGGAGAGACACATTCACCTAGATGAGTTATCCTTTAATAAAAATTATCAGGAAACAATACAGATGTCTCCTTACGAGGATTTGTATAGTTGGCTATGCCAATCACCATTGTGATGGCTTGACACAGGTGAGGTAGATTTACTGGGACCTTGCCCCATGAAAAATAATTCTGAGTAGATCCAGTTGATTCAGAAGCAGATGGCTACTGCACAATCATGATAGAAATCTTCTGTCAATTACCGTATATGACCTCTATAGTTATAGGTCAGGGATCAGGTCTTTTTATTTGTTTCACTAAGGTTTGTACATTGAGGGATCATGATACGAGGTAAGATTTCACCACTATATGTTGGGCCATTCATGATTCATGAGAGAGTCAGACCAGTAGACTATTAGTTTTAGTTACCTCTGAGGTACTGATCCATGCATGACGTCTTCCACGTATCAGAACTACGCCATTATAATTTGGAACTATCTCACGCTTTTCATCCCGAGGAGGTTGAGTTACAATTTGATGCATCCTTCAAGGAGAAACTAATTCGTATTATTGACAGGAGAATTAAGGTTATTCAAGGCTAGTCAGTTCCTCTAGTACAGTTTCTATGGAAGCAAGACCTTTCACATGACGATACTTAGGAGTGGGATGCTGACATTCGTGCTCAGTGACATGACTTTTTTCAAATGGATCTTTACTACCCCTGAGAGGGAAATTAAGGGAAGAATTTCATTAAGGGGGGAAGATTATAAGATCCTAGGTTTTTCATGAGGAATGACTCTTTTCATTATTTTTTGGCTTAGGCCCTAAGCTGGGACATAGGATGGTTGGGTTGTTTCTGGGAAATAATTAGCCAGAAGGTTGTGTACTGGTTGCAGGCCATTTACACGATGTGTAATTGGATTACACACAGTGCAATCCGATTTCATAACATTTAATTGTTTGTCTAGAAACTTTCACGATGTGTAAGGGTTTTACCCCATTAAAGGAAAACTGAGCATTAGACACCATGTAAGGAAATTACTTATCATGTAATTTAATGACTATTTTTTTTTTAAAAATATAGGTAGATACCTCTATTTTTTGTATAGAAGCCTTCTTTTCTCTATTGAATCCTAAAAACATTCTTATCTAGCTATTCAGATCTAGCACCCATTTGGATTCCATTTCTTTTCCTGTCATTTTTTTTGAACCACGACGGTATGATATTGATTCCTTTTTAGTCATTCTTGATTCTTCAGAACAACGGTTGAATGTTTTGGATTTAGGCTTTTATGCCCAAATTTCTTGTTCTTCATATGTACTTTAGATTTATTCCAAACCAGAATGATTTAGGACTTGATACTCGATGAGAACTCCACTAATAAGATAAGGTAGGTGGTCTATACTTTTCTTTCAGCTTTTCATGATTTATAGTGCTATTTACCATTTTTTTGTCCGCTGAACATTTTAGCATGAGACAAATTTTAAAGTGTTACTCTAAAATAGATGAGGTAGGACCTGTTTGGGACTCCCTTAGGTTCTTTGAGATACGTTTTTGTTTTCCGACCCTATCCAAGGACACCCATGGGGTGTACCATGCCTTTACATTGGTTTTTACCATTGATGAACTACCCATGGGGTGTGGCCTCAACTTTTCCTAGTTTAAGGAAGCCTGTTTGTACTTAAATGAGGCCTAATTACATAAATAAGAGATATCATGCCTCCTTACATTGTATTATAATAATATTCCATGCCTAACTTGATTAAATACTTAAATGGAAATTTTCAAATGAGTCAGTATTCATGTTGGCTATTTTTAGATTGCTTAAATTGTTTTGTTGGTAATTGTGATTATTGGGTGGGTATACCCATGTGATGTGTTAAATGGGAATTGGTGATAAGTGGCTGGGTAAATACATGTGACGTGATTAAAAAAAAGTGGTGTACATGAGTGGGTATACTCGTGAGATGAAATGGTTTAAATGCGTGGGTATACTCATTGAATTGTTTTGAATGTAATTTTTTATATGAGTGGGTAGACTCATATGGTTTGAAATTGTTAAAGTCATAGAATTATTGATGATATACATAGATTCCATGAATATTTCTCAATGGATATGAAATGCGGTAGTGGACACCTTGGCTGATTATGCACCTTTGTTCTTTATTCCATGAGATGCCTTTGGCTTTGCTACCCCTTGGATCCAGCTATCTTGGACTCATGTAGGACATATTGGTACTCATGCTCCAAGGATTCTAACCAGTTCCAATTCCAAGTTTCCATAGAGATTCTCGTGAGACTCGAAGAGGATGCCTTAGTCTTCAGCACCAATGATCCGGCCCTTCGTGTTCTACACTTCATTATACGGCATGACTGTGGGATATATGATGTTGGTTGTACGAAAAGGGCATGGGTTTTTGATATAGGTTTCTTTATACGGTAAGGACGTGTGGACATGATTTGGAAGGTTATGTGGAAAGGTTGTGTTGTTTGTTTATATTACATGTAGATGCCTTGTTAGGAGACAAAACATTTTGCAGGGAGCCACAAGAGGTTGTTTAGTATTACTTGTTTGCAGTAGTTATATGCCTTGGGCTTTCAAAATTACATTACTACTTACATTCACTAGTTTAGCATATTTAATAGTAATTCTAAGAACTGTATAGATATTTAGGTGGAAACCTACTGGAATTTTTATCTCACATCTTATTTGGGCCTCCTTAGGGACCCAAACAGATTATATAGTTACAGGTGATAGTAGGGGAAAGCTCCCTAAAACTATTTGTTGATCATTGTTTTAGAGCATGGGAGCATAGGACTAAGATGAGGTTTGCGATGCTGTGGGGGCACTTTTCGGTCATTTTGGATTTTAGATACTTGTATTTTATTATATTTCTATGTACCTATTTTGGATATTTTCTAGATACATGTATCATTTGCATCATGGTTTATGAGAGACTTCTGGCTTGATACATATTCTTGTCTTGCTTGTCTATTTTATCTATTGTCTGCTTATTTTATATGCTTCCACAATTTAATGTGATTGAATTCCATTATGATAAATTATTTTAATGGGGGTATAGTCTCCCAAATGAATCACCTAGTCCCAAACTTCTAATCATAAGCCTCTGGCACTTGGGAAGATGTTCTTGAGGCCGTGTAGCTAACCGGGCTTGGAGCACTGTTGAGTGACATCAGGGATCAGGATGATACATTTTTACAATGATTCAATGATTTCATTTCAAAATTCATTGATGTCATATGAAGATATAATATGATGTTGTTCATGTACGTACAATATCACGTCTAGGTGTGAATAATATTCCTTAATGTAAAAAATAAATTCATTTAGGTGATAATTCTTGTAGTGAGATAAATTCATTTAACTAATAAAATATATTATGGGTGAGAAAATTCATAAAGTGGTAAAAATTCTAGTGAGAGAAATCCAATTTATTGAGAGGTTAGAGAGATGGTATTTATTAGTTACTTTTATAGATTTAGAATCTATAAGAAAATTATATATGTCACTTTTAAGGTAAGATTCAATCAAACAATGTTATCTAGAACTACAAAAAAGAGTGGTCTTAGGGAATGTATATTACTGGCAGTTCTAATAATCAATACTAAAAAAACATTATTAAATATATTTTAAATATAGTGGTGGTTTCAATGAAACCGATGTTAATATTTATAAAAAAAACTGACCCCACTCCCACCACCTGATTCCCTAACCCCCTCAATCCCTTGGTCGTGCCTCTCCCTAATGATGGAGACTCCCCCTCCCCCTTGGCGGCGCCTCTCCTCGACGTCAACAATCACCCCTCCCTCTCGGCCTCACCTCTCCCCAACACTGGTGACCACCCCCGCCTCGATCACGACTCTCCCCATTGGTAGTGACTCCCTCCCTCTCCCTACCCTCACTGATCCCTCTTCCCTAGCACTCCCTGACATTGATGACCACACCTACCCCTCGACCCTGCCCCTCCCCCATCATCAGTGACCTCCCTTCTCCCTCGATCGCGCCTCTCCCCAATTCTAGCGACGACCCCACACTCTCGATCGTGCCGCTCCCCGGTGCCGGTGATTACCCCCCCCAACTACCAAACCTATCCCCAACACTGTCTACCTCCCCTCCCCCATGGTCGCACCTCTCCCAAGTGTAGGTGACCACCCCTCACCCTTGACCCCACATCTCACCGACACTGACCCCCCTTCTCTCCAACAACATACCTCTCCCCCTTCCCCCACATACCTATAACGACTCACCCCTCATACTCTATGGTGACCACCAATTTTCCCACTCTCACATATGATCCTCGTGACCCCAACCCCACTTGCGTCATGATGCTGACCATATAATGACCCCCCTGCTCCTTAATGGCGTTCCCCATAGAAAACCCCTTTGCCCCATTTCTCAGAGAGTTCAATCCCCGATCGTAAAGTGTAATTTTTTAATATAGTATGATTGGTTTTCTATATCATTATGTAGTATTGAATGTGTATGTCCTGATTGAAAATTCATATTATGGTTAAATAAAATGAAGTATGTGATAATTTTATATAGAAATAATTTTTTTCTCAATATGTATGTAGGATTTGGCATGGTGAATATATTGTTATGGAAATTCAAAACAAAGATAATCCTGTCAAAGAATCACAAAGTAACCCTCCATAGGGTAATTCAGTTTGAAATTTAATAAAAAAACATTTGTCTTTGCTGGTTATAATTTCCAAGATTTGAATAGATCAAAAAAAACCTTCAATTGAGCCTGAGAATTTTAATCCTTTTAATAAGTTCCACGACCAAAAAAATGAGCTTTATGAATTAGTTGAAGACGTGCAACAAGAACAGTAAGAAGGGTGTGATAAGTATTCTATGTTTTCTTTTCTACTTAAGTTGTATCATATAAACTGTCTCTGTGAAATTAATAATAAAGAAATGTACATGATTTTAGAGTTTCTTCATGATGCATTTAGTGAAGCTATGATCCTTGGAACATTCTATGAGATTAACAAAGTCATAAATGAACTTGGATTGTATTATACAAAGATACATGAATTCTGTAATGATTTAATGCTTTACTAGGGAGAAGATTCTGACAAAGGAGAATTCATAAGATGTCATAAAAGTAGATGAAAGTCAATTAAAGACAATGAGAGTATAAATCAATACATCCCCAAGAAGAAAAAAAATAAAGCTCCTTCAACATTATTTCATTACTTTCCTCTGATATGATGCTTTAAAAGATTATTCATGGCATCTAAGACTACATACAAAATGAAGTGACATGATCAAGATAGTAATGATTGATTGATGAGACATCCAAAAGATTCAACATAATAGAAAATTTATGATTCATTATATCTATATTTTTCTTCAAATATAAATAATTCACATTTGGGATTGGATTATGATGGTTTTAACACATTTTGTACTTTAGGTACTAATTATAGTATTTGGCTAGTGAATTTTATCCATTATAATCTACCTCAATATATGTGTATGGATAAAGATTTTTTTTTTTATTTCGATGATTATTTCTAGAAATAAAATGCCTATAAATGGAATTGGTGTATACCTTAAACCTCTAATCAAATAATTGTAAGAATTATGAGATGATGGAATGGAAACATATGATGCTTCAATGAGAATACTATTAAAAATACTTGATGATTTAATATAGACAATTTTTAACATTTTCTGATTAGGAAATTTATCTGATTGGAACACTCATACTAGTTTGTCTTGTCTAGTTTATAATTTTGTTCATCAATGATTACCTTATATAAAAAATGATATTTTATGCTTCATAATTGTTTTCTTTATTTCTTCTCATAAATATAGGTTTAACAAGACAAAATTCAATGATGATATTAAACAGAGAAATCCACTAAAAGTGTTATTAAGTTCAGAAATCATGGGACAATTAATGAGTTTCATTGAAGAATTTGGAAAATATAAACATTTTAAAGAAGGGGAATAGGGTACAAGGTACAATATTTGATGCATCTGGAACCCAAAAATAAAGGGTATTTTTTTCAAAAATCCTCATTTGGAGTTTAATTTGATATGTTATAATCTTGACATAATGAATATTCAGAAAAAATTATGTGGCAATGTAATTTTCATATTCCTTAATTAGATTGGTAAATCAACGGATCGCCTTAATGCTCATTGGAATTTGGAGTTAATGAATATAAAGCATGATTTTTGGGAAAATGAGAATGGAAAGTATCCTTAAACTATTTTTACAGTGAAAAGTCAAGAGAAAGACGTATTCCTTCAAACTTTAAAGAATTTAAAAGTGGAATATGGATATTCAAATAATATATCAAGGTGCATTGACTAATAAAATTGAATGTTACATGGATTTTAAAGTCAAAACTCGTGTATTTTAATGGAACAATTGTTTTCATTGAAATTTTTTAATATATTAACTAAAAAATAAACTATTGTACCTTTTTCAAAGAGCTTTGTAGAAAAAATCTAAATCCATTTGAGCTTGATAAACCTCAAGAAATAATGTTTTTGACACTTTTTTATTTGTAGATATTATTTCCCCCTTAATTATTCACTGTGATGATTCATTTGATTGTTCATTTGTTTGAAGAAGCCAAAGTTGGCTGACCATAACATTATTAATTTATGTATCCAATTGAGAGGTACAATGATATTATCTTTATTTTCATTAGTGAATTTAATTTTATTAAATTATTGGATAATTTTTTTATATGTTTCTTATTTTTTTCATCAGGTGCATAGGTCATTTCAAATCCTATATTATGAATAAATATCAACCAAATGGCTATGTTGCTAAAGGTTACATATCCAAAGAGTGACTGACCTTGTATTCAAGGTATTTGGATGGGATTGAAACTAGATTCAATCGGGTTTAGTGTTTTAATAATATATCCACTAATTATCATTTTGAAAATTAGTTATCAATATTTCCAATTATTGGATAACAAATTGGATAGGGGTCAAATTTTACACTGAATGAATTGGAGTTTCTATAAGCACATAGATATATACTGCTCAGTAGTCTTATTACAGATCTTTTTATTGAAGAATTGCAATGTCAAAAATATAATTGATTAAGGGGTACATCATGAAATGAGATGTATTTAAAAAAAATATGTTAATAAAAAGATTGTCAAATGTATCACCCATCAGGTAGGTATATAATCATATTAGTATTATTGACATGTAGTTATTTTTTCTATGTTAAAACTAAAACTTTTATATTTTTTCTAGATAATGAATGTTGACAATCAAGCGGAAAGATTAAATTCTTTTATGTTTTTCTTGGCTTGAGGTCCTCTAAGAATGTCTGAGATATTCGATGCCTATAATATTCATGGATTTAGGTTTCAAACAATTTATTTGGATAAAGACTTAAAAACCCGAAATAGTTGTGTATTAACACTTATAGAGGTGGTATATTATGGAAATTTGGATGATATAATTGAATTAAAATATCATGGTTAGTTTCTTCTTGTCTTATTCAAATGAAAGTGGGTTAATATTGACATGGGTATAATGATTGATTAATTACATTTTAATTCTATCAACTTCTCTCTATTTATCCATAATAATGAGCATGTAGAGAATGATCCATTTATCTGGGAATCCTATGTAAAGATAGTTTATTATGTGGATGATGAAATACATGAAGGTTAGAGTTTTTTTAAACTTAATGTAGAGAGACTTATATGATATGAGTGATGAAGATCAATCGGTACTTTGTGACGGCGAACCTAATCCACCACAGAACATTAAATAATTTTTTACTAAAAATATGAAAATAATAGAATTTTCAATAGGGGGTGAAAATGAAGCACTCATCACAATGGAGGATTATAATAATGAAGATAATGAAGATGAATATAATTGAATGTATAAATTGGTAATGACAATATATTAAAATTTCACATTGATAAGTGGTTCCTACATATATACGTTGTTCTAGTTTTTCTTTTTTCTTTTTGTAAAAATTTATTAGTTTTTAATTTTCTATACATTTAATATATCTGATGCAATTGAATTGCAAGAATTCCGAGAAAAAATAAATTTCAAAATCCAAGCTGGTTATCATCTCAGAGCACACCACAACTACTGCCAACTTCAGTGGATCTGATTGAATCGGTTGTACTTGAGAATACCAGAGAGCCATCCATTCCCTAGATGTTTTTAGTATCCTACCATCCAATTCAACTCCAGAAATGGAGCAGTTGGTCATCCAATCATCTAGTGGATATCAGTGAGTTACTAATACTGGTATGTATGTCATTGTTCAAAAACTATATATTTCATTAATTATTTAATTAATTTTTCAAATGGAAAAAAATAACAATAGAAGATATATAAATATGAACATGAAAGATGTATGAGACCTGAATGAATTCAATATTATCATTTTATTTCATGAGTTTGGGGTGCCTATTGAGGATGTATCCAGAATCTATGGTCATATTATTAGGTATCTTATTTATGGTACAATGATCATTCTCATTAATTATAAATATTGGAGGCATATTTATAAAACATGGAAAAATAATGTTTTTGATACTTAATTAAAGGTAATTTAATTTAATATTCCTTGATAAATAATTTACATGACATGAAAAAAATATTGTAATATAAGAATACAGTGTTATATTTTTTATTTCAAGATGTTTTATCATTTGGATATCCCATGCTCTATTTCAAACCCATGCACTATGAAAAAATTAGGAACGAAATGGGGAGATTTTAAATGAATATTATGACATGAGTTTAATGAAATATCTTTGAGCTCATGATAGATTTATGAGAAAGTGTGTGAATGAATTTCTCATGTGAAATGTAAATCATTTGTTGATATTAATTGAGATGTATTTTATGAGGTAATTTCATATTTTAGAGTATCGTAATAACATAAATGAAATAAAATTATAATTTTTATTAATGTTGCTACTTTTTATAGGAATTATTAAAAAAATATGATGAATCACGAGAAATAATTCATTCTTCAAATCAGTATGTCTTAGAGTTTTTTTTTGAAGAAGAATAATTTTGGTTTGTATTTTATTCATTATTATTTATATAATTTTTATGTTAGTCAATTTTTTTCTAACTTCTTTATATTTTTTATAAAGGATATTGAATTAGGTTACTCTATTGGCCATAGAGAGATGTGGTTTAATGTGCATAGGGAATCTGATGTCAGTTTTGTAAATGACCCTACCAAAGATGGTAGAGTTAGTATTTTTCATTATCATTTTATGTTATTTCATTACTGTAGAAAATAATATTGAAAAATATATTATAAAAAATTAATACTTAAACCCAATTAAATGGGGTTGGATACATGGATAAAATGATGCCAATTTATCACTGTTTGATACTTCTAGCCAACCCCAATTAATTGGGTTTAAGGCTTATTTGTTGTTATAATTTATTTTTCAATATAATGTTATTATCGAAATTAAATAACAATACATAGTAATAAAAAATTTATTAATTAGATAATATTATGAAGTTCATATATTTTAAAAAATAATTGTTAATATGTTTTGTATTAACAGTTTCAAATTCAAGAAATATGGGATGTGAACCATACAAAATCATCATCATTGTCTTAGAACGATGAAGTTTCAATTGTTTTAGGGAAGGAGAATCCCAGACATGTACATGAGATGGGTTCTGGACCTACTCCATCAGTTGTATTTGGTAGGGAGTCATCATCAGTTACTACTACACCTAGTGGGGGTTTGAGTAGAGCTATTGATAGGGAATCACAAAGATAAATTTCAAGGTTGAAAGGAAAAGTGTGAGAACAAGACTCTTATAGGAAAACATATTATCAATGGTGAGAGAAAATGGAAAATGATTTAGTTTTTATATTTCAATGTATTACTAGAACGATACCAAAGGAAATTTCTAGCCTTAAAGCTTGTCCTATCAAGGTAAATTCTAAATTTCATAGATCGTTCACACATTTTCAAATAACACATACAACATCCATAAATAAAACTAAAATGAAACATTTATATTGGAAATATGCACTTCAAGTCATACTGACAACATCTTGTTCCATATTGATGTGTGTTTGATTACTACACATAAAAAATAAATTATATATTGTTATCCTTATGTTTGAAAATAATTCAAGCTCATTTTCTCAGTTTTGACATAGTAAATAGATTGTAACGGTACCAAAGCCTTTAAAAACATGTGTCTGTGGGGGAGGGGGTAGAAAATAGGAATTAGATTCCTTATCAACATAAAACCAGAGGAAAATGATTGTGGATTGATTTTTGAAATGTAGGAATAGATGACCCATCATTTCGAGTTATAGTTTACCTGAGATGTGTGTAAATGTATTTTTAGTGTTTTAAACACCAAAACATGTGTGTAATGGTTCAAACACTAGAAAACGATATCATATTGACATGAAATCATGAGAAAAACACCATTTAATTATTTTTTACATGTAATCATATAAAAAATATCATGTAGAATTGTGGTGCAATCAAAATGCCTTCGTAAATAGTTTTTAAAGTTACTAAATCCTTTAAAAACGCATGATATGATGTCAAAATTTGAAATATGATGTTTTATTTCCATAAATTTAGAGGAAAATAACTATGGATATTTTTTTAAATGTTGGAACCAACAACATGTTATTCCAAGTTACAGTTTTCCAAGGATTCCTACAAATGCATTTTTAGTGTTTTAAACTACTAAAACATGTGTATAATATTCCAAAACAAAGAAAAAAACCTTAGATTGACTTGTAATCATAAGAAAACCACCATTGAATTATTTTTTACACATAATCAGAGAAAAAATTCATTCTGACATTCGGTGTGTTTGGAATGACATAGTAAATAAATTTTATAGTCATCAAAGCCTTTAAAAATGTGTGTCGGGGTGTCACAACTAGGAAAATTTATTCATATTTCCATAAAAATAGATAGGAATAAAATTTTTTATTGCTTTTTTAATTTATTACCAGAAGATATTTCATTATGTGTTACAAATTTTTTGGAATGTTCATAAGTGGGTTTTTATTGTTTTAAACCACATAAACATGAATGTAAAAATAAAAACAATAGAAAAAGACCTCAGATTGTCTTGAAGTCATGAAAAATCCATTGTTTAGTTATTTATGATGTGTATTCATAGATAACACATCAATCTGATAGGATGTGTGGTCAAAATAGATGGTAAATTGTTTTTAAACGTCCCAAAGCCTTTAAAAATTTGTGTGAGAGGTTCAAAACCAGGAAAACATTGTCAGATTCCCATGAAACTATATAAAAATGACTATAGATTATTTTTTGAAATGTAGGAACTGATTACATGTAATTATGATTTATGGTTTTCCTAGGAAGCATGTAAACACATTTTTAGTGTTTTAAAAGAGAAAAAAAAGAATATAATGGTGATAACAATAGAAAAATAACTCATATTGATGTTAACTCATGACAAATTAACTATTGATTTATTTTTGATATTTATGCATAGAAAAGACATCAATCTAACATGTGGTGTGGTTAAAATTTGAATAACATCATTATATTTCTATGAAATAAAAGTAACACAACCATAGACTTATTTTTGAATTGTTGGAACCAACAAACAATCATTGTGTGTTATTATTTTCCTAGGATGCCTATAAATGTGTTTTTTGTGTTTTAAAACAATAAAATGTATGTGTAACACTCAAAAAAGATAAAATTACCTCATATTAATGTGAAATCATGGTAAATATACCAATTAGTTATTTTTGACATGTACTCACTAACAAAACATCAATATGATATGCAATGTAGTTGGAATGGCTCAGTAAACTATTTTTAAAGGTAATAAAGCCTTTATAAACTTGTGATGGGGGTTCAAAACCTGGAAAAATCATTCGATTACAAGGAAATCAAAATTCAATAACCATATGTGGATTTCTGAAATCTATTAATAGATGAGATGCCATTTTGAGTTATTGTTTTATTAGGATTCTCATAAATTCATTTTTATTATTTTAAAACACTAAAACATGAAACTGTCAAATCCATAGAGAAAAACATCAGATTTATATCAAATCATCGGACAACAAACATTTTTTTTATTATTGAAGTGTATGCGTAATGTCAATCAGATGTGAAGTGTGGCCAGAATGGCTTTGTCAATAGTTTTTAAAGGTATTGAAGCCTTTAGAAACATGATTCGGGGGGTCAATACCCGGAAAATGTTTTCATATTTCCATGAAATCATAAAAAATTTACCATAGATTTATTTTTGAAATGTTGGAACCGAAATAACATCATTTTATGTTACGGTTTTCCTGGGATCTCTTTAAATGGATTTTTAGTGTTTTAAAATATATAAATGTGTGTGTAATGGTAAAATCCATAGAAAATTAATCCATATTGACATGAAATAATGGTAAAATCACTGTTGAGTTATTTTTGATGTATACACATTGACAACATGTTAATACGATAAGTGGTGTGGTCAGAATGGCTTAATAAATAGTTTTTAAAAGGTAACGAAGCCTTTAAAAACATCTGATGGAGGGTTAAAACTAGGAAAAATCATCGAATTACAATGAAATCAAAATAAAACAACTATATATTTATTTCTTAAATGTAAGAACTAACGAAACATCATTTCAAGTTACAGTTTTCCTAGGATACTTGTATACACGTTTTTAGTGTTTTAAAACACTAAAACATGCATGTAATGGTCAAGACCATATAAAAAGACCTCAAATTGACATGAAATCACGGTAAATCTATATATTAGTAATTTTTTATGTTTACAAAGAGAAAAACATCAATATAACGTGTAGTGTGATCAGAATGGATCAGTAAATAGTTTTTAAAGTTATTGAAGCCTTTAAAAACATGCCTCAGGGTGTCAAAACCAAGAAAACAACATATAATTTCTATGAAATCATAGTAAAATGGCCAAATATATATTTTTTAAATTTTATAATTGATGACACATCATTTTTACTTATGTTTTACCTATGATTACTATAACATGTTTTTAGTGTTTTAAAAAACTAAAATATGCATGTAATAGTCAAAACCATAGAAAAGGACTACAGATTGATGTGAAATCATGGTAAACCCACCGTTAAGTTATTTAGGACATGTAATTGTAGAAAATATGTCAATATAGTGTGTTTTGTGGTCAAAATAGATCGATAAATAGTTATTAAATGTATCGAAGCCTTTAAAAACGTGTATTGGGGGGTGGGTCAAAACTTGGTAAACATCCTCATATTAACATCAAATAAGAGGAAAATGACTATATATTTATTTTTGAAATTTAGGAATTTAAGTACTGTAATTTCAAGTTAGGCTTTTCCTAGGATGCATGTAAATAGGTTTTTAGTGTTTTAAAACACATTAACGTGTAGTTAACCATCAAAAGAATATAAAACAACCTCAAATTGATGTGAAATCAAGGAAAACACTATTGTGTTATTTTTTATTTTTATGTGTAGAAAACACAACAATTTGACATGCAGTGTGGTCACAATGGCATAGTAAATAGTTTTTAAAGGTATTAAAGCCTTTAAAAGCGTGGATCGGGAGGTTAAGACTTGGAAAACATCATCGGATTGCAATGAAATTAGTGGGTAATGACTATAGAATTGTTTTTGAAATCTATGAACGAAAAACACAACATTCATATTTATGGTTTTCCTTGGATCCCCATTAACACTTTTCAGTGTTTTAAAACACTAAAACATGCATGTAATGGTAAAAACCATAGAAAAAACCATCATATTGACATGAAACCCTGGAACAACCACCATTGATTTAGTTTTTAAATATATTATATTCTTTTATATCAAATTATTTAAAAAATTATTATGCAAAATTTAAGCACATTTCACATCGATTTAAAAATCAATTAGAATTTTATATACATAGCCCTTTTTAGTTTCAAGTGTT
The DNA here is from genome assembly GCA_963277665.1 of Viscum album. NCBI lineage: Eukaryota > Viridiplantae > Streptophyta > Magnoliopsida > Santalales > Viscaceae > Viscum > Viscum album. Next base: position 982,184,126 of record OY728148.1, on the reverse strand, counting down.
GAATAATATTTTAAATAGTAAAATTTATGTTTTAAAAGTGTTTTTCATGGTATATTATTTTTTTATGTTAACATGTCTTCTGTTTGATTAACAAAATAAAAAATTTTATGTGCAACATTATAAATATATTCCATTTCTTTTCACTTTTTCATTTCTTTTCTTAAATGTTATGGTTTTTATTGTAGGTGATAGATGTCATCCAAAGGAAAGAGGTTGAACATTTGATTCAAGACATTATTTATAACGCAGTGGTGATGGCTCTTATTTTCTTTGGTATGTTTAAATTTTATCAATGATTCTATTGTAATTCTGATTTATTATGTTTTGTTTTAATTTCTGTCTTTTTTATTACAATTGATGAGATTATGTTGTATGATTGAATTGATGAAATTATTTGGAGGTAGAAGGATGAAACATAGGTCATGTGGTGTGAATATATTGGGCATGGGTTAATGTTGGACATATTCTATATGTATATATTGATAAATGAGGTATTAGTTGACTGAGGTAATCAGTTGACTGTGGTTATGATGACTATAAATGTACATGTATATAACTATGGATGTATCTTGTATGATGAATGAATTATGGGTTTATTGTGCATTTATGTTTTAGTTTATTATATGTCAAATAATTTAAATTTAAATTTTATTATTAAATATTTTTAAAAAGTATATTTTTAAAAAAAATATTGAGAGGTGATTTTTAAGAAGCACTGTTAAATAAATGAATTTGAATCCTAATTTTCAGTGGTTAATATTAATTACCAATAAACATAACATCCACTGACATATTTATCAGTTGTTAGGTTCATATTAGGTATTTTATTCTCATGTTTTTTCTAAAAATCACCATTAAATAAAATGGAAATCATTGCAAAATTCTCAAAAAAAATTAATCACATAAAAAACAAGCGCTAAATGAATAAAACTACTATGAAATGACTAACAAACATGCAATGTAGCAAGATTTTAGTAACCAACACTAAATAATTAGGAAAATGTTTAAACTAATTCCAATAGAAGAAAAACCCACTAATGAGAACGTTATTTTTTGTAGTATGAAGTGTTTTTTTAATGGTTTTTGTAATGCCTTCAACTAAAATGTCGGGTTCGAACTGCAGTGCTACACGACCTCATGTATGCCTCCCCGCACACAAGAGGTTTCTAACTAGCAGTGAGGGTCTAAGTCCATAAGTGGGGATACTATACACATAGTATCATGTCATAATACAAACAATACATAATAAACAATATAATAGAAACTATTGTTATTATGTGGAAACGTAAAGATGAGATACATGTCATACAGCAATAAATTGGCTTCTAAAGTGGAATTTCAAACTAGTGTAATAATAGGAAGATAAGTAAATAAATAAAACATCAAGGTCCTCCGATGTCCATATCTATATACTACCATCTCCATTCTCATTTTCTCAGCCATCATCCACATGTCCCTTTTCCATATCCAAATCCCTAAACATAATGTCTGACTGTGCATCATTATTTTTATGAAATGTGTGAGTAATAAAATTTAGTAGGACACCACTAATTCATCCTCAACAAGTGTGAGGATGTTTAACTGGTGTATTCTGTGATAATAATAAATGAAAAATAAATCATAAAATCTAAAATCACATAACGAGTGGTTGTGCATTAACAAAGATGCTACAACCCACGACTGTACTTGGTTAAACTCCATGTTGAATGAAAATTCAATATATCGAAAGTAATCAAGATATGTCCATGAGACTTGTGATCATACTTCAGGTAATTGTTTGTACGTACTACTCGACATCCAATGAGCTCGAACATTAGACATCTACTCCCACATCTCCTCTTGGATCTATCCATACTGCCAAAGGATCTAGAAATTTGGCACCTTATGATGGTTTCGGGAGTAGTGGAATCATGTGGTAGTGGGAAATATATTAAAATTTATTTTAATATTTATATGCACAAAACCAAGAGTGAGGAGCTTGAATTTGAAATTTTTAATTCAATTATTTAATGTCCTGAAAAATTATTACCTTATCATTGGAATATTTCTTCTTTAATTATGTTAATAATATGAAAATACCCTTTCAAATTGCCTTCATTGTTCTATGAGGATCCAAGAATAGAATCCCTCTAGCAAAAATACACACATGCTCCATTGATATTTGATAAATGTTAAATGATCTCTATGTTCTAGTTTGGGGAATAAAATGTCTTGCATTGTTCATTCTTGATCAATAATTATTTAATCTTGAATAAATCTCTCAAGTATTTATTTTTCTTGAGAGGGAGAGAGATATTGGAGTTAAAAGAAAATTCATTATTTGAAACAATTACATATTTTCAATAACCTTCACAATAGCCATTACAGGCTATTTATTGAGGTATATTTTAGGTTAGGATATTTTTTTAATTGTATTCTAGCCCTTAAAAAAATACTAAAACCTTTAATAAACTCCATTCCATATAATAATAATATTCTTATTATTATTCTATGGTGTGCTCCAACTTGAGAATTGAAAAATATTATCTAACCATCTTTTTAATTAATATTATTTATTAGACATGGTCTTGGTCTATTCAAACTCTTCTTTTATTTATTAAACACCTAAATAAATATTTAATTTAAAATTTAATTAATCAATTTATATTTTTGATCAATAAAACTTGAATAAAATTATACCCCGGTCTTGAGAATAATATTTATTCAATTAATTAAATTAAAATTGGATTTAATCATGATCATCATAAACACATAGTGTTTGACCCTCTAGGATTCTTTCTAATTGGCATCATGAGAGCTTTCCTAAAGTCCAAAATTACTATCTAGAAATGATTCAAGTCACCCAAGAGAAATAACTTAATTTTGAAATGATGATAACAAAAAATGAACACTCACTATAGAATATAATCACTTTATCAAAATATCTCATCATGAAGAATGCACATCTATGTCATCAAAATATTTTCATGGTACATCCTTCTTTAAATATCTAAAATAAACACATCATTACATCATGTACATGGAATTTAATTCAATGGTTCTGTTTAAATCAAATGGATGAGATATCGGCTTCCATAAATATAGAAGGGATAAATCCTTCTTTAACTTATTCATTAATGACATGTGAGTCATGACAAGAACAATGTAACCTAACTTACAATGAATATATGTCATCATGATTTTCATCATAAAATCTATGTTCATGAGTTATAAAATTCATTAATGATAATTTTAAAGTCCAACTACCAATACACATGCTCGCATATAGGAATATCTGATGACACAAAAAAATGTGGAATTCCTTCCAGTGATTCTTTCTCATAATCTCCCATATTGGTGATTACCAAGTGAGAACATCATGATACTAAGACTCGTCCTATTATGAGTGCTCTCACATAACAGTCTATGAACTATGTGTCCCATCATAGTACGTTATCCAATAGAAGAACCTTCTTTAAGAATAACATCATAACACTTCATGGTTCAAAATATAACAGAGAACTGTTATGACCTTATCAATGTGACATATACTCTAGGACATTATTAAATTAGAGTCTTATAGAACAATAGACAATATGTAATAATATGTTTTATTAATATTCAATATATCGAACATACATGTAATTAATGTACAAATTGCTAATACTAGGACACCAACTCCAAGAAACTCCCATGAGGACTAGATCCAACTACCTACAACTTTCAGTCCAATTAAACTCACTTATTAATTATATTTATGGTGATTCAAGATTTTTTTCTAGGGGTATGGTATATTTTCTTCTTGGGAAATACTACACCATAAAACCTCACCTCTCTTAGAAAAATCCATCATGAGTTGATACTTCCAAAGTACATGCATCATCCTTTGATTTGTACTTGGCACTTTCATGAGAGATACCACTACAATATTATCAAAATAGAGTGTAATAGGATATTTACTATTATATACCAATTTAAGATCTTGGATGATTTTTTTCAGCCATAATGCTTATTTAGCTACCTCAGATGTCAGAATATGCTTGGAATCTAATGTAAAATCTATGACCATAGCCTTTTTTGAGCTCATCCATCTCTCAATACCTCCATTCAATGTGAATATGTATTTCATTTGTGACTTCATTTCGTCCTGATAAGTTTGAAAACTATAATATTCATATCTTTTGATTACTGGTTCCCCATATCCTCCATAAACTAGGAACATATCCTCAGTACACCTCAAATAATTAAAGATACTCTTTACTGTTATCTAATAGAGGTCAACTGGATCATATTGATATCTTCTAAATATACTTGATGCATAAGAATAATCTATCCTAGTACATATCATAATATACATGAATGAACCAATCACTGATGCATATGAAATCCTTTCCATTCTATTTATTTACGTATGTATCTGAGGAAACATTTTCCCAGAAGGATGAATGCAATGTGACATTGGAAAAAATCCCCTCTTTGATTTTCCATACCAAATCTCTTATGTATCTTATCAATGTATGCACTTGGAATTATGCTGAGAAACATCTTGGATCGATCATGATAGATATTGATCCGAAATATATATAATGTCTCACCCACGTCCTTCATAGAAAAGAATTTATTCAACCATATCTTAAAAAACTGTTGGACTGGTATTTGATTTCCTATAAGTAATATTTCATCAACATATACTACTAAGAAAACGAATGCAATCCCACTAAATTGTTTGTAGACACAAGTATCACACTCATTCTTTATGAAACCACATTCTGTTATAGATTCATCAAAATGAATGTTCCATATCCTAGATACTTGATTTAATCTACAAATGGATTATTTTTAAATTTCTATATATTTTCATCCTTTGGAGTCACAAACCCTTCAGGTTGTTTTATATCAACATCTTCCTGATGGTTCCCATTAAGTAAGTCATTTTTTACATCCATTTCTCAAATCTCATAGTCACGATAAGCCTCAATGTAAAGTATAATTCTGATGGATCTCAACATTACAACTGGTGAAAAGGTTTTATCTCAGTTAATTTCATGATGCTATTTCAGTCCATTTACAACTATTCACAGCTTACAGGTTCTGACTTTTCCTTCAATGTCATGTTTATTATTGAATAACCACTTGCAACCAATGGGTTTTATATCAATTGTAGGATCTGCAAAAATACAGACTTGATTTTAGTAGATGGAATCCATTTTAGAATTGATGGATTATTTTCACGTGGCAAAATCTGTGACACTTACTGCTACCTTTTAGGTTATAGTATCATTATTATAAACTAATAATTAGTCACCATCCTTAGTGACAAGAAAACCATACCATTCTGGTCTCTAACCTCTATTGTACTCCCACACCTTACTTGTGTATCTAGAATATTTTCTTTTTACATGGTGATTCATAGAACCTATTCCTATGACAAGTCTTATATACCTTGAGTCTCAACTTCATTTAATTTTATCTCCATCCCACTATCACTTTTAGAGTCGTTTTCCCTCCCAAAAAATATGGAATGTCTTTCCACTATTACTTTTTTTATAAGGGTTCATATTGGGAATATCCCGTTGTTTCTTTGAGTTATCCTATAAAGTCACATTCTACACCTCAAGGTTTAACATTATTCCTAAAATATTCCTTAAAAACACTTTCCAAACCAAAAACAATGCAAGTATGATAACATAGGGTTCATTCAATTTCATAAATGGTATAGTATATTGATTATCCTTGGTGATGTTTATTTAAAAAAAATTGTATTTGTAAAAAACTAATCTTTTGAAAAATAATGTTTTTTGAAAAATTGGTGACTGGTTCTAAATTTTCAAACCTAAACATAAATAGGAAAAAAAAGATTTTTTTTAGAGAATGTTGTTTTCTGGATACAGATGATCAGACTGAGCAGCACCAAACACAAAGAATCAAAATGTGTAGCACCAATCAGATAAGTTGTTATAATAATAAAGTTGTTGATCATACACGTAATTTGTCTTTGTTGAATTATCACGATGTTCAAGCTTCATTTGGATTAGTGTTGGTTATGAAGTCAAAATGTTGTTGAAGAGTTTGAATGAAGATGGTGATGTTAGGAGTTAGAATGTTTTAAACATTCTAACCTTCAGTTAGACGATGATTTTCTAGTTTTTAATTCTCAAATATCATAAATTTTGTATAATATTTATGATAAAACACTTATGAAGAAAACGAGGAGAATAGGTAAAACCATTCATATTGTGTTTTGGTTGAAAAGAAACTAGGTTTTGAAAGTAATAGAAGTCATAATAATTTATTATGCATATCATAAGGTGCTTTTTCAATCTTGAAGTTATCATAAATCATGAAAACTCTCATGATAAAATCTTTTGAAGAAATGGAGGAATCATCAATATTTTCTTAGTTATAGGAATCAAGAAAAAAATTTCATCGGATCCAGAAGTACTGAGAAAAAATGTTTTTAGAAGTATGAATGAGTTATAGCTAGTGAGGTTTGAAGAATTTCAATGTTGTAGAATGTAGTTTCCATCGTATTGAGAATTCGATCATTATGAGGATTCTATCAGAATAAAGCTAAGGTTGTTCCATCAGAATAACTATGGGGAGGAAATTCAATCAGACTGACTCTGAGGAGGTAAGTCAATCATAATGACTCTGAGAGGGAAATTCAATCAAGATTTCCATTGAGAACAAATGTCAATTAGAATAACTCTAAGAAAAAATTCAACCAGACTACCTCTGATAAAGAAGGATAATTAAGAATGAGATGAGGAAGTTCCCTCATAATGAGCTATGTATGTTACATCATAAGGAGATAATGAAGTTCGATCATACCGAAGAAAATTTTGGAAGTATGATAATAATAATTACAAATAAGACTCCATAAGATTTCAACCGATTTGTAAAGAGTTTATGTTGTCAAAATTCAAATTCAAATATGTGTTGATCTTGATGTTTTTTAATTTAATTATGTAGGAAAAGTTTTCCAGTTTCCGGCCTTTTTCTTTCTAGGATTCCTATTAACATAATCACATTACATTCGTACATTACATATTTTTTTCTGATTTGAAATAGTGGAGCACTGTAGAATTAATTTCAATGTTATCTTTTTGGACTGAGACCTCCTTATAAGGTTGGACATCTTAATGTTTTGTTTACTGGACTAAGGAATAGCTGACTAAGAATTGGATAAGAGTTTGAGTAATATATATTGAGAATTAGTTCATCGTAATTTTTCCCTTAGACTAAATTCATTGGACTATGTCCATTGAACCCATCCCCATCAGAATGATAGAATCAGGCCTTTCCACATCATACTGAGGATTTTAGATAAAGAATTTGTGGAGAAGTTTCAAGAAAGTCATTATTATTTTATTTTGGATTAATTTTTTGTAATGAAATTTGCAAGGTGATGGGAGTTAGTATAATAATTTCTACTAAGACATAGAATCTATCTAGCGGGAGTTGGCATGAGTTGTATTCACTTATTCATTTTAGAGAATTTATATAGACCCATAAGAGTGGCTATGCAAAGGATTTAGGTTCTCACACTGAGGAAAAACCTTTTAAATCATATGTGATTTACATGATTTCCTATATTTCCATGAATGAGTATGTAATGATTGAAAATAAGGATATAAACTTTTACAGGTTTCAAGGGTAATGTTTTCTAAAATTATTGCAACTTATAAAAGTGAGAAACATATTCAAACCCCTTAAAAGATGTAATTTAATCCTTTGAAACATTAATTGGTATCATAGGGAAGGTTCCCTTATTTAATCCATATTATGGATAATATCAATTATATAAATAGTAGAGGAATTCCTACATTTGATGGGAAAAATTAGTATGGATGGAAAAATTAGATGATTCTTTATCTCCTATATTTTGGCCTAGAAGTTGTTTATGCTACTAAAATTGGTTTTACACCTATTGAGAATGATTATCCTTTGTTTTTTACTAATAAAATAAATACAGGAGTTGACGGAAAGGCTAGAAATTCTATTCTTGTGTCCTTATCAAAAAATGGTTATATGAAGGTGATTGGTTTGAAAACTTCGAAGAATATGTGGGATAAGATGGAAAGTATATTCAATGGGAATACTAATGTGATCGAAGAAAAGATATAAATTTGGTATAGTAGGTATGAAGACATAAGAATGAGAGATGAATAATCCATTGATGAATACTTCATGAGAGTAAATGAAATTGTTTGGGTAAGATCCCAACCTTTCCTGAAGATGACTCAAGATTAATTTTAGGTATTTATTTTTTTCTTGTTTGAGAATAATTTGGTTGGGTTTTAACTTGTGTTGTGTTTGGGTGAAAATGTGAGAAAATTGGAAGGGAGAAGATAAATTAATGTTTGGTGCAAGGTTTTCCCTAACCATGTGCCCCAACCCATCAAACTGTGCAACACTGGACATAGGGATTTCATGGTTAGTGAATGGCTTTTAAAACCATGCACCCTCTTAGGAGAAATTTTAAATCCCCATAATAGAGGTATCTTGTTAGTCTCATTGTTAGGGGAAATCATGAACCCCTTCCTAACTAACCATGCATGCCATTTTAAATAACCCAAAAATTATATTTTTAATCACTCAAACCCCCATTTTAACTTTTATTCGATCCCTATTCAACCCTAGATGATATTTCATGATTTTGGAGCCTCCTGGATGGATTAAAAGTCTTCATTTCATCCATTATTTGTGATTCAAAGACTATATAAAATATATGAACCCTTCTTAGTAAGAGGATCTCATCTCACTTGGTTTCTCATTCCTTCTCCTTTCTTCTCCAATTTTAGATAGGGCTTGTTATTATTATTTTGATTGGATATATACCTTGTTTTTTTATCTAGATTTTTTTTAGAAATATATATATAGATTTAAGATATCATTATTTGTTCAATCTTGATTTAGGGTTTTAGATTTAGATCTTGTTCTATGTCATTGTGCTGGTCAAATTTTGGGGATTTCTGTTGGATGACCACTTGTCAATGAATCGTGTTAGTTGGTCTATAATCCAAATCCCAAAGTCATTATTTAAATTATGTGTATGTTATTTTATAATTTCTATTAGATTTTTAGAAATTGTGTTCTTGACTGAATTAAATAATTTGGGGAGTTAATTAATTAAGGAAATGTGAAATTGGAGATTTTTGAAATTATAGATTGAGATAATTAATTTCAGAATTAATTGTGAGATATTAAGATTTGAGGATTGAAATATCTAATTTTTTGATTAATTATGATCTATTCAACTTGTTCTTGAGATGATTAATTGTGGAATTAATTATGGAATTTCGAGTTTTTGGATATTGATTAATTAGTTGAATAATTAATTAATGTGATTGATGTACTCAGTTAATTGGGGAATTAAGTAACGGTATTTATGTGATAAACTGATATTTTAATTAGGAATGAAATTTGTGGGGTTAGTTAATTGTTTAATTTTCTAATATATTTTATGTTATTAATTAATTGTATAATTAATTAATTTACATGATGCGGTTAATTAATTTTTGAATTAATTAAAGTTATTTATGTGATTAGTTAATTATTGAATTAAATAATGGAAAATTTGTTTTTAAATAATTATTGAATTAGTAATGGAATTTATTTGGATGTTTAACTGTTGAATGATTTTTTTGTTATGAATGATAACATGGAAATTTAGTTTTGAATTAAATAATGGGAACATGTTCATTCTAATGTGTAAGTTATGAATGGTAACATGGTTTTTTAGTTTTTAAATAAAGAATGGGAACATGATCATTATAATATCTAATGTATGAATGGTAAAGTGGTCATTTAGTTGTGAATTAAATAATGGGAACATGGTCATTCTATTGTGTGATGTATGAATGGTAACATGGGAATTCAAGTATGAATTAAATAATAGTATCATTGACATTATGAGATAATATATTCATCAGACATATTTCAGCACCCAGTATGAGACAAAGTAGGTAATTAATAGTAAAAATGGAATTATGATATATGAAATTCATTAGACATACTTCAGGCTTCAGAATGAGCCAAAGAAAGCATTAAGGTACGAGTGTCTAAGAGTGTTCGGGGGTTTATGTTGTTAAATAAAGATTAATTGATAATGTGATAACTATTACTTATGAAGTGTAATTATGTATCTATATAACTGCATACACATTATATTAACTATATATTGTTTTATACACCATTGATGATGGCCTACTGAGCTATACTCACACCCTACTCGGGCTGCCTTATTGGTACCCAAAATGAATTTTTTTTCTGGGTACGTTAAGGGAAAAAGCTAATTGTTATATGGAAGATATGGGATAGAAAATGGATGAGGGAACTAGAAATGATTCGGGACCCAATTAGGGGATTCATCAGTGTATTTATTTTGTGTTTAATTTTATACCCATGACACGTACATTGGAATGGAATATTTTCTTCTTTAGTTTTGATATTGTATTTCCACTTTTAGCCATCTCGTGATATCGAATATTTCAGGTTGTGATTACATGTTATTTAGTTATTGTATCTTATTTTCTTCTAGTGTATTTAATCTGATAAAATGTTGTTTAGTCTCCCCATTATCTATATTTCAGACCCTCACTGTTATTTGGTATCCTCTAGCATATGGGGAGGCACACCTGGGGTCATGTGAATGACCGACTCGAGGCACCGATGTGTGGCACCTGGGTCAGGACATTACAAAGTGGCATCAAAGTCTATTTTTCTTTTATTTTTTATTTTTTATTACTATTTGTTAATGGTAGACATGAAACTTGAACGATTCGTCCATTGTTATGATCTCATGCATGGGAGTAGCTATCCCATGAATGGGGGAGAACCCAAGTACCCAGGGTGGGATTGTTGTTATTTTTATTTTTTGTTACAGTTGAATATTATTTCAACTTGGGTGACACACTTATTGTGTGTTATGATTATTGATGTTAATTTTTTCTGATTTTTGACTCATGGACCAGTATGGCACAAGATTAGAGTTACATACATCATTCTAGGAACTTAGGTTTATTGTGACATGCATCATTTTAGGAACACATAGAAAACTGGGTTATGGGTATGTTATTGAACTTGAACTTTTTTTCCTTGATTCTGAAATAGAATTGAAAATGGCACCTAACATGAAATTGATAAATATTGTAGAATGATGTAAATGAGAATAAATGGGTGTCTAAATGAGAATCTTGAATAATTAGAATGTGTATACCCTTTTTATCTAGGACCAAGGAGTATGATTATTAAGGGTAGTGATAACACCTCAGTTTTGACTATGTGGTATGGTTTGGGGAAATGAATTGTTGTGGAATATTGTATTTTACCTTATATGTGTTAATTTTGTAAAAGGTGTCTTAAGGTACCTATTTGCAATGGTATAGATATTTCTCTATGATGGTGCTTATTAAAAGGATAACATGATGATATGGTTAGAGATGATCTACCAGTAGTAAGAACTAAGGCATCAATTGTGTCTGGTGAGGAATTAAGGGAGAAGATCCAAGAGAACATTTCACACATCATGAAATTAATGGGAAGAGACCCAGGGTGGGTTTTGAAGAGTATGTTTGACATAAAAATGGATTTACAAATTTATCACCCTCCTACTTTTATTGGAGATGGTGGACATGAGAGAGATGATTTCTGGGTTGAGTCTATCGAGACTATAATTGAACACATTGAGACTCCTGTAGAGAGGATGGTCATGTGGGATGCTTACATGATACGAGGATAAGTGAATCATTTGTGGTATGTTCAGGCATGGACTGTATAGGCTAATGGTATGTTATGGAAGGAACTATTCGATAAGATTCTAGATAACTTCTAACCAGAGATAATGAGGTAGGAGAGAGTAGTTGAGTTCATGAGGTTTACATGGGGGAGTATTAATGTGATAGACTATGTTGGACACTTTACACATTTGCATCACTTTTCTCTAGCATTGGCAGTGGATGAGATAACTACAGCGAGACATTTTTAGGATGGGCTTAAATGTGATATTATGTCCCAAGTTAACCATTTTCAGTTAAAGGAGTTTCTAAGGTGGTGGATAAGAATCTCATAGATATGGGTAACCGGAAGAGGCTTCCAGTGTAGGAAAGGTGGTTCCATTTGGAGTATTATAAGGTACGACTTCTGAGATTAGGAAGCATTTCTATGAAAACATCAACCGGGGCAGTGGGAAATAGAGTACCTAAAAAGAGGGATCAGTTTCATAGGGCCTTAATCGAGTGATCTATCACCAGTGTGGTTGATTAGGAAACATTTTAAGATAGTTTCCTCAATAAAAAATATTTTTACAGTCTTGCAGAAATATAGGACATCTACAAATGTTCTACAAGGCCCAGTGATAGATGGGTAGTAAGGGTATAGGAAGTCAGAATCAGAGTGTAGGAAGAGGATATTCTGCACCATATCAGTCTTGCATCTGGAGCTCTACATGACAAGGTGGTAAAGGCAGTGTATGTGAAGCTTCTGGGTGAGAGTTCTCATATTAGTAGAGTTTTGTAGCACAGGGGACTTAGACTGCATCACGGGGAAGTGGGGTAAGACCGTTACATTCTATTCACCCAACACTTGTGGATGTCAAGGCTGGACCATTGATAGTGAGATGTACTATTTTTATAGCTTCTATGATATCTAGTGCCTTATTTGATATCAGTCCCTATAATTCCTTTATTTCTAAAAAACCTATTAATGGCATGAGCCAGGTGATGGAGTTTGGGAGTGGGGTTTTGATGACAAACACACCTCATGGAGTTCAGTCAAGAGACATTTTTTTGTGCAAGGGGTGTTCTCTTGAGGTCGAGTAATATCGATTTCTATGGGATCATTATATCATAGACATGTCAGGCTTTGAACAAATTATGGGTATGGACTAGTTATTATCATATTATCCCTAGATTGATTTTTACCATAAGAGAGTGACCATTACATCTCCTAAGGGTTACAAATATATTCATTGTGTAGAGTGGGATATCGAGGCGTTCCGAGTAGGGCCAATTACTCATCAAATAGGAGAGATCGCAACCCAGGTTTCTAGTTTATTTCTAGATGATGGTGGTGTAAAATGAGATGCCTTTCCAGACTTAGTGGATTGGTTTTAGGATGTGTTTACTTAATATATCTAAGGGATTCCATCTGAGAGAGATGTGGAATAGAGCATTGAGCTCATACCTGGGGAAGAGATGATTTCTATTCCACCATATAGAATGGCACCGAATGATATTCGAGAGCTCAAGAGTCGGCTGGAGGAGTTAAAGGATAAGGTATTTATTTATCTGACTATGTCGCCTTTGGATTCACTAGTGAGGTTTGCAAAGAAGGATGATAAGAGTTTATTCTTATGTAATGATTACCGAATATTGAACCAGATGACAGTGAAGAACATGTATCCTCTCCCCCGTATCGATGACATATTTAACCAGTTGAGAGGAGCTTGTGTGCTCTCAATGATTGACATGAGATTTGGGTATCATAAACTGAGAGATCAGACTTCTGATATACCAAGGGATGAATTTAGAAGTAAGTGTGGACTATATGATTTCATTATAATATTGATTAGGTTGACGAACACACCAGTAATGTTTATGGACATAATGAAAAAAAATCCTTAATCTATACCTAGATCAGTTTTTGGTACTGTTTGTGGAAGACATCTTGGTGCACTCCTAGACACATGATTATTATGACAAACATCTTGATATTATTCTAAGTAAAATAAGAGTGCATTGGCTATACAAGAAGATATCTAAGTATAATTTTTTGGATCGATCAGGTACAATTCTTGGGTATCATCATCTCAGAGGAATATGTGTTGGTAAATCTAGAGAAGGTTCGTATAGTGGTTTCTTGAGAGAATCCCAAGATCATGTTTGATATCCATTGATTTCTAGGATTTTCTTTATATTGTTAGAGGTTCATTCAGAACATTTACCGATTAGAACATTGCTGATAGGATTAACCAAAAAGGGATAATGCTTTATTGGTCGTAAGATTTTGATAATTCATTCTAGGAGATGAAGAAGATTTTGGAATCAGTACCATTATTGATCCTACCTAAGAAAGGTGAGAAGTACACAGTGTATTGTGACATTTCTAGGATTGTAATTTGAGTAGTGTTGATTCATGGAGATCAATTTGTGGTTTATGGGTCTTTGAAGTTGAGGCCCCTTGAACCGATCTACCCTACATATGACCTCAAGTTTGCTATAATGGTTTATGTTTGAAAGTGTTGGGGACATTATCTATTGGGAAATATTTTTACTGTGTATATTGATCATAAGAGATTAAATTACATATTCTCATAGTGAGACTTGAATCTTCGATAACAGAGATGGGTTGAGTGTATGCAGCCATTCAATTTTAGTCCAGCATATATGGCTAGAATGGGGAATAATGATGATGATGCTTTGAGAAGGAAGAATCAAACATAGGAGGGTCAAGAGTCTAGTGCTGAGTGGAAGATGATGGATTTACTAGACGAGATACACATTGTGGTATAGGAGAGTTAGGATTAGATGACTCTAGTAATGGTTTCATTGGAGTATACAGTTTTTAGATAGATCTATGATTGGAAGTATGTGGATTTATAATGTTTTAACTTGAGGGAAAACCTTGGAGGTGGGGAGTCAACAATGATTGGAGCATATATGAGGATGAGGTCATCTATGTTAGGAATCAGGTTTTCATACCTAAAAGAATGTGAGACAAGCTGATATGTGAGTTTCATTCCTCGAAGTGGATGGTACATCCAAGTGTGACCAAAATGCACTGTGAACTAAACATATAGTTTTTAGGGTTAGAAATGAAAAAGAAAATAGTATGTTCTGTGACACGATGCTACACCTATCAGTAGGTGAAGGCCGAGCATTAATGACCTATAGGTTCACTACAGTCATTGTCCATTTGGAATAGATGTGGGAATGAGTGACCATGAACATTGTAGTGGTTCTCCCAAGGTTGCCTTATAAGAATAATTATATTTGGGTTATTGTGGATAGACTGAAAATGAAAGTGAATTTCATGAATATATGGGTGACTTTCTCAGTGGAGTAGTTGGGATATTTGTTTTTTTGGGTGATAGTCTGTCTGCACGAGGTGCCACAAAATATTGTTTTAGACTGAAACTTGTGATTCACTTCAGGATTATTATAGGGATTGCATAAGGTTCTTGGTATGTAGGTTTTATTGAGTATGAATTTCCAGCCACAGACAGATGGTTGGTCAGAGCATACTATACATGTTTTTTAGGATATACTATGAGCTTGTGTTCTAAACATCGGTGGGTCTTGTGAGAATCACCTAGAACTAGTGGAGTTCATCCATACCAATAGTTATTGGGAAACTATATTGATGGAACCATATGAGGCTCTTTATAGTAGGACATTATGACCACCTCTAGTCTGGATGGAGGTAAGTGAGTCTATGTTGTTGGGACCGAGTCTCGTGTAAGACACATTAGAGCATGTACAGTTGATTCATAAATATATGGATACGACCCAAAGTAGATAGAAGTCATACGTTGATAGAAATAAATGAAACCTAGAGTTTACAGAGGTTGTTCATGTATTAATTTGGGTGTTTTCTAGATTCAATAACAATAGAATATAGAGACAGGGAATGTGGGAACCCATGTTTGTGGGACCGTTTGAGGTGGTTTAGAGAATCAGGCTAGTGGCGTACTGATTGGCTCTTCCAATGAGATACAGTGCTATGTATGATGTTTTATAAGTGTCCAATCTAGGTTGGTATCACACCAAACCTTCTAATGTGTTCGATATAGATGATGCTGAGATTTATATATATTTTTCGTTTGAAGGGCATCTAATATGTGTATTGAATAGTAGTGATAATGTGTTGTGGGGAAAGACCATTCATATAGATTGTGTATTGTGGAAACATGTGAATGTGTGGGAGGAGACATGGGAAAGGAAATAAGATATGTGGGATCATTGTCCTAATCTTTTTGAATCATAATCTTATAGATTCGTGGGAGTGCAGCACAATGATAAGATGTTATAAGGTGGTGAGATTGTAAGTTCTCGACCTTTCCTGAGGATGAATTGGTCTTAATTTCAGGTATTTTTTTTCCTTGTTTTAGTGTACATGGGTTTCGTTTTACCTTGGGGTGTGTTTGGGTGAAAATTTGAGAAAATTTGATGGGAGAAGGGTAGTGCATAGTTGACTCACGGTTTTCCCTAATTTTGTGCCCCTGCCCAGCAAACAATGAAACCTTGGACAGAGAGGAATTACATGGTTGACACATGGTTTGTCACTCTGTAGACCCTGTTATGAGAAACTATGAACCCCCATAATAAAGTTTCACATTTGGGTACACATTTCGGAAAAAACCCTGCTCCCCTGACCTACTAACCATGCATGAATTTTTAAATCACAAAAAAAATAGATTTTTAATCACCAAAATCCCCATTTAACTCCTACTTGATCCCCATATAACCCTAGAAAATATATTATGATTTTGGAGAATCCTATATGGATTAAAAGACTTAACAACCTTTTCAATTTTTTATTTTAAGCGTGGATTGATGATCTTCACCCCTCCCTGTGTGAGTATCTTACTTCACATGGTTTCCTATTCCTTATCCTTTATTATCATATTCTAGAAAGGGGGTTTTCTTAATATTTTGATTGGATATAGACATGTTTTTGTGGATCTAGATCTAGTATTGTAGATCGATATCGATATTTAAGATATCTTGATTGAATTGATCTGGATTTTGGCTTTTAAATTTGAATCTCATTCTATATAATTGTGCAGCTCATATTATTAAGATTTTGGTTGGGTGATCACTCATCAACTAATTGAGGTAGGTTGTCTATAATTAAAATCCTAAAGTATTTATTTAAATTAAATCTATTTAATTTTATAATTTCTATTTGATGTTTATAAATTATTTTCTTAATTGAATTAATTGATTTGTTGACTTAATTAATTGGGGAGATCGGAAATTGGGGATTTTGGAAATTATAGACTGAGATAATTAATTGTATAATTAATTATTAGATATTAAATTTTTAGTATTGAGATATTTAATTGTGGAAATAATTATGATCTGTTGAGATTGTGATTGAGATAATTAATTATGGAATTAATTATGTGATTTTTAGTTTGTGGATATTGATTAATTAATTGAATAATTAATTAATGGTATTTACATACACAATTAATTATAAAATTAATTAAGGGGGTTTATGTGATAAAATAATCATTTAATTAGAAATAAAATTGGGGTGGTTGATTAATTATTGAATTTACTAATAGAATTTAAGTGATTAATTAATTTTAGAATTTTTTAATTTATTTTATGTGATTAATTATTTTTTGTATAAATTAATGTTATTTATGTGATTAGTTTAATTTTTAATTAACTAATGTAATGTTTATGTTTAACTAATTGTGGAATTAGTAATGGATTTGATGTGGATAATTAATTGCTGAATTAATTATGTGTTAAGAAAGGTAAGATGTTTATTTAGTTGTGAATTAAATAATAGGAACGTGGTCATTATAATGTGTAAGATATGAATGGTAACATGGACATTTAGTTGTGAAATAGAGAATGTGAACAAGATTATTCTAATGTGTAAGGTATGAATGGTAACACGGTCATTTAGTTGCGAGTTTCAGAATTGAAACATGGACATTTTATTGTGTGGTGTATGAATGGTAACATGTGAATTAAAATCTGAATTAAATAATGATATCAATGGAATTATGAGATATGATATTCCTCAGAATTAATTTAGTCTCCAACATATTTCAGCGTAGTTATTGAATGATAATAATGGAATTATAATATATGATATCCCTCTGATATACTTCAGCCTCTGACATGAGTTGAAGCGGGGATTGAGGTATGACTGTCTATGGGAACCCAAAGGTTTATATAGTAAAATAATGATTAATTGATAATGTGATAACTATTTACTTAGGCATTGTAAATGATTCTTTATACAACTGCATATACTTGGTATTCGTTAGATATTGTTTTAGTTGTCATTAGTGGTGGCATACTATAATGCCTTAGATTATCCATGCGCTATTTTTTTGGATACTGTATAGATTATTTTTGATACTAGGCACTGAGATGATGTGCGATTCTGAGGCCATTGTTCCTAAAATAAATGTTTTAAATATATTAAATAGCATGGTTGCATAGTTTTCATGAAAAATTGTAATAACTTCTAAATGGGTACCCTGATCAGAAATATGATGGTACCTTTGAGTTCAGAATAGGAATGGATTAACATTATTCGGTGTGTGTCATTTGTAGAAAATTCATCACATGCGTGGAAATGAAAAGAATAATTTAATAAATAATTTTTTTTTGATGTAGTGATTGATGGACATTAAATAGACTATTATGGAGAAATACTATGGTTAGCTGTACAACCCTGGTACCGTTGGAGAGCCATTTGAGATAGCTTCCGTGAATCCTCTTAGAGGAATGGTGATAGGATCTTCGATCAATGATCGATGCCAAAAAGATTCAATGGATTTAAAAAACACTACACAATCCCATTCTTCATTAGGGATCCATTTGAATCAAGGTATGGCATGTATTTTTATTTTATTCCCCCTCATTCATGATTTAAACAATGAAAATTAATCAATCAATGAAAACATTGATATGTGGTATGATCATTATGATGGATGAGTTTATTTTATATGGTTTTGATGGGAGAATATATTTTTTATTTTATTATTCAGATTTTCATTCTAATAATTTTGAATCAAGATAAACAAGAACATCGATCAATGTTTTTTACTCTATTATGTTATTGTTCTTTTCTCCCCCCATTCATCGTTTTTCACGAGAATTCTCGATCAATCGATCATTTCAAACCCATTTCTTGGTGCAATAATCCTATATCGTAGATCTATGATTGGAATAGCTTGACATAGGTGTGATGATGGAGATAATGCAATTTAGATGACAGAGGATACCCAATTTACCATTCTTCATCACACAGCAAAGAATGAAAATTTGTTTCATTTTCTGAGTAGATTTTAAGGTGTAATGGATTCTTCATCGACAAAAAGGATTGGACGAGTGGGGATCTTCAACATCATTGTGAAACGATCACCAGATCGAAATTTAGAGGCATTAGAACAAATGCTTTAGTAGATATGGGATTCTGAAAAATCATGATCAACATAATGTTTAATCTATATCTATACGTGGTGTGGGGACACATGAGCTGTGATTTGGGTTTCCATAGGAAGTTAAATATCACATGGAATGTGACCCCTTTCACATAGCATGTGGAATCACCTGGGTCACTCGGCATGTACACAGGAATCACACGAGCTACTTACATGGGAAGATGTTCACAGGCTAAGCTGTGTACTGGTACATGAGAAGAAATGCATAGGATGGTGGCGTGTACTAGGACATGGTTAGATTAAATGGGATACGTTCATAGTGTGTACTACTACATGGACACAATTTGATTAGATGAGCCATTTACATGGGCAAAACCCAGGTTCAGTGGACATGGAGTGTGACCCCAACTACACACTGTGTACTCATTTATACATGTCTTGGAGCCATTGTACTCACTATCTTGGAAAATTGGTGTTAGGGTTTGTTACCTTAATCTTGTACATGAGGGTTAGTATGCAATTATTTTTTACTCCCGGGACAACGATCCCTTCAGCAGAAATTCCTAGATAGTGTTGTTGGAATCCCTCTGTGTGGCCCATAGTGAGATCATCTATTCATATTCATGTCCTAAGTGGATTTCTTTGTATTGATGTGACCAACACTAAATGGGAGTCAACCCTCTACATAGCGGGTTAATCCATATTTATTTGTTGGTATAGTAATCATAATCTGTGTATTGTATTCTATTCAAACTATTAGCATAATCTTTCTCATGAAGAGACCCGATAAGAAGTACCTATTGGATGGTCATCATCGATGCTATCAGATTTAGAAGTGTGTTCTCTTGGGTGAGTGATTTGTGGAATATTCTATACGGAATCGTATACTAGTATAATATGGTTGTGACATACCTCAAGAATGTGTGTCTTTGTTGAGTATATCTAGATATTCTTTTTATTTGTGTTGTAGAAATAGTCATGTGTAGAGATGAATGCATTTTCTTTGTTTTATGTGATGCACTCCTATCATAGGGCATGTAAAAAGCAATTTAATTTTCATAGTGTAGTATAATAGATGACCAAGTTTGTCTCACATGAGGAACTTTCTCATATGTTCACTCACATAATTTAATTCAAAGAAACTAAAACTATTTTATTTTTTTAAAATTTATGAAGGATTAGAAATTTAAATTAATTATAATATTAAACTAACATGCAATGTAAAAATGTAATTAGTGAATAAAGAACATGGAATTTATGGGTTGGTTTGTGGGTTCCATCATTCTCCTTATTAGTGTTTAAATAATGTTTGATAATTCAATTTTGAGATCTCATTCTTGAGTTAATATTCTTATTTTAATTGGTGTGAAATCTTGAATGCATTTAGAAATCTTATCTTCCCCTCCTACTTTAATCAATGTGGATGGAACAACTCAATCGTGATTGTGACAACTTCCAAGAACTGGCTCTATCGTATTCCATTTCTACCACTGAATGGCTCAAATACATCGTATTAAGAGATTTTATTTAGTATAAGAGAGGGAACATGTTTAATAAAATAATAGAAATGATTTTGAGTTTAGTTTCCTGGTGTGCTATCGCCACACCTATGCACGTCACTTTTTATTATTAAACATAATAAAACATAAGAATTTTACCGTATAATAAATGAAATTGACAAATACCTCCCCTGAGTCAAGGATTGAGTAAGTACATCATTTTTAGGGTAAGAGGTAATGATGGATAGTATGAGAATAAGAAAAGAAGAAAATGAGGATAAATATGGAGAATAAAGTAGTGTGGTTGGGTGGAATAAAACACAAAAATAAAAACCATGCATTAATTTATTAAAAATATAAATTACAATTGAAATATAAAAAAAGAAAATTAACAAATTAATAATATGATAAGGAAAGATTTGTGAACATCCTCCTAAAGTTTGCACATTTTTTGGCAATATAAATTGATTATTAACACATTACATCCTTCATAAATGTTTTTTATAAATTAATTTTTCATTCAACCACAAAATTTCATATTTATTGGACTCATCTAGAGGGATTTATGTATTTTTTATTGACAATGTATTTTTTCTAGATGAATTTTCCAGGAAGTTTCCTTGAATGTATAACATATCTTTTCCACCATAATTGGAGAAAAACTCCATGAAATTTATTTAGGTAGTGAATATATGTGTCCTACTTCATATCCATTTCTAATCAACTCCATTGTAGGTGTATAGCCTGATTTATACATCTGTTACGGAGGTGGGGTCCATGGAGTAAGCTCGGAAAATTTCCAAACATCAATTATTTTTTCAGACCTTTAGGTATTCGAATAAGCCTCTAGTCTAGAAGAAACATTTAAAGGAATTAAAATAAGTATTCTAAAAAATAATCATTCAATTTGGAATTATAATTTTATATAAATGACCAAAATACCATTGACGTAAAAATCATTCAAAAATCCTGAATTTAAGCACATTTCACATTTTATCTCAAAACACACCATAAATACAAAATTGATCCATATAAGCTCATATTGATAAATTAGGAGGGTTAAAAAATAGAAATGCATATAAAAAATGTGGAAAATATTAGTTTTGTCAGTATATTTTTTAGTTTCGGGGTGTCTTACTAAGTATTGTTATACTCATCCACACATGGGGTTCTCCTTCATGTGTCGTGTATTGTGTAGAAGATTGAAATTTTGATATAGTATTAGGAGGACCAAGACTAGACGGTTCTTAGTGAGACCAGAAAAACCGAGGTTTTTTCATACAACTTTTTGAAAACAGTCCTAATACTTAATTTTATGTTGTACTTTTGATTTCAAACTCTTTGTAGTGGGCAAGTATTTGGCCCTAATTACTTTATATTACTTTCTTTTATACCCTGGTTATGTAATTTAGATGTATGAATGCATGGGTTTTCAGTTGTTTTTATATTTCATCATTTTATATTCTTAGAGAAGTGTGTTTCTATACAGGTAAATAAGCTAAGGCATCTCATGTCAGTGATATACATTCTCAATGCTAGTCACTAGCCCCTTGCCTATTTGAGGTGGAATTCAGGAGTCACGGCATAGGCCCCTCTAGGATGGGTCATGACACTTACTGAGTTGTACTCACACCCTACTTGGGATACCTAATTAGTACATGAATAATGTTTGTGCATTCTAGAGAGGCTAAGGGAAAATACCTTGTGTTAGATCATTGATATGGGATGGAGCATGGATGAGGGAACCATACACTTTTCGGGACCTTTTGGGGGGGAGTCGTCAATGTCTTTATTTTGGATTTTATTTTGGACACTTGACATGTATATTGGAATGACATATTTTCTTCTTTAATTTTTTATATTGTATTTTCATTTTTGGCCATCTTGTGATACTGGTTCTTTTAGGTTATGATTACATGTTATTAATATATTGTTTATTATTTTTTCCTGGTGTATTTACTCTAATAAAAGAGGGTAAAGTCTCCCCTTGATCAATATATCAGACCCTCAGTACTAATCAACAGCCTCTTACATAGGGGGTGGCATTCATGAGGTCATGTAACTGACTGATTGGAGGAACTGGTGTGTGGAACCTCGTCTGAGATGTTACAGTTTTCAACATTAGATGTTTTGGAGATGTCTAGTAAGATTCTAAAATTGTGAAGAAAATCATGTGAATCTTTCCAGATAGGTTTGATTATAAAATTTTATATTTATAAGAAATATATGATTTATCTCTTGAAGAATTTCTTAAATTTCTTATTACTTATGAAATGAGAAAACATCCAATGTTAAAAAAATATGAATGATGAAATAGATTTTGAATCAATGATAAAGATTATAATTCAAGATGTTGGACATGATGATCCTTGCTACATTGAAGATAAATAGGATTATAAGTTGAATTAATAAATCATGTCTCTTATATATAAGAACTATATTAGAGGAATATGAAATTATGGTGGTAAACTTACTCTAAAATGTTATGATTGTGGTGGAATTGGACACTTTACTATGAATTTGCCTAAGAAGAAAGTTGGTGAGTATCAAGAATATTCTTATGAAACACCTTGATGAAAAAAGTGAAACAAAAGTTATGAAGAAGAAAATTCATCAAACAAACACAATAATAAGTCTAATATAAACAAAATATGTATAATAATTAATAAAGTGGAATCGTACTCAATTTAAAAAAATTCATCAAAATATAAAATTTTAAACAAAAATTATAACCTTGATTGAAAATTTTTATAAAATAAAATATTCCTTAAATAGTGATAAGGTGGTGAAGAATCATATAGAGAGTATCAACTCAACACATAACTTATAATATGTATTGATAAAAATAGAAATCTCATGTAAGAAATAATAGTAATGAATAAATATTGTGAAGAAGTTTCTAAAGTAAGAAATTATGTCATCAAGTCTTAGGAATAATACATTCTAGAGTTCTTATGTTACAAAATAATACTCAATAAACATGGAAAGATGGTTGAATATCTCAATATGAAATTGGAATATACAGAAAAAAAGTCAATAAGATTCAATATAAACTTCTTGATTGTATAAATACCTTGAGAAAGATGAATTAATACTTTAACAAAGCTTTAGTAGTAAAATATAATACTTATAAATTTGTTGAGAAATCTCAAATAAAGAATTAGGTGAATTCATCACACATCAAAAATAATGTTTCATCTAATTTTTCTAATATTTCAAGTGATATGAAAATTAATAGGAATGTTTTGGGTGGAAATATAATGTGATAAACCTATCACATATTCAAAATTTTAAAACTCACTTAGAATGAAATATGGTATACACCTAGAGTATCTTTGGGGATGAAGGATTTATAAACCTCAAATTTTTTTAAAAAGAAAGATCATACTTTAATAAAAAATTAATATTTGATGGATTCTATTGGTTCTATAGAATATATGGCCACATGACTTTTAATTTTTTCCATAACATATCACTTCACAAAATAATATTTGAATAGAGTGGAAGAAATAGCGAAATTATAATGAATAACTTTCGTAACACAAAGGATGTTAGAAAAGAAAAATCACAAGAAGATAGAAACGTTCCAAAAAAATTCAATTTAAATGTCTGCAGAAAGTTTATAGAATATGTTATTTGGATTTTCATCATGTCGAAAGATGTAGGAAACTCCTTCTAGAACAAGTTTCTTATGGGAGATAAAGAAAAAGAAGTCTGGATGTAGAAAGTTGAGGAAATATATATTTTCTGAAAATGCCTTGAAATAAAGTAAAAAATAAAAAACCATGGATACTTGATAGTGTTTTTTCTTCTTTCATGATAGGTGATTTAAAAATCTTGAAACATATTGAAAATCATGAAGGATGTTCTATTACCTTTGGGAATAATAGTTCTTTAAAAATCATAGCAATCAAAATGACTGAGATTAAAGATGAAAAGTTAAAATATTAGGAATTTTTATTTTTTGATGTGTTAAAACATAATTTACATAGTGTAATTCAACTTTCTGATCATGGAAAAATGTGATTTTCAAAAAATATTCATGTGTTATCAGAAGTCAGAAACATTGAAAAGTTATCATAAAAGGAGAAAGATCTAGTGGAAATCTTTTTCAAGTTATAGAATTTAAAAACACATGTTATCTAAGTGCCAAAGATTAGAATAAGTTGTGGTGCAAAAGAATTGTCCAACATGGGATGAAAATAATGAAAAAACATTCTAAAGTTTATTATGTACAAAATTTTCAAAAATTGAAAAAAAGAGATGAAGATTTTCGTGTTACGTGTTTGAAAGGGAAGATGACTAATAAAAGTCATAATAAAGTTGAGATTCAATCTATCAGGCCTCTTAAACTTAATCATTCCAATTTATGTGGGCCAATGAGTCTTCAATAAAAAAAGGATATTTATTCTCTATCAATTTTAATATTGATTTCACTCAAATGACAAACATCATGTTTTTGAAACACAACTCAGAGCCTATATAAATGTTCATTTTATTCAAAAAAGAAGTTGAGAAAGAGATGGGGTTTATATAAAGAAATTGAGAATGGATAATGGTATTGAGTTTACAAGAAATACTTTTTAATCTTATCTTATTGGTCATGGTATTAAATATTAGAATTGTTCTCAATATACCCCATAACAAAATAGAGTACTATTAAGGAAGAATATAGGTTTGGTGGAAATGGGAAGAATAATGTGAGAAGAATAAAAACAATCAACTTTCTACTAGAGTGAAGTTTTTAGTATTATTTTAAAGGTATTGAAAAAAAATTAAGTTTGGAAACCAAAATGAGTTCTTATGAAATTTTCTATGAGAAAAAACAATTATTGAAGTACATCAATGTTTTTGAAATCCCATGTTTACTTAAAATAATAAATTGGGATTGGGGAATGTTTGATGAGAAAGCTGAGGAGGGAAATTTTATTATTCACCCAATTTAAGAAGATACAAATGTAAGAATTTTTTAATTATCTTCATTTTATGAATATGATGTTCTGTTTATCAGATAATGGGGGAGAGGAAAATAAAATTTATAGAAAAATAAAAGTGAGAGTATATAAATGTTAAGGGAATTTTATCTTAGCATGGACATACAATTTTCTTCTCACCAAGGGATGCATTTTTTTCAAAAATAAATACTTTTTCTATTAGGGTGGTGTCTAAAAACTCTATTAATAAAGGATGTCTTTTGTTAAAATTCGAAAAACAGGATTTGTTTACAAAAGTTGAATTGTGAAAATTTTCTGAGAGTTGTAAAAGTTATTAGCGAGTGTTGTTAAAAAACCTGAATGAAGAGATTGAAGAACCTTTGTGATGTTTTTTAATAGATTTTTGTATTTGTTGACAAGTAATATTTTATAGAAGAATGTTTCTGAAAAACAAGTGAATGTTTCTAAATGTTTGAACCCAAACATAAAGGGTGAGAATGTTTTGTTTTGGATAAAGTTGTTTTATAGACACATAGGATTGGACTGAGAAACACCAGATGAAAAGTATCAAACATATCACCACCGGTAATTGATTTCATCAAAAATTAGAGTTTTTTATCAGGCAAACCATAATTCTCAAATCCATTGACATGAAGTTCATGTTTCATTGGACTCAATGTTGGTTGGAAAGTTAGAATGTTGCTGAAGAGGTTGAATGAAGGAAGTGATGTCAGGAGTTAGAAATTTCTTAAAATTTCTAACCTTCAATGAAATATTTCTTTTCTAATTGTTAATTCTCAAATATCATAAGTTTTCTGTAACATGTGTGATGTGATCCTTATTAAGAAAAGGGGGAGAATATGTGCAACCAATCATATTGAGTTTTTTTTGGAAATAAAGATGGTGTTGGAAGTAAGGGAAGTTGTAATAAATTCCTATATAAGTCATATAGTACTTTGATAATATTGACGTTCTCCTGAATTAGGAAAACTATAATGATAAAATATTTTTACGAAATAAAGGAATCATAAATATTGTATTGATTCTAAGAATCAAGAAAATAGATTTATTCATATCCATAAGTACTGAGCATAGAAGTTTTCAGAAGACTAAATGAGTTATAGTTGATCATGGTTGAAGTATTTCAATGTAGTAGATTGGAGTTTCCATCATAAATAAAATTCCATCATACAGATAATTTCATCATTATGAGGATTCCATTAGATTGAAGGTGAGGAAGTTCTATGAGGTAGAAATTTATGAGGAATGTTAATTAAACTGACTCTGAGGAAGAAATTCAATCAAACTAACTCTGAGATTCAAATTCAATCAAGAATGACTGTGAGAAGGAAATTCAATCACAATGAATATGAGAAATAAACATAATTATACTAACTGTAATGAGGAAATTCAATTTAGAATGATATGAATAAGTTTCATCAAAATGAGATGAGGAAGTTCCATCATAATGAGTTGAGTAATTTCTATTATACTAAATAAAAGTTAGGAAGTCTAAGAAGAATTATTATAAAGAATAGATAAGAATATTTCATTATATTTGTGAAGAGTTTAAGTGGTCAAACGTGAAATTAAAATATGTATAGATATTGGATTTTTTTTAATTTGAGTTAGTGGGAAATGTTTTTTAGTTTCTTAAATTTTCCTTTTTGGGATGCCTATGAATAGAAGAAATGTATATTCCTACTTTTCATCTTTTTTATGTGAGTGTAAAAAAGAATAGCACTACAGAATTCATATCAAAATTATCTTTCCATATTGAAATCACATTAGAAGTTTGGAAATCTAAATTTTTTGTTTATTGGACTAAGTAAGATCAGGCTTATCATTTCAGAAGAGTTTGAGTAATGCATATTGAGAATGGATTCATCAGACTGAGTCCCTCAAACTGAATTCATCGGATTGAGTCCATCGGACCCAGCCCTATTGGATGGAGAGAATCTGACCCAACCACATCATAATGAGGATTCTGAGATGAGAATTTGTGGTGTAGTTTGAAGAACGTATTTTTCTTTTGTTTTGTCTCATTTTTTAAAGAAAAATTTATAAACCAATAAGAGTCTATATAATCATTACAATTAGGATATATATAATGTTTCTAATGGGAATTGGTAGAAGTTGTATTCACTTAATCAATTTAGTGAATTTCTATAGACCTATAGGAGTGTCTATGAAAATTATATATGTTCTCACACTAAGGTCGAACCTTGTAAATATCGTGTTCTTTACTATTTTTCTAATTTTTCATACATTAGTATTTACTAAAAGATGATAAGGATATAATCATTAACATGTTTCAGAGTTTAATATTTTCAAAATTATTGAAACTTATAAAATTGAACATCCAATTCAACCCCACTTATGAGTTATTATTCGATCCTTTGGAACTTCATATATTGTTTATCACTTTATTTTAATTTTTTTACTATTTTTTCTATTTATTTTGTAATGAAAATCCCTAATAGAATAATGTAATACTCTCATGAATCACCATTGATCTCACCATGTCCAGCAAGATGTGGTTCCTCCTTTCACTTACATCATTCCACTAATGTGTATAAGGAGGAGTGTGTTAATATAGGATCCCAAACTCCCATAAGTAATCAATGAATTCCGGATTGAGATATTCTCCACCTTGTTATAAGAGGATTTACTTAATCATATTACCAATTTTGTTCTCATATTCATTCTTTTTTTCTTGAATTTATCAAAATAACCTTAATTATACCTCATTAGGTAGACATATTCATTTTTACTAAAATAATCAGTAAAATTTATGAAGTATGAGAAGCCAACCCTCCCTCAATAGGAAATGGTTCACACACATATGTGTGAACTAATTCAAGAATCTCTTTACACCTTTCACCTTTTCTACTAAATGGGGATTTATTCATTTTACCATATAAAAAAGTGTGACACATACAAATTGGTTTTAGTTCAAAAGAATCTAAATATCCATTTTGGTATAACATAGTCATGAATTTTTCATTTACATGACCAAGCCAATGATGACATAATTGGGTGTGGCACGAGTTATGTGAAGTAGTTTCATTATCAATTACATTAATTGGTTTGTGTAATACGAAAAAAAAAATTTATACAAATTTACCTTACCATAACAAATGTTATTTATAAAAAAGAAGAAACATTCATTTAAAAATATTAAAATAAATCCATCTATATCAAGTTTAGATATATAAAAAAATTTGTAATGGATGAAACATAATAACAACCGTTCAAAACCATGATCATTATAAGATCCCATATTTTTCTAGGTATGTTCCACTTTGAGGTTTTCATTGAACATATTTTGTTGGGGTATCCTTTGTAATTAAGCCTTAGTGACTAAGTTTTATTTGACGAATGAGAGCAGTTTTTGGAAAAATAACTTTAATTTTAGGCATGTATGTCTATTTAAATTAATGGATTCCAAGTATAAATATGTTAAATGGGATTACTAGGGTTTTTTATGAGTTTATAAGGATCATAGGTGGTTTGGTCACTTTTAAAGAAGCTAGTATAAAAACTATTGAATGAAAAATTATATGTTGTGTACAGGTTACATGAAATGTAACTATTTTTAGATGCATTTTATGAACTATTTTATGTTGTGATGTGGTTACATGTCGTGAAACTGATTCACATCGTGTAATTGTTGATCAAAATAAATATTAACCTGGGGAAAAAGGTTTTTCCATCATAACATAAAAATGAGGAAATACATGACATGAAAAGATTACACATCATGTATTCCTCATACCGAGTAGTTTTATTTGTGTTGTGTACTTATGAGTCTCATTATTTTTTTAATAGCCTCTCCTCTCTCGCTCAAAGGGTAAACTCTATAAAATTGTGATTTATCTTCCCCCTTCGAGATGTCCCATGTTAACATTCGATCCTTAGTGAGTTTATTCCCTTTGGTTTCCCTCTTCTCACCAGTCATTACATTTCATTGTAGTGTACATATTTTAAACATGGGTTTTGTTTTGGGAGTTGATCTTGTTTTGGGTTAATCTAGGTTCCTCTTGTGATCTTATGTGACTTCTTCATTAATGGATTTTTTCATTGTAAGATTTTTGTTAATCACATGTTAAATATATGGAGAGTAAACCTAACCCTATGGTATATTTAATTATGAATTATATGAAATATTTTGTTTATGACCATGTAATGTGCACTATAATTAATATGTTGATTTATTGTGAATCATGGATTGGATTCCTTTAGAATCAATTGTTGATGCAACCTAGATTATGGATACATGTTAGGTGAGAAAATATTTGAGTAAATAGAACTTTGATAATGGTTTAAAGCATGGTGAGTATGACATGATTCCTTAGGTGATTGGTTGATATAGAATCCCTAGTAATGTTTAAATTATTATATAGTATGCTTGGCTGAGTGATACATGATAAAATTATTACATATATGGATTCTCATGGAGGATTAACTTCTTCAATAGTAGGCAATTCCTAGTGATACTTGCTTAAATTCTTATATACTAGGCTAAAACCAGGGACACATGCTGAAATTCATTTATATAGGGTGATGATAAGAGGTTGAAATTATTATACAAAGAGAGCTAACTAATTGTTTGATTTTTCCATGGTATATGTATATACATGGAATGGTTGCGTTACATGATCAGAGACATTTTACATTTGTTTTGAAATAGGTTAATTGAAATGTTATATTAATTAGTTAATTAATATATCTATTTATCACATTATTGAATATAATTATTATCAGGCTAGTTGTGATTAGGGAAGGTGGTGTTGACCTACTGAGTATTATTCACAACCTATTTGGGAACTATTTGGTACTTGAGCAGATTACATGGATGTAGGTTTGGACAAGGGAAAGGAACATTATTGTTGATTCTTTTGTTTCTTGCTGGATGGGATGGATTTTGAAGATGGTTCTGGCATGGGGATTGGGACGAGAGCCTTTTGGAATTATTTAATGTGAGTAGATTATTTTTGTGTTGGATTCAATTTTAATTTTAGATACATTTTAGCTTGTCATTACATTACTCATCATTATAGGTTCCTCTTTTTATTTTCTTAGTAGTATGATATAGTATTTCCACTATTTCTCTTTTACTCTAATTTTTATTAATATGGTTTAGTTCCAATATGTTTTACCATGGGGTATAGTCCCCCCACTATAAATATCACAACCTCGATACTAGTCAATTGCCTCTACCATATGGGAATACTTTCTTGAAGTATAATAACCAAATAATTTTGACCATGTGAGAGAGTATCAGATCAGGGGACATTACAATGTGGTATTTGAGGATCAACTTGTTTTTTTTCTAATGCATTATTTTTTTGAAAAAGTAGAAAGGAGAATAGGATCTATTGGAACTTTGTAATGAGCTTATTAATTGGAGTAGCTAACCCATGTAAGGGGGAAAATTTGAGTTCCAAGGATGGGATTATTGTTTATGTTGTTATCTTGTTACAATTGATTTTATTTCACCTTGGTTGATTTACATGTTGTGTGATGATATTATTTTGTGATGTTTTGTTTATTGATATTTACACTCATGGACCAGTATGGTGAGATATGAGTATGAATGAATCATGATAAGCACATAAGGATATAATATATATATATATATATGCATTGTTCATGACAGGGACGTGTTTATTGCATGCGTTATATACTTTCCATTATGAATTGTGAAATAATATATCTACTATATTTGATAAATGGAAGGAAATAAAATATTATTTCATTATAAAAAACTTATAATCCATGGTTAGAGAGACCCAGAGTAATGATTATCTACTGTCATCGCCTCTTGTGTTTGAACTTATTTTTAGCCAAATATTATAGGAGTGTGTTTTTCTTGTAGATAAAATGACTCCTCACCATCTCCATGTTGAGTTCTAAAAGAGTAGAAATCAGTTATCTCCAAACGTAGATGAACTAGAGCTTTATGTAGCTCTTGAGGATCAAATAGATGTTCATCATCACAACAACTTCTTAAGGCTCATGAAATCCATGGAAAAAGAGACTATTTTCATCATTCCTTTGATGTATGAGTTGATGAGAGAGATTCAGCTACAACATCTACCTATGTTCACTGGGGAGAGATGCTCCCAGGTAGCTGAGTTCTATATTTAGTCAATCTATACAATCTTCAAGCATCTTGAGACACACACAGATAGGAGGGAGAATCAAGTTGTTTATATGCTCCGTGGACCTACCAAACATTGGTGGGATATTATAGATCCAGATGGGATGGAGGAGAAGTTATCTTGGAAGGAATTAAAGGTGAATTTATTGATCCACTTCTATTCATAGATGCTGAGGGATGAGATTGATAATTAGTTCATGAATCTGATATAGGATAGAATATCAGTGAGGGACTATGTTGAACATTTCGCAAACCTTCAATGCTTTGTGCCATATTTAGCTATTGATGAGATCTACAGGGAGAAACATTTTCAAGATGGTATTCACTATGAGGTTAGGTCATCGGTGAATGTTTTTATTTTGATTATCATTTTAGATTTGATTAATTGTGAACTCGTCATAGTAAAGTATCAGAGAGAGGACCCAAGAGGTAGCCAGGCTATTTCCATAGGGTAAACTATGATCACTTATTTTGGTGGAAAGAAGTGATTCTATGACAGGTTTCTCTATGGAAATGACATGAAGACCACATTGGGTAGTGGGAATCCATATTAAGATCATATTCCATTGTAGTGAATCAGTGTAGAATTTTAAACCACAGGAAACCATAGTTTTCCTATTCCATTTTGGAGTGCCATGTTTGCAGCAGGATGGGCTATCTGCATAAGTTTTTTTAGAAATTATCATAGTATAGTAGTGGTAGGGCAGTAAGATAAGTAATAGAGTCTTGGAAGGACTCAACTACTCTTCATCAGATAGGTATCTAGAGTTCTATAGTACGTTTAGGTTGAGGCGGGAGATATGGTACCCCGTTGTAATGACATAATGTTTATTAGTAAAATTTGTTTCTTGAATAAATGTGTGTTGTATTATAGTATATAGTATACACATAAAAAATATAGAGAAACCAATAAAACCTATATTAATATATATTGTTACATTTATCAGCAATGAAACCAATTAAATTTCCAATCATTACAACTGGACAAAATTATAAAATAGAAAAGAAAAAATGTTAAAATATGGATCGACCTCATCTACTGGAATTATTGGCCCCACTACCAACACTATATAAAAGAAGAAAAATTATAGTAAACAAAAAAAATTATTTAAAATGGAAATATAGAACCTTTAGATGAATTTATTTGAATATTGAATGAAATAATTTAGTGGTATATATATAAGGTAATGTGATTGTTGGAATAGTAATGTGACCATTGGAATAGTAACTTGATCGTTGGGAATAGTAACCTGACCATTGGAAGAGTGATTTTCCCAAAATAAAATAAATTATGATATAAATAACATTTATCATGATTAATTTATGTAAATAAAAATATTATAATTCAATAAAATAAATATCAAGATTAAAAACCGCAAAAAAAATAAAGCATATTTTTAATAAACTGTATTTTAAAGTTTTTTTATAAAAATCATTATATTCCTATTAAAAATTATATTTTATCTATTTTAGATATTTAATTTTATTAAAATAATATCATTTTTGAAATTATCATGTTAAAAATTTCTTTGGGTGAGTTTTTGGTAATTTTCTGAAATACTTCAATTTTTAGGTAAATAGTAAAAGTATAGTTTTTCACATAATCGATGTATATTAAGATACATCATTACTAATGTAATAATGAAATAATCCTTTATAGAAATTTATTTTCGGCCATTATATATTTAATTTCATAAATGACTCATTAAAATACAATAAATGTAATTTCCAACCAAAAAATCACATTCCAAAACCTAAATTCAAAAGTGATTCCTTAAAATATCAATTTATTTTTTTCTTCACTTTTAATTTTAATAAGTTAACGAATAAGAATTAAAAAGAGGATTTAAAGTATTGAACCCATTATATTTTATTTATATATAATTTATTTTGTCAAAAATCCACTATTACGTGTTTTTCCTTTGATATATTTTTTATTAAATATTTTATTCTAAAAATACCCCTCTCTTAAAGTATAAATAATCCTTCTCCCTTCACATAGAAACACACTACCCTCAAACATTCCAATGTACAATATCTTCCCAAATACTCCCTCTAAATCCCCTTACATTACTTAGGGACATTTTGGAGCAATCCAACTATAATCACCAAGAGCGTTATAGCGTCTTACAAGGGAAGCTATATTGAGGAGAGAGTAAGTCTCTATTAACTTTTCCCTTTTTTCTTATTCTCTTTCTTATTTTTACCAATTAATTTAAAAACCATATACTATAAAACTAATTATTCAATAATTTAAAATTATAATATTTTTGTTAACATGATGTAATTTTCATATTTATGACAAAAATAAATGCAATACTTCTCTTTACCTATCTTTTAACAATGTCCCATTAAAGGTTGATTAACCACCTAAGGAGACATTTCTAATACAATTCTTATAACCACCTTCATGGATGGATATTATTAATTATATATAATATATAAATAAATAATTCCATTTATTATAATCTAATGGAGTTAATCATATTTTTCTATAAATGACTCTGAATGAAAATTGAGAAATCAATGTGGAAAATGAAATTTTACGGAAAATCAAGATATCAAAACACTTCAATTTTATCAATAGAAATTAATACTTATAATAAAATGATTATAATTGATAAATAATTATATAAATGGATATAATTAACATATTTATTAGTTTTTTAATAAATATAAGTTTATTATTCAAGAGGCGCAAAAGTGATGAAATAAAGAAGGAATTAAGGTAAGGGGATTCTTGAACCCTTATATTTTTCATTGGGTTATCCATATTTCAAGAAATATTTTCATAAATAGTCCATTAATATTCCTTAAATATAATTTCATTACTCTTCCCTCTTATTTTTTGGGATATATATGTTATTTATTTGATTTTATAGAAAATACAATGATTTTCCAAAATAACTCTTCTTTCCAAAACACATCTTTGACTCCTCTTGCGTAGTTTATTCTTAACTAACGAATGATTATTCCTATAGAAAATATATTTTCCAATTTTTCATTTTAGAACCCAATGTTTTTTTATGAAATCATAATTTTTGAAATCCCCATGAAACCCATTCCATTTTATGGGTTATTTCATGAAATGAATGTTACACATTCTATGTGACATGCATGATTATGTAAATATTATTATGTTATGACTAGACCAAAATTATATATCCCTATAATGAATTGGGTAATGTGTTGTATCTCAAGAGATAATGTTTATTATATGTGAACATGATACTAGATTTGTTTACAGTGATTATGTTATTATTATTCACATGTGTTATGTGTTAACATGATGCTAGATTTCTTCACAACTAAATGTGGAATTTGACCACTATAACATGATGTTTCATTTTTATGCATTTCCACATTATATGAATTTATCACATTTTAAACTCATGATATTGATAATGATCCTAGTCTTATGATATGATGATTATGCTCACCCATGTTATATTGATTCACATTCCTTATTCATCCTCTTATAAGGATTTTATCTTACCCCATTCATTGATGTATATCATTAGGTAATTGCACGTACTAAGGATAATGTGTGATTTTAGAAGGATAAAGAAGAAGGATTAATATAAATTTTTATGTTTTATTATGTACAAGTTATTTATGAGCATAAGTTTTCTAAGACATAAACCTTTGGATCTTAGATTTGTAACTCTATTATGTTGTTTATATTTAAAATGATGTAATAGTTATGTATGAAAAATTAGGGTCACTATATTTGGTATCTAAGAATGGTGTAGTTAATTTGGGAATTATGATTAGCAAACAAGTGTAAAAACGATTAGAATAAGTCTATGTATTGGTAACACATCCCAAAAGACTATTTTTAGAAAATTATAGACATAGGTATCCCATAAGATATTCCTTTACAGTTAATATCATAAAATAAAAAATTAATCATGATTTATTGACTTATGATTTGTTCAAAAAATTTCTATTCTAGAAAATGGTAGGAACCCGGAGAAACTAGGCATAAAACCAGTCTGAGTGACAATGAATCAATTATCCAAATAAGATCTCCAATTCCATGAGAGGTTGAGTTCCAAACTTTGTGGAAATGATTACCTAGTAGCCTCGAGATATGAATAATAACATGAACTATGTGGAATGTCCATATTCACCAAAAAAGGATCAATTTTCCATTGAGTCATTAATTAAAAAATGACCATCAATGTTTAGTGGAACTTCCAGTCCACATGATGTGGAATAGTGGGTTGTCTCAATAAAGAAGATCTTTTCTCTGATCCATTTCTCTAAAAAGGAGATGGTGACTATTGTGATTTATCATTTATATGGAGAAGATATTCAATTTCAGGAATTGATAATGAACAAAAATCCAAAGTATTAAATAGAAGATAAGGAGTGGGAAGAATTTAAGAAAATATTTCTTACAAATCATTTTCATTGAACTCTTCAAAAAAAGATTGAAAGAGAATTCATAGAGCTAAAGAAATAGTAAGGTTAAGTTGTCACATCTTATGATGAAAACTCATAATATTTTAAATTTATTCCTTATGTTTTTTATCAATAATGATAGAAAAATAGATATGTTCTTTATTGTTTTAAAAATACACCTTCGAAATGATCTAGATATATAAGAATATGGGAGTTTTGAAGATGTGGTTAAATGATCTCTTAAAATAGATATGGAGTTCAAAGAATGTTCCAATGGTTGTGGAGATAATAAGAGAATAATGGGGTTTCACGATTGTGGGTCAAATGAAAAATGAGGAAATATGATCCAACTACCCACATGTCAAAAATTTGGGAAAAAGCATCATGTTAATTGCCTCCCTGGGATGGGGAAATTCGTCATGTGTGGGAGAGAAGGACACCAAGCTAATTAATATTGAATATACATGAAGAATCTAACCAACATGATAGAGGAAAGGAAGGAACATCCTAATTCGCCACCCATGGTTCACTGCTTCAACTATATGGACAAAGGGTGTTATGCAAGAAAGTCCACTAAACCCCATGTCCTTGAGGGCAACCAGTGTCAAAAATCACCAAGGTCAAAGAATGAAGGGAAAACTTATATCATCACTACTAATGAAGTGGAGTGTGAAAATGAATTCATACAAGGTATGATTCCAATTCACTAAATAATAATAAAAAGTATTACTTTATTCTTGTTCTATTTATTCATCTATATCCTAAAATTTTTCTAGAACTATTGAATTTAAGCCCTGTTAAATTTAAGTGGTGATATCCATAAAAAACATAGTGGTGTAATCATTACAACCCAAATGATGGACTCTTCCCCTATAATCATATTTGGGATGATTCTTCTTGAAAATCTTATTATATTTCCCTTGTTGAAATTTGATGCTATATTGGACATGTATTGGCTTTCATTATATAAAGAAGAAATCAACTATTGGAAAATATATATATTTTTATATTCTAAACCATCCCGTGATCCTCTAAAAATGCAAGGAAGATCATGAATCGACTTTGGAAAATCCATCAACAGTGTGGCTGTTGATACCCTGTAGAGAAGCATACCTTGCCCAAATGGTTGAGTCAAAGGAAGGTATTA
Organism: Viscum album; assembly: GCA_963277665.1. NCBI lineage: Eukaryota > Viridiplantae > Streptophyta > Magnoliopsida > Santalales > Viscaceae > Viscum > Viscum album. Next base: position 982,146,856 of record OY728148.1, on the reverse strand, counting down.
TCTTGGAGTAAATGTCCATTTTTAGTTAATACATTGATGTATTTCTCAAAGAGTTACTTGGAATCCCCTAATAGTGAGGTAGAGTTCTCAATATATCTCATACCCAAAGCCACTCCTATCTCAAAATACCCATATAGGACGGACTTGATTGAAATGGAGGAGTTAAAGTAGTATATACAAGGGAATTTGAAAAAATGTTTCATAAACCCTAGTACATCACCTAGGGGTGCACCAATTCTATTTTTCAAGAAGAAAGACATATCAAAATAGGTACATATCAATTATCAAGATATCGACAAGATCAACATAAATAAAAACTATCCTCAACCAAGGATTGATGACTTGTTCAATCAACTACGTGGAGTGAAATAATTCTCAAGGGTGTATATTTTTTATGGATATCATAAACCTAAGTTGAATAAGGAAGATATTCCAAATACTGCTTTCCTTACAAGGTATGAGAACTATGATTTCATAGTAATTCCCTTCAAATTTACTAATTATCTTACAATCTTTATTGATATGATGATTATATTCTTTACAGTCAACCTCAACAAATTTTTGGTATTGTTTATTGATTATATTCTCATTTTTTCTAAGATTAATTAGGAACATGAAGAGAATATAATGATTGTGTTGGTGATATAAAGGAAGGAGAAAAGGTATTCAATGTTCAATAAGTTTGACTTTTCGATGCAAGAAGTCACATTATTGGGGAATGTGATAACAAGTGATGGAATTTATGTGGACCCTTCAAAGACAAAGGCAATTGAAGAATAACGTAAACCCACTAGTGTCATAGAAATCTATAGTTTTATAGATTAACTGGTTAGTATTTACATTTTGTTGTTAATGTATCATTATTTTTTAGCCAACTAAATAATTTACCATAAAATAGGGTAAATAATTTATGGATGAAACATATGAGGAAAGCTATAATGAGATCAAGAAGAGGTTAATCTCTGTTCTTGTACTGTAATTTCCCAGTCAAGAAAATTATATCTCTGAGAGGGGGAGAGAGCGAATAAGTGATATAATTTTCTTTTATATTTCCTTCATTATGTAATAACCTTAGAATCCTATAAAATATTTCTTTCTCTATTGAAAACAAATAAAATACACATCTATAGGAACACATGAATTTATAAGTATCACTATTCAACAAGAATAGCTACATCCTTTCTATGATTTTGTAATGATCTGATACCACACAATCTATTACAAAATAATACTTTTTTGTGGAATACAACTAGTAGGATATTACATTTCACTCATGTACCTCTATATAAACAATTCAAAAGTGAATCTGATCCTTCAATAACAAATGATGAAATACATTTTTTTGTAACAACACATGATATGGTGATTCTTTATCAACTTTCACAAATGTATTATTTTTAAAATAATTATTCAATTTCTTCACTAGAAGATAGTAAAACATTTCAAATTTTGTTACAAAAATAAGTCTGATTTCTCAATCTAATTCTCCATGTATGATTATCCCAGTTTTATTTCTCAATATGAAAAATATATGACTTTCTCAGAATACGGTTGAGAAAATTCTAAACCACTTCTTCTTCAATCCAAAATTCCCAATATGATTTTCCCAGTTCGATGATTCTACCCAATACTATGACTAGCTGAATACGACAAAACAAAAAAGGGAAACCACTTCTTCTCAATAGAGCTATGATTTCTCTATTATTCTCTTTGAATAGTACATCTGTCAAAAGTAAAAAGTACTTTCCCTTTTATACTCACCCAAAAAATGGTTTGGGTGGGATTCCTAAATAACTTCCCACTCAATCAATTTTTCGGAATCTACACGTTCCATTGAATTATGGGTTCTTATTAACTTCATAATCTCTTCTCAACAATTATTTGACATTCTCATATCGTCTCACAACTTCAACTCGGCTTTAAAATTTCTGTAAAAATAATTCTGATTCTGATTTCGAATTTCAATTTGTTCTTACGACCTACTTCATCATGATAAATACAAATTTAAAATAATATAATATTCTTCATCTCTTCAATTGACCCACTTGAATTATAAATAAATATATTCAAACTATTTTAAATGGTTAACTAAATTGTTGATATAGATATTAATTTCTTCTTCATGTTGGCCACCACATTATTTTCCTTTTCTTTTCATTCATCAGTTCCAAAAAATTATTCATCCGATGATTATTATGGCATACCGAGTGAGGACCAGTATGACTGGCTTCAACATCAATAAGTTAGTTCTCTTCTGAATATGATACCAATAAATTTTTATAACAAAAAATTATGCCTCTAATTAATTTTATGACATACTGAATTCGATGGATCAACATTAGTAAATTATTTATTTTTAAAATACGATTCTCAAAAACTTCTTTCTTCGCGGATTTGAATCTTCTAGATTTTGGTCTGACCCAAAAATATAAACTTTATTTTTACTATCATACCTTGGCTTTAAACAAATATGTATCCAGAAAAATCATTATAATGATCATTAGAGGAGAACAATTAAAATACATAAACTTTATTCTTTCATAAACTTTTAACAAGTATCATGACTTTCTTTATGACTTTTATTACTTTGAAGATCAACTTTAGCATCATCTAACTTACCAAGTAATGTGTTGAAACTTACCTATCATTTATAATCATATTTATTTCCAACTCATCATTAATACAATTGGCATGATTACAATCAGACTGAATATGATTGGAATAATATATTTCTCCCATTTCTTTCATCAAGCTTTCATAACAAGTTTTAAAACTTACTTATGATTTATAAGAACTACACGATCAGAAAATCAACATCACATTTTCATCAATGTTAGGCAGAATCAAATTATTCCCCATTATAATCAAACATTTCATTCCAAACATTGGTTGAGTTCGATGATCCTCTTTATCCAGAAAACATATTCCCAATGTGATGGTGTTTTTTAACTATTGTGAGACGGGTTTTATTGAATATGATGGCCAGTCCAATTGTTATCAATTACAAAGCGAGGTGATTTATTTTCTTCTTAAACTACATTGACAACAAATGAAAATACCTGAATATGATATTCATCTTTATCATCTTGGTCCTAACAATCTCTCACATTGGATTATTTTGTCAACCAATGTTCATAAATCAATGAACTTTTTATCCTCAATCCATGTATCAGTTATAAATAATTATAAGACTATGTATGCTAAATAATTGTAGGAAACAAGAATTATTGAAACAAAATTCATGATGTACAAAAGTAGTCAATATAAAAATTGTCCTCATCTTTTCTTCCTCAAATTTTTATCCTCTATAGAATACGCAAAAAAAATTGTTTCCAACAACCACTCCAACAAACAGTTAGAATACTACACACACTTAAAAAGATGAATTCACAATTTACCCACAACTATCTATATTTACATGATTCTATAATGATATATTTATAAAAAAATTCCTCCCTAATATATCTCTTTCCAAATATAAGATGAGAGAGGGAACAAAAACACTTTCCTCAACCTTGACGAGAAAGATGTTGGATGACCTTGTTCAATATCAATTTAGAGAATGCTTCCTTGGGTAATGGTTTTGTAAAAATGTCAGCAGCATGTTCCGATTTAGGAACATACTCCAACATCAACTCATTATTCTACACATGATATTTGATGAAATAATTGTTGATATAAATATGTTTTGAATGATAATGTTTTACCAGATTCATGGAAATTCTGATTTCACTTTGATTATCACAACCCATGATAATGAGTAACTTCAATTCAAAAAGTTAGCATTCTAACTGATTCTTCATCCACATAAGTTGGGTAGAAGATAGTGGTGTAGAAAAATATTCAAATTCAGTTGTAATGAGAGTTACTGAAAATTATTTCTTTATATTCCAAAAAACATAACTTTTACCTAGAAATAAAACTCCACTTGATGTGGATCTTCTCTCATCAACATTTACTGCCAAATCAGCATCTGAATACCCAAAAAATCAATACTTCTTAAGCTATCACACATGATTTCTAAATTTCTTGGTCAATTGAGGTATTTGAGGATTCTTTTTATATAAATTAAATTTGATTATTTAGGATCACTATAAAATCTTTCACATAAGGTAACATAACAAACAATATCGGGTCCTAAGGTAGTAAAATATAAAAAAAGTCCAGTCAACTTTGGAAACTCTTTCTGATCAAATTTCTTTTCTTCTCCATCTTTACTCAACTTAGTTCCCACTGATATTGGGGTGTAAACTAGTTTTGAATTTTATATACCGAATTTTTTAAGAAATTCATTAGCATGCATTTCCTGAGAAAGAAAAATGTGTTTCTTCTTTTAGAAAATTTGTAACCCAATAATGTATTTTATTTCTACCATCATGGAAATCTCAAACAACATTTTCATTTATTTAGAAAACATTCCACAAGATCTTTCATTATTCATAGTAATGATAATTTCATTAATATAAAAAATTATGATGAAGGAAAACTCTTGAATTTCAATGATGTAAATATTGTTGTCCAATATTCCTTTCTTAAAAATCATATTCCTTACGAAAGTATCCAGTTTTGAATACTATGCCCTCATAGATTTCTTTAGTGCATACAGGGATCTGTTAAGTATGCACAAATAACTTTTCTCTTTCCCAAAAACAAATCCACAGGATTGTTGAATGTAGACGTCCTCATTAATAACAACATTTATAGTTGAAGACATTATATCCATTTAAAAAAATTTGTAACTCTATTGTGTATAAATAACAAGAATAATTTTGATTGTTTCTAACCTTTCCACCAAAGAAAAAGTGTCATCAAAATCAACACCTTCAATTTTAGAGTATCCTTTAGATACTAATCTTTCCTTGTTTGTTATCACTTCACCTTATTCATTCGATTTGATCTGGGAAACCCACGTTGTACCAATAAAATTTTTGTTATCTGGATTAGGTACGAGTTCCTATGAATCATTCTTTTATATCCGGTCTAACTCTTCATTCATGTTCTGAACCCATTCCAGATACCCAAATTCTTATTTCACAACATTAGGCCCAATTTTTTAATACAAATAAGTACGTGTAATAGAATTTGTTGTTCTTATTTATTAAACCTTTTTATGTTGATCACCAATAATATTCTGATCTTCCATTAGCATCCTCATCTTTGTATGAGATTTTTGAGATTCTTCTTCATCACTTGAAATAGCTGAGTCTGATTCTTATTTTTGAGTAAGATTTCAATTGGATGTATCCTTATCAAAAATGTTGACAAAACTTTCTTAATCCGATTCAACATCCTTATCTGTTTGATTATATTTATCCTTTATATATTTTTCAATAACATTCAAATTATTAGAATAAAAAATTCTTTCCATTTCATTATTGAAACATCTATATCCTCTTCTTTCTATATCATAACCAAGAAAAATTCCATCTTCACCATTATGCCCAAACATTCCCATATTTCCACCTTTCTTCTTTATAAAGCATGGACTCCTAAAAAATCTTAAGTGTTTCAAACATGTAGTTTTTATATGAATAAATTTTTATGGAGTCATAAAAAAACATGGCCTATAGAAATATCACTTTTGAATATAAACAATAGTACTCATGGGTTGCCTCCAATACAAATGAGAAAGACCTTGTTCAAGTAACATAGTTCTCCCCATTTCCACCAAACTTCTATTCTTCCATTCATCAACCCCATTTTGTTGAGGTGTGTATAGGGAACTATACTCATGAACAATTCCATTATTCTCACGATAACTTTCAAATTATTCATTCTTATACTTATCACCATTATTACTTTTTAACTTTTTCACTAAATACTCACTTTTCTTCTTAGCTTTTATCCTAAAACCTTTAAGCATTCTCAGAGCATATGATTTATGTTTCATATTCATAACACAAGTAATGTGATTAAATTCATCAATGAAAATGATGAAGTATTTTTCATCATTTTTTGATTGATTACTCATTGGTCCATAGATGTCGGAATGAATAAGTTCCAAGGGTTTATTTGAACAAATCTCAACTTTCTTATACACAGACTTTGTAATTTTTCCCTTATGAAAAATAGTGCAACAAAAATATCTATTCATTTAAAATCAAGAATATCTTGAACACAATATCGCTTTCATAACTTACCCTATTTTTTTTGACACATGTTTCCCACCCTTTTATGCCATAATTAATTTTCTTCCACCATACCCATGTAACATGAGTTTTGTACCTCACCAACTAGAAATAAGTTTCCCTTCGTATGTTGGCCTCTTGTAACTATCTTTTCATCATTATCAAATTTCACAAAAAAATGCATCTTTCCCAAAGTTAACTTTGTTACCTCAATCACACAATTGTAAAATAGTCAACAAGTATTGTTTTAACTCACCAATATATTACTATTTCTTAGATTTAATCTTTTCTTTATCAATGAAAATTGATCCAACACCTTTGATTATTATTGTTTCATCCTTGTTGAATGTCATAGTTACCTCTTTAAAGTATTTTAAATTATTAAATAAATTAAATCTCCTTTCATATGTGAAGATCACCCGCTATCAAGAATACAAGGTCATTCACCATTAAATGATTTGACGGTAGTTTTAACAACAAGGGATTTTTCTTTCTACACCTCTTTCTTATGAGAAATGTTAAGAAAATTATATTGTGATTGTAACAAAAAATTAAAACCCTTAACAAGATTACATGGTTGTTCACATATTTCAAAAATAGTTTCTTAGGGTTGGAACCTATTTTTAATTTTTAATCCATCATTATCAGGTTTCTTTAAAACTTCTTTTTCATACTTATTCTTTTGAGACGATTGACTTCCCCTAAAGCTATGACTTTCATAACCTATGGAATAATAGTAATGTTGTTGGTGGAACCAACACATATTTTAATATTTATGATTCAATCATAATACTAGTAGTAACCATAGAATGAATATTTTTTTATATAGCTTCCATACTGACTGGAGTTATAAATATGTTTCATAGAAACCTTCTTATCAGAATTTTGTTGACCACCAACCTTTCTGTTATAAAACAGAATTTTTTTAGCTTACTTCTCATTTTATCCTCATCATAACATGAAATAATAGAAACATTTACATATTCATAATTTTTAGAAATATTTTTAGACTCAGGTTTTTCAGAAACTTCTGAATTATCAACTTTGTTAATTTAGCCACATACATAATTTTCTAAGCTTTCTTATTTCCAGAAATAATTCTATCTTTCCTATCAACTTTTGATGGTTACTTTTTTATCCTTATCATGTTTTTCCTTATGAAAACTTTCACCAACTTCATATGTAGAATTTTTGGAAAATATAATTTTATTTTCATCTTTACAATGTTTTTACTAGACAAGTTCTAACTATTATTTTTATGCCTTCAACTTCAATTCCAGATGTTCATTGAGATTATTTTCTTCCATAAGATATTTTTTCAAATCACTAATATCTAGTTGCATCTTTTTCTTCTCATCTAAAAAAAATTCATGAATTTTTTATGAGGAACATTCATCTTACAACTTCTTGTTTTGTTTTTCAAGACTTGTAATATTTCTAAAATATATTTCAAATCTTATTTTAAATGAAATTTATGTTGAGTTTCTTCTTAATCAGAACTGCTGATTCTGAATTCTTCATCATTAATTGTTACACTAAAAGTATTTTTACTAACATGGTCAGTAGAATTTTTGGATTTAGATTTACTGTCTTCTTATTCTTTATATGTAGATAAGAAAATACACCTTTTAAATTTTGCGAATTTTTTACCCTTCCCTATGGAATAAAATTTTCTTTTCCACCATATTTCATTCATGACCTTCTTCGCCTTATTTCTTCATCATCACCATATTTTTCATTATTTCTTTGTGCAATTTTTTTTGTAAAGTGCCCATGGAATCCATATTCAAAACATTTCAAGGGAAGATTCCCTTTGTATTTACCTATTCCACTTATCACATTTTTAGAAAAAAAAGATAAAATATCATCCAGATTATTACATACCACATTTTCAGAATCAAAATAACCACATTCTCCTTCAATAATAATCTTCATTGAATTCTCTTTCTTTTCAGTCTTGAATGAAATTTCTCTATAAAATTTTATTTTTATTTTTATATCTTTATACATTATTATTTTATAATTGATGTGAGTTCTATGAAAGTCATATATTGATAATTTTTTATGATATGAATCATATAAATAATAAACTTTAGCATCAAACTTGTCGGGAATAATTTTTAATATCTTTTCAATAACTCTAGAATTATAGAACTTTTAACTAAGACATCTGATAGTGTTGATAAACTTATTTAACCTGGTAAATAATCCCCTAATAGATTCATACACAACCATTTTCAATTCTTCGTACTTCAGCCTCTATATTTATAATTTTTCTTCTTCACTTTTGTATTTCCTTCATTTAAGATTTTCAGCTTATCCCATATACATTTAGCTATGGAAACACCCTTCGCCCTTAAAAATTCACTTTTAGAATGCGATGATAGTAAATAATTCTTGTTCCTTCCATAACTCTCATGATTATTCTTATCAATATATTAAGATGAACTTTATCATTAATATGAGGAAATACATCCTTTGCATCTTCAAGAAAATCATATCTAATAGACATTATATGGGGAAACAATATATCTTTCTATATATGATAATTCTTACCATCAAAAACAAGGATTCCTTTATTCCTGACACAATTTAAAGTATCCATCAACTCCTCTTCAAAAATTTAACAAAGAATAAATGAAGAGAACCTGTGTTTGATACTAATTGTAATTGCCCAGTCAAGATAATTGTATCACTGAGAGGGGGAGTGGTGAATTAATGATATATTTTTTTTCCTTACTTATTAAAAAACATTTTCCTCCTATTAAATATTTCTTTTCCTATTGAAAATAATTAAAACTGGCATCTAAAAGGACACAAGAATTTACAAGGTTTATTATTCAACAAGAATATCTACATCCTTCGTATTGTTTGAAAATGATCTAATACCACTAAATCTACTAGAATAAAATCATTTTGTTTGGAATACATTGAGTAGGATATGCCCTTTCACTTGTGTGTCATTATGTAAACAATTAAATAGTCTATATTATCCTTATATAACCAATGATGTAAATCAAATTTTTGAAACAAAACATGTTATAATGCTTCTTTATCAACTTTCACAAATGTGTTCTTTTTTTATAAAAAGTATTTACTTTATTACCTAGAAGTTGGTAAGAACTTTTATGGACTTTTTTATTAAACTCAGTCTGATTCGCCTAGTCTAATTGATCAATAAAAATGTATGTGACTTTGGTAGAATATATTTTAGAAAATTCTGAACCATTTCTCCTTCAATCTAGAAATCCCAATACAATTTTTCTAGTCTGATGATTCATCCCAATACCATGACCAGTTTAATACAATCATATCTCTCCTCATATGCTTCTTCTATCCGAAATAATTATTCAACACAATTCAATAAGGAATCCACTTATTCTCTCTAATGCTCTGCATTGTCTCTTATTCTCCATGAATAGTACATCTATCATAAATTACAAAACAATTTCTCTTTTATACTCACCCCAAAAATGGTTCTCGTGGGATTCCTGAAATTTTTTCCTCTCAGTTACATTTTACAAATCTATTTGTTCCTTTGAATTTCAGGTGCATATTTCCTTCATAAACACTTCTCAACACTTCTCAAACCATCATGAATCTTCAAATAGATTTATCTATACTTTATACTTTCTTTAAAAACATTAGTCTGATTCTAATTTCCCATTATGATTTGTCATTATGATCCGACTTATTACGATGAAAACAAATGTAAAATAATATATTCTTCTTTGTTAGGACCAATAGGGGCATATATACCCTGAGAGGGGGGGTGAATCAGGGTATGAATATTCTTTATTAAAATTCTTCCTACCCCATTGGATCTTGACCTCTTTGTTACAAGGGTCACTTTGTTTTCACTTGTATGTATGTTATGATCACTTACATTCTTCTTTATCTGATGATGATGCTTTAAATGCAATGCAGGAAAATATGCAGGTAGACGCAGAGATTTTTACATGGTATACCCTTACTGGGCTACGTCCAAGGAGCATACGTCGACAAGTTGTCGGTCATACCAAATTCCACTAATCTTCACTATATGTGGATACAAAGTTTGGGATAGATCACTTCTATTCCTAGTCTCACTACCATTACAATGTTTAGGGTCAGCTCACTGCTTTCCCAAGGGTCACTCCCTATTTCTCTCTATATGGATCACTGTCGGTGGAGAGGATCACCTGATTCCTCTTCCTTCACTCACTACTCTGGAAAGGATCCACTCATAGTTTATAAACTTCTAGGTATCTTCATTTTCATGAAGGAATTCATCTTCATCTGTATGTAGATTCTCTATTGAAGTACAACTTTCACCCGTAGATGAATATCTCTTTGCACCAAAGGTATCGGGAAAACTTCTAGCTTCCACGCAGCCCGAAAATCACTGCCGGAAATAAACCTTACTTGGCGCGCATGTCAACCTCGGCGTGAAAGTATCGGCGCGCAAGTCACAACGGGCACACAAGTCTTCCTCAAACACTTGCACGACAAAAGCTTCCTCAACTCCAAACATGAGTGACTCACTTCGTTTTACACCCAATCCAATATTGGTTCGCAACTCCACACTGGCGAGCAGCTTCAAACACTGGCCCTCAACAATCACCCTGGCTTGCAAGTCCCACCTGCGAGACCTCACACACCACTTGCGCGACCACCACACCTGCGCGACAGGAGCTCTGATTTCTCAAAGTGTTGAACCCCGGTTCAGATTGAGGGTTGGTTCAGTATTTATAGTCAATCTGACCCCCCTGCGCGACGGCGCGAAAGTCACCTGCGCGACCCAGTCTCGGCGAGCAAATCTTCTGTCCTTTTGGACACTTGCGTGACCAACTCCCAAACTTGTACGAACCTGTTTCCATAGCCATATTTTGAACTTCTGATCTTGAAAAACATATGGCGCGCAAGTTTCATATACTTCAAGTCCTCGGCGCGCAAGTCCCTTTTCCAAAAACACTTTTCTTCATTTGTCGATTTTCAGGCTCAAAAATTTAGCAAACACTGGAAAACGGCACCACCTTGTATCTGTTCTTTTTGTACCACCTCCCGATCAACCATTCCTTTTTTCGACGTTCTGGAATCAAACATGGATTGTTGACCTCAGCTCTTGAACTTGACATTCCATCATTAAATCCTCTTTATCAACAAATTTTTATGTCGTTGTATTGTTTTGTCAACAATCACCACTCAGATGTCCACTTTGTCAAAAAACACAATCACCTCAAAAATTCTTCGATGATGCCTTGAGAGATTTTTCCCAACAATCTCACCCTTTGGGTTTGTTGAAATGTCATTTATGGAAAGATACATCATTAATTCTTCAGTGACCATTCGCCTTTTGCAATTCTGATAGCAATCAAGGATTGACTCAACACATACTCTTTTCCCACATGAGCAATTCTCGGCATGAAAAACAAGAGTAAATGAAAAGATTATCAATGAATCACTTCATCTCTGACATCCAATGTTGATACCAAACTGATAACAATTTGTACTAAATGGATACAAATTGATGATGGACTTGTTGGAAGAGAAATGTTTGATTTTGACATATTCTTACCACTCTCCAACACCACTCTTCTACTTTTATCATGATCCTCACCTATCGTGATGTCTGTTTTTTGATCGATCACTTCTATCATCGTCAGATTTAATACGCTCCCCCTTTTTGTTCACAGCTTCATCCCATGTCAGCTTCAAAACCTCTTTAGCCCTATTTCCTGTGTTGTCCAAGATAAGCTTTGGCTAATCACGTTCAACTAGCTTAAACTCCCCCTATTTGGATGCTCCACATGTCAGCTTCTCCCCATATCATTCATGATTTATCAAATCTCCACACTGTCTCCCCCTTGAACAATGACTATTTTCTCCCCCTTTGTCAAAGAACCCAAAGGTTACTCATTTTTAGTCTGTAACAGAGTAGAGAACACATATTAGCACATTAGGGAAAAACACATCATTCCTCGGGGAGAAGGTGGTGTGCTCCACATTCACACTATTTCAAGTGTGGGGAGTCGACTGAACTCACAGAGCCAGTCAATGCCTCTCAAAAGCTTCCTTGGGTAAGGCCTTTGTTAGAATGACTGCAACCTGTAGCTCTGTAGGCACATACTCCAACGTCACAATTCCCTGCTCAACCTTATCCTTGATAAAATGAAACTTTATCTCAATGTGATTTGTACTTGAATGATGGAGGGGATTTTTGCTATGATTTATAGCACATGAGTTATCACACTAGATTCTGATCGGAGACTTCACTTCAACTCTCATATCTTCAAGCTGCTGCATCATCCGTAATAACTGTGTGAAAGCTTGAGTGGCCGCAATATACTCAGCTTCTGCGGTCCTCAATGAAATTCAATCCTGCTTCTTGCTTAGCCAAGAAATACACAATCCACTAAGATAGAATGCACCACCTGACATTGATTTTCAATCATCTGTTGAACCGGCCTAGTCTGCATTATTATATCCCAATAACTCTGTCTGAGATTTGTCAGTATATTTCAATCCGAAGTCCATTGTGCCCTAGATATACCGAAGTATTCTTTTCACTGCAAGCATGTGGCTTTCCTTGGGATTACTCTGATATCTCGCTGCTTGGCATGTGGCGAAAACAATATCAGGCCTTGTTGCAGTTAAGTATAATAGACTTCCAATAATTTGCCTGTATTCTATGATATTAACTACCTTTCCATCATCATCTTTTGATAATTTCATCCGGTTAGAAACCAGAATCTTCATTTCCTTGGAAATCTACATTCCAAACCTTCTCAGAACCTCATTGACATATTTCTGAAAACAACTTTATCTATGCTTCATTTGAATCTGAGATTCAACAAATTTTGATTTAGCAATGAATATCATTCTCTCAGTTCTTGTTCCAGCCCATGTAATGCCTTCTTCAGCCAGAATCCCATTCAAGAATTCTGATTTGATGTCCATATGGAATACATTGAACATTCATTGCACTACAATGGCTAGGAATAATCTGATTGTCTCATGCCTTGCAACTGGTGAAAATGCATCATCACCATCTATTCTGTCTATCTGGGAGTATCCTTTGCACACTAGTCATACTTAATTTCGAACCACTACACCATCTTCATTCATCTTTTTGTGAAAGACCCATTTAGATCCGATGAAATTCTACTCTACTGGCCTCGAAACAATCTCCCACATCTGGTTCTTCGAATTCTGATCAAGCACTTTATTCATAGCCTGAACCCAGTTTTCAACTTCAGCTGCATCAGAAAATCATTTCGGCTCAACCTAAGATAGAAATGATGCATGCTGTAGTGATTTCATTTTCCTTGTCTGAACTGGAACTAACTAATCACTGATGATATTCTGCCTGTCAATTTCAGCTCAACTCTTTGGCTTCTGTGCATATAAGGATTTCAATTCCTTGTACTCACCATCAGTATCTTATTCAGAATCAAATTCAGTCACTTCTTCTCTCCTAACAGAAAACTTATCACTGGGTCATTATTCAATGATGTCTTTTCTTTGAACTTTTTATCTTAGATTTCTATTGAAATGCCTTTGATTTTCTCTCGATGCATCTTGGTATCCTGAAAGCAGTCAGCTGATACCACATTGTTAGAACAGAATAGATAATCATGAAAAGTTGTGTACTGCTACTTTTACACCAATCATTCTTCATGAGCATAAATATTCATCCTTCATATCATATTGAGATCATGCATCTGATTAGGATATAGAATGCTCCTGTTGTGTTATGCAACTCTTCCAGTTATTAGGCCCAATAGTTTAGACCCATAACTATTATTTTCCTTATGCATCATTTATTCACAGATTCCAATCAGAATTGATCCATTAAGAAAATCCCTAAGACTACTGAGTTGGCACTCGGTGTAGGAAACAAAGACAAAGTCAATAACACAATCACTTCATGTTGTACTATGTTTCTCCCTTTCATCATCAAATTTGACTCCTAATTTGAGTCAATAAAAACTCTGAAGCATATCACATATCCACTTTGCATCTTTAGATGTCACTTCCCCTTGGATAGTATCTCCCTAAAACCTAAAACACATGAATCATTAGTTAATTGTATTTATGTACATAGGGAGAGGGGTTGTTTCATGAATCCTCAAGTCGAGGATAGTAGTTGATCCTAATGGGTCAACCCTTTGATTATTTATTGGAGCGTATCACATTCTTTCCTTGCTTCTTCTAGTTTCCTGGCCAACTTTAACTACTCTGTCCATATGACTAAGCATACATTACCCACATGCTGATCCTTTTTCTGATATGTAGATTCTGCAGGCTTGGCCTTTCTCACCATTTGGGGTTTAAACCCACTAGTACACATTTCCTTCTTTGATGTTCCACCAAAATTCCATTTTCCTTGATTATTTCTTTGAGTAAGAATCTCTTTTCTTTCCATCTTCCCTTGCTTCTTCCACCATTGCAAGGATCTTGTACCTTCCTTCACATTTCTTTGTGAAACACGACATGCAAATTTTTCAATACGTTCTTTGTTCATAATTCTTTTATTAGATGTATGAGTCACCACCCGATTTTTCATTGGTGTTTGGTCCTCCATTGAACATCCATTCTTCTTACTCACAACCGTAGCGTTTCCTCCCTTTTTCTTCCAGATTTGTTCATGTTCTTTCTTAGGGGCCGGTTGTGAGTGTGACAGATGAGGTGACTGATACACCTTTCGTTCAGCTCAATATGATTCCCTTGAGGCTCTAAGCCTATTCTCAAACTTATCACATTGTCTCCCAGTGTAGAATTTCTCATTATGCATCATTGGGGATGAGAATCTCGATTCAAGTCCCTTTTCATTTTTTGAATTCTTCTTGCTGCAAAGTCATGACAGATGCCAATCATAAGAACATATAAAACAATTTCCATCAAAGGCATACCTCATTTCGTCATCTATTAGACAAGATGTTGATGCAGCTTGAGTTCTTCCTCTGACATTGAGCTCTTGAGCTTCTTGACACATATTCATGGTGTGCCCCATTCTTCCACAGTAATAGCATCTTATGAATGCTTTCCTATGAGAGACTTTTCTCTCTGATTTCTCATGATACTTCTTGTTATCCTCAGATTTATCAATGTTTATTTTTTCACAGCATGAAATGTATTCTAGAGCATCTTGACTGAAGCTTGATGTGTGGCCGTGAATCCCGTAGAAATAGCACATGCTATCATTTCTTCCTGTAAAATCCATTTTAGGTCTATCTCCAGCACCTGTCAGGTTTTCTCTATATATAGAACTATTCACTGCTCTCTTTCTATCATGCATGGGAGGGGATTCATCAATTCTGATACCAGTTGTTCCCAGACTGTATGGTCTTTGAGATGAGAAAATTTGTTCCTGCCTCTTTTCAGAAATTTCAAATTTTCATTTCATTTCGTCATCACCTGTCGAAGGATAATCAAATATCAAGTGTAAGGCATCCTTCATTTTGGGATTTCTATTAGCATTGGATTTCTCCAATTCCTTCTTCACAAATTCTAGCTCTTCTTCCAACTTTTGAAGCATCATATCCCTTGATTCAATTTGGGCATTGAGTTCTCTTCTGAGATTCTTTCCACTATTCATCTCATCATCTAGTTCCTGTGTGAGATTTTCCACCATGTCACTTTTCTCCTTCACTTTCAATCATTCTCCTTCAACAGAATTTGAACAACATACATTCTATTGTTGTAGCATTTGATTCTTCTAAACTAGGTCAGACAAATGTGTTGCTAGATCATCATTTTTAGCTTTCAGATTCCTAACTTCATCTGACTTTGGATCCTCTTTATAATCACCAGCCTTCTGTTTTCCTTTCATTTTAGCCATCTTTTGCAGTTCTTCACCTTGAGAATCATTCTTCTCCTTTAGGTCAGTAGCTACATCAATAATCCTTTGATTCAAACTTCTTAGCTTGTTGATATCATTTTCTTGTGCTTGGATCCTAATATATTTAGATTTAATTTCATCAGTGTTTCTAACGTCACTTGAAATATTAGGTTCTTCGATACACTTGACTTGATCTTTCACTTTTCAATTCAAGCCATCAATCACCATTTTTTGTTCTTCAATATTAATCTTATACTCGCTAACAGATTCTGAGTTCTCTCATGTTGATAACTTGACTTTCTCAATTTCTTCCATCAACTCAGACTTGTCTTCTTCCTACTACTGCATATAGAGTTTGGCATCGTGAACAACTTTGTTAGATTTCTTTGTTTTTTCTCCCCAAACATATTTCTCCTCAAGAGAAGCCTCTAACTCAGCTCGCATATCTATTCTTCCTTCAATTTCTTCTTCTGTTTCAGCATCACTCTGATGCTCATGTTCTTTACTCATTCCAACATCATGATTGAGTGACCCAATATTTTCTCTATCAGATTCATCCAGACATTCCATCAGTAAGCTGTTTGATTCTTTTAGTTGAATCACACATTTTCCAAAAACACTTCCACACTGAGGGAAATAACCGGAATTCTGATTATTCTTTGATTCTATTCATTTTCCCATGGCAGATTGAGATAAGAGAAAACTGTATCTTCAACCACATAGATCTAGTACACCAAGTTGAAGCAAACAAATCTGATAAAAGAAACCCGCCCTATGATTCCATTTGTTAGGACCAATAGGGTCCTATATACCCTGAGAGGGGGGGGGGGGGTGAATCAGGGAATGAATATTCTTAATCAAAATTCTTCCTACCCCACTGGATCTTGACCTCTTTGTTACAAGGGTCACCTTATTTGCACTTGTTTGTATGTTATGATCACTTACTTTCTTCTTTATCTGATGATGATGCTTTAAATGAAATGCAGGAAAATATGCAGGCAGACGTAGAGATTTTTACTTAGTTCAACCTCACTGGGCTACGTCCAAGGAGCATACACTGACAAGTTGTCGGTCATACCAAATTCCACTAATCTTCACTAGATGTGGATACAAAGTTTGGGCTAGATCACTTCTATGCCCCGGATCACTGCCTTTACAATGTTTAGGTTCAGCTCACTGCTTTCCCAATGGTCACTCTTCATTTCTCTCTCCATGGCTCACTTCCGGTGGAGAGGATCACCTTCTTCCTCTTCCTTCGCTCACTACTCTGGAAAGGATCCACTAAAAGTTTATAGACCTGTAGGTCTCTTCATTTGCATGAAGGAATGCATCTTCCTCTATATGTAGACGCTCTGTTGAAGTACAAATTGCACTCCTAGATGAATATCTCTTTGCACCGAATGTATCAAGAAAACTTCCAGCTTCCACGCAGCCCGAAAATCACTGCTGGAAATAATCCTTGCTTGGCGTGCATGTCAACCTCGGCGCGCATGTATCGGCGTGCAAGTCACAACGGGCGCGCAAGTCTTCCTTAACCACTTGCGTGAAGCATGCTTCCTCAACACCAAACTTCCGTGACTCACTTCCTTTTACGCCCAATCCAATATTGGAATGAAACTCCACACTGGTGCGTAGCTTCAAACATTGGCGCTCAACAATCACCCTGGCGCGCAAGTCCCACCTGTGCGACCACACACACCACTTGCGCGACAACCACACCTGCACGACGGGAGCTCTGATTTCTCAAAGTGTTAAACTCCAGTTCAGAATGAAGAGGGGTGGTCCAGCATTTATAGGAAATCTAACCCCCCTGTGCGATGGCGCACAAGTCACCTGCGCGACCCAGTCTCGGCGCGCAAGTCTTCTGTCCTTTTAGACACTTGTGCGACCAACTCCCAAACTTGTTCAAACATGTTTCCATAGCCATATTTTGATCTTCTGATCTTGAAAAACATATGGCACGCAAGATTCCTAAACTCTATGTCCTTGTCACGCAAGTCCCTTTGCAAAAAAAAACACTTTTCTTCATTTGTTGATTTTCAGGCCCAAAAATTTGGCAAACACTGGAAAATGGTGCCACCTTGTATCTGTTCTTTTTGTACCGACTCCAGATCATCCATTCCTTTTTTCAAAGTTCATGAAGCAAACATTGATCATTGACCTCATCTCTTGAACTAGAAATTCCATCGTGAAATCCTCTTTGTCAACAAATTTGTATGTCATTGTATTGCTTTGTCAACAATCACCACTCAGATGTCCACTTTGTCAACAAACACAATCACCTCAAAAATTCTTCAATGATGCCTTGAGGTATTTTTGCCCAACATTCTATATCTCTTATCTTGACCCACTTGAATGATAAACAAAGTAGTTAGACCTATTTTAAATGATTGACTACATTATTGATAAATATATGAATTTATTCTTCATATTGGCCACCACATACTTTTCATTTTCTTTACATTCATTAGTTTCAAACAATCATTCCTCTAAGGATTATGATGGAATTCTGAGTCCGATGGACTTGTATCAGCAGCTTCAACTTCAACAACTTCTTTCTCTTCTAAATATCATACATGTCAATTTTTATCACAAAAATTTCAACCATTGAGGAATATGATGACATAATAAATCCAATGGATAAACATTACGATCTTATTTCTTTTTTGAATATGATTATTGCTAACTTCTTTCTTTGAGGATTTAAATATTTTTGGAATTTAGTTTTACTAAAAACTAGCACCTTCATTACGATAATCATTCTTGTTTATTAAACAATTATTCATCTATAAATACCATTATGATGATCTTGAGACTGGAATGATTCAAATTAATTAAATTTATTCTTTGATAAACTTTCAGCAAGTACCCTTAATTACTTCATGACTTTGATTATGTTGAATATCAGCTTCATCATCATATAAACTACCAAGTAATGTGTTGTTACTTACCTATATTTTATCAGCATATTTCTTTCATTATCAACATAAATATTATTGGTATGATTATGGTCAAAATGAATATGATTGGTAGAATCTTTTTATTCTCTTTATTTCTTCAATCATTCATCACTAGTTTTATAACTTACAAATGATTTATGAGAACTCCAAGATCAGCAAATCATCATTGCATTTTCATCAAAGTGAGGAAGAATTTGATTTTTCCCCATTAAAAATAAACCATTCATTCCAGACATAGGGTGAGTATAATGATCCTCTTCATCCCGAAATCATATTCCGAATACAATGGACTTTCATAACCATTGTGAGTATTATTTTCTTGAATACGATGGTCAGTCTGATTTTCACCAAATAAAATGTGAGGTGATTTATTATCTTCTTAAACTTCCTTGACAACAAAAATTAATACCTAAATATCATAGTCATCCTTATCATCTTGGTCTTAACAAGTACTCACACTACCAATAAGCGGATAAGGTTTTTTGATGTATTGTGATGATTCAAAGAAAGTCTTGGGTTGTGTACTCATGTAGATTGATAAAGTGATATCCTATTCCTCATGATAGTTAAAGATACATGAGAAGAACTACCTGGCGTATGATCTAGAGTTAGAAGATATGATCTTTGCTCTAAATATTTGGTCCCACTATCTTTATGGTGTGAATTTTGACATATATATTGATCATAAAATTCTAATGTATATATTCACATAGAAGTATATCAATATGCATTAAAGAATATGGTTTTACCTAATCATGGAGTATGATTTCCCTATTCACTATAATCCGAGAAAGGAGAATATGGTAGATGATGCTCTTAACAGAAAAAAACATGCTACTATATCCATGATGGAAATTGAGAGAGACCTTATCTTGTTTTATATGAAAAGGATATATCTTGAAATAATAACTATATAGAATACATCATACCTCTCCCAAATTATTTCCCAACCATCTATCTAAAAGAAGATCAAGGAGGCATATAGGGATGATCTGAAGCTAAAAAAAGTTGAAATCAGTAAAGGAAGGGGAGCTACATGAGTTCCAAATTGATTATGATGGTGTAATTTAGTTTTTAATGAGGCTTTGTGTTCATTCATCACCTAAGATAAATGCAATTCTCTTTTATATTTCACATAGTCCATCTTTCTACACCGCCCTAGAAGTACCACTATGTATAATGATCTTTGAGAACACTTTTGATGGGACAACACGAAGAAGGAGATTATGGAGTATATATCAACGTGTTTGGTATTCCATCAAGTTAAAGTATAGTGAAAAGATTCCAAAGTGATGATGAAACCGTTTCTTATAACCATGTGGAAATGGGTGAATATCACCATGGACTTTATCACCAGTCTCCCAAAAACATCCACAGAAAAAATACGATATGGTTTGTGGTGGATCAACTCACCAACACTGATAACTTTATCTCTATTTGGGAAGATATCTCACTTGAAAAAATTTCCATGATATATGTGAAGGAAATGGTGAGGTTTCATGGGGTTCCACTTTTGATCATATATTATTGTGATCCAAGGTTCACCTCTAAATTCTATAGAAGCATTCAAAAATATTTTAGTACTAAACTAAATTTTAGCATGACCTATCACCCCCAAACTGATAGAAAATCTATAAGGACTATTCAAACACATGAGGACATGCTAAGATCACGCTTGATGGAATTTAAAGGATGATGTGATCAACCTATCCCATTTGTTGAGTTATCTTATAAGAACAACTTACACTCGAGTATTTAAATGGATCTATATGAATCTATGAATGTAAAGTAATGTAAAACTCAATATTTTTTGGGATGATGTTGTGGAATGAAATATACATGACCCGAATCTTGTGAAAGTGACGATAAAGTAGTTTCAATCCGCACAAAAACATATAAAAGCTACCTAGAGTTGGTAAAAGATCTATACTGACTACTACCAAAGGGAATTTAATTTCGATGTTAGAGAAAAAGTTTTACTTTGAATATGAACATGGAAGAGATTAATACACTTTTTAAAAAAAGTGATGTTTTAGCCCGAGGAATATTGACCCCTTTGAGATCCTTGATCGCATAGGATTAGTGACATATCATCTTTCATTTCCACAAAGTATGGATCAAGTTAATGATTTGTCAAAAACCAATTTTGTGGAAATAATTATTCCATTAACCTTATATTATTGAGTTTTATTGGGTTTTTATGACTTTTTGTTAGGTAAAAATGTTGGTAAACCTAACTTGTTTTCAAAATACAAAGTGTGTCATTTTCCTCCATTATAAAAAGTCGCAACCTCTCCTCATTCCTCACACCTCTCAAACCAATTAGTTTCAACCAATATTTTCCAATATAGATTCCCAAAATCCCTCCCCTATACCTTGAATCTTCCATTTGGTTACAAATCCTTACAATTAATCCTTTTGGTACAAACCAAAAGTAGTTACCTGATTAAGAGGTAACATCTTTTCTCAATATTTTTAGTTTTATTTCCATTCTCCAACACCTCATATCTTATTATTTGATTCTTGTATAAAAAACCATATCCTCAATATAATAGTATGTTTTATTCTAAGGTTTAGACCTACACATACACAAACTTACATTTAATGGGTAATGAACATATTCTGTGTGTGTATAGTGAAATACTGCATCACAAAACGACGATTGTTCATTTTACATTAAAAAAATTCATAGTTTTCCATTATGATGGAAAATATATTTTTATCTGATATAAATGATATTTATTAATTCTTTATTCTAATTTAATCTTTTTATAATACACACCTTTAAATACTTCCAATTTTCATTAATACGATAATATCGTTTGAGGGTGTGTGGACTACCTACCCCTCAAAGGGATGTGATTCATTCACATGATCCATGGAATGTATAAAGAATGATTATAATTAAAAATATGTGAAATAAACAACCTATATGTGATATAAATAAAATAATTACCTTTTTATAAATATACTATATATTTATTTATTTATTTTATTATTACCCTTTCACGCATTTAAAAATTAATAACGTCGTTCGTAGATGTGCGAACTACTACCTCCTCAACACGATATGATTCGTTTTACACCAAAATAATTATATATATAAGTATATATGATTAAATAATATAGTATTTATGTTATATTGGTCATTCTGAAAATATTTGGTGTTGCTTACCTTCTTTCCATACCAATAATTGATAAATAATAACGTCACTCATGCGTACGTATGGCCTACCGTCACCATGATTGTAATGTTGGTTCATTTTTCATAACCATATTTAATAATTTATTTTAAAGGTTTAATTAATGAACGAATGTGATAATTATTTCATGATTATTATTCTCTAGATGTCATATAATGACCTCTTTGACAATAGTTGACCTACCAATGTTGTTTTTGACACATAATCCAAATTTGGTGTAAACAGCCGATGTAAACAGAATTGTTTAAGTAGATGTATACAACATAGTATAATGTGAAATAAAAGTATTGTTAAACATGAAAACTTTTCTCATGAAATCAGAAAAATAACATAAGTTTATTATACAGGAAGTCAAAGGACGTTCACCCAAAATTAATCTCAAGGTAACGTTTTTACATCTCACTTTTTACATCTATGATATAAATGTCATGTTCAACATTTAATTATTTTGAGTGGTGTATATACTACCCATTTTGATATAATATATCATAAATTATTTTATCTTTATGGTATTTAAAATATACATTAAATATTATTCCTTCATCATGATTATGATTTAAATTGTTTTAGAGTGGAATGGAACACTTTGGGATATTTAAAATTTATATTCCTTATGACTAGTACTTAGGATATTTCAATGGAATTTCCATTATAGGATATTATATATCAATTTTTCAATAAAAACATTCATTATTATCTGGTTATTCATGACCATTTTCAAGTATTTGTAGTATTTTTTCCACTCTTTGGTACTCAAAATGTTTTATAAAATGTTTTTTAAAAAACATAAAATTATTTCCCTCTTTAGTCAGAGAACATGTTTTCTTCTAAAACCCATGATTTAATAAAAAATTTAATTTTATTTTAAAATAATTTGGTAATGAAAGTTTTACCCTTTTTTTCTTTTACCATTGTTTTCAAAGGAACATTCTTATCACATTATGAACAATTCATTTTTATAACCTTTATCAATGAAAAAAGTATGTTCTTTTACCTCATATGACAAGTATAGATTTACCCACCATTATTTATTCGAAGATTCCTTTTCATGTATAAAAGGAATATTTTTAAAGAAAATTTCTTTAAAAGTGATTTTCAAAGAAACAAATTTCCAAAAAAAAATTCATAATAAAATGATATTTTCCTCAAGGATTTTTTTAAATATCATTTTATAGTATTTATATTCATCATCAAAAATAACCATTTATTTTTACTTCACTTGAGAATTCAATATTGATACTATCCTTATTCTTCCTCTAGATGGCTTATTATTGGTTTGTCCAAGGATACTATTCTCATTCACTTCTTTGAATAATTTGTTATTCTCATTGAAATATTCAGTCCTCTATGATCATTGAACATTGAATTTCCACCTAATTTTCCATTTCATTCATCAGGTATATTACTATTACCTAAACCCTATACCATTTTACATACAGTGTCTACTTTGATAGTTATTTTATTATTTGGGAAAATATTGATATTTTCATATCCTTTATTCAATAAAGATATTTGATATGGCATATTATTTATTTTCATTATTCGATATAAGGAATGATTTAGACATGCAATGACGGGAGGATCCCAAAATATATATAGGTCATCAATGAATCGATAGGTTATCATGAGAAAACTTAGTTTCACAAATTAGAATTGTTTAAACCATCTTGTGAAAGGATTTGATGGTATAGGTTTTCATGTGCCTCAATCATAATGTCTATTTACAAATCATTTCCCTCATTTAGTTTTAGTTATTATTGGTCCATTATATTTTACATCGACATATCTAGGGATTCATTTTATTTTCAGTTATTTAGATATAATGTGTTTCACTTTCTTACCTTTCCATATTTATTTTCCCATTTCTAGTTATTTCAATGGAATGTGTTTTCAGTTATTACCTTTCCATAATATTTATGAACCTCCTTCTAATTTTAATGATTATATAGTGAATTTCCTTCTCAGTTTATTGATTATATGGAATGTGAGTTCAGTTATTCACAACGTCATAATTCTTATTCTCATTGAATAATTATTACATCTTCTATATTTTTCCCTTACTGAGAATTTGATCTCACCTTTTTTATGTTTATTTCCCTTAGAATCCTAGAAGAGTACTTTTAAAGATATACAGGGATTTACTAGATTTATTAGATTTATCCTTGAAGCTATTTATATAGAAAGAATAAAAAAATATGTTTTAATTAGTGTATTCTTTTCTCATGTATGTATCTCATTTACCAATAATACTAAACTCTCGATCCTTCTAGATTTAATTCCTTGTAATATTTCTAATGTAATAGTAGTAGACACCGACTCTGGGCCTTCTGGGGTTAGATTACTACTGTTGGAATCAAAGGAAGTTTAGTATCATCCTTGGGGACTAGATTTAGGAAAACATAGGTTTGAGAACATATAAATAAGGTAGAATTTGATGATAAATATAGAATAAAATCCTAGAATTTGGTAAGGTAGAGATTATGTGGTTCTTTCTAGAAATACATCCATGTATGGATACAACAAGTATATGTGGTTTTGATACATATGTAGCTAGGATTTATAACAATGACAATGTATTTTGAGCCTAACTTGATGTAACCTGGTATACAACAATGGGCCTTACAGCACAACTGCTTGGAAAATCCTGGGGGATATGTTTAGGATAATTTTCATTTTCTTTAAAAAACACCATGAAGGTTTTTGACAATGAATAACCTAGGTTTAAACTGGGGTGTTTAGATTGAAAATAGGGTATCATGATTTAAAAATCCTCTAAAAGATATTATGGATAAACTCTAGACTAAGGAATGATCTATGTGGAAATAAGTGGATGATATATTTATGTATTAGGGTTGTATGGAAAAATTTAGTTAAAAGTCTATTTATTGATTAAACTAATTTAAAGGATTTCCATCATAATTATTTTAGGAAATATATTAATTTTGTTTTAGAAAAGGATGACCTATAAGTCGGGTGATAACCAATCAAATATGACAAGGTTGTGGGTCTTAAAACCATGACCAATGGATGATAAGGGTTTCTTTCCAACCACTATCCTATGAAATTTCCTGGTTAATCTTTCATTGTTTTTAGTTGAACAATTTGATGAATAAATGTTAATGATAAACCAGTAGTTTCACTTTTTAGGATTAGATATTAATATATTAAACATATTGGTTTTGTAATATAGTTAATGAAAATAGTTATAATTTCCACTCTTTTATAGGCCTCACGATCTTTTAAATGTTTCTTTTAGTGCTTCGGGCATAAAAAATTATTATTGGTAATTAATTTCTAGGATTAAAGGAATGAATTTGAATTTGATCAATGAACAACAAATTTTTTTTGATTTTTCATATGAAATTGAAACGTATCATGTAAGAATATTTCATTATATTCATAAGTAGTAATATAATTACCCAACATTAGGAAAATGTCTTAAAAATAAAATGTTTTCCTAATATCTTAATTTCTGTTGAATCTGTGGTCTTCTAAATCATCAAAGATTTATGGCTTTGAGGTCCTAAACTTTCCATCGATCATTCACTTGTTTTTGATTGCTGGCCCCATTCACTCCTTATAAATATTTAGATTTTTCCTGCAAGTACGTATCACTACTTTACTTTAATGTTCCCTTACTTAGAGACCTAGTTACATGGTAGTCCATGTGACCTATGTACTTCCTATTCTCTCTTGTATAGAGGATGACTTATAAACCCTTCTCCTTATGTTGGATTTCAAGCATAATAAGTATCAAAAAATCTATCACCATGATCGAGTTTAAATTGCGAGGCTGTTATTTAAATAATGTGGGGAGACTGTGATGAACTGAAAATCTAAAGTAAGAACCTTTTCTTCAATAACGTGTATGACACATGACATCAAACATGAAGGTAATATAATATCTAGTTACATTATAGATTATTTACTATTTAAAATAGATTATATGTATTTTAATACATGCAACACCGAGTAAGCATGTGTTTCACTCAAGAGAGGCCTTCCATGATAGATTATTTTACATGAAAGAGTGGCCTTCCACAATAGCTTGTGTTACATGCAAAAATGACCTTCTTTGATAGCTTTCATTACACGCAAGACCGATTTTCACCAAATAATAATGTATTATTAAAATATTATTATTCAATATAATACGATATAACCTAGCTGTTATGTTAAAAATTATAAATAGTATTGAATAACTTATGAAAATTTATGGTTTATATAAATATAAAATGAATTCATTGGTTTCCAACTAATGATAAATGAAAATAAGAACCAATTGGAAATAAAAAAATATTATTATTTATATACATCCAAAGGAGTTTTGTCTTAATTAAAATAGTTAATTACAATTAATGAATGATTTTAATGAAATATATATGTTATATATTAAATAAAATATTTTTTATATTAATCCATTATGTTTGATATGCATATGATAAGAATAAACCCTATTTTACATATAAAACCTATATGTTTATAAATGCAATTTTACCACCTTTTAATAGAGAACCCATTTTAAATTAGAATTTTGACACTTTAATTGATTTAATATGTAAAAATAAACTTAGTATTTGAAATAAAAATATAATTATTATTTTAGGGTGAATTTTTCAAATTTTTCTGAAACAATTCATATTTAATGAATAGTTAAAAATACTGAATTTTAGTTCAAAACTTATTTTTTAACTAATCTATTTATAATGTTAAATTATATTTTTAGTAAGATATAAAGTATAATTAGAAAATATTTTTTTTAATTAATACGATATATGTCATTGGAATAAATTTTAATTTTAGATTGATTATAAAATATAGAAAACATTTATACTTTTTACTGTAAAAACATGCATTGTCATGCCTTCTTCGGGATTAAATTTAAATTCTATTATACCACATATGTGATTTGAATTTAAAAAAATTGATTCCATATTTGGAATAAAAATAATTTCTAATAAGTCTGAATTTGTTTTTTATAAAAATATTAGTGAAATTAATTAAAATTAATTACAATTATTAAAGTAAAATTAAGCTTAATAAAGGAGTAAACATTTAACGAAAGGGGCCAAATGACCTAGAAACTTCTCAAAAACCCCTTTTATGGACATAATTAGGATATTAACCTTACATTATTGAGTTTGGTTTGTTTTTATGACAATTGTTTTGTTTAAAACACGGGTACACCTAACTTGGTTTCAAAACACCAATTAAGTCATTTTCCTCCCTTATAAAAGGCCGCCACCTCTCCCCATTCTTGACACATCTCAATCCACTTAGATTTGAAAAATATCTTCTCATATAGCTTTGCAACATCCCTCCACTAGAACATTAAGCCTCCATTTTAGTATAAATCCATCCAAGGAATCTTTTTGGTAGAAACCAATAGTAGTTTCCCAATTAAGTGGTAATGTCTTCTCTCAAGATTTCTTGTTTTATATCCATTCTCAAACCCCTCATATATTCTTATTATATTATTATATAAAAAAAATTATCATTAATATAATAGAATTTTGTTATGCTAATGTTTATACCTACACTTACACACACTTCCATCTAATGGGTAACAAACATATTATTTTTGTGTATGACAAACTACTGCCTCATGAAATGATGACTATTCATATTCCATTACAAAATTTCATGGTTGGAAATTATGATGGAAACTCTATTTATATATGATATATATGATATTTATTATTTATTTATACTTTTTAAATTTTTTTATAACACATACCTTTAATACATTCTAATTTTTTAATACGATAACTTTGTTTGAGGAAGTGTTGATTACTGCCCCCTCAAAGCGATGTGATTTGTTCACACGATCCATGGAATGTATAAATGATGATTATAATTATAAATATGTGACATAAAAAAGCTTTATATTATATTAATTAAATAATTACCTTTCTGTATATATACTATATATATATCTCTCATTTTCTTTATTACCCTTTCACACACTTAAAAAGTGATAACGTCATTTATGGACATGTGGACTACCGTCTCCTCAACACGATGTGATTCATTTTACATCACAATAATTCTATATAAAGGTATATATGATTTAATAATATGTTATTTATGATATAATTATCATTTTGGAATTATATGGTGTTACTTACCTTCTCTCCATAACAATCATTGGAAAATAAGAGCATTACTCATGCGTACGTACAACCTACCATCTCCATGATTGTAACATTCGTTCGTTTTTCAGAAACATATTTAATGATTAATTTCAAATGCATAATTAATAAAAAAATGATAATTATTTCCTAATTATGATTTTTGAGATGTTATATAATGACCCCTTTAACCATAGTTGACATACAAATGTTGTTTTTGACATATAATCCGAATTTGTTCTAAACACCCAACGTAAACAGAATTTTTCAAGTAGTTGTATAAAACATTGTTAAAAGTGAAATAAAATTAATTATAAACTTGAAAAATTTTGTCAATAAATTAGAAAATTAAAATAAAATTATTATACAATAATTTAAAGGATGTTAACCCAAAAGGAAACTCAAGGTAAAGGATTCTCATCTCAATTTTTACATCTGTGAGATAAATTTCATAATCAAAATTTGATTATTTTGGGTGGTGTTTATAGAACCCGTTTTGATAAATAATATCATTAATTATTTTATCGTAATTGTATTTGAAAATTCAATTCAATATTATTCCATCATGAGGTTTATGATTTTAGAATTTTCAATGTTGTATGGGACATCTTGGGATGTTTAAAGATTATTTTCCTCAAGAATAGTACTAATTATATTCAAATGGAACTTCCATTAGAGGAAATTGTATAATTTTTTTTCAAAAAACACATTAATTATTATCTAGTTATTCATGCCTATTTTCCAGTATAAGTACCATATTTACACTCATTGGTACTGAAAATGTTTTAGAATTCTTTTTAGGAAAACCCAACTTTATTTATCTCTTATGTTTGAGAACCTGTTTTCTTTTAAAAATCATGTTTTAATATAATGTTTTCAAAAATATTTTTAAAATGATTTGGTTATGAAATTTTTATCCTTTTTTTATTTTACCATTGTTTTCAAAGGAATATTCTTTTCTCTTTTCGAACAATTTAATTCTATAACCTTTAACCGTACAAATAGAATTTTCTTTTACCTCACACAACAAGTACGAATTTACCTATCATTATTTCTTTGAAGCTTCCCTTTCAAGTCTAAAAACTTACTTTATAATAAAATATTTTTCAAAAGTGATTTTCAATGAATATTTTTTCCAAAAGGTTTTTATAATTATATGATATTTTCCCTAATTTTTTTTAAAGATCGTTTTATAGTATTTCTATTCATCATTGTCAACAGAAACTACTACAAAACTAGCTTTATCCAATACTAGGGCTTTAACAATGCTAGCTAAAAATGAGGTTAAAGACCCCCCTTGTTAGTGATAAAAAACGTTATTAAATAAGGTATTTAATAATGATAAAAAACCATTGTTAAAGGAGTCCCTTTATCAGATCTTTTAAAAAAGCACCGATAAATAGGATCTTTTAATAGCCCTTGTAAAAAACACTATTAAAAGGGGGTCCTTATCAGCTCTTTTTGGGAAGCGCTAATAAATACCCCTCTTATGAACACTTTTTTAGTAGCACTAAAAATGGTATACTTAAAAAAAATTCTTTACGAATAATATCTAAATATATTTATATTGATATAAATATAATATATATTTTTTAAAATATGTTTTAGATATGGTTAATAGAATTTTACAAATAATATAAAAGATATTTTGTGAAAATGGATTACTAAATAAATTAAAAAATAATTTTAATTAATAATTTTCTTATTATTTCTGATTAATATTAATTTAGTATCAATTTGAAAATAGAAAATCAAAAAAATAATGAAATATCTAAAATAAGTTGAAAATGTAACTCAAACTTCAAACAGTAATAAATTTTGATATGGGTGTCCATTTATGATCTACCATATATCAAATCAAATTTTTTGATGAGATCTACACCCTTAGTGAAAATGGTAAACCTCTATCACATGTTTAAAGGCCAAAAAATCTTATAAGACCTCAAAAATAGAGTTTTTAGTCAGGGTACCCTGATTTTTTGACATTCGATGGATTTTCAACCTATTTTAAGGGGGGATTATTTCCTTTTTTGTTCGTGACTAATTTTATTCCTAGGTATTACATTTATATTGATATTATGGTTTTGAAATTTTATCATTATTCATAATTTAATGTTATTAATAATTAAATATATGCATGTTTCTTATGTTTACATATAATAAATCACTCATATAAATACATATATCAACATATTTATGTAAAAATGTATATTCTATTATATGAAAATAAATACATATTCTAAATCGATATTTAATATAATATCTAGCCATTTTTACATTATATATACCTATACATATGTGTGTATTAATAAAGAGATATATATTTATATTATATTATATTATATATAAATTAATATAATATATAATATATTTAAGTAAATATAAGTTTATATATTTCACACACACACACAAATATATTGTATAAATGTAATTTAAAATAATTATATTAATATTTACAAATATATATATATAAACAGAAATATTATTAAATAGACATCTAAACAACATGTAGTAGTGGTAAATGTGTTCCATATTTGAAAGAGAGGTGTAGGGTTTGAATCCATGAAGATGCGCATAAGGATATAAATTCACAAAGTAATGATAAAAGGTGGCTGGGTTAAAAGCAGTAATAAAGTGGGGTGGGGGGGTGGAGAGCTATTAAAGGGTTTGTGGAAGCGCTGATAAAGGGGGTCAAGCTCAGAGATGTCCAAAAAAATATAATTTTACCCCCTTTAATAGTGCTTCCTTTATAATCACTAAAAAAGTGTTATTAAAGGCCCCCTTTAACATCACTAAAATAGTGTTGTTAAAGGACCCTTTTAACAATGTTTTTTCTCATTGTTAAAGGTGGACTTTAACAGTTCTTTTTTTACACAGATAATGTTTTAAACATTTAACCATGCTCATATTGTCATTGTTTTATTAAAATTTATAAACCAGATACCATTTTACATATGATGTATACATTGAAAATTATTTTATTATTTCAGAAAATATTGATAATTTCGTCATCTTTATTCAATATAGATATTTGATAAGGCATATTATTTATTTTGATTATTCAATTTGAGGAATAATTTGGAATATAAATGATGGGAGGTGACTAAATGTTATATAGATCCAAAATGCATCAATAGGTTCTCATGAGACAACTTATTTGTGAAAATCAGAATATTTTAAACCGTCATGTGAAAGGTCTTGACGGTATAAGTTTTCATGTGCCATGGACATGACTTCCATTAAGAAAGCATCTACCAAATTTAGTTTCATTTTTTATTCCTCCATGAGATTTTGTGTCAACATATCTATGGATATATTTCATTTTTAATTATTTTTATTGAATGTGTTTTAGTTTCTTACCTTGCCATATTTATTTTTTCTTATCTAGTTATTTTAATGTCATGTGTTTTCATTTATTACCTTGTCATGTTGTCTATGAACATCTTTCTCAATTAATTGATTATATGGCATGTGAATTCAGTTATTCACCATTTTGTAATTATTATTCTCATTGATTCATTATTTCTTCCATTATATTTTGACCCTAGTAATCATTTTATCTCACCATTATTATATTTATTTACCTAGGAATCCAAGAAACATACTATGAATGATATGTAGGGATTTAATAACTAGATTAGAGTTATCCTCAAAGCTATTTATTTAAAAAGAAGAAAAAATATATTTATTAATTAGTTTATTATTTTCTCATGTATATATATATTTTATCAAGACTAATAAACTCTCAGTCCTCTGGCATTTAATTCCTTGTAATCATGTCAATGCAGTAGTAGTAGACACCATCTTTGGGCCTTCTAGGGTTGGGTATCTATGGATCTCCTCTTAGAGACTCTAGGGTTAGTCTTTTGAGAAGACCAGAACTGCTAATATGTGTATATGGAAGTTAAGAAGATAAATGGTTAGGTTTTGGTAGATCTAGAAGGGTCAAATTGGTTTAAGGAAGTTTGTAAGAAAGATCCCTTTTATAATTTAGTTGGGGAATTTTTGGAAACTCCCATAACATTAAATTAATATATATTATTTATTAATTAAAAATATATTAAAATTGAGTTATATAAAACCTAAGATGAGTATGGTTCTAAAACCTATAAAAATATAATTTTTAGACATGGTTAGGTCACAATTTTATCCTTATCATTTGTCATTAACCCTTAGTTAAACACTTTAACTCTTACCATGACAACTTTATTTTTACTCTTTAGGGATAATATAGTTACTATAAAATGATAAACGAACCCCAAATGGATCATTGATGACATATTTAACCTTATTGTAGTAATTTGGCCGAATTTATATTTTAAACAATTTTATATCATTTAATAAAATATTATTTATTTTAAAGTATCAATTTTTTTCATTTTTGACACTATTCAATATTTGTCTTTTTAAAAAATATCCCAACTTCATGATAACATTTAACCAAAACATATAATATAACACTAAAATTTATAAATTATCTATAGAATTCATGGATTTCATTAATTATGCCAAATTTTATTTATTTTAATTTTTTTAATATCATTTATTTTTTATTTCCTTTCATTAAACAATTACTTAGTTATTATTATGAAAGAATTTAATTAAAGTATTTCTTCTCCAAAAATTTTAAATAAATTATCATAATGAATATAAGTTTATTATCTATCAAATGAATATGTATAGTTTAATTTAACTTTTATATAACAATGTATTAAAAATGAAATACTTATTAAAAACACGAGAATGTCATTTTTAACTTATCTTTAAATAAATTATAATAAATGTATTATTCTCATCCAAGTGGGATAAAAAGAGTATAATTTCGGCCTAATGATGATTTTGGTAGAAAAACACTCATTAAATAAAATTAGGACAAGTGTTGGGGTAATTTTATAATATCATTTATATACATAATTACCTAATTTACCCTTAACTGTGGTAATTATAATATTACTAAATTTTACTATTCAAATGACCCAATATAAAAAAACCTATTTACATAATTTGGACCCACTAATTAAAAATATAGATTCTATTTTTCATAATTCAAAGCATAGAATCTGTAGTAATTAATTTAAAATTAATCTTGTTGACGGCGTGAGAAAATGAGTTATTAAAGAATAAACCTGCAAAATATTGAAACATTTTTATATCCAAATTAATTATAAAATTGATTAAAATAACCTAAATTGTATTAAATGATAAAAATAATCTATTTATACTTTAAAAACATTCAATAATATAATTTAACACTATAAATTATTTTGATGAAAAAAAGTTGTTTTCAATTAAAATTTAGTATTTTTCAGTATTCATCAAAACATGAAACTTATATAAAAAATACCAAAAATTTTACTAAAGTAAAATTTTGTATATATATTTAAAAGATGAAGTTTATTTGTTCAAATAGAATTCATAATACTGTCAAAATTTGGATTTAAAATAGGTTCCCCATTAAAAGACGATAAAACTGTTTTTATAAAAAAAATAGGTTTTATGTGTAATATTGGGTTTGTTATTATCTTATACCTCTCAAATATATTATATAAATATTAAAAATATTTTATTTAATATATAAAATATATATTTCATTAATATCATTCTATTATAGTAATTAATTTAATTTATTTGAATAAAATGACTTTGTGAGCATAAAAATAGTTCATTAACAAAACATCTCATATATATTTAGTTGGTTACTATATTCATTTTTAATTAATTTAAAACCAATGAATTCAGCCATATATTTTCATAAGTTAGTTATTACTATTCATAACCACTAACATAATGGCTAGTTTATATCTAATTATATTAAATAATAATATTTTAATAATATATTTTTGTTTGGTAAAACATAGTCTTGCATGTAATGCTAGCCAACTCGTTGTTTTGTACAACATAAACATATTTTCGTATTGAATACAACATAATCTATCAAAGAAAATGAATTTATTTAAGAAGTGACATACTGTAAAATCTTGGGGTGTTACAGGTGATGTAGGGACATCAGGTGTTTATGTTATTTCATTTCATCTACAAGGTGGATATTTTTTATCATTATTCACTGAATATGGTAAATTAATTGATTTTAATTCCATGAATTATTTGAAGACCCGACGCTAGAAAAACCAGGAGACGGTGCCTTCTGAAAATGATGTGTCATTTTAAAACCTAAACATGCACTGATAAACACACATCACATCCCATACAGAGGATCGAGTTCGGTTCGGGCTCTGGGAAACCAGTAAATTCAGAAATGTTTTATATGATAAAAGATGTTACCTAAAAATTTAAAATTAAAAAAGTAGAGTGAGAATAAGAATGCCCAGTAAGGGGTTTAAAATAAACCAATGAAACTATTGAAATAATTTTTTCAAAACATATCCAAAGAACATTCTCTTATAGAAAACTGTAACACATGTTACATAACATAAAAGTACTCAACTAAATTTTCAAGGAATACATGAATCAATTAGGAAATTTTCAAAAAGGGGTAGTAGAAGATATCCTGAAAAAGTATGACGTATGAATGTTTAATAAAAAATTAAACCGTTAAGATTAATACTTAATCAGAGTTGCGTGTGAAGGAGAAAACTTCAATTTCATATGTTGGTTACTATTTTACATGAATCATGCCCCAAACTTTTACTTGAGACATCATTACAAACTTGATAAAAACATAAGGGAAAGAGTAGTGAAAGAATAGGCATATCATCTTGAAAAGAACTTGTAACATGACTTGAATATGTCGCTTCAACATTTAATTTAGACATTGATGAACATATCACCGAGGTTCATCCCCAAGGTCTCAATAATGAAAAATTACTGAGGTTATTCACCAGGGTATCGTGAAGCTTGTCAACTCTAGAGATTAATTCTTTATCCAATGCATTAGAGCACTATCAGGGCGCACCCCTAATATCTCTGTACATTCATGTGAGCCACCTAAATCGATACTTCACTTAAACGGGGTTGTTTATTCGAGATATCCCATACCACCTTGAATAGATCATTCATAGTTGGTCATAGTATTTGAATTTAAATATCTTATATGTAAGAAAGGCATCTAGATGATTAAAAACCAAGATAATAGTCATATGATTGTTATTAAAAGGAAAGAAGAATGGAAGATTATGGCACATACATTTACATCTAAGGTGCTAAAAGAATAGAAAACTAGAATTTATCACATGCAAGTTTATTCTTGAAATTCTAAAATTTTATTATCCAATTGATTACAAGGTGAATCAAAAATATCAAGTAGTGTATTGAGCTTGCAGATGCTAAAACATTCAATATTGTTATGCCTTTCTATAATACTGAATAATGTCCATGATAGAAGGCATGAATCTTCACCATAAGAAACATCATTTAAAACATATAAAAAACTAATAAGTTACTCTTAAATGTGGATATATGTTTTGTTTTACACCCTATTCCTTTTGTTTTTAAAACTCCACCTAAACTCAAGACTTAATGTGTATGGACCATGAAAACTGAAATCAAGGTTCACACAATATATAAAATTTATGTATCTACCCAAACACAATCTAAAATCTTGGCACACCCATGTGTGTTAGTCCCCTATTAATATTAGTTCAACAACATCTTGAATAGGTATGGTCATGCCCTTAGTCATAAAAATTTGTTTATAAAAACCTACAAAAAAATAATTTTAAAAAACCCGATCATATATATAATATTTTCAAAATTTATTTATTATATAAATATGAAATTAAGAGTATGTTAATATGTGCAGTGCATGAACAATCATACACAAACATCATACATATAACCGAAGTAGAATGGTCATGCCCATTCCTGCATATAACCAAATTATATACATATAACCAAAATTAAATTTGTATTTTCAAAACAAAAAAACGAGGCCAGTTATAATCCTTACATTCTTTAAACTATTTGATTGCAAGAGAACCTGAAGGCCTTGGTACAACATTTAGTAACCTTTGGTCTAAACCGTAAGGATAAAAAATATATATATTTTTTCAAAAATATAATTGTATATATTCTCAAAGAAGCAAAACAATCCAAAACTAAAAACCCTTACTTTAAAAACCAAGGAATGGAGGACTTCAGGGAGTGTTGGTCGGGATCACTGGAGAATTGAATGGGAGAAAAGAACTAAGGGGTCTCAGTTATTTATATAAAAAATCTCACACACCACCTTCCAAGAAAAAAACATACCCACTTGCATTGCATTCAATGGGGGGTGTCATGTTTGAAGAAAATGAGGAGACATGGGGGTCATTGGCGGTCAGAGGTGATGAAAATGAGGGGTGTTCCATAGGGTAGGGTTACTAGTGTTACCCATGCATGGAGGAAGAAGTTGACGAGGCTAGGGGAAATGTCGGATAAAAATGGATGGTCCAGATCGATCCCAACGTCGATCCATGGGATGAGATGCCTCCTCTGTTTTAAAATATTTGAGTGGCTTAGATTAGACCTAAGTTTCATCTGACGGTCTATGTTCGACGCAATAATTTAAAATCCTCGAACGACCATGATTAGATTGTTCCGGATTGAACAATTGAAAAGAACCGCAAAAGTGACGCGGTTTCTGAGGGTCAAGCGCGGGATCAGAAACAACGGCCCAGATTGCGCGTGACACGATCCAATGGTCCAGATCACGTTTTCCCTAAAAAACTACTTCCCACATCGAAACAGGGATCATTTTTCAGCTCCCTTATAACCCCGGGCCTCCCAATGAGTTCTCAAAAATCAAACAACACTCACGAAGGGGGCCATATAAACGGGCTCCCGCCCGCAGGCCTTGGCATACCCAGACCACGCTATGACCTCACAACCACACTAGTGTGCCTATGTCCTCTTGCTCTCTCTCAAGCGCCCATTGGGGAACCTCTGCCCAAGGTCGGGCTGGCCATGGCTTGGGGCGGGGGCCAAGCTCAGCTACATCATGTGAGTTGCCTCCCTCGACCCTTGCCAAAAAGGGCTGGCCCTAGTCGGCCAGTTGTTTTTTGAAAAACCTACACTAAAAAAAGTTTTAATAAGAGGAAACAATCCATTTATTAAAACTATATAGAATTTTATATTCTTAATCATTAATTAATACAAATTAAAATTATTTTAGTTAGATGTATTTCTAAAATTAAAAATACTAAACCCCTTTTTTAACTCAAAAAAATACGAAAAAGGAAATTTTTATAAACTTACATTATAATTTCTATACAAGTATCCACAAAAACATAGTTCAATCAAAACATAATTTAATTTGAAAAACCTAAACATATTTTATAACATTATTTATGAAATGTATATCATTTAATTGTATTTGAAAAATTCGCAATGTGTTATGAATTTTTTAATTCTTTTCAAAATTACTTAAGGGTGAAATGTTGTTTTACACTATATCCTTTTAGAGTTTATAAATGATGGTTAAGTTATAATTTTGATCATAACTCAATGATTTGGAAAATAATAAATATTTAAATAAGTTCACTTATCCTCGCAAGTTCCAATGACTATTTTTTTATAATAGTTAGCTTCCAATGGTCACTAGAGCAATGCTCGAAAAAAGTGTCCTTTAAAACCAAACCTTACGGTGTCCAAATACACAAAAGGAAGAAGATGGTGTTTCACATTTTTCTGATGCTCAGCCTGGTTTTTATGATCATAGTGGTGATGTTTTTTTCTTTAGTTGAATCGAAGGATCTCCTTTACTTACTGGGCCTCATTGTGGTGATTGGGGGTCTTCCAGTAGTTCTGATAGGGTTTTTAATAGGTATATTTGGTTAGCATGATTCCTCTTTTGATATCAGTGTATTGTAGACACTATGGTGTTCTTATTTAAATAGAGTGCCTTATGTTTATCCTTTATATTTTAGTTATGTTAAAAGGGATTTAACAAAAGTAAATGTATAATATCATCATTATATTATACCCAAAATTTGGGGTGTTACATTACTCCCCCCATCAACGAATTGTGTCCCCACAATTCCATTCATAAATAATTTGTAAGGGGAAGCTCTCAGTTGTTCCTAACATATCCCAATCGTAGAGGATCCTTAGGTTCATTCAGCGGAACATCCAAATTGATGCTCAAATCCTCTAGTTCTCTGTTCCAAAAACACTTCGGGCAGAAGGGGTTGAACTTATGTACCAAACACTCAAGCTTCCAGAGGGAGGCTCGAACGGTACAATGTTTGGAAATGTCCATATGGACAAACGTATGAAGAACTTGCCGAATTGTGTCTTGATCGAGAACATCTAAGTTATAGAAATTTTCGTACAAGTTAACATTGAGGAGATGATACATGTAGGGAATATAAATGTTTACCTCTAAATAAGCCTCATGAAATTTTACTTTGGCCGTGTAGTTCTGACCTAGGGTGAAACACAGGAAGATCCCTTAGTGGTGTTTTCCTCTCCGCTTATGCTCGGACAATTGTACTGAGCCTATTAGGTAGTATATGGGAGAATTCCCTTGACAGGTGAGGAGAATCCCCAGACTGTTTGTCACCTCAAACAATTGATTGCACATTCCTCGCAGGTTTGTGAAGGGACGATACTCAATATCAGTGGTTTCTATTGAAAAAATATCCATTATCTTAGTAGGAAGAGATAACATGTGGGTTTTTCCTTCCGTCTAAATGTTTAAGTTGAGAGTTCAATCACTTGAAATCCATCCAAAAGTATAAACAATGTAAAGACATATGAATGAAGAGATTACAAAATACGTTCTTTATATAACTACTGGTGCACAACGTAATATGGCACTAATGGTTTTCCCAGTTCTCTAACACATGAGTTCCGAAGACAAGCTTGAAACTCTATATCTCCCTAAACGATATGCAACCCGAGAAATTAGGTTCGACATCGTGGGAGCACTTATGTTATCTCCCTAGTCTGACATGTGGGGTGTAAAACTGTGAGACATCCCTATGTACTTATTGTATGTACACAAAATGAGAGGCTTTGTATTCAAGGATTCCAAAGTCCATCATTTGACCAACATATCCATAGGACAAGACTTGACACATGTATGATGCATGGAGATCTCCCTCTACCGCAGCCTCTTGGAAAGTCGTGAGGGACGAGACGCCTTCTGCTGCGGTGAAGCATCTAAAAGGTCCCACGTAGTACATCCCCCATCATGTGTAAGATGGAAACTAGGCTTGCATCATAAAGATGTAATCCAAACCCGCTCTTCAGTGGAGTTGAAGTACTCAGGGAGAGTTGGACACATCATAGAGATGTTTGCATGACATACAGATATGTGCATAGTTTATAAAATCATTATCGATGGATATGGAAATTGTGGTTTTTAAGGCCTCATTGGGAAGAGATAAAAGATTATTACCTTCATTTTCCATATAAAATTTAAGAATACTCATTTTTAGTAATGGTGAATTATATTTTTCTTTGTTTCAGTTCTTGATTTCTAGAGTTATCCAAATAAAATCCTCTGATACAAACTCTGAAGACCTGGTCCTATAAAAACCAAGCATCGATGTGTTCTGAACATGATGTGTTGTTTTAAAACAGAAACATGCACTGATAAACACACATCACGTCCCATACAGATTATCAAATTCAGTTTGGGCTCTGGGAAATGAGTAACTTCAGAAATGTTTCATCTTATAAAAGTTGTTACTTGAAAATTTAAAATAGTAAATGTAGGGTGAGCATAAGAATGCCTAGAAAGGGGTTTAAAATAATCCAATGAATCTTCTGAAAGAATTATCTAAAAACATATCAAAAGAACATTCTATTATAAAAAACTGTAACACATGTAACATAACATAAAAGTGCTCAACTAATATTTTCATGGAATACATGAATCAATTAAGAAATTTTCAAAAAGGGGTAGTAAAATATATCCTGAACAAGAATGACATATGAATGTTTAAGCACATATTAATCTGTTAAGAGTAATACTTAATCAGATTTGTGCATGAAGGAAAAAACTTCAATTTCATATGTCGGTTTCTATTTTACCCGAACAATGCCCCAAACTTTTACTTGTGACATAAATATGAACTTGATAGAAACATAATGGCAAGAGTAGTGAAATAAGAGGAATATATTCTTGAAAATAACTTGTAAC
This sequence comes from Viscum album, assembly GCA_963277665.1. NCBI lineage: Eukaryota > Viridiplantae > Streptophyta > Magnoliopsida > Santalales > Viscaceae > Viscum > Viscum album. Next base: position 982,106,526 of record OY728148.1, on the reverse strand, counting down.
ATGATTTGAATATGTGGATTAAACATTTCATTTAGACATTCATGATCATATCACCGAGTTCCATCCCCAAGGTGTCAATAAAGAAAAATTACTGAGGTTATTCACAAGGATATCACGAAGCTTGTAATCTCTAGATATTAATTCTTTACCCAATGCATTGGCGCACTATCAGGGTTCACACTTAATATTTATTTACTTTCATGTTATCCACATAAATCAATACTTTACTTAAACGGGGTTTTATATTCTTGATGTTCCATACCACCTTGAATAGTTCATTAATGGTTGGTCATAATAGTTGAATTTACATATCTTATATGTGAGACAGGCACCTAGATGATTAAAAACGAAGCTAATAATCACATGATCGTTATTAAAAGGAAAGAAGAAAGGCAGATTATGGAACATACATTGACATCTAAGGTACTCAAAGAAAAGAAAACCAGAATTTATAACATGCACATTTGTTCTTGAAATTCTATAATTTTATCATTCAATTAATTACAAGGTGACCCAAAAATCTCAAGTAGGGTTTTGAGATTTCACATGCTAAAACATTAAATATTGTTAAGCCTTTTCATAATACTGAATAATGTCCATGATAGAAATCCTTAATCTTCACCATAAGCAACATCATTTAAAAGATTGGGAAAAAAATAAGATACTCTTAAATGTCGATATAAGTTTTGTTTAACACCCTATTTCTTATGTTTTTAAAACTCCACCTAAACTCAAGACCTAATGTGTAAGGTCATTAAAAACTAAATTCAAGGTTCTTGCAACATATAAAATATTTTTATGTACTCGAACTAAAATTGAAATATTAGCACACCCATTTGTGTTAATCCCCTATGAAAATTAGTTCAACAACGTTTTGAATAGGTCATGTCATTCCCTTAGTCATAAAAATTTGTTTATGAAAACCTACAAAAAAAGAATTTTATAAAAACCCAATCATATATATAACATTTTCAAAATTTATTTATTATTTAAATATGAAATTAGGCCTATTTGAATATGTGCAGTGCATGAACAATTATACACAAACAATGTACATATAATCGAAGTAGAAAGCTCAAGCCCATTCCTTCATATAACAAATGTATATACCTATAACCAAAAGTATATCTGTATTTTCAAAACAACAAAATGAGGCTAGGTATAATCCTTACATTCATTAATCCATTTGAATGCAAGAGAACCCGAAGGTCTATGTTCAATATATAAGAATGTTTGGACTGAACCGTAAGTTAATATATATATATATTTGAATATATAAGTGTATATATTCTCAAAGAATCAAAACAAGGAAAAAATAAAAACCCTTACTTTAAAAATTAGGGAAATGAGGACTTCAGGGAGGGTTGGATGGGATCGCTAGAGACTTGAACAGGAGAGAAGAACAGAGAGGTCTCATTTATTTATATACAAAATCTCACACACCACCTTGCACGTAAAAATGTACCAACATGAATTTCATTCAATGGGGGGTGTCATGCTTGATGAAAACGATGAGACATTGGGGTCCTCTATTGTCAGAGGTGAAGAAAATGAGGGGTGTTCCATAGGGTATGGTTACTGGTGTAGCCCATGCATAGAGGAAAAGGAAAACGCGGCTAGGGGAAATGCCGGGAAAAAATGGACGGTCCAGATCGATCCCAACATCGATCCAAGGGATGAGATGCATCTGTTGTTTTAAAATAATTGAGCTCCTTAGATTAGATCTATGTTTCATTGGATGGTCTATGTTCGACGCGGAAATTTATGAACCTCAAACGACCAGTAATAATCTTGTCAGATCGAATAGTTGACAAAAACTGCAGAGAGATACGTGGTCCCTGAGGGTTGAGCATGGGATCGGAAACAACGTCCCAGTTCGATTTTCCCCCAAAAAACTACTTCCAATATTGAAACGGAGTGTTGTTTCACCTCCCTTATAACCACGGGCCTCACAATGAGTGCTCAGAAATCACATGGAAGCCATGACAGGGGCCCTATAAACGGGCTCCCTCCCATAGGCCTTGGCCTACCGAGACCCCGCCGCGGCCTTACGCCCGCACTGGTGCGCCTATACGCGCATGCTCCCTCCCAAGCACCCTTCGAGGAACCACTTCCCGAGCTCAGGCCGGCCTTGGCATGGGGCTGAGGGTCAGGCTCAGCCACTTCATGTGAGTTGCCTCCCTCGTCCCTAGCCCAAAAGGGCTGGCCCTAGTGGCCGAATTGTTTTTGAAAAATATACACTAAAAATGTTTTAGTAAGTGGAAACAATCCATTTATTAAAACTATATATAATTTTATATTCTTAAACGTTAATGAATACAAATTAAACTTTTTTTAGTTAGAATTATTTCTAAAATAAAAAATACTAAACCCCTTTTTTAACTCAAAATTTTAGGAAAAGGAAATTATAACAAACCTATATTATTATTTATATACTAGTATCCTCAAAAACATAGTTCAATCAAAACATAATTTAATTTTAAAAACTTAAACATAGTTTATAACATTTTTTATGAAATGAAAATCGTTACATTGTATTTGAAATTTTTTTAAGTGTTTTGTATTCCTTATATCTTTTCAAAATCACTTAACGGTGAAAAGATGTTTTACAACATTTCCTTTTAGAGTTCATAAATTACGGTTTAATTATAACCATAATCATAACTCAATTATTTGGGATCCAAATAATATTTAAATAAGTTCAATTATCCTAACAAGGTCCAACTGTGATTTTTTATAACTGTTAGCTTCCAATGGCCACTAGAGAAATGGTCGAAAAGTGTCCTATAAAACCAAAACCATACAGTGTCCTACAACTCAAAAGAAAAAATATTGTGCTTCCCATTCCACTAATTCTCAGCATGGTTTTTAGGATTGCAGTGGTGATGTATTTTGATTTAGTTGACTCGAAGGATCTTATTTACTTACTAGGACTAATTGTGGTGATTGGGGTCTTCCAGTAGTTATGATTGGGTTTTTAATTGTTATATTTTGTTAGCATGATTACTCTTTTGATCTTGGTGTATTGTAGACACCATAGTGTACTTATTTAAATAAATATCCTTATGTTTATCCTTTAAATTTATGTTTCGTTAAAAGGGATTTAACAAAAGTAAATACATAATATCATCATTATATGATACCCAAAATTCAAGGTGTTACACATTGATTTTTTCCTGTCATAATATTCATTTTCAATTAATTTTTTGTATTTTTATATGTTGGAATTATGTATTATTGATCTTGAGCTTCTTTTATTTGTTAATGTGGGCCTTTTGTTCGGTTTATACATTGGGCATGTGCCATTATCCTTGGTCCACATTCCAATTTCATCTATGTCATCCTCATACCTGATATTGATCCATTGATCTTTATGATCCTATGGTTTTATATTCATCCCATTTTTCATTCTTCATGAAATGGATTTTCTTGATCTATGGGTGTCCCTTGATATTTATGAACTCCATCAATAACTTGTGAAGGGCATCAAGTTTCTCCTGATTTGCTTCCATCCATGTGGATATTTATGAACTCCACATAACCTCCAAAAAATAATATGGATTACCATCCTCCATCAATAAGTATTACACAATATTTCTCTCAGTGATAAATTCAATGTGCCATATTGGTTCTATTTTATCGTGTGTTGATCGTCAAAGTCCAAAATCAATCCTAACTTGATCATCATGATCATCTAAGGATATTGGTTTTTCTATGGATTATTCCTCCACCCCAACTATTATATTACATGTGTTCTCTTTCTTCAAGTCCCCATTAATCATCACTTGCACCATATCTTCTAGAAATATAACATCCATGTTGATGATAAGTCTATTGGTAGTGGGATCCCACATACAATACCCCTTTACACCATCAACGTATACTAAGAATATACATTCATTGGATCTCGAATCCTACTTCAATATTTCCTGATCATTAAACAATACAGATACATGACATCCATAAGTATGTAACCAAGCATTGTTAGTAGGTTTAACACTCCACATATTCATTAATATTTTCATATCAATCGTCGCAAAAGTAAATCGATTGATGACATAACATGTTCTCTTCCTTACATTATCCCATAACTTCTTGAAAATTACTACAGTCATCAATATATCCCTTGTTCTATCCAACAAGATTATGTTCACCCACATTTCCAGTCCATTTTTTAGGAGTGTACGACACCATGAATTGTATCATGATTCCTTCTCATTGAAAAAAAGTATAAAAATCCTCACTTGAATATTTTCCACCACTGTCAATCCTAAAACACTTTATCTTCTTTTATGATTCCATCATCATCCATGCTTTGAATGTTTTGAAGACTTTAAAAACACTTGATTTCATCTTGATTGGGTACACCTAACATCTCATGAATAATCATCAATGAATTATACAAAGCACCTTTCTCTTCCCAGGGATATAAACAGTGCTTGCAAAATATTGGAATGGATCAACTCTAAGATATCATTGATCCTCATTTTTTATGTCACAAAATTCAACCAATGTTGTTTGAAAAAATAATAATGCTCCCAAAATGGAAAGGATACATTTGTAATCTATGAAGAATCTTATGTTGAGTAAGAATCTTCAAGCTTTATTCGAAGATAAGACCAAGCTTTTGATACATGACTTATTCAATGCTTTTGTTGAGGTAGTTAATAACACAATTATTTTAATGTATCGGAAATTCCATATAATTTGTTTTAATTGTATGGAATTATTTCGAGACCACAAAATCTAACAGTGTGGGTTTTTGAGGTCCAGGGTGCCCAGAATGATCCGTCGAAGTTTTGTTAAGCTTTAATTAGCGCATGTAAGGAGTTTTCCTGAAAAAGTGGAATAATTATTAAATGGTTACTCGAATTAAAACACTAAGGGAATTGTTGTGCTCATAATGGCCGTTTAACCCTAGGCACAACTTATGTTTAGTCTGTGCGGTCCTCATGTGAGAAAACCTGAAAATGGCATAACTGTAAATAAAATAATTGAATAAAATTATTTTATTTTTCAAATGCTTATAACTCACAAACGATAACTCAGATTAAAAATATGATACCACCATTGAGCTCATGAGGGTATTCTCTCTTTATGAAGACACTAACTTTGTCCGGCACGGGCCACCCATGAAAGTTAGTTTTTAGCCGTAAATAAAATAATTATGTTACAATTATTTTATTGTAAAATCCATAACATTTAAAAGGTAACTTGGATTGGAAATTGGAGAGTATTGTTTGGTTCGTTGGGCAATGTTTCAGTTAGGCAGATGCTAACCTGAACCGGCACAGGTTGAGTGTGATTGTTAATAATTTTCCAAACTTTTTTTGGGTATGTTCAGTAAACGCTTGAGCGGCGTATTCTAACTTTTGAAATGTTTTTCAGCTTAAAAATCTGAGCGCATCATTGAACCCACATCACCACGATTCGCTTAAGATAGGTATAACTTCGGCCGTAGTAGGTCAGGTGAAAAAAGTTATTTTTGTGGACTTTTGGAAGATTAATAAAATTACATGTTTTATTATTTTATTTTCCTTCTTTCCTCCAACGGACGAATGATTCTGGCAGGACTGATGATGTGTCAATCCAAAAAATGGCTTAAACATTCTTTTCTTATAACCACACCGTTGGAAATTTGGGAGGTTAATTAAATAAATGAAACTCATTAATTCCCCGAGCGTTATACACTCCTTCTCCTCTCCTATTTATATGGAGCTCGGGGAGGGGTGTTGGCATAGCTTCACAAAACGACGAAGCTCTATCAAAGTACCATGACGCCAACCACCAGGAGGACGAGACTGGTTCCAACAAGTGGTGATGAATGGAACCGAGTCACAAACTGATGAAAACGATAAAGGAGGCTCTGTTGACCATCATCAGCGGATGTCTCTTCCAGGTAGATTGTTATTTTTGTTTGTGAATTTTTTTTCCCTATTCCACATTCTTGAAATTATATGAAGAACATGGGTCAACCGACTAACGGGTTGACCTGTGATCCACCTATCATTATGGGAGGTTATTGCGGGAATCTTGTGGGGTTAATCTTTTGTTCAATACAACTATTTATTGAAATCCATTAATATCCGTCTTATTGTGAGCTAACGTGGAGGGTGCGGGCCTAACAAACCGGGCCTGAACCCTCCACTATCCTGCTTTCCATGCACCGCCTCGGAAGACCGTGAACATGTCGACGCACATTGCAACAGGAGGGTCATGGCTCACCAGCTGCGGAAAACGGAGGAAGAAGCCAGCATGACGGCCGAAAACGGGAAGGAAGGCGACGTGAATACCGCGCTGCTGACGAATGGAAGCTATGACAGTGGCCGAACCCACATCCGGAGGGTTTCGGGGCACCCACATGGCGCTGCCGCCTAACCAACCGAACGGCCTCTGGGCCTTTTGAGAATCCAGGTGACCGGGGGGGTTACAAACCCCCCCCCCCCGCATCGTACTGAACTCAGTCGTAGCCCTCGGTGTGGGCCACCACCCTTGAGTCGGGGTGCCACCCTCGTACCGGGCCACTGCCCTCAAACCGGGCCACAACCTCAGACCGGGTCACCGCCCTCAAGTTGGGCTGCCTCCCCCCGACCAAACTGCCTCCCTTAGAGCGGGCTGTCGCCCTCTCACCGGGCCCCCACCCTCGCACTGGGTCCCCGACCTCGGAGCGGGCCGAAGCCCTCACATCGAGCCGCCACCCTCAGTCCGGGTAGGCACCCTCGAAGTGGGCTGACTCCCCGGAACAGGTCGCTGCCCCCTACGGGTCGGGCTGCCCCTTTGCGGGCCTCCCCCTTACGGGATTCCCAATTCTGGCCGGGCTGCCCCCCTTCTGGGTTAGACAAAACATTGGCCCATCGGGCCAAGCCCATCCTGGCCCATCGGGCCGGTCCACCATGACCCTGCCTAGAGCGAGTCGGGTTGGGTTGTTCCGACAATGTCTGAACGGACCTAGGCCCAATCGGACCCTGGAACACATAAAGTAGCATATCTTCAGAACCAGATGTTTGTTTGACGAACAATCTATAGCGTTGGGATCCTTGGATCGACTGTTGAGTCAATAAAGTTTTCCTTATTAATTTTCAATTCCTTCTTGTTTTTATAATCACAAACACCTTATACATAAGCAAATCAATATTTTACTTCTATAAGGAATAATTCCTTCCTTAAGGAAATTTACCCTAACCTGGATTTCATTATACATAACAATATTTTTCTTAAGTGTAAAAATCGGATTCATACCAAAAACCTCGGAATCATATTATAATAAGATATGAAGAATTCTATTTTAGTATCCTAATTATGGATGTGAAATGTAATGAAGTTCCCCTACGAATTATGGATGTGAAATTTAGTGAAGTTCCACTCCGAATTCTGGATGTCAACTCTCATATACTTCCATTCTAAATTCTGGATAGTTCCCTTCTGAATTTGGGATACGAACTCTCATATAGTTCCATTCTGAATTCTGGATACGAACCCTCATATAGTTCCATTCTAAATTTTGGATATGAACTCTAACAAAGATTGAATCCAATGTTTTACTAGTTCGACTCTGATCTTTTATGAGTTTGACTTTGAACTTTTAATAGTTCGAATCTGAACTTCTATGAGTTCAACTCCGAACTTTTACAATCTCGACTCCAAACTCCGTAAGTTCATATTTTTAACTCTAGTGCAACCGGACTCTGAATTTCTTTATAAATTCAGACTCCATATTTTTACAAAATTCAGGTTCCAAATTACTATAAAATAGAATCTGAATATCTCTTTCTTATAAATTCTGAATTCCTTTTTGGTTAAACTCTGAACTTTTATTTTCTTTCATTCTGAATTACAGTATTTCTTATACTTATACTTGTTTCATTGAAAAACGATTTTTTGTTTTTAGTTAAACATGTTTTGTTATAAAATGATGTCATCCATTCTATTTCTAACTAACCATTGGTTGAGTTACACGTGTATAGGTCCCTCTGAAATTTAAGGAAAATATTACCATTGTTGGAGGGAGCCAACCATTGGAAATTTAACTATAAATAGGAGCTCATTTGAACGTTCTCAATACTAATCTTTTACATCTGTGTTTACATGCTGTTGAAGTTCTTTCTAGAGAGAGAGAGGCTCTTATCAACTCTCAAGCTTCGTGCAGAATGCTTGAACGACTAGTTCAAACTTTTCCTTGTGAATATTACTTCGTGCGACTCCGATTGTCGGTGGTTACAATCGAGGGCTTCTGGGGATAGGAAGACAGAAGTACCAACTATCATGAAGTTAAGGGATTCCTTGCTGAAAAAGACAGAGGTTCCAACTACAATGAAGTTGATGGATTGTGGGGGTAGCAAGATAGAGACTCGGATCATCATATTGAGGGCTTACACTAGTGTGGGTTAGACAGACTTGTTTGAATGTATAAATCATGGGACCTTTATCCAAGGTTGTTGGATATCCTTATCATTTTATTTAATGATTTTTATGTTGTTACTTTTAGTTTTACTAGTATTTTTTTCTTCTACATATTGTATTTTAAGGAAATTATAATCTTCTTATATTTCCTTACACTTATACTCTGATTTAGTTACAATCTATACGCTATAAGGTAGAATCTCATACTATAAACATTGGTTAAGTTTCAATTTCCAAATCCATATTTCCAGAACCTGTTTTTAGAATCACTTTCCAGATTTAATAATTTGCATAGAACTAGAAGTTTTTGACTTCATACTTTGTCCAACTATTTCATAGGGGATTAGAGGTGTTGTGAATTATCTTAGTTTAACTTTGTTAATCTTAGATCTTTCCTTGCCTAAGGAAATTTTTAAAGTGCACAAGTCACCCCCCCTCTTGTATATTGAGAATCTACATTGATTATTTTGATCCTACATCGAGATGGTCCTTTTGGTATTCTCTAATTGAGTTTTTAGACAGTTGATGTATGGATGGGTTGGATCGAACCCAAATCCAACCGGGCCCTCGAATCTAAGACACTTATAACTCACAAACCGGGCATCCGATTGACGCGCCATCTATCATGTTTGAACCCTTACAACATGGAGTTCCTTTTAGTTATTCCTTAATGGAGTTTAGTGGAGGCCGAGTTATGACTGATATCTTGAGGGGTAGATTCTACGGAACTTGAGTGTACCGACACTACTACAAAAAAGGAGATTTGTCAGCACTCAAAATGGGCTTTATCAGCACTAAAAAAACGATGTAAAGCTCGGCGTGGATATAAGTGGGTCCCCTTTATCAGAACTTCTTTAGCACAGATAAAGGTAGCTTTTATCATTGCTAAAAAGGTGCTAATAAAACGAACATTTATCATTGCTAAAAGAGCCCTGATAAAGGAAGCCATTATTAGCGCTCTGTTAGCAATGATAAATGTACATTTTATCAGTGTTCAGAGAGCGCTGACAAAGGCTTCCTTTATCAGCGCTCTGTTAGCACTGATAAATGTTTATTTTATACACATTTCTTAGCACTGATTAAGACTTATTTTATATGTTCTAAAAATGCACTGATAAATGACATGTCTTTTGTAAACAAAATTTCTAGAACAACACACCCAAACAGCACCTGCAAATAATTCAGCATCTCAATATGCATACCCATACAAAATTAAGACATAAATCATATGATAATTACACCACGTATACCCATACACCATAAAATCATAATTCATAAGTTTATTAAATACATAAAGAATTCTATTCAGAATTCAAGTTGTTGGGGAGGTAGTTTGGGGGTTTCGGGATGATTCCCAAGGGGGGTAGGGGGTGTCTAGGTGGATGGGGGTGTCCAAGGGGGGTGGGGGCAGTCCAGAAGGTTGGGGGATTTCCAAGGAGGGTGGTGGTGTCCAGGTGGGGTGGGGGTGTCTAGGTGGTGGGGTGGTATCTAGGAGGGGGTTGTCCGAGTGAGGGGGGGGGGGGGTTGTCTAGGAGGGGTGGGCTAGTGTCCAGAGTGTCGGGGGGCTTTCTAAGAGGTGGATGGGGTGTCCGGGGGTGGGGCGATCTGGGGGGTTGGTGGAGCTGTCCAAGGGGAGTGGGGTGGTTTCCTGGAGGGTGGGATGGGGGAGTCCGAGGGGATCGGGGTGTCCAGGGGGGTGGTGGAGTCTAGGGGGGTGGGGGCGGTCTAGGGTGTTGGTAATGATGTCCATTGGGGGTCGGGTGGTGTCCAAGGAAGGGGTGTTCGGGTGGGGGGGGGGGGTTTCTAGGGGTGGGGGATATCCGAGGGGGGGGGGGTCCAGGGGGTTGGTGGGCTATCCAAGGGGGTTAGGAAGGTGTATGGGAGGGTGGGGGTTGTCATCCATAGTTGGGGCGTGTCTAGGGGGTTGGGGGAATGCAGGTGGTAACGTTGTGTCAAAGAGGGGTGTGGTGTCGTCCAGGGGGGTGGTGGTTGTCCAGGGGGTTGGGTGTCTGGGGGGGGGGGGTTGTCCGAGGTGGGGGGATGTCCATGGACGTTTTCAGGGAGGGTGGGGTGTCCAGGGGGTAGAGGGGGATTTCCAGGGGGTTGAGGGGGCTTTCCAGGGGGTGGGGGTGTCCAGAGGGGTGGGGGTGTCCAGGGGGTGGGTTGGTGTCCAAGGGGGTGGGGAAAGTCTAGGGAGTTGGTGGGGTTGACTCTTACACATCACAAAAGGACCCATGGATCATTCTCATAATCGATCAAGACAATCTGAATGCGTTCAGATGGATTTTTGTAGGTCAGTTGTTGGTTTCACTTAAAATTGTGACCAATTAAAACAGAAGAGAGACCCTTTGAGTGGTATCGGCCACACCATGCCTCGAACTGAGGTGGGGATGACTCATACAAGTCACAAAGGACCTTGTAGACTGTTTTCCTAAATGATCAAGACAATCTGACTGCGTTTGGTTGAATTTCCGTAGGTCAGTTGTTGTTTTCAATTAAAAATTTGTTCATTCCAAACAAAAGTGAGACCCTTTGAGTGGTACCGGCCACACCATGACTCGGACTGAGGCGATGATGACTTGTGCGCATCAAAATGGACTTGTGGATCATTCTCCTAAAGGATCAAGACAATCCGAATGCGTTTGGTCAAATTTCAATAGGTCAGTTGTTGTTTTCACTTAAAAATATGTCAATTTTAAAAAAAGTGAGATCCTGTGAGTGTACCGGCCACACCGTGCCTCAGATTGAGGTAGGTATGACTCATGCATATCCCCAACACACCCGTGGATCGTTACCTTAAAATATAAACACAATCCGAATACGTTTGGTTAGATTTCTGTAGGTCAATTGTTGTTTTCAATTAAAAATTTGTCCAATTTAAATAGAAGAGAGAACCTTCGAGTGGTACTGGCCACATTGTGCCACGGATTGAGGAAGGGATGACACATGATCATCCCTAATGCACCCATGGATTATTCTCTTAATGTATTAAGTCAATCTGAATGCGTTTGGTTGGATTTCTGTAGGTCAGTTGTTGTTTTCACTTAAAACTTTGTCAAGTTCAAACTAAAGAAAGACCCTTTGAGTGGTACTGGCCACACCGTGCCTCATATTGAGGTGGGATAGACCTGTGAACGTCATAAAGGACCCGTGTATCGTTCACATAAGGGATAAAGAAAATCTAAATGTGTTTGGTCAGATTATTTTAGGTCAGTTGTTGTTTTCACTTAAAAATATGACCATTTTAAACAAAAAAGAGACCCTTAGAGTGGTACTGGGCACATCGTTCCTTGCATTGAGGCAGGGTTGACTCTTACACATCAGAAAGGTCCCATGGATTGTAATGACCCAATCTTTTTGAGTAGTATATTAACATACTCTAAAAGATTTAAAAGAGATGTTATTGGTTAATGTAGAAAGGGGAGTCGATGGATTCATCTAGTAGACTCAAACCTTTTGAAGCCCACTAATCAGAGCTTGGGAAGGAGGTGGCATCTTTGGGAATTGCTTTGGACCAAGCCCAAGCCGAACTCCAGCATGTCATGCTTGAACGAAAACGCCTATGGGAGAAGTTCAAGTTAATAGAGATTAATACTAGGGAAATGTTATCTAAGCCTCCCTCATATTCTATCACCATAGCACACCTTACACTTAGGTCATATACCAGTGTTATAAGGGGATATGTGATGAGACCCTAGCTTCTTTTTGTAATCCTTTGGGATGAATGAATTGAGATTTCTTCCTTTAGTGATGTTTGTGAAATTTCCAATGTCTGGATAATTTTAGGATGTATTTATTGATGAATTTTGAAAGAAAGGATATTTTAAAATATTTATGTAAACCCTAAATAATTAATTATGTGTAATGATTTTCAAAAAACGGTCTTCTACAAAAGTGTTCAGTAAGGAATTTGGAGTCTAATAAGATCAACTTAATTTTTGATGAATAGTAAATTATGAATAGTGATTTTACACTAAGGATTAGTAATGTGACCAAATGGATTAGTAATTTCAGTCAAGGAAAGTTTTAATATAATTTAGACACCTAGATTAAGTAATGTGATTCAATAAAATGGGTAAATAATGGTTTCATAAATTATCAGTCAAGTATTAGTTTTTTGGGGTGAATAATTTTTTTAATTAAATATTAAATTAAAAATATTTAGAAATTTTTTTTTATAAAATGGAGTTTATTTTTGAACTCAGAGCACCGATATTATGTTACGGTAATTTTTAGGGTTTTTTCTAAAAAATGAATTTTTAGTGAATAGTGTTTTTATTTAAAAATAAAATTAAAAATATTTGGAAAATTATTTTTAAAATGGAGTTCATATTTGTAATCAAAGCGTCGATATTTGTTTAAGGTGAAATTTAGGGATTTTTCTGAGAAAGATTAATTTTCAGTGAATAGTGAAAAAAGCAGTTTTAGGGTTTCGGTATGTTTAATTACATCACAGTTGTGTCATGGTGATGTCATGAGATATTTACAGGGTTGGCCGACCTAAGGTGATGGATTATTGTTTTGGGAGCCCCATGTGGCCTAAATTCATGAGAAATATCATGAGAGAGCACATGGTTTTGAGAAAAGCACTTGTGAGGTGTCCCTTGGCCATTAATGCATTGTCCCCTCACTTTCCCTATAAATATTAAGCCCTCCTCTAATACTTTGGACTCAAAAACCATCCTCAACGATGTTCTGGTCTCCTTACCTCCCATGGAGTCCTCCCAAGGTGCCCCCAATCCCTCAAGGTCTAGACCTTTGAGTTTTAAGAGTTACATTTTAAGGTAAGGGATCTGACCCCTCTCATTCTTTTCAAGTGATCTCTTTTATGCCATTTCCTTTATGCTCCATTTTCTTATTTTGGATGAGGTTCTTTTATATTCATTATACTGTCCTTTTTATGTTCATATGATGAGAGACCCCCTCTTACTCTCATCGTTTCGTTTTAAGAAGTTTATGTGACGTTGTTAGGCTGCCGAATATTCATAAGAGAAATCTAATTTTTGTCTTCCTTCTATGTTTTTCATTTCAAATGGTATGTCCTCTAAATTTCATTACCATGTTCATATTTCCTTCTTATTCTTTCCCTATACTATTTTATGGGTCATTTGTGATTGTTTTACCCATGTCCCCTATCTTTTCAATGTTCTCTAAAAACCCCAAAACATAGCCGTTATGCTGCAGAAATGTCATCTCAAAATGTCTCTCTCTTTTCCCAAATTATTTTATGTTAAAAAGTGAATAATAAAATCACTTATTTCTATAGGGGAATTCAAATATATACCAAAATGTTCTATTTTAAATTCTGGGATTTACATACATGAAACCCGCTCTCCCCTTCCGTGGGATTAAAGTGACGTAAAGGTCATGTCTTTAAAGCAGTTTTTAAAACGTTATGATTATGAAATGAAACCCATTTATTTTATGCTATATGGTTTATTTATGAAATGTTTGATGACGATATATGTTCCTGACATGATAATAAAGGAAATTTAAGGGTGCGCCTTGATAGCACTCCAATGCATTGGATAATGATGTAACCACTAGAGATTACAATTTTCACGATACCTTGGTGAATAACGTTGGTAATTTTCAAATGACACCTTGGGGATTGACCATGGTGATATGTTAATGATTGTCTATGTTAAATGATGTAGCCACATCTTCACGTTATGAAAAATGTTATTTTTATTATGATATATCTCATGGTTTCTTTCTCATGCCATAAAGTTATTTTCATTACCTTATTGAAGTATCTCAAGTTCATATGTAAAATGTTTCTCTTGTTTCCCTTACTGGGCCTTCTGCTCACCCTTTATTTTGATTTATGTCCCCAGGTTATGAGATACAGTAATGAACCTAGGATGAACTTAAGGAGAATCCTTTCAAGTGTTTAAGAAAAATTCTTTATGTTGTTTTCATGGATTATGTTCCTGGTTTCCAAGACACTAAACCTTAAAGATCCTCGGTTTTGTGTAATGTAATGAATTTTTATGTTATAAAAAGACAGGATGCTATATGCATCGTTCTAATAATGTATCAAGACAATCCAAATGCGTTTGGTCAGATTTTTGTAGGTCAGTTGTTGTTTTCACTTAAAATTGTGTCCAATTTAAACAGAAGAGAGAACCTTTGAGTGGTACCAGCCACACCGTTCCTCAGATTGAGGCGGGGATGACTATTAAACGTAAAAAATGACCCGTGGATCATTGTCCTAAAATATCAACACAATCCTAATCTGTTTGGTTGAATTTCCAATGGTCAGTTGTTGTTTTCACTTTAAAATTTGTCCATTTCAAACATAAGTAAGACCCTTTGAGTGGTACCGGCCACACCATGCCTCATATTTAGAATATAATGACTCATGCACGTCCCCAATTCATCTGTGGATATTTATCATAAAGTATTACGATAAGATGAATGTGTTTGGTGGAATTTCCTTAGGTCAGTTGTTGTTTTCACTGAAAAATTTGTCCATTTCAAACAAAAGTGAGACCCTTTGAGTGGTACTGGCCACACCATGCCTCATATTGAGGCAGGAATGACTTTTGCACGTCCCAAATGACCCTTGGATATTTCTACTAAAGGATCATGAAATTCCGAATGCGTTTGTTTGAATTTCCGTAGGTCATTTTTTGTTTTCACCTAAAAATATGTCCACTTTAAACAAAACTGAGATCCTTTGAGTGTTACCGGCCACACTGTGCCTAGTATTGAGGAAGGGATAACTAATGAACATCCCCAACACACCTTTGGATCATTATCTTAAATGATCAACACAATCCGAATTCATTTGGCTGGATTTCCATAGGTCAGTTGTTGTTTTCACTTAAATATCTGTCCAATTTAAACAGAAGATAAAAATTGGGTGGTACCGGCCACACCGTGCCTTGGATTGAGGCGGGGATGAATCATGAACATACCCAACTCACCCTTGGATCGTTCTCTTAAATGATCAAGACCATCGGAATGCGTTTGGTTGGATTTCCATTGGTCAGTTGTTGTTTTCACTTAAAATTGCATCAATTTTAAAGAAAAGAGACACCCTTTGAGTGGTACCAGCCCCACCATGCCTCGGATTGATGAAGGGATGACTCTTTCATATCACAACAGACCCATGGATTGTTCTAATAAAGGATAAACACAATCCAAATGCGTTTGGTTGGATTTCCGTAGGTCAGTTGTTGTTTTCACTTAAAATTTTGTCCATTGTAAACAAAAGAAACGCCCTTTGAGTGGTACTGGTCACACTGTGCCTCAGATTGAGGAGGGGATGACTCATGCACGTACAAAGGACCCGTAGACAATTCTCATAAAGGATCAAGACTATAATAACGTGTTTGGTCTGATTTCTGTAGGTTAGTTGTTTTTTAAACTTAAAAAACTGTCCATTTTAAATAGTGGAGAGACCCTTTGAGTGGTACCAGCCACACCGTACCTCGGATTGAGGCCGGGTTGACTATTACACATCGAAAAGGACCCATGGATCATTCTCATAATTGATCAAGATAATCTAAATTCATTTGGTCAGATTTTCGTAGGTCAGTTGTTGTTTTCACTTAAAATTGTGTCCAATTTAAACAGAAGAGAGACCCTTTGAGTGGTAACGGCCACACCGTGCCTCAGATTGAGGCATGGTGGTCTCGAAAACATAGAAACGACACTTGGATCGTAATCCTAAAAGATTAAGGCAATCTGAATTCTTTTGGTCGAATTTCTGTAGGTCAGTTGTTGTTTTCACTTAAAATTGTGTCCAATTTAAAAAAGAAGAGAGACCCTTTGAGTGTTTCTGGCCATATTGTGCCTTAGATTAAGGAAAGTATGACTCTTCCATTTCACAAAGGAAATGTGTATCATTCTCCTAAATTATCAATACAATATGAATGTTTTTGGTCGAATCTTCGTAGGTCAGTTGTTGTTTTCACTTAAAAATTTGTCCATTTCAAACAAAAGTGAAACCTTTTGAGTGGTGACGACCACACCGTTCCTCGGTATGAGATGGGGATGACTCACTCACGTTCCCAACACACCCGTGGATCATTATCTTAATGTTGAAACACAATCTGAGTTATTTTGGTTGGATTTCCGTAGGTCTCTTGTTGTTTTCACTTAAAAATATGTCCAATTTAAAAACAAGTGAGATCCTTTGAGTGGTACCGTCCACACCGTGCCTCTGATTGAGGCGGGGATGACTCATGAACATCACCAATGCACCCATGGATAATTCTCTTAATGTATCAACACAATCTGAATGTGTTTGGTCAAATTTCCATTGGTCAGTTGTTGTTTTTACTTAAAATTAGGTCCAATTTAAACAGAAGAGAGACCCTTTGAGTGGTACCGGCCACAACGTGCCTTAGATTGATGCGGGGATGACTCATGAACATCCCCAATGCACCTTTGGATAGTTATTTTTTAGGATCAAGAAAACTGAAATGCGTTTGATCAGATTTTCGTAGGTTAGTTGTTGTTTTCACTTAAAATTGTGTCCATTTCAAACAAAAAAAATACCCTTTGAGTGGTACCAGCCACACCGTGCCTCGGATTGAAGTAGGGATAACCAGTGCATGTAAAAAAGGACATATGGATCGTTCCCATAAAAGATCAAGACAATCTAAACGCGTTTGGTGAGATTTTCGTAGGTCAATTGTTGTTTTCACATAAATACTTGTCCACTTTAAACCGAAGAGAGGCCCTTTGAGTGGTAACGACCACATCGGGACTCATATTGGGGAGGGGATGACTCGTGAACATCCCCAACGCACCCGTGGATTGTTCTCTTAAAGGATCATGACAATCCAAATGTGTTTGGATGAATTTCCGTAGGTCAGTTGTTTTTTTCAATTAAAATTGTGTCCATTTCAAACAAAAAACAGACCTTTTGAGTGGTACCGACCACACTGTGCCTTGTATTGAGGTGGGAATGACTCGAGTAAGTCACATATGACTCGTGGACTGTTCCTTTGAAGGATCAAGACAATCCGAATGCATTTCGTCAAATATATGTAAGTTAGTTGTTGTTTTCACTTAATTTTTTTCCATTTTATAAATAAGTGAGATCCATTGAGTGGTACCGGCCACACCGTGCCATTGATTGAGGCAAGGATGACCCTTTCACATCCCCAATGCACCCATGGATCATAATCTTAATGGATAAGCACAATCTGAATGTGTTTGGCCAGATTTCCGTAGGTCAATTTTTGTTTTCACATAAAAATCTGTCCAATTTAAACAGAAGAGAGACCCTTTGAGAGGTAACGGCCACACCGTGCCTCGTATTGAGGCAGGGATGACTCTTGCACATCCCCAATGCACCCTTGGATCATTCCCTAAAAGTATCAAGACAATAAAAATGCATTTGGTCAGATTTCTGTTGGTTAGTTGTTGTTTTCACTTAAAAATATGTCTATTTTAAACAAAATAATTGCCCATTGAGGGGTTCATCATTCTTGCAAGTTGTTGGTGTATATCATATTTTAAAATAGGAAATAGACTCATTAGAGAAAGGATGTTTTCTTTAATAACAATCATAATATTCTAACAAACATTTACATACAAAAATGTGTCATATTTTGATCCCCTAAACCCCTCTAAAAAATGACCGCTAATTGTACACGTCCACAAGTCAGATCTTCATGTTATTTGAGTAAAATCTGTCATCAGGTATTCAGCCCACTCATTTCTGAACATATCTATATCGTCTTGCGAGAATGAGGCTTTTCGGCAGTCATAGTAGTACTGCTAAATATAAAAATAAAGAATTAATAAATAAATTAAACAAACTAGTAGTTTTTTTTGAAAATACCTCTTTAGGAGGCTTGTTTCATGATGAAAAACGTTCTCATTCATTAATTTACATACATAATAACTGCAATCATTATCATTGGTTTGTTTTGGGCACTGCAAAAAAAATTATCCTTAGAATAATAATAAAATTGTGTTGAGATGTGTTTGGATAATGAAATTTTATTATATATACCCTAATATTTGTCCAGATGTAGTACTTGCTCACCTCCTTATGCTTAGCCCCTATCCTCATTCCTTTTTTAGACGATAATTATACACTTTCTTATCATAATAGAATCCTCAGTAAAAGATGATATAAATTATATTACTTGATGTTTAGACCAATAACATAGGATATAGTGTCTTACTGATTCACAAACTCCATCATGTGTGGTTGGATTGATGGATATCCTCTCTTTCAATCCAGAAAATAAATCTTTAGAGTATCCATGTTCACCGCAATTAGCATCCAGTGTTTCCTAAAAACACAAAAAGGAATAAGTGATTAAAGAAGTAAAAACATAATTGATATGATTTAATCATAGAGTTTTACACCTACATGGTTGGTATTAATAAGAGTCTGTCATTTGTAATCTTGATTTCAAATGTTTTCAGAAAGCCATTCACTATTTCATTCATTTTTGATGGCTCTATTTTTGTCAGATGTGATGATGTGGTACGAGGACTAATGAGTCCAAATCTTGTCTTTGCGAAAATTTATTCAACTGTTTTTCGTATATTTGTTTGTCAACAATATAAAATGCATTTAGTCATAATTTTTACATTAGATCAGCTTTTAGAAAATCAATTCACAAAAACATACCTCATATATTCATTTACAACTATGACACCTTGCAAACCAATTTTAAGGATCTCATTTTCATTTTCAGCAGCAACAAAATCTTGACTTTCCACGCTGTATATATTCTCTTTGAAACCCAATATATGACTACCACCACCTCTTAACATCGTATCCACAAGAGTCTTCAATGCTAGGGAATTTGGATAGAGAAAAGTTTGTGTTATTATGCTTTCAGTACCTCATTGGGATCGGTTGGTCGATCCTCTAGATGGTTTTGAGCTGACTTTTGTCACCCCTTTCCCTTTCTCTGTCTATAATAACATTCATTGGTAAAGATTCTTTTTTCATTAATTTATAAAGGTTTACCTTGAAAAAAAGGGAAATAAATACCTCTTTGGCCGCATGTACTCTTACAAGTTGTGATGAACATGCAATGAATGTCCCAATAGCCTTTTCTACCTAATGAATATCATCTTCATCAAGTGGAATAGATAGATATGAATTTGGATCATAAGCTATATTAATTTCCACTTTCAGATGATATTTCGGAAGTGGTCTGTTATGCAGCGTGTCATCTAGGATGTTGAACACTATAGCTCTCTCTACATGGTGATAGGTGGGTGTTTACAGATATAACTCACAATCATTATCACCCTGTAGAAGATCAATACAATAAAAGTGTCAGTGTTTGTCTGATTCACATTTCATGGTAACAATTATTAGAATATTGAATACCAAGGGTAAGATAGCTCTTTGAGGGGAATGGCTCGCCTCAAAGCTGGTGGGGGTGGGGTGGGATCTTCACATGCTGGTTGTTCCTGGTTTGTGTCTTCTCCCTTCTTCCCATCCATAAATGTTTCTATAAAATCTCCCTGCAATTGCAATCATTCTTCAAGGGTTGCTAGTTTTCCACTCATTTGTTTAAATGTTTCATCTCTATCATCCATTTTTTCTTCTTCTCAAAATATACTCAGGGTGTCAACACAAACCCCACACCCCTGACACGACTTTATTTTTCTAGCTTCTTCAATGCCATCGATAATAGGTCTGCATCCACTACAGGAGTAGCTGATTCCTGTGACTGTCGGATATAGAAAAATAACTAATTATTTTTATGTAATATCCATTTAAAACAAATCTTTTTATCATAATTTCCTACTTACAAAAATTTCCCACACTTTTTGTGTGTTATCGTCTACTTGCTTCCCTTCATTATTCACACATGCCTCCTTTTAAAGCATATGACGTGGGATGGAAGTGTATTTGATTTTAGACTCATCAATATACATATAAACATTGAAAGATAATTATGATGTTGATTTTTGGAACCTAAGAATATTACTGTAAAATTAAAATACGTACCATTTTCTTTTCTAGTGATGTGTACACCATCCTTTCTTTACGATAGGGGTATGTTGGTTTTGATGAACATTACTTATTTTCTTTACACAGTTACTGTTTCATAAATGAAATATTGACAATCAATGTGATGAATACATGTATCCTCATACAACGTATTATCACTCACAATGTATCTGAAACTTCTCATCCCCACGGCGGCCAATAAATGCATCCAATGCTTCATGAAATATCAGGTGAGTGTAGACAATGGGTGGGTTCGAGTTTACCTTACCTTTTAAATATTTCAGGTGACATCTAGTTAAAATAGTGTGAAAACATTGATGAATCCTTCCTGCAAGCCTTAGTACATAATCCTTGTGTGAATCGTCTACTATAAATGTATTCTGAAAGAGATTCAAAATAGTATGAAATTGTTTCATTATTTTATTTTCTAGTAAATTAATGAAATAAATTCATAAGGTTACCGTAATTTCATCCCAGATCACAGCTTTCAGCCCGGACACAACATAGTGCCATGAATCTATGTCAATCAGCACGCGTTGCTGAGTGACAACTCCAAAGTAACTACTAATCATAGCCCTGTTTGGATTCACATGTTGGCCTCATGCATTCCATCCGACATCAAATTTGATTCCTTTTCCTTTTTCCTTAAGAATATTCGCTAACACTGTCAAACTACAACGCACCTGTGTTTTCCACGACGCCGATCCTTCATTCCTGACCATTTCATCGATATCAACATCATATATATGTTCAACTGAAATGGTAGAAACGGCTTGTGATGATGGTTTTTGGACCTAAAAACTAGGAGAAGTAGGAGCCGTAGGAGCCACAACAGTAGGAGAAGCAGGAGCCGCAGGAGCAGCAGGAGTAGTAATAGGAGCAGCAGGAGCAGCAGCAGGAGCAGCAGCAGCCGCAGCAGTAGTTTGAGAGACTTGTTCAGCCTCAAGGTTAGGAGCACTAGATTGTGTAGATGTCATTATCTGCAAAAGTTGTTGAGAAGTTAATTTAGATTACATAAATTCAGTAATGATAATATATTAACATGAGAAAACAAGATCTATATTACAAACAAAATATAGCTTATTTATTGAACTCTCTTTCTTTTTTTCAATAGGTGAAGGGATTTGACACCTTTATCAATTATCCAAATCCCTTAATTATTGTCTCCTCTAACATATAAAATATCATCTACATTGGGACCGCTCCGAAATGATTGCGACGCACCACTGAAAGGATCATCCTCAACTGAATTTTCATCGAAACCTTTAGTAGTTTTTGATGCTAATAGAACAATCGACCACTTTCAGTTTGTGGGATCTGGAACATAAAAAACAAATACCACATGTGATGACACTATAAACTATTCGACATTGTACCCTTCTTTAATAAAATCAACTTTCACAAATCCCCATTCAATTATTTTAACACAACTATTATTATCCACCCATTGGCATTGAAAAATCAGCAATTGGAATGTCGTATAATCCAACTACCATATTAGTTTGATAATGCCAAAAATATGACATATTTGCATAAATTGGATATATGTCCTTACTACTACAAACATGTATCACTTCAGCCACTAGTGTTACTCCACTATTTTGCATGGTACTATCTTAATCATGTTGATTTGTATAGAATGTATAACCATTAATTACATAACAACTGTAAGATAATACATACACACTTGGTCTGGTGGCTAGCCATCAAAGTCGTTCTAAAATTGAATTCTGATTTTCATTCTACTACTTAATAATATGGTCCTGAAACCATCCTATAAACTGGTGATTATGTGTACTTGAAAACAATTTTTTATCCCTTGGTGGATTCAACTACCTAAGAATTTCTTTGTGAGTTTCAATATATAGAGAAACCTCCCAAATATTATGAAAAACATAAAGGTGGTAATGCTCCCGATATGTAATGCTGATTGTCACAACTTCTCTTCCAAAAATTCCCTCACCCTCAATGCGTCCAGTGTGACGAGATTTTGGGAGACCAATGCATTCCACATCAGATAGGTATTCGGTACAAAATTCAGTGGCTTCCTCAACAATATATCTCTCCACTATACAACCCTCTGGCTGACTTCGATTTTTGACATACCCTTTCAAAATATTCATATTCCGTTTAACAGGATACATCCATCTATAGTGCACAGGACCACAAAATTTAATCTCTCTCACAATGTGAATCCTCAAATGAACTATCATATCAATGAATGTTTGTGGGAAGAATATATCTAATTCACATAATATGATGACAATTTCATTTTCCATAGCTGGCAATTTCGCCTGGTCTATAACTTTGCTACATATAGATTTGAAAAAAAACAATGTTTTCTTAACGTATGACGAATATTCTTGGAAAAATGCAATGTAAATCTATAGGAATTAGATCTTGCATTAAAACATGGAAGTCGTGTGATTTCAAACCTTTTAACTTCAAATAATTCATTGAAACAATATTCTTGATATTTGATGAAAACCCCTCTAGAACCTTTACATTATTGAAGAAGTTGTAAAACTGGTATCTCTCCTTCCTAGAAAGAGTAAATGTAGCTGGAGGAAGAAACATTCGATTTTTACCCTTCATGGGATCCAACTCTTCTCATATTCCCATGTCAACCATGTCCATCATTTCCTTAATTCCATCATTTATTTTTCTAGGGGAATTTAGCAACATTCTGATAACACTGTCACATACATTTTTTTCCACATGAATCTCATCAAGAAAATGTTTGACGTATAAACAATTCCAGTATGATAATTCAAAAAAAAAGTAATCCCTTTTTCCAACTGATTTTTGTACGATTTTCTGAAAATGGATTACCAAAAACATTGTTCACATCTTTTACTTTCTCAAACAGTTGATCACCTGTTAGTGGAGACGGTACTGCACGTTGTTCTGAACCTACATTAAATGATGTCATCCAAGATCGATACCTATGACAATGAGGTAGAAATCAACAATGTACTAGAAACACATATTTCTATGAATGTTTCACCCTAATTGATTCCGTATCTTCTTCACACATGGGAAACCCTTGAGTTCCTTTAATGTTATAGCCTAACAAATTTTCATAAGAAGGGAAATCATTTATTGTCCAATACAACATCGCTCTCAATGTGGAGTATTCACATTTATAAGCATCATACAACATAACACATAAATCTCACAATACCTTCAAATAAACAATCAAAGGAGCCAAATAAACATCAATATTGTTACCTGGTTGTTTTGGTCCTGATATAAGCATAGATAACATGATGAATTTCCGCTTCATGCATTACTAGGGTGGAAAGTTATAATTAACCAACATAATAGGCCATCTACTATGAGTGTTTTTTGAAAACCAAAAGGATTTACTCCATCTGTAAATAATGCAAGAAGAAGGTTTCTCGGATCCTTTCCAAATTCTGAATACTCTAGATCAATTTTATTCCATTGAGGAGAGTCGGTCGGATGATGTAATTTCCCATATTTATTTATTTTATCTACATTCCATGATAATTGTCTTGCCATTTCTTCAATTCCATATAGACGCCTAAACCTTGGATTGATTGGAAAGTACTATACAACTTTTGTACGATTGGATTCATCTTTCTTGTATCGAGAATCACCACACATTGGGCATTCTGTAAGTGATTTATTCTCCTTGAGAAAAAATATATAGTCTTTCGGGCATGCATGTATTCTTTTAGAAATCATACCCATCGAGCGTACCATTCATTTAGCTTCCTATGTTCGGCTTGGGAGATCATTATCTTCATAGAGAATGTCATTCAACAGAGTAAGTAGTTACGTAAAACTGACATCACTCCATATGTTTCCTGCTTTCAATTTATAAAACTTCAGAACAGCTGACAATGTTGTATACGTGGTGAAACCAGCATAAAATGGCATCTTCGCACAACTATTTATCTTCTCAAACAATTTTGGGCAATCACGGAGTTCATCATCAATTGTCATTGTTATTTCCTCAATATAATCTTCATCATAATTGACATTTGTAATCAAATATTCCACATGGTCTTCTTCATTATCCATATTTGTATTCATATCTGATGTTCCATAAAACGCAGTTTTATCCCATCCAGTAGCTACATTCGCTTTTTCTCCGTGTTTATTCCAACATTTATAACATTGATCTATTCCGTGATATATCATATGTTCTTCCAACTCCTCTGGAGTAAGTAGTCTAGAATAACAACAATGTAGACACGGACAAAGGATTTGAGAAGGATCCTTTGCACGATCCTTTGCAAATTTGATGAACTCTTTCACTCTATTCTCGTACTCTATTGTCAAACGATTAGCATCCAACGAATATTTATTTGTCTTCATCCTATTTGAATCTCAAATATTAGTATTTATGGTTCAAGTACACAAAAAAGGAAATCCAAATACAGTAGATCAGAACCAATTCCTTATATAAATAGATATTAATAGAGCGTAACCATTCGTATTTATTCATCTTCATTAAATATAATTACTTTAGATTCATTATAGTTTCCTCAAATCTCCCCAAACCAAAAACAAGAATAATAAAGAATGATACATCTACCACTCCTAGGTCTCTGCCCTACATTAAATATCATAATGCCTAAATAACCATATATCCACACATGTACATGTCATAAACACATAAAATACCATATCCACATCAGAACCAAAGTACCAATATAGATTTTAATCAGGTTACTCGACTCAAGTGGTGGTGTGTGAGAAATAATAAGAAAATATAAATCTCAAACTGGTGTTAATAATCCAATAATCCCAAGGTATCATTACATCTATCAGAATACTCTGAAGGATCACATATGCGACACTAGTCGCAATGGGTGAAGGTTCCTGAGGAGGAAGGGGTGAACACACACCTATCGAGGTTCGAGGTCAGGTAACTGAGGATGAAGGTGGCCTGATACTCCTACAAGTGTTCATTCCATGTTTCACAAACCATGTCCTGGTACCCTAGGATGTTAACCCACTGCTGTTGTAAGTGAAACCATTCCGGATGATCATGCCAAGAAGAAATGGAAACCAAGAGTGTGGATTGGTTTAAAATACCTCAAGAAAGAAGAAAAAAATGGAATTTGATAATAGGTTAGTGTCTTTCATGATGGCTAGACACCTATCTGATAGACTCCACAAGCGGTGATGGGCCCTGCAGTTGTTGCACCAGGTGAAACTGTCACCTGAGAATCTGAGATCAATTATGCCCTTCCCATCCATGAACTGAACAAACTCCATGATGGCTTTCCTTTTTTAGGGGTGACTTTAATGTCATTTCAAACCCTAAAGGGAAGGAAGGAGGTGTCACTGTTGGACACCATGTTAGTGTTGAATTGATTGCAATCATGAACAGTCTCAATAACATATTTATTGTGCCAAAATACACATTTGTTTCTGTTGGAGGGGTCATAGTGTACAAATACATGAAACATAATTTTCCAGGAGATTTCTATGAATATTATAGGGTTTTTGTGTTATTTGACAACAACAACAATGACATTATTCTTTTTGATTTCTATGGTGAGGAAGTCCAATTTAACATGGTCACTAAGACCATGAGCATTACGTATGAAGATAATAATGATGGGTAGGAAATGGATCTAGCATTGGATCTAGATCTAGTAGCCTTATTGAAGTGGGAGGATGATCTCTCATTGAGGTCCCTTGATTTTGAACATGTTCAAAATCCCTTCTGGTTGGTAAGCTTCATATGAGTGGGAGATGAGGATCCAAAGGGGAAGGGGAAGGATGGGTAATGAAACATGGGGGATCGTAAGGGAGTTCTCTCTGGATCAATATGTATTTGGAGCTGGATGACAGGCTCATAGAAAAGGGAGACAGAACAAACACTGTTAGGAAGGGATATGGCCACTACAGGGA
Organism: Viscum album; assembly: GCA_963277665.1. NCBI lineage: Eukaryota > Viridiplantae > Streptophyta > Magnoliopsida > Santalales > Viscaceae > Viscum > Viscum album. The sequence continues at coordinate 982,080,278 of OY728148.1, read as the reverse complement.
AGTAGTCAGTAACCTCAGTGAGGGAGAAGGAATGATATGGAGGTAGGGGTGGTAAGGATAGAAAGAATGGTGGTATGGGAATCATTCCATACAAGTGCACTGCCAGACAAAGTCACTTAGATAGCATGAAGGAATGAAGGGGAAACCCTCGAAGAAAATAGGGTTCATGCATTGGATGACCTTGAAATGCATCAGAATCGGGTGGTGCTATCCTTAAATTAAAAGGTCATCCTTTATTCCATAAATTATGATAACATAGTGATAGATCTAAGGGAATAGATGATACTTAGGAGGAATCTAGTGATATTTTACATGAATAAACCATCCCTTTTAATGAAAATCAACCCATGTCAAACATTCCACAAAGATTATTCATTTTGATCTATAGTAAAAAAACTATACTAATTGAAAATCATAGAATAATGGAGTAATGTTAAAAGAAAAAATAAATATGTCATAGCCACATATGTTGAAAAAGTATGTGAAATTATAAAAAATTACCCATAAAACACCACTAAATTCAAATTTCAACCAGAAATATGATATTGAATCATGCTTCAAATCATGATAATAATCGTGCCTTGAAACCTGCATCGTGATGCGCCTGATAAACATCATCATCAATAACTTCACTAACATGATAACAAACTAGAATTCATCACCATGCTAAACTCATCACCCATTTCCAACCCAACATAACCTAATAATATAATTAAATCAATGCATATATGTTCTATAATTAAAATCACAACTTCTCATAAAGGTGATTGTTGGATGAATTTATATAATTTATCTAGCCATATCACCATCAAATTGAATGGTTTCTAGGATCTAGAATAAACAAATACCAAATCAACTAAAAACCCACCATAGTCATTTGAAAAAAGGTGACACCTTAAGAGTAATAGAAATATATTGGATTATGACCCCCAAGAACCCCATCACAATATGTAGGAATAACACTCATGAATCTACAATGAAGTAGAATCATCACCACTAGAGGAAATGAAACCTAGGAATGAAATTATTCAACACTAAATCCACTAGAACTCCATTGATGGGCAAGCCTCACATTCCAAAACTCCAATTAACAATTTTTTAATAGTATGGTATGATTTATAGAATAATTGTTATAGAACAATTAGAAGATATTGGACCAAACTCAAGCATCGGCATGAGGCATTACCCTAGAGACAAACATGAAGAATAAACTGGAGGTCTAGAAAATCAACATATGGTTATGTGTGATGGGAGAGGAGAAAAATATTCAAAATGACTTGGAAAACATGCCTTAAATAGAGGTCCGGCAAGGAGAAGCTCAGCGGGCGGATGAGGTCCTGCAACGCGAAGCTTGAGGGGGTTGCAGGCGGTGGAGGTCTGGCAAAGTGAAACTCAATGGGCGGAGGAGGTTCGTAAAAGAGAAGCTCGAGGGCGGCGGTGGTCCAGAAAAGTAAAGATCGAGGGAGGTGGAGGTCCGGCAATGATAAACTCGAGGGCGGAAGAGATCCGGCAACACGAACTCAGCGGGCGGCGGAGGGGAATCACAGGGTTCCAGTACCGCGAGAGCATTATGTTGCAATAACACGAGGGCACTGTGCAACCGAATTTCTAAAAAAATGGACTAAGGTTTTAACAGCTCTAACAAAGCGCGGATAAAGACTACCGTTATCATTGCTAAAAAATCACAGATAAATCCTTTATGTATCAGCACTAAAATTTTATCACTGATACAAGATTTCTTTATCAGCTCTTTTCTAGCGCTGATAAAGTTTACCCTGTATTAGTGCTAAAATATTAGCGTTGATAAAGGGAGTCTTTAGCAGTTCTTTCATAGCATTGATAGAGGGAGTCCTTATCAGCACTAGAAAAGCGCTAATAATGAATCCCTGTATCAACGCTAAAATTTTAGCGCATATACATGGTTTCTTTATCAGTGGTTTTTTCTTAGCGGTGATATAAGGTGGAACTTCCCATGCCCATTTGTTTAGTAGTGTAGGTGCACGAAAACCTGTGTCAGGCTGTAATGTGAATAAATATCATCGATCCTATGTGGGTCAGCATCTATCGAACCTGTTTGGCCAGATCATGTGTGGGTAAGTGCTCATCCATCCATGTTGTCCCATTTCTCCTCTACTAGAGCAGAATACCATCACATTCAGAATCCCTAATTTTGTAGCCTAGTGTCATGAGTTGAGCAAATAGGGTATTGACAGTGTTGATGTGACTAGTCACTAATGATGACTCTTCATTCGAAAAGTGTATAACTTTCTCTTTAAGAAGGTTTTGGTGTGCAGTGACATGGTCTTATAATGTTTCTTAGAACATCATAATTTTCATTCTTTGTCTTTTTCTCTGCAATTCCTGAGAGGACCATGGCCACCCAAGAAAAATGGATGTTGTCAATAACATTCATATCCAGGTTGTCCCATTTCTCCTCTGCTAGACCCGCCGGTATTTTGTGGATCACAAGTAGGAAATTGTTCTTCCATATCATGGCTTTCATCGTCATTTTCCTCAATATAAAATTATTTGTTTTGAATTTCTCAATCTCGAATTTTTCCACCATCGGTGCATGCTATCGGTCTAGAACCTCCTAGGTTTCACAATGGTGTAATTAATCGCAGTTGAAATCATAGAACATAATCAAATTTAGGATAATTATTAATACCTAAAAAACGATCTTCAGCAGACCACCACAATTGAAGTGTGTTTTTATCAAAACGATAAATAGTACTCCGTAGAATTTAGAGAAGTCAAATTTGTACCATAATATTGTACTCCATAACATACTTGATTCTGGTTCGTTACATGTCCCACGATCACTCAAAAAATATGCTCATGAAAAAATAGGAAGTACTTGGTCGAGAAATCCTCTTAGGAATGGGAAATATAACATTGAACACCCTTTTTCCAGGAAACATGGTCCTTCCCATTCAGTGTCTGGGGCTTCCTTCTATATTCATGATACTACAAATGAAAATTACTCAATTAGTAACACAAATCATTTCATTTAGTCTAAAAAAGAAAAGAGGGAGGGGGACACATGATAAAATATTTCAAAGAAAATAAATTTACATCTAAATTCCTAGAAATCATGTAATGATAAATCTTGGTCTTATCCTCCAAGTGGGCCTTGAATTTTGACTGCCTCTAGAGGGCAGTACCAGCTATTATCCAAAGTCTGATAGAGGATGAAGCTTCTTTGATTGTAACCACCACATGTGGATTTTCACAACTTTGGATTCATTCTTATGGGTGAGTAATGATCCATGGATAGAGTACACCGTATCCTCCCCTTCACAGTGAGGTATAGCTTACATGGTGGGGTAGGATGACGTATGAATAATCCTCCTTCTAGGTTGCTACTTGTGAAACCTATTCTTCTCTGTCCATTGGTTCCTCAGGGTATTCTTTATCTAAATAATATTCAATAGGAAAGATAGAGTGTAATTATATTTGATTAATATTAAAACATGAAGTATCAAGATAAAAATCATCCCCATGAATGTATGAAGCTTTTATCATGGGTTTCTTTAGGGAAATCTACTAGCATATCTTCATGAACATACTTCAACAAATATCAACATGTCCAGGGAGCTTCATATGTTCCTCAACATGTGCACATCCATGTTCTTCTTCGTCCTCCATGTCATAGCTGAGACTGCCAAATTATGTATAATCAAAACCACAATGAGTGATTTAGAATTCAGATTCAATAAAATTAGAAGGGATAGAGTCAATGAATTGTTCAACTCCCTAATATGGTACAACTTAAATCTCTGCCTCAATGGTAACTGCCTTTTGGAGTAGACTCTCCGATGATGGAGGCAGGTAGTCGGGCTCCTCCTTGTTGACTTCAAATTCCACCACTTGGGTGGTTTCATCCTTTAGTGGTGATAAATCTTCTTCTTTTTATTGTATGGGGATGTTAGTTAGTTCCTATCATTTAATCAAGAATTCATCCAAACTTTTTTGATCTCCCACTTGTAGATCAAATGGTAGGTCTTCCTCCCTTAACTCCTCAGGTTCTTCAATTTAAAATATAAGTGGTGCAATTTCTTCCACCACTTTCTCAGGTTCTTCCTTCAGCATAGGGTTGGGTTACTCCATTAATGCACGAACATAATCAAAAGTTCTATTACCCTTTCTGGTTAACTGTTCAATGGTTTCTCTACGTTCATGCACCTATGCTCTTCTAAAATATTCATCTTCTTGTTGTTGTTGTTACTCTACCTATGAGTAATTTTTCCATGCATAATATTCTGAATTTTAATACATCATGGAAGACTTTTTTTTAGTTTATTTAAATGAAATGAAATCTAACTAATATGTGAAAATAGAAAATATAAATAAACAAATGATTGTCTCCTTGGCACCAACGTTGGTTTTGAAGCATGCATGTCGCGGGGCATATACAAAATTAATTAAATTTTTCCAAGTGCAACATAGTGGCTGACCCGGGTAATCTATCTTGAAGAACGTTCTCAATGTAGTACACTTAATTTATATAATTCAGCTATTCTATCTATTTTTTTGGTTTTTTTATTAAATGAAAGTGATGGAAATATTTTTGGGTTTTTTATTATTTGAAATAATGACATGTAAATAAATAATTCTAAATTTAAACTAAGATTCAAGTCTAAACAGAATGTATTAAAAAGAATGAACTTGGATTTGGGGGTTGGTTAAATCTTTATTCATTATGATCCTATAAATTTTTTATTTTAGTTTGATAATCCAAACAAAAAATATCAAGTTTGAACTATTATTATTTAATTATAAATTGTGAAATATCATTTAATGTTTGATCACTCTCAATTCCACCTCCTCCTTTAATCCAAGTTGGTGATACACCTTTGTCAAGAATGTTTCATTTTCTAGGACCCAGTTCTATCGAAGCCGTTTCATGCATTGATTAGCTCAAATACAACATGTGAAGAACTAACCAATGGAGAGATGAAAAAATGATTAAATAAATGAATATGGATATGTTGAGTTGCATTTCATTGGAGGCAGTCACAATAATAGAGAAATCCGCTTTACCTGTCTCGTGCATGCTACTCAAATCTATTTACAAACTTAAAATTAAACATTAAAGAAAATTAATGATCACCTTCACCTCCCCCCGGGCCAAGTCTCGGGGTCAGCCTCTCATTTATGAGAGTAATATATTACTCAGTGGAGTTGGAGGAAGGGAAAAGAGAGAGAGGGAATGAAATGAAGAAAAGTGGATGGAGAAACACAAAGGCAAGGATTAATAAAACTAAAATTTGAATTAAAATTGAAAAATAATAGAAAATTAAAATTAAAATAAAATATAAATAATAAATTTGGGTGGAAATAGGAGAATAAGTGGCCCGTGAACCAGTGGGATCCCTCCTTAGCCATGGTTGTCGAGTTGATGATTTGGGAAGAAGGCGAGTGCCTCCTTTTATAGGCAGGATTCATTCCTCTAAATGTTTTCACATTGGTGGCCTATTAAATGTTCGATTAATGTGTGGAAACCTTAATAAAAGATATTCTATAATGTGGTTTCCATTCAACCTCCAAATTTCAGCTCATTTTTCCACAAGGTTTTATGAGTTATGGAATTTTCATTGAATAATACCTTTTATGGCCAAAATTTCCAGGAAGATATCTTCAAATTTATAACGATCAATGGAAACCTTAATGACTTAAAAATCCCCCCAAATTTGTTTTAAAGTCATTAATATTTGTCCTAGTGCTATCCTAGGTAGAATCACTTAAATATGAGATGAGGAGACTGATGTTTTCATTCGTTATAGTTGTGGGGTCCATTCTATTTTCCAAGAAAAATTTCCAAATTCAATGAATTTTTGGGACTAATTTATCTTTTAATCAACTCTATTTATATAATATAATGTTGAATGTAAGAAATTCATGGTCTTAAGAAAAATAATCATGAATTTAGGTATTATATTTTTTAAAAAATGACAAAAATACCTTTGTAGTAATAATTTGTCAAAAATCCAAAATTATGCAATTTTCTCAATTTTGCTCATAATCATTCTAAAATTAAAATTGCCATTTATTTTAATAAAACATTGAAATACATGGGTTTAATCATTGAAAAAAATTAAAAAATATTCATTATTTGATTAAAAATATGCACATAAATTTGCACTCTCAAATACCCCCACACTTAAACCATGTTTGTCCTTAAGCATAAAATCTCAACATAGAAATCAGAGGACACAAAAGTTACAAATATTCAAATTCAAATTAAATTAAATCAATAAATTTTTAATGTGAACAAAAACATTCAAAAATTTGAAAAAATATCAATTTAATTTCCCATTTTTCAATGAAACAAACAATTCACATATTTTACTTTTACCATTTGAAAATTGATGGAACTTATCCTTTCATTCATTCAAGATCCTTGATTCATTATTATTGAACATGCCAAGTCATGATTTACCTCACTTTTTATTATTTTCTCTCATTACTCAATATAAAATTCAAGTAGAGTTATGATCATATCACAAGAACATGCTTCGTATCCCTAGGCTTGTAAATAAACTACGTTCTCCACTTTGTAAAGAAAAAATGCACATAAAATCACAAAGACTGGAAATTAAGGTTCTATTGACTCTAAGATTTACGGTTGGTAGGATTTGATGATTTAAAAATTAAGGCTCAAGGAGGAGGCTAATATATTAATAACTATTCATGATATCAAAATTAAAAATATAATTAAACTATCCCCTTCATATTAGCAACACCCACTTCCCAAAACTCAACGAAAAAGTTATGATCAATTATGCATAATGAATGATTTGTGAAACCTTTTGATTTTTTTTATTTTTATACTTTATTTTATTTTTTGGTTTTTAATGACTATATCAGACCTCAAATCATTCACCTAACCATATACGCTCATAAGATAATTGGTCTAGAAAAAGGTGATTTTGGGTTTTCCCAAATCATAACCATTTTTTTCTCTTTTTGTTAGATCTATTTGTAATTTGTTTATTTTTTTAATTCAAGAGGCGAAAAATAGAGTATAATGAGTGATTCCACAACATTTTACAATTACCACAATAAAACCCCTACACTTCTTCCTTACAATGTATATGATCTCGTACACCATGATTCTCTTTTCCCAAACACTTCAATTTTAAAATATCATGAAAATACTCAGAGGAGGGTAAGAATGGATAAAAACTGCTTGAAACTTGACTCATTCCTATAAAGATAATTCATGGTCTCTATGTGCTAAAAAGAGGATTGATGTAAATGTAGTATTTTAAGGAAAATTAGATTTTTAATGGATGCCTCAATCATTTTAAATTTGTTTTTACACAGTCATCGATTTGACATGTTTCAATACAAGTTATGGTTGGTTACATGACCCAAGATTACTTAGGATATATGCTCAAGAATAAATAATCAGTACTTGGTCTATAAATATTCTCGAGAATGGGAAATATAAAATTAGATAATCACTCATGGAATGACTAATAAATCAATTCATATGAACTTCCTAAATTCAAAGCATGAAGGATGGTAGGGAATTTTCATTTAAATGAATCAATTAATTCTTTCAAATCATGATTCATTACTTCAATATCCATGTTTCATTTTAAAAATTCAATTATTAATTTCAATAATTTAATCATATCAACATTGTAATATAAAGCATGGCATCATAAGATTCCTATGAAACTCATGTCTCCTAGATAAGTCGAGTAAAACATGAATTCAAGTTTGGGAATGCAATTTTATCATTAAAGCTCAAAACATGTTGTGTAAAAAAATGTGGTGAGTTTAAAAGATAAAACACCAAAATTGAACACCATTTTCCTATGAAATTTGGTCCTTCTCGTTCACTGTCTGGGGCTTCCTTCTAGTGTTATGATCCTATAAAAGAAAATTACTCAATTATTCATAATGATCATTTCATTAATGCTAAAAATGAAAAGATGGAGGGGGACTCATGGTAAATCATTTCAAAGAAAATAAATTGACATTTGAATTCCTAGAAAGAAAGTAAAGATAAATCATTGTATTATCCCTTATGTCGGCCCTGAATTTTGACTACCTCTAGAGGGAAATACCGGCTGTTATCCCAAGTCTGATGGAGGATGAAGTTTCTTTGATTTAAACCACTACATGTGGCTTTTCCCAGCTTGTACTTCATCCTTCTGGGTTAGTAATGATGCAGGTATAGAGTACACCATATCCCCACCCCCTTAACAATGAGGTATATCTTGCATGGTGGGGGTAGGATGAAGTATAAATCATCCCCCTTCTTGGTTTCTACTTGTGAAACCTCTTATTCTCTATCCATTAGTTCCTCGAGGCATGCTTCATAAAAAGAATAGTCAATGGGAAAGTCAAAGAGTAATTCTATTTGAATAATATTAAAACATTATGTATAAAGTTCAAATTCTTCCCCATCAAAGTAAGAAGATGTAATCATGGTTTCCTTACGAAAATCCACTAGTATCTCTTCATGAACATCATTCAATAAATATGCAACATATCTAGGGAGGTCCATATGTTCCCCATCATCTGCACATCTAGGTTCTTTTTCATCCTCCAAGGAGTAGTTGGGATTTTCGGATTCTGTATAAAAAAAACCCACAAGGAGTGATGTAGAATTTAGATTCAATAAAATTAGAAGGGATTAAGTCAATGAATGGTTTAACTCCCTGATTTGGTTCATCTTCAATCTCTGCCTCAGTTGTATGTGCCTCTTGGTGTAGACTCTATGAGGATGGATTCATGTAGTCAGGGATCCACCATATTGACTTCAAATTCCACCACATGGATGGTTTCTTCATTTAGTGGTGTTGAATATTATAATTTGTATTGTATGGGGAGGTCAGGTAGTTCCTCACATTTAATCAATAATTAATCAAAATTTTTTTGATCTCCCACTTGTAGGCCAGTAGGTACATCTTCCTCCCATTCCTCCTTAGGTTCTTCAATTTCAAATATAATTGGTGAAATTTCATACACCACATTCTCAGGTTTTTTCTCCAGCTTAGGGTTGGGTTGTTCCATTAATGCATGAACATAATAAAAATCGCTATCGGCATTTCTGGTTAGTAGTTCAATGCTTTTTCTAAGTTCATGCACCTGAGCTCTTTTGGAATATTCTTCTTCTTCATGTTGTTGTTGCTGCAACTGTGAGTAATTTTTCCATGCATAATATTCTGATTTTGAATACATCATGGAAGTAATTTTTTGTATTTTAAATGAAATGTAATCTAAATAAGATGTGAAAATAGAAAAATAAAATGAAGTAATGATTGGCTCCATGAAAACAGCTTTAGTCTTCACGCATGCCTGTCATGGGTTGTGGAAAAAAATTATTATATTTTTCCTAGTGCAGTACAATGGCAGACCATGGTCATCCTTCTTGAGGATCCTTCTCATTGTAGTTCAATTTTATTATCTAATTCACCTATTATATCTCTTTTTGTGGTTTTTTTTATTAAATGATAATGATTAAAATATTTTTGGTTATTTTATTATTAAAAATAATGACATGTGATGAAAGAATTCTTAATTTATAATAAGATGCAAGTCTAGATAGAATGAATCACTACTAGAATTTTACACTTTACCAATAGTTGTAAACTGTTATTAAAGGCATGGAAACCATTGGAATATTGTATATCATCAGTTCCCTCAACCGTGGCCAAGTAAGGTGTGACAATAAGACTATACCAACAGTTTTGTGAAAACCATTAGTATAGGTGTCAAAATAGAAGGTATACCAACGGTTTGCTAAAAATTGTTGGTATACATGTGATAAAGTATAACATATACCAATGTTTTGTAAACAATTGGTTTATGTGTGTAACACTTATACCAATGGTTAGAAACCGTTGGTATAGAGGGGATATCAATATCCATAAGGCTATACCAACAGTTTTGTTATAACAGCTGGTATAAATCTATACCAAGGGTTATAACAAATCGTTGGTATAGTTATATTATAGTATCTATACCAACGATTTTCAAACAATTGGTATACAATTGCTCAGCCCCACTGCAGCTGGACCCTCCCACCTCTCCAGACCGACAACAACACATCAACCCCTCTCCAAACCTGCAACAACACCAATAAAAAAATACCTATCCAATGTATTCAAAATTTAGAATTCATTCCAGAATTTATAAATTTAAAAATTTAGAAATTCAAATGCAATAACACCCATAAGAGAAAAAGCCTACATGTTATAAGAAATGCAATAACACCCATAAGAGTATTCGAAATTTAGAATTCATTCCTCACCCAAACCACAACACTAACACACATAAGAGTATTCAAAATCTATAATGAATTCATCATTCAAACCAAAACACCAATAAAAACAAGAGAAAAAACCTACATGTTATAGGAAGAGCATGGGATGTTTAGTCAGGGTATTGGGTTGAGTTTCTTAAAACCAACAGAAAAACTTGGGTAGAGTGGCAAGGATTATGACACCCATAAGATAGAAAATGGTAGTGGTCATGTGCTTAGACCTAGGATGAGTTATAGGAAGCACATGATATGTTTATAATCCTATAATGATTATATATCCATGTAATAATGGTTCCTGATGTGTTAGTGGGAAACATTGGCCAATATCGACACATGAGATGGGTTACTGGAATAGCCTACATGTTTTTCATACACTTTTCAATTTGAATAAGGGGGTATGTGGATAATTGTAATTTCTTCTCCTGGGTGTGATGTGAGATGATTCTCCATCTTGGGTAGTGGGTATGCATATTCAATTAAGTCATTGGTATTGGGTTCCCAATGGGACTTTGTTTTGGTCCTGGAACCCACTGTTTGAGGATGGGATTGAGGTGATCCATGGGGTTATGGTGTCACCATAGGTATTCCTCGCCATTTGGGTATTTTTATGAGACATTGAAACTTATTTTTCAAGATTCTATGTGTAGCCTTATTGACCAATTTTTTATATTATATGCTTGAGTGTTCATAGGTTTCATATGAAATCACTATATGATAATTATTTCTTGTGTGAAATTTTATAGAATGAACGACCCGTTATTGAGAATTAGAACATGAGTGTTGGTACATGTTCATGATGGGATGTCGAGACTCATTCCTAATATAATTATTGTTTTTCTATATATACGATGACAAATTGTGTTTCAATCTATTCCTTGTGAATATTTTCTTCTAATAACTTATGACCAATAGACCATATTTTAATTTTTGTCTCTTACTTTCAAGAATATATGTGTAGCCTTGTGAAGATTTTTCGTATGTGAGTTGATGTTTTCAGTTAAAATGTTGTCCATTTCAAACAAAAGTGACACACTTTGACTGATACAAGTCACATCGTGCCTATAATTGAGGTGGGGTTGACTTGTACCCATCACAAATGATCCATGGATCATTGGGTGGGGGGCTGTTCGAGGGGGGGGGGGCTGTCTTGGGTGGGGGGCTCTACGAGGGGTGCAGGGGGCTATCCGAGGGTGAAGGGGGCTGTCCGGGGGGTGGGGGGGATGTCCGAAGTTCATTTTCGGACACCGTGGTCACACAACACCTAAGATTGACATGTAGTCTAGCTGACCATTTCATAATTAACCCACTCTTTGTTGTCGTCCAATTTCATGGTATTCTGAGCTCGTTCGGCCAGTTTCGACCACCCCACACATGTTTTTCAAGCCCGCCAAACACCTAAAAACACATATTCTTCTGTGTCGCGCAAAATGCATGTCCAAATGATGTGTTGTCTTTTCGTATAGCTCATGAGTAATAATTAGGGTGTTTTGTTGTGATTTCAAGTCATTCTGATGTCGTTCGGTATGTATTTGACTGTAAAACACATGTTTTGGCCATTTACGACATGCAGAATGCATTTTCAGCCACCGTGGACACACCACACCTTCGATTGACATGCTTTCTAGCTGACCATTTCACAAATCACCCACCATATTTTTCGTTCGATTTCATGGCATTACGAGGTCATTCAACCGATTTTGACTACCCCAGACATGTTTTTCAAGAGCGCCAAACAACTAAAAAACACATATTCAGCCGTGCCATGCAAACTGTACATCTGAATGACATGTCGTCTCCTAATACACCTCACGAATAATAATTAGGGTGTTTTTGTGTGATTTCAAGTCATTCTGATGTCATTCAGTATGCATTTGACCGTAAGACACATGTTTTGGCCATATACGACATGTGGAGTATTTTTTCGGCCACCGCGGTCACACGACACCTTTGATTGATGTGAAGTCTAACCGACCATTTAAAAATTCACAAATCCTATGTTGTCGTCGGATTTCTGGCATTCTGAGGTCATTCGTCTGGTTTTGACCGCCTACGCACGCTTTTCAAGCTCGCCAACACCTAAAAACACATATTCTGTCGTGTCGTACAGACCGTGTGTTCGAATGACATGTCATCTTTTTGTGTACCTCAAAAATAATAATTAGGGTGTTTTTGTGTTATTAGAAGTCATTGCGATATTGTTTGGTATGTATTTGACTGTAAAACACATGTTTTGGTCATTTACGACACACAAAGTGAATTTTCATCCCCCGCGATCACACGACACCTCCGAGTGACATTCTATCTGCCAGCCAATTCAAAATTCACCCACCCTTTGTTGTCGTCTGATTTCGTGGAATTCTGAAGTCGTTCGGTCAGTTTTGACCACCCCAAACACGTTTTTCAAGTGCGCCAAACACCTATAAAACACATATTCAGTTGTGTTGTGAAAAACGCGCATCGGAATGTTGTTCCTTCGTTCATACACATAAAAATAATAATTAGTTTTTTTTCGTGTGATTTCAAGTCATTTAAATGTCGTTCGGCATGCATTTGACCATTAAATGCATGTTTTGTCCATTTACGACACGTAGAGTGCGTTTTCGGCCACTGCAGTCACACGACACCTCCGATTGACGTGCCCTTTGGCCGAAAATTTCAAAATTCACCCACCCTTTTTTCTCATCTGATTTCATGACATTCTGAGGTCATTCGGCCGGTTTTGACCACCGCACACACCGTTTTCAAGCACGTTAAACACCTAAAAATCACATATTTAGTTGTTCTACGCAAACCATACGTCTGAATGAAGTTCTGTCTCCTCATAAACCTCAAGAATATTAATTAGGGTGTTTTTATATGATTTCAAGTCATTATGATATCATTCGGCATGCATTTGGTAGTTAAACACATGTTTTGGCCATTTATGATACACAAAGTGCATTTTTGGCTAGCGCGGTCACACAACACCTATTATTAATGTGTCGTTTGGCCGACCATTTCAAAATTTACCCACGCTTTTTTGTTGTCTGATTTCATGACATTTTGAGGTTGTTCCGCCAATTTTGACCATCCCACGCATGCTTTTCAATCGCGCCAAACACCAAAAAAACAAATATTCAGTCGTGTTGCGCAAACAACGTGTCCAAATGATGTGTCATCTCTTCGTACACCTCAAAAATAATAATTAGGGTGTTTTCGTGTTATTTGAAGTCATTACGATGTCATTCAGAATTCATTTTTCCATTAAACATATGTTTTGGCCATTTACGACATGCAAAGTTCATTTTCGGACAGCACAGTCACACGACACCTCCGATTAATGTGTTTTCTGGCCAATCATTTCACAATTCACCCACCCTTTGTTGTCGTCTGATTTCATGGCATTCCGGGGTCGTTCGGCCAGTTTTGACCACCCAATGCACTCTTTTCATGCACGCCAAATTCTTAAAAAACACATACTCAGCCGTGTCGCACAAATCGCGTGTACGAATGACATTTCGTCTTCTCATACACCTCACGAATAATAGTTAGGATGTTTTCATGTTATTTCAAGTCATTTTGATGTCGTTCGACATGCATTTGATCGTTAAACACATGTTTTGGCCATTTACGACATGGGGAGTGTGTTTTCGGCCACCACAGTGACAAAACACATCCGATTTATGTGCCTTCTAGTTGACCATTTCACAATTCACCCACCCTTTGTTGTCGTCTAATTTCATGGCATTCTGAAGTCATTCGACTAGTTTTGACCACCCCACACATGCTTTTAATGTGCACCAAACACCTAAAAGCACATATTAAGTCGTGCTGTGCAAACCGCATGTCCGAATGGCGTGTCATCTCCTCAAACAACTCGTGAATAATAATTGGGGTGTTTTTGTGTGATTTCAAGTCATTCTGATGTCGTTAGGCATGCATTTGACCGTTAAACGCATGTTTTGGCCATTTACGACACGCAGAGTGCATTTTGCAGCCAGCCCGGTTACATGAAACCTCTTATTGACGTTCCGTCTTTTTGACCATTTCACAATTCACCCACCCTTTTTTCGTCTGGTTTCATGGAATTTTTAGGACATTCGGCCGGTTTTGACCAACCCAAGCACGCTTTTCATGCACGCCAAACACCTAAAAAACACATATTCAGTTGTTCTGTGCACCCCGAGCATCCGAATGACGTTATGTCTCTTCATACACCTCACGAATAATAATTATGGTGTTTTCGTGTGATTTCAAGACATTACGATGTCTTTCAGCATGCATTTGACCGTTAAACGCCTGCTTTGGCCATTTACGACATGCAGAGTGTGTTTTTGGCCATCGGGGTTACACAAAACATCTGGATGAGGCAGACATGACTTATACCCATAAAAAATGACCAATGTATCATTTTCCTAAAGTATCAACACAATCCGAAATCGTTTGATCAGTTTGCTGTATGTAAGTTGTTGTTTTCACTTAAAATCCGGTCCATTTCAAATAAAAGTGAGACACTTTGAGTGGTACCAGCCACATCGGGAATCAGATTGATGCGGGGTTGACTCCTACATATCAAAAATTTCCCATGGATTGTTGTTCTAAAGTACCAACAGAATCCGAATACGTTTGGTCCATTTTTCACATGTCAGTTTTTGTTTTCACATAAAATGTTGTCCATTTCAAATAAAAGTGAGACACTTTGAGAGGTACCAGCCGCATTGTGCCTCATATTGAGGTGGTATTGATTATTACACATCACATATGACCCATGTATAGTTTTCCTAAAGTATCAACACAATCCAAATATGTTTGGTCAGTTTTCTGTATGTTACCATTTTTTACTTAAAAGGGTGTCCATTTTAAACAAAAGAGAGACACTTTGAGTGATATTATGCACACCATGCCTCTTATTGAGGCGTAGTTTACTCATACATGTCACATATGAATCATTGATCGTTTTTCTAGAGTATCAACGCAATTCGAATGTGTTTGGTCGATTTTATGTATGCCAGTTAGGAAAATCGTGCAACAATAGTGATGATATCTTATACTAAAACTATAGACATTGTGCACAATGTTCATCCCCTGGTGCATGGTTAGGGAAAACCATAAACATTTCTTCTAATATATATCCCTATATGGTTGGTAGATACCTTCTGGGATGGACTTCCATTTTTTACTAACCGTGAGGCATAGTGTTTTTTTACGCAGACCGGGGTTCCGAGCTCCGAACAAGCCCCAGAAGCCCCATAAACCATTATAACATCATTAGGCTTCCATATTTGGTCAAAAAAAAAAAAGAGTTATACTAAATTAAAAAATATCAATACCAGATTGAAAAACCAGTTTAAAAAATAAAGAGTTATATAGAATTCAAAAATGTAATGGATTAATCTGCCCCTGATCACCAACACCATCACCACTATCATCATCATACTCATCCTCACCACCATATTTGTCCTTGTAATCATCCTCATCATTGTCCCCATTATCATCTTCATCCCCATCTTCTCCCATGGCCCCATCCTCTCCCTCATTCTCATCCTCATCCTCTTCCTCGTCTTTTTCAGCATCCTCATCATCACTAGGAATGTCATCATCTCGACCGCCACTAGAACTGCTGCCTGGTACATAGAATAATGCACCCTTCAGCGACATATATGTTGGAAAAGACACGCTGGTCTCTGGTGGAAGTAGTAAAGATAATGATTTTATAAGATTCATAAATTCATTCTCCCTCATTTGAACCAGTTCTTCCAACTCTGTGACCCTTTTATCAGACTGTCTTGCATGCTCCTTGACCTTTTCCAACTTGGTGGTACTAGAATGGATACCTTGAGAGGACCAATACCTTGTTTGGACTATATTATTACTAGGTCGGCAGCGTAATCTACCAGAGTGCTCATCTCCCAAAACCTGATATAAATGATCCTGTGGCCCTAAATTTTCAGGATCCAGGGCATCAAGTTCCTCTAAATCAGCCTGTTAAAAATATTAATAGATTATTAAATTTTAAAATAGATATTAAACTCATAAATAAAGAAATTAAAACTTACAATCTTTTCTTGTGTCGGTTCATTAACCGCAGTTCCATATTTTTTCCTTCTACTTGAGGAAAACAATTTTTCTTGAGGGAGACATCCTTCAATATTCAATTTTTTCTTCAGTAATGACATTGAAACAATATAAAGTGCAAGTATAATCATATATTCAATATTCAATAAATCACATAATTTATGTAGGAAACAATAAATAGGAAAAGTCTTAAAGAAAAATTATAAACAACTATATCGTACCAGCTACCTCTCATGATCTGACGTAGTAGTGCACCCCAATGTGTGGAGGTATTGCTTTGAATCAATGTTTTTTTGGTTTTCTCATAATATTCCTAACTAATTTATAATAATAAATAAGATAATATTAATGATAAAAATAAAAACTGTCATTTAAATACCTCAAATGGGATTAATACCTTAAATTTTGCAGTCACCCATTGGGTAATCATTTGGAAATATTGCTCTATCAGGCAGTCATCCATGATATTTATTGTCTCAAACTCTGTTCCCACTCTATCACACCATCCAACATACTTCTCATGCTTATTACTTCTCCAAATCTCTCCTAGCTCCTTTAAACATGATGGTCATGAACCTTTGCCATCAGGGAAGTTAAACCTTCGTTTGGCAGATGTCTCCAAGAGAAATGGCTGACCGAAATGATGTCGGAGTATTTGGCTAACGTCGCCAAAAACCCCTGACATTCCTGCCCGGATTTATCAATCATTTTTCATTCATCATTGTATTCAAACATCAACTATGTCTGATGGTTCCATACCGCACCCAAGTGAGTACGTCCCCTCCCCTGCATCCCATGCAAGCGAGTATGCCCCCTCCTCCCCCTCGTAACACCTTCCTCAGTACCGAGATCACTAAATGATTGTCTAACTCTAACACAACCCCCCTCCTACCACCAGCCTCTGTAATGGGAGTAATATCAGTCTCCTCATCGGATATCTCTCATCTAGGGGGTTGATCCGAAAAAAAGTTTCACATAAAAGTAAACACATGATATTATAAGTTATTGAAATATATATATTTGAAATAAAATAATCACAACATGGATGAGTGGAGGAACAACCATCTGTGTCATGCGATGATTATTTTCTATCATATTTTTCCAATGCATCTCCTCAATGGGTGTCATTTCCTGCAATGAAAACAAAAAAGGAGGTAATTAGAAAAAAATTACTAATGTGTTACCCAAAAAACATAATACAAAAAATCCATTCCGAAAAAAAACATAAAGAAACAGACGATTTATTGTGGTTTGAAGGTATGTACTAGGATACACACTCTGAATGATGTAGTTGTATTCATTGAATCATGTCCCAATTGATTTTGGAGAGGGGCCTTCAATTGTTATAGGTATGGATTTGATTAGAAACACCTATAAAAAGGATATCTAGGAATTGTGATGTCCAAAACCAGGATGCCACCCATTAGTGACCCAAATGCAGATGGCCACATGGCCTCAAGAACATCTACCAAAATTCCTAATTTTATTGACTAATAGTGAGAGTCTTTGTTGTGTCTAGGGGAGACTATTCCCTTTTTACCTAAGTTTCACAATTTTAATATTATCTGTTAAAAAGTGGAAGAATGATAACAATGGGAAAATATTAGAAATGGATGAAAATAACCAAATCAGTAATACCAACTAATAAGAGAATAATAAACTGAATGATGGTAATGTATGTCATGTATCATGAAGAAAAACATAGTTACAACTATCAGGAAGTAGTACTATACAGGAGCCTCAACAATTCTAAAATCTGACCTAGCTTCTTGAGCTAAAACCCAATCATCTGGTTCATCGGTGTAAAGAGTGTCAGTCATGTCAATAACTCGAAATCCAAAATCATCAATAAAGGTTCATTGCCTCATCATTGAATCAAAACATTGGTAAATAGAAGAGTTTTACCAATGGTTTCGCACAACTGTTGGTACAAGAAGACTTCAAGGCCCCGTTACAGGCATGACAAATAGAGGCACATGCCTCAGGCCCCATTATGTGTTACAGGCATCCCAAATCATTCACTCATGTTCAATAAATCTTTCTTGGCACCTCTATGGTCATAACTTTCATTAGAAAATTATTTTTTCAAGTCAATCGCACCCCATGGGTGGATAAAGTTTAGCCTTCAACACTAATAGGTTTTTCACTGCTTGTCAAAAAGTTTAATTTCATAATGTATAGAAAAAAAACATTTATTTTTAAATTTGAGATTAATAATAATGTATGTCAATGATAACAAGATTACAAAATTGAACATATGACTTATCTATCATTGTTATGGATGTACACACATTCCAACATGGCTAGTGAAAAGCACCCCACCATCATAAAAGTTAGTATTGACCAAGAAAGAGACATAATATACAATGTACAGTGAGAACCATATTTAATTGACCATAATGTTATATTAGTACAATCATCTTAGAAAGCCAATTATCTCTCATGACTAACCATACCACTATAAAAAAACCTAGAGTGTATGAGTTTTCTCTCTGATATTAACAACATCATCACACATTCTTCTTATGATGTGAATAATGTGGAATATGGATGATATTAACACAAAATTCCCAGATATACCAAGCCTTCTATGAATTGAATATTTATGGATGATATTAACACATAATTCATTTTGAATCAAATTTGATTCACCGTCAAAGCCCAACACAAACACCCAAATCAAACAGAAAATAAAATTCATACACACCCAAATCAAAACAGAAAACCAAAACAGTAGATTTAGAATATTAAAATGAAAGTATCACTAACAAATTAGATGTTTAGTACTATGAAAATTTGAAAATGGATAGGAACGAAGAATTTCCGCAGTAGGGTAAATAGAATCCCACTTCTCCACTTCAACCAAATGAAAACATAAAATGAAAATAGTAGATGTAGTATCAATTATATAATACAATTGAAGAACTGATAAATCATAAATATGGAAGGATTTCTGCCATAGGGGAAGGAAAATCCCAATTCTCCCTTCTATTTAGGGCTGTAGTCATGCAGAATGGGGGAGTTCGAGCATTTGTGAATTTGGGGAAAAACATTCCCAACAATTTGTAAAAACCATTGGTAAAGGATGATTTAAAACACTCTATACCAACGGCTTAAGAAAACCATTAGTATAGAGTATAATTTTTAAAATTAATTTGAAAAAGTGTAGGGAAAAGATGATTTAACTATCTTTTACCAATGGTTTCCTTAAACCATTGGTAAAAGTACTCTATAGGTATTTGGAAAACCTCCCTTTCTAGAAGTGAATTAATATGAAATAATTTGGTTTTGGGGGTTGGATAAATGTTCAATAATTATTATCCTTTATATGTTTTATTTCAGTTTGATAATACAAACATTAATTCTAATATTTTTACTATTATTATTTATTTATTAATTTTGGAATATAATTTAATGTTTGATAACTCTCAATTCAACCTCCTCCTTCAATACAATTTGGTGACACACCATTGTATAGAATTTTCAACATCCAAGACCTGATTCAATCGAAGCTGTTTCATCCATTGATAAGATCAACTCCAAAGGGTGACGAAATAAATAATAGAGACATGGAAAAATTATTAAATAAAAGATTAGGGAAAGGTTGAGTTGCATGTCTTCTGAAGCAGTCACAACATTGGAGACATTCACTTTACCCATGCATGCTACTAAAATCTATCTACAATCTTAAAATTAAACATTAAATAAAATTCATGATCACCTTCACCTCCCCCCAGGACAAGTCTTAGGGTCAACCTCTCATTTCCAAGAGTAATATATTACATGGTGGATTTGGTGGAAGAGGAGAGAGAGAGAGGTAAAGAAATGACGAAATGTGGATGGGGAAACACAAAGACATGGATTAATAAAACTAATATTTGAATTACAATTGAATAATAATAAAAAATAAAATAAAATTAAAATTAAAATTAGAAATAAGGGGGGGAAAGACGAGAAGAATTGGCATGTGCCCTGATGGGATCCCTCCTTAGTTGTAGGTGTTGAGCTGATGATTTGGGAAGGAGTCAAGGGCCTCCTTTTATAAGAAGAATTATGTCTTCTGAAATATTGCGTGTTGTTGGTCCATTAAATGGTCCATTCACACGTGGAACACTTCATAAAATTCGTTCCTAAATATTTTTTCCATTCAACCTCCAACATTAATCTCATTTATCCATAGTATTAAGAAGTTATGGAATTTTCATTGAATAATGCTTTTTATGGCATAAGTTTCCAAGAAGATTCCATCAAATGTATGACGACCAATGGAAACCTTAATGACTTAAAAACTCAACCAAATTTGTTTTAGAGTTTCTCTGATGTGTACTAGTGCGATAACTAGTATAATAACTTAAATGGGAGCTGAGGAGACTGATTTGTGCATCTGTTACGGTGGTGGGGGGGGGGGGTGTCCATGCTATCCCCCCTGAACGGTTTCCAACTTCAATGATTTTTTGGACTAATAGATATTCGAATCAACTCTAGGACATGAAGAGAAATTTTAATGAAATAAAATCAGGATTCAAAAAAATCACTAAGGTTGGAATTATATTCTTTACCAAATGAAAAAAATATCCTTGTGGTAAAAATCTTTCAAAAATCCAAAATTATTCACATTTATTAATTTTTCTCATAATAATTCTAAAATTCAATTTACCCATTATTTTAATAAAAAATTTAAATACATGGGTTTTATCATTGAAAAAAAAATTAAAAATCCTCATTATTTGGTAAAAAATATGCACATAAATTTGCTCTTTCAAATACCCCCACACATAAACCATGCTTTTCCCCAAGTATAAAATCTCAAAATTGAAATCAGAGGACACCAACATTACCAATATTTAAATTCCAAGGTAATAAAATCAAAAAAAATCAATGTGAAATCAAGAATTCAAAAATATGCATAAAATCTCAATTTAATTTCCCATTTTTCAAAGAAACAAATAATTCACATTTTTTACATTTACCCTTTGAAAATTGATGGAACTTATCCTTTCATTCATTCAAGATCCTTGATTAATTATTATTAAACATGACAAGTCATTATTTACCTCACTTTTGATTCATTTCTCTCATCACTAATGATACAATTCAAGTTGAGTTATTCTCATATCACGAGAACGTGCTCCTTAGCCATAGTCTTGTAAATGAACTACTTTTTCCACTTTGTAAAGACATGACACACATTAAATCATGATGACTTTCAATTAAAGTTCTATTGACTCTATGGTTTAAGGTTGGCATTATTTGATGATTTAAAAATTAAGGCTCATGCAGGAGGATAATCTCTTAAGTACTATGCATGATTTCAAAAGTAAAAATATAATGAAATTATCCCCTTCAAAGTAGCAACACCTAATTCCCAAAACACAAAGAAAAGGTTATGATCATGTAATCATAATGAATTATTTTTGCACCCTCTTTATTATTATTTTTACTCTTCATTCATTTTTCGAAATTTATGATTATATCAAATCTCACATCCATCATCTAACCATATACGATCATAAGATCATTGGTCTAGAAAATGGTGATTTTTGGTTTTTCCAAATCACAACCCATTATTTCTCATTTTTTGGGTACTTTTTTTGTCATTTTTGTTATCTATTTAATTCAAGAGGGGAAAAATAGAGTATAATGAATGATTCCACAACCTTTTACAATTACCATAATAATATCGCCACACATCTTCCTTATAATATATATTATCCCATCCACCATGATTCCCTTTAACCTCACACTTCAACTTTGAAATATCATCAAAATACTCAAAGGAGGGTAAGAATGGATAAAAATGGCTTGAAACATGACTCATTACTATAAAGGTCATTTATTTTCTCTATGGGATAAAATAAGGATTGATGTAAAGGTGGCCTTTTAAGGAAAATTGGCATTCTAAAAGATGCATCAATCATTTTAAATGAGTTTTTTCATAGTCATAGATTTGATAAGATTCAATTATATTCTTGTCGGTTACATGTCCCAAGACCATCCAAGAAATATGGTCAAGAATAAATAGGAAGTAAATGGCCTATAAATCCTCTTGGGAATGGAAAATATAACATTGGAAAATCACTCATGGCATGACTAATAAATCATTTCACTTGATCTTCAGAAATTCAATGCATAAAGGATGGTAGAGAAATTTCATTTACATCAATCATTTAATACATTCAAATCATGAGTCATTACATCAATATCCACGCTTCATTTTAAAAATTCAATTATTCATTTAAATCATTTAATTATATCAACATTCAAATCTAAAACATGGACTCACAAGATTCCTCATAAACTCATGTCTCTTTGATAAGTCGAGTAAAACATAAATTCGAGTGTAGGCATGAAATTTTATCTTTAAAGATAAAAACATGTTGTGGAAAAAAATATGGATAGTTTAATAGATAAAACAATAAAATTGAACACCCTTTTTTAATGAAACATGGCCCTTCCCCTTTACTATTTTGGGCTTCCTTCTACCGTCATGATCCTACAAAATAAAATTACTCAATTAATCACAATGATCATTTCATTTAATCTCAAAATAAAAGAGGGAGGGGACCACATGCTAAATTATTTCAATAAAAATAAATTGAAATATAAATTCCTAGAAATAAATTAATGATAAATCTTGGTATTATCACCCATTTGGGCTTTGAATTTTGACTACCTCTAGAGGGTAGAACCTATTGTTATCCAAATTCTGATGGAGGATAATGATTCTTTGATTTGAACGACCACATGTGGATTTTCCAGCCTTTTTCGTCATCCTTATGGGAAATAGTGAATTATATCCTCCATTTACAATGAGTTATAACTTGCATGGTAGGGGTAGGATGAATTATGAATCATCCTGCTTCATTGCTAATACTTTTTCAACCTCTTCTTCTCTGTCCATTAGTTACATGAGGTATTCTTCATCAAAATAATAGTCAATGGGAATGTCAGAGTGTAATTCAATTTGAATAATTTTAAAACATGAAGTATCAAGATAAAATTCTTCACCATAAAAGCATCTTTTGTCATGGTTTACATAGGGAAACACACTAGCATCACTTCATGGACTTCCTTCAATAAATATTCAATGTGTCTAGAGATCTCCATATGCTCCTCAGCATGTGCACATCGAGGTTCTTCTTCATCCTTCATGGTAGAGTAGAGGTTGTCTAATTCTGTATAATCAAAACCACATGGAGTGCTGTAGAATTCATATTCTATAAAATTAGAAGGGATATAGTCAATTAATGGTTCAACTCCCCGAGTCGGTTCAACTTAAATCTCTGCCTTATTGGTAAGTGCCTCTTGGAGTATACTCTCTGATAGAAAAGGTAGGTAGTTAGGCTCCTCCATCTTGACGTCAAATTCCACAACATGGGTGGTTTCTTCCTTTAGTGGTGCTGAATCTTATTATTTGTATTTTATGGGGAATTTAGGTAGTTCCTCATATTTAATCAAGAATTCATCCAAAATATTTTGATCTCCCACTTGTAGCTCAGCATATACGTCTTCCTCACTTTCTTTCTAAGGTTATCCAATTTAAAATATAAGTGGTGAAATTTATTCCACCACTTTCTCATGTTCTTCATCTGGATTATGGTTGTGTTTCTCTATTAATACATGAACATAATCAAAAGATCTATTATCCTTTCTGGTTAGTTGTTCAATGCTTTCTCTAAGTTCATGCATCTGATCTCTTCTAAAATATTCATCTTCTTCTTGTTTTTGTTGCTGCACCTGTGAGTAATTTTTCCATGCATAATATTCTGAATTTGAATACATCATGGAAGTCTTTTTTTTAGTTTTTTAAATTAAATGACATATAACAGATATATGAAAATAGAAAAGTTAAATGAACTAATTATTGGATCCCCGGAAACAGCGTCGGTTTTGACGCATGACTGTTGTGGGGTGTGGACAAAACTAATTATATTTTTCCTAGTACAGAACAGTGTCTAACCAGGGTCATCTCTATTGAAGATCCTTCTCAATGTAGTACACTTAATTTATTTAATTCACCTATTCTATCAATTTTTTTTTGTTTATTTTATTAGACGAAAGTGATTAAAATATTTTTGGGTTTTTTATTATTTAAAATAATGACATGTGAATCAAGATTTATAAGGTTATACTAAGATTCAAGTATAAATAGAATTAATTAATAAGAAAGAACTTGGTTTTGGGGGTTGGTTCAATATTCAATCATTATTCTCCATTATATTTTTTATTTAAGTTTGATAATCCAAACACGAAATCTAAAGTTTGAACTACTATTTGGTATTTATATATTGTGGAATATCATTGAGTGTTTGATCACTCTCAATTCCACCTCCTCCTTTAATCCAAGTTGGTGAAACACCTTTGTCTTGAATGTGTCATCTTCCAGGACCCGATTCCATTGAATCTGTTTCATCCATTTATTATCTCAACTAGAATGTTTGAATAACTAACCAATTGAGAGTGGGAAAATTATTAAATTAAATAATATGGATAGGTTGAGTTGCATGTTATCAGTGGTAGTCACAACATCAGGGACAATCGACTTACCCGTGCATGCTACTCAAATATATCTACAAACATAAAATTAAACATTAAATAATATTCATGATCACCTTAACCACCCCTTTGGACATGTTAGGGGATTATCCTCTCATTTCCAATAGTAATAGATTACTTGGTGGAGTGGGTGGAAGTGAAGTGTGAGATAGGGAAATAAATGAAAAAAAGTGGATGGAGAAACACAAAGGCATGGATTGATAAAAATAAAATTTGAATTACAATTGAAAAATAATACCAATCTAAAAATAAAATAAAATAAAATTATGAAATGGGGTGGGAACAATGGTGTAGAATCGTTCCATGCCCCATTGGAACCCTCCTTTGTTGTTGGTGTCGAGCTGATGATTTGGGAAGGAGGCGAGAGCCTCCTTTTATGGGCAGAATTCTATCCCCAAAATGATTGTTCATTGTGGGCACAATAAATGGTTGATTAACACATGCAATCCTTTAAAAAATATGTTCCTAAATGTATTTTATGTTCAAATTCCACATTTCATCTCATTTAGACATCATATTAAAAAGGTATGGAATATTCATTGAATAATACTTTTTAGGACTGAAATTTTCAGGAAGCTTCCTTCAAATGTATAACTATCAATGAAAACCTTAATGACTTAAAAACTCCCCCCAAATTGTTTTATAGTCCTTCCTATGTATCCTAGTGATATCCCAAGTAGAATAACCTAAATTAGTGGCGAGTAGACCAATTTGTGCATCTATTACGGTGGTGCGGTCCACACTGTCCGCGCGGAAATGTTTCCAAATTCAATGCATTTTTTGGACTAGAATATCTTCGAATCAGCTCTAGGTCATAATGATAAAGTTGAATATAATAAAATAATTATTATAACATAAAATTAATCAGTAATTTTTTACTTATATGTTTTAATAAATGACAAAAATACCTTTTTGGTAAAAATCTGTCAAAAATCCAAAATTATGCACTTTTCTCAATTTTTCTAATTATCACTCTAAAATTAAAATTAACAATTATTTTAATAAAACATTGAAATAAATGGGTTTTATAATTAAATAAATAAAAAAATACTCATTATTTGATAAAAAATATTCCCATAATGTTTTTTTCTCACAGATGTCATGCCTCCGTGTATTGTGTTATCATAATATGTCATGCCTAAATTGATTAAATGCTTAAATGGAACTTGTTAAACAAGTGGGTATACTTGTTAGTTGTTTTCAGATTGCTTAAATTGTTTTTTTGGTAATTATGATTAATGGGTGGGTATATCAATGTGGTGTGTTAAATTGAAATTGGTGATAAGTGGGTGGGTATAACCATGTGACATGATTAAATGGAAGTGGAGTACATGAGTGGATATACTCATGATATGTAATGGTTTAAATGAGTAGGTATACTCGTTGAATGGTTTTGAATGTAATTTTTTAAATGAGTGGGTAGAATCATATGGTTAAAACTTGATAAATGTATGGAATGGTTGATGATTTACATAGATTTCAAGGATGGGTCTCCATGGATTCGAAACGTAGTAGTGGACACCTTGGTTGAGTATTAACATTGGGTCTTAATTCTGTGGGATGTCTCGGGCTTTGATTTACATTAGATCCGGCTTGATTGGAATCACATAGGACATGCAGGTACACATGCTTCAAGGACTCCAACCAATGCCTATACTGAGTTTCTATCAAGATGATAATAGGACTGGATGATTATGGCTTGGTCTTCAATACATTGGATTCAGCCCTTCATGGTCTACACTTCATTATATTGCACGATCATGGGATATAGGAATGTGGTTGTATGAGAAGGTGGTGGATTTTAGATATGTTTTTCATTATAGAGTAAGGTTGTGTGGATAGGATATGGATTGTTTTACGAAAAGGCTGTTTTATTTGTTTATATTGCATGTAGGTTCCTTGTTAGGAGTTGCCACTTATTTCATGGTGCCACAAGAGGCCGTTCGGTATAACTTGTTTGCATTGGTTATATGCCTAGGGCTTTCACACTTACATTACTGCTTACTTGTAATTGTTTATCATATTTCATAGTGCAGCTTATAATTGTATAGATATTTGGGTGGAAACCTAATGGGATGTTTATCTCACACCTTGTTTGGGCCTCCTTGGGGACCCAAACAAATTATATGGTTTCAGGTGATAGGTGGGGAAACCTCCCTAACACTAGTTGTTGATCATTTCTTTAGAGCATGGGAGCATGAGACCTAGCTGAGGCTTGCGATGCTACTGTGGATCTTTTTAACCTTTTTGGATTTTTGATAATTGTATTGTACTTTATTTCCATGAATATTTTTTCATTGTTTTCGAGATACATGGATCATCTGCATCTTGGTATATGTGACACTTATGTATTGTTATATATTCCTGTCTTGCTTATCTATTTTACCTATTTTCCGCTTATTTTATTTACTTCTGCTATTGAATTTGATCGACATCCAATATGATATACTCTGGTAATGAGAGAATAGTCTCCCCAATAACTCAACTAGGCCCTCACCACTAGTCGGAATCATCTGGCATTTGAGGGGTGTGCTTGAGGCCATGTAGCCAACCGGGCTTGGTGCACTATTTAGTTGCATCCGAGTTCAAAACGTTTCAAATTGGTGTCAGAGAAAAATTATTTTCTAGTTTGATTTACTGTTTTGAGACAATATACATGGATATTAAGGAAAATGATATTTATAAATGAGCTATTCTCGAGTGTAGTTATCCTGTGTATAAGAAAAATCCAAATTACCATAATGAAATTGCTATTTTTTGGTTCTGACTATTAAAGTTGATTTGATTTCAGCATTAGGCGACACACATGATTTATTCTGATACCATTGATGGAATTATGGGTACTATTTTTTTTTGCAACCCGATGAGATGAGGGTATTCCATCTCATGCATCATATAGTCACTTGTTAAAAATAAAATATCATGCATTATATCATGAAATTTAAGATGAATTATTTGACTCATGCTATTGTGATAAGTGCTCTAATAGATGTTCCTGATTTTGTGATAGACTTTGTGCAGAGGATAGAGAAGTGACATCATCATTCAATTCATATGGTGTAGGGCCCTTATGAAATAGAAAATGAAGTACTTTTTTAAATAAAAATTTTAAAGTGAATTAGATGTATATGGATTATATGGGCATCAAATTCTGGGTCATGAGGTGTTATGGGTCCTCAAGGATCAGAACATGGTAGACCATTGGTTAAACCATGTCATATAATGACTGTTAAATGAAAATAAATGGAAAATAGAGACATGACCTACACCCGAATTTTAAGTGGGTGAGAGGTACTGTTTCTAGTTGTGTTGTGGTTTTTCTTTATACAGTTATAGATTTAGGGTTAGGTTGTGTGTTATGACCTGTTTTTAAGAGGGTTTTGACGAGTCCTATGCTTTTGATATGCGACTTTGATATCATTCCTTTCTGAGGTGAGTGTTTGGCATTGTAGAGGCATGTCACTATGAAGACCTCTAATGGTATGCCAAAAGGGTGGTAATGACCATGCTTCGAAGGTAGTGGGCCATGAGATACTAGTGGATCCTCTTTTAGTGCTTTTTGTTGTAAAATAGACTATTTCAGACATAGGTGCTGGGGCATAGTTCCACGAGGGGTTATTTTCCTATATGCAGACTTTTCAAGGAGCACTGTAGCCTACCATGACTATGGATGAGATGACATGGGTGTTCTAACAGCAACATCCTTTCACGTTTTTGGGGGATGACGGTCTACAAGCTTCTTATTTGTGGCTTGTGACCACACTATCTATCTTCGATCATCTGAAGACACCTCTTGAGTTGAGGGTCAAGATCACCCCTTATATGATAAATGGAGTAGTAAAGTACTGGTGGGATGTTTTGAACCAGGATGAAAGGCTACGAGATATGGGTTGGACTAATTTCCAAACATACTTCCTTGACTAATTTTACCCCAAGACACTATGGGAAGAGTGATCTAGTGAGTTCATCTGTCTAGAGTAGGGCACCATGACGTTTATAGAGTACTCAACATACTTTACTGAGTTGCATAGTTTTTCACTGATTTACCTTACTGATGAGCTGACGAGATCAAGATGCTTTGAGGATGGCCTCTGACATACTATCAAATCCTAGGTCAACGAGTTCAGGTTGACATCTATCACTGAGATTGTGAATCAGGAACTGATTATAGAGTTGAACCTGAGGGAATTTGAGGATATAGATCATGGAAATGTTTCTTCCCAACCCAGTGGTTCTACATCTTCAAGCTTGAAGCACCATATTGATGCTTCCCATGAGATGAGCTTCAGTTAGGATATGATTTCTAGTAGTTCGGTGTTTTCATAGAAGTGTGACAGGAGAGGACACATGAAGAATCAGCGTTACTATGACCCAATTGAGTGCCGATATTATGGAGGGATGGCCACATGCAATGGTTTTGCAAGACCTTCCCTCCAGTTCTGAGTGGTAGGGGGTCAAATTCGATGTGAGGTTCAGGGGTAGCTTTCTAAGATCTGTGTCAAGTAGGGATCTAGAGAAATGTAAACCGATCAGTCTATTGAATTAGTGGTCTCTTCTGAGGTAGAAATACACCAATTACTCATATACATAGATGGGGACCAACTCTGAGCGGTGAGTTTGTTTCACAGGGTCGTGGTATATGTCAATTATATTATGTACAACCTACCCCTAAGGATAATGTTTTCATACTATCTACAATGAGAGGAATGATCATAGTAGCCTCTACTATTGCATCTACTCTTTTTGATACAGGTGTATCTCATAGTTTCATATTCGTACCTATGGTGAAAATCCTTGGGCTTGTTGTGTGGTATTTTGAAAGCTTTTTAATTCTACAAATACTATTTGTAATCAGAATGGATGACGTGCTCTAGTGTATGGAGTACCCCCTTGAGGTTGGTGGGTGTCACTTCATTTGAGATATTTATGACTTTGAGATGATAGGGTTTGACGTCATTCTTAAGATGTACTGTTTATTATATTATCGATCTAACATTCTCTATTATTGCCTAAAGATAACTTTCACATCAACAGAGGATGCAGTGTTTACTCACAATGGTGAATAGTGTGTCTATGCTAGTTGAAATGGACTAGATTATCATGTGTTGGGTTGAATGATATACTAGATTTCTATTTTTTATTTTCTATGATTAGGGAGTGTGTTCAGTAGACTTTCTCTAATGTTGGATCATTTCAGGGACATGTTCCCAGATGAATTTTCTAGTTTACCTCTTGAGAGATAGGTTGAGTTCTCCATTGAACTAGTGTAATGAGATACACCATTATCCATTTCTTCTTACTTGGTGGCTATGATGGAGTTGTAAGAAATTTAGTGGAAGCTAGGGTATTTTGAGGCAAAGGGGTTTATCCGACCAAATACTTCTCTATGGGGTTTTCCAGTTGTTTTTTCAAAAAATGTGGATATAACTCCTAGGATATTTGGGGATTATCGAAATTTGAATCAGCTAATGGTTAAAATCTTACATCCCTTTCCACAAATAGATGTAATGTTTTATAAGATTCTAGGATCCCGAGTATTCTTGAAAATTGATCTAAGGTCAGGATATCACCAGGTACATATTTGACCTACAGAAATACCTCATAAAAACATTCATAGTAGGTATGGTATATATAAGTATCTGTTTATACCATTCAGTCCCACAAACATGATAGTATTTTTCATAGTTATGATGTACTGAGTGTTCCATCTTTAATTGTGACACATCAAGTATTGGGCTGGGAGTAGTACTGATGTAGGGGGATATAGTTTTGGCATATGAGTCTCAGTTTCGAATGCCACATGAGAGGATTTACCCTATTCATGATCTTGAGCTAGATGCGGTTGTTCATGCTTTTCACTATTGGAGTCATTATTTATTGGGAGATGATTTTTTTGGTGTATACGGAATAAAAAATCCTAAAGTATATATTTACTCAGTATTATTTGAATATGAGGAAAAAGGTGGGTGGAGTACCTAGAGTATTTTGACTTCAAGATTGAATACATTACTGGTAAAGGTAATGAAATGTTTGATGCACTGACCTCGTGGAATCAGATGAAGATAGTGCAGCAGGCAAGTAGCGAGTGGAAACTTATGGCGTTATTCTATAAGATCTATATGGAGGTGCACAACAGTTAGGGCTAGAAATATCTAACATCCATATTTGTGACCTCTACCCTATTGGATAAAGTAAGGTTGAGGCAATTATCATATTCAGAGGGTATAGTCCTATGGGAGAGTGTGGAAGGTGAGGAACCTCATCCTGGTTGGACCGTAGGTGTTGATGAGATCTTAAATATCCATGGATGTGTTTGGGTTCCAGTGGATATACGTGGGGATATGATGTGGGAGTTTTATGCTTCATCTTGGGCACTACATCCCGGAGTCAGCAAGATGTACCATGACTTCCATCATCAATACTAATGGATAAGTATGAAAAGTGAGGTATCTAGTTTTGTTACAAGGTGTTACACCTATCAGCATGTGAAGGAGGAACATCAACGACCAGCCATGATTTTATAGCAGTTACTTATTCCAATGTGGAAATGAGATGATGTCATAATGTATTTTATGACTGGTTTACTATGGCCGCCTTGAGGTAACGATGCTCCATGGGTTTTTGATGACGGGATCAAAAGGTTATTCATTTATTGTCTATCAAGGATACCTTCGATGTAAATGTTCTTGGAAGGTTGTATATCAATGAGATAATACAATGTCATATGTTCTCATGTTCTATCATTTGAAATAGGGATTCCCACATTACATTTCGTTTCTTATAGAGTTTTCAGAGGGTACTGGGTACATAGGTTCTTCTGAGCACAGTCCACCACCCATAGACAGATGGCCAATCAGAGTGTATGATACATGTGCTAGAGAAAATGATTTGAGAATGTGTCCCAAATTTTGGGGGATCTAGGGAGAGACACATTCATCTAGATGAGTTTTCCTATAATAAAAATTATCAGGCAACGATATAAATGTCTCCTTACGAGGCTTTGTATGATAGGCTATTCCAATCACTCGTGTGATGGATACAGGCAGGCGAGGTAGCTTTACTAGGACCTTGTCTCATGCAAGAGAATAATTAGTAGATCCTGTTGATTCAGAAGTAGATGGATACTACAAATTCTTGATAGAAATCTTATGTCGATCACCGTATATGACCTCTAGAGTTTGAGGTCAGACATCAAGTCTTTTTATTTGTTTCAATAAGGTTGGGGCATATAAGGATCATGATACAAGGTAATATTTCACCAATATATATTGGGCCATTCTAGATTCTTGAGAGAGTCAGATTAGTAGAATATTAGTTTTAGTTACCTCAGAGGTACTGAGACATGCATGGCGTCTTCCACGTATCACAACTACGCCATTATAATTCGGACCCATCTGACGCTTTTCATCCCAAGGAGGTTGAGCTAAAATTTGATGCATCCTTCAAGGAGCATTAAATTCGTATTGTTGATAGGATAATGAAGGCTATACAATGCTAGTTAGTTCTTCTAGTATAGGTTCTATGGAACCAAGACCGTTCAAAAGACAATACATATGAGTGGGAGGCTGACATACGTGCTCAGTGACTGGAGTTTTTTCAACTAGATCTTGACTATCCATGAGAGGGAAATTCGGGGAAGAATTGCTTTAAAGGGGGAAAATTGTAAGATCCTGGGTTTTTCTTGAGGTATGAATATTTTACATTTTTTGTCTTAGACCTTAAGCGGGGCCATGGGCAGGTTGGTTAGTTTTTGTGAAGTAATTGGAAAAAAGGTTGTATACCGGTTACATGCCAATTTCATGATGTGTAATGGGATTACACACTTTGTAATCTGATTTCATAACATGTAATGGTTTGTCTAGGACCTTTCACAATGTTTAAGGTTTTTCCCCCATTAAAGTAAAACCGAGCATTATACAACATGTAAGGAAAATACTTGTCATCTAATTTCCCAACTATGTTTACAAAAAATAGAGGCATGGACCTCTATTTTTTGGACAGAAGACTTTTCTCACTCTTTTGAAGCCTAAAAAAAATTTTATCTTGCTTTTCAGATCTAGAACCAATTTGGATTCCATTTCATTTCCTATCATTTTTGTTGGAACCATGACGGTAAGATATTGATTCCTTTTTATCCATTCTTGATTCATCAGAACAATAGTTTCATTGTTTGGATTTATGCTTTTATGCCCTATTTTATTTTTCTTCATATGTTCATTAGATTTATTCCCAACATGGATGAATTAGGACATGATACTAGATGTGAACTCCACTAAAGTGATAAGGTAAGTGGTCTATACTTTTCTTTTGGCTTTTGATGCTTTATATAGCTATTGAGATTTTTTCTTCCCACTGGAAATTTTAGCGCGAGCCTGATTTTAATGTGTTAATATGAAATAGATGAGCTAGGACCTGTTTGGGACTCCCTTAGATTATTTGAGATATGTACGTGGTTGCTGACCCAGCCCATGGACATCCATGTGGTGCACCATGCCTTTACTTTTATTTTTACCATTGATGAACTACCCTTGGGGTGTGATCTCAAGTTTTCTTAGTTTAAGGAATCTCGGTAGTACTTAAATGAGGCCAAATTACATACATAGGAGATATCCTACCTCCTTACCTTGAGTGATTATAATATTCCTTGTCTAACTTGATTAAATACTTAAATGGAACTTTTCAAATGACTGGGTATACTCGTTTTCTGTTTTTAGATTTCATAAATAGTTTTGTTGGTAATTATGATTAATGGGTGGGTATACCCATGTGATGTTTTAAATGGAAATTAGTGATAAGTGGGTGGGTATATCCATGTGACATGATTAAATGAATGTGGTATAAATGAGTAGGTATACTCATGAGATGCAATAGTTTAAATGGGTGGGTATACTCATTGAATTGTTTTGAATGTAATTGTTTATATGAGTGGGTAGAATCATATGGTTTGAAATTGTTAAAGGCGTGGAATGATTGATGAATTACATAGATTTCATGAATGGACCTCCATGGATCTAGAATTCAGTAGTGGACACCTTGGCTGATTATGCACCTTTGTACTTTATTCCATGAGATGCCTTAGGCCTTGCAACCCCTTGGATCTAGCTATCTTGGACTCACGTAGGAAATGTTGGTACACAAGCTCCTAGGATTCCAACCAGTTCCAATGCCATGTTTCCATCAAGATTATCCTGATACTCGAAGAGTATTCCATGGTCTTCAGCACCATAGATTCGGCCCTTCATGATCTACACTTCATTTTACTGCATGACTGTGGGATATATGATTGTGTTTGTACGACAAGGTCGTGGGTTTTTTGATATAGTTTTCTTTATACGGTATAGACACGTGTACATGATATGGATGGTTATGTGGAATGGCTATGTTGTTTGTTTATATTTCTTTTAGATGCCTTGTTAGTAGCCGAAACTTGTTGCATGGAGCCACAAGAAGCGGTTTAGTATTACTTGTTTGTAGTAGTTATATGCCTTGGACTTTCACACTTACATTACTACATACTTTCACTTGTTTAGAATATTTCATAGTACTTCTTATAAATGTATATATATTTAGGTGGAAACCTACTAGGATGTTTATCTCACATCCTAGTTGGGCCTCCTTGGGGACCCAAACAGATTATATAGTTACAGGTTATAGTAGTTGAAATCTCCCTAAAACTATTTGTTGATCATTATTTTATAGCATGGTAGCGTAGGACTAAGATGTGGCTTGAAATTATACGGGGGAAATTTTTGGTCATTTTGGATTTTAGATACATGTATTTTGTTATATTTCTATGTACCAATTTTAGATATTTTCTAGATACGTGTATAATCTACATCATGCTATATTAGACACTTTTGGCTTGTTACATATTCTTGTATTGATTTTATATTTTATCTATTGTCTGATTATTGTATCTGCTTCCAATATTTAATGTGATTGACTTCCATTGTGATAAATTATGATAATGGGGGTATAGTCTCCCAAATGACCCCATAGTCCCTAACATCTAGTCATAAGCCACTAGCATTTGAGAAGATGTTCTTGAGGCAATGTTTCCATCTGGGATTAGGGAATAATTGAGTGACATCTAGGTTCAAGATGTTACATTAGTACAATGATTCAATTATTTCATTTCAAAATTCATTGATTTAATATGAAGATATTATATGATGTTGTGCATGTACATACTATATCACATCTAGGTGTGAATTATATTCCATAATGTAAAAAAATTCCTTTGGTTGATAATTCTTGTAGTGAGATAAATTACTTAAACTAATAAAAAATACTATGGGTAAGAAAATTCATAAAGTGGGGAAAAAATTCTAGTGAGAGAAATCCAATTGTTTGAGAGGTTAGAGAGATGGTATTTCTTGGTGACCTTTATATATTTATAATCGATAATAAAATAATATATGTCACTTTTAGTGTAAGATTCAGTCAAACTATATTATCTAGCACTACAAAAAATAGTGTTTATGGTGAAAGTTTATTAGTGTCAGTTGTAATAATCACTACTAAAAAAACATTATTAAATATATTTTAAATATAGTGGTGGCTTCAATGAAACTGCTGCTAATATTTTTAAAAAATAACTGACCCCACCCCTCCACCCGATGCCCTAACCCCCTCGCTCCCTTGGTCGTGCCTCTCCCCGATGCTGGCGACTACCCCTCCCCCTTGGCGGCACCTCTCCTCGACTTCAGAAATCACCCCTCCCTCTTGGCGTCTCCTCTCCCCAACACTGGTGACCACCCCCACCTTGATCACGACTCTCCCAGGTGTTAGTGACTCCCTCCCTCCCCCTACCCCACATCGATCCCTCAGCCCCACCTCTCCATGACATTGATGACCACCACTCCTCCTCAACCCTGCCCATCCCCCAACATCGGTGACCACCCCTCTCTCTCAATCACGTACTTCCCCAATTCCAGCAACTTCCCCTCACTCTCGATCATGCCTCTCGGTGGTGCCAGTGATTACCCCCCCCCCCCTCTACCCAACCTATCCCCGATACCGGCGACCGCCCCTCCCCCTTGGTCGCACCTCTCCCCAATGTTGGTGACTGCCCCTCACCCTCGAACCCACATCACCCAAACACTAACCCCCCATTATCTCCAACAACATACCTCTCCCCCCTTCCCCCAAACCCCCCTGAAGGCTCACCCCTCATCCTCAATGGTGACCACCCCTTTTCCCAGTCTCACATATGATCCTTATTACCCCAACCCCACATGCTACCTGATGATGACCCGACAATGACCCCCGTTCTCCTTGATGGTAAACCCCAATGGTGATCCCTCTCCCCCATTTCTTAGAGAGTGAAATCCCCAATCATAATGAGTAAATTTTTAATAGTGTATGATTTGTTTTATATACCATTTTGTAGTATATCATATTTTATAATCAAATGATAAATTTTATCACTAAGGAATCTTATCCAAATAACTATCATTAATTCCTATTATAAATGGGGATCATGAATCATTTATATGATGAATTATAGTTTTTTGTGGGGTTATAAATAGTATTTAATTGCAGGATTCATTTATCCCTCATGAATTCATGGTGAGTAAGCCTTAGTGAGTTTTGGCCAATGGTTGATTAGAGGATAGGAAACCATTTGGGTTTAATTGTACATGTTTGTTTAGCCATTTATATCTTTATATCTGAATATATAGGTGGAAGGGTGAAAATCCAATACCTATGGATACAAGTTGGATTATTTTACCTCAAAACACACCTCGTAATGAAATGTGTTTGAAAAAAAAATGTAATTAATAACTAAACAGTGGATGGTAGAATAAAAAGTGTATGTCCTAATGGAAAATTCATGTTATGGTTAAATAGAAATGAATAATATGATCATTTTTTATAGAAACAATTTTCTGCTCAATATGTTTGTAGGATTTGGAATAGTGAATATATTGTTATGGAAAATTAAAACAAAGATAATCCTATAAAAAACACAAAGTGACCCTCCAGAGGGGAATTCATTTTGAAATTTGATAAATGAAACATTTATCTTTGCAGGATATAATTTCCAAGATTTCAATAGATCAAAAAAACCTTCAATTGAACCTAAGAATTTTAATCCTTCTAATAAGTTCAAAGATACATGAATTTCTTAATGATTTCACATTTTTATATGGAGAAGAGTCCGACAAAGGAGAATTCATAAGATGTCATAAATGTAGATGAATGTCAATGAACAACAATGACAGTATAAATCAATGCAACCCCAAGAAGAAGAAAAAAAGAAAACTACTTCAAATTTATTTCATTACTTTCCTCTAGTATGATGATTGAAAAGATTATTCATGAAATCTAAGACTACATAGGAAATGATGTAACATGATAAAGATAGAAATGATGGCCTGATGAGGCATCCAAAAGATTCAATATCATATAAAATGTTTGATTCATTATATCTATATTTTTCCTCAAATCTTAAGAATTCACATTTGGGATTGGATTCTGATGGTTTTAACACCTTTTTTACATTAGGTACTAATTATAGTATTTGGCCAGTTGTTTTGATCCCTTATAATCTACCTCCATAGATGTGTATGAATAAATATTATTTTTTTATTTCGATGATTATTTATAGAAATAAAATTCCTAGAAATGGAATTGATGTATACCTTCAACCTCTAATCAAATAATTGAGAGAATTATGAGATGATGGAATGGAAACATATAACGCATCAATGAAAAAACTATTAAAAATACTTGCTAATTTAATATAGAAAATTAATAACATTCCTGGATTAGGAAATTTATCTGATTAGAACACTCATACTAGTTTGTCTTGTCTTGTTTGTAATTTTGTTCATCAACAATTACCCCATAAGAAAAAAATGATGTTTTATGCGTCATTATTGATTTCTATATTTGTTCTCATAAATCTAGGTTTAACAAGACACAATTCATTGAAGATATTAAACTGAGAAATCCAATAAAAGTGTTATTAGGTTCAGAAATCATGGGACAATTAATGAGTGTCATTGATGAATTGGGAAAATATAATCATTTTAAAGAAGGTAAAAGGGTACAAGGTACAATATTTGAAGGATCTGGAACACAAAAATAATGGTTATATTTTTTAAAATTACTCATTTTGATTTTAATTTGATATGTTATAATCTTGACATAATGAATATTGAGAAAAATTTGTGGCAATTTAATTTTCACATTCCTTATTGAGAAGGGTAAGTCAAAGGATCACCTTAATGTTCATAAGAATTTGGAGTTAATGAATATAAAGCATGATTTTTTGGAAAATGAGAATTGAAAGTATCCTTTAACTATTTTTACAATGAAAATTGAAGAGAAAGTCGTATTCCATCAAACATTAAAGAATTTAAAAGTGGACGATAGATATTCAAGTAATATATCAAGGTGCATTGACTAAAAAAATTGAAAGTTACATCGATTGAAGATTCAAAACTCATGTATTTTTATGGAATAGTTGTTTTCATTGGAATTTTTTAATATGTTAACTGAAAATTAAACTATTTTACGTTTTTCAAATTGATTTGTAGAAAAATCTAAATCCAATTGAGTTTGATAAACTTCAAGAAATAATTTTTTTGACACTTTTTTATTTGTAGATGTTATTTCCCGCTTTATTATTCACTGTGATGATTCATTTGATTGATAATTTTTTTGAAGAAGCTAAACTTGGCTGACTAGAACATTATCAATTGATGTATCCAATTGAGAGGTACAATGATATAATTTTTATTTTCATTAGTGAAAT
Source organism: Viscum album (assembly GCA_963277665.1). Classification (NCBI taxonomy): domain Eukaryota; kingdom Viridiplantae; phylum Streptophyta; class Magnoliopsida; order Santalales; family Viscaceae; genus Viscum; species Viscum album. Next base: position 982,041,618 of record OY728148.1, on the reverse strand, counting down.
TAATTTTATTAAATTATGGTATAATTTTTTTATATGTTTATTATTTTTTTCATCAGGTACATTGGTCATTTGAAATCATATTTGATGAATAAATATCAAGAAAAAGGCTCTATAGGTAAAGGATACATATCCAAAGAGTGATTGACCTTGTATTCAAGGTATTTGGATGGTATTGAGACTAGATTCAATCATGTTTAATGATGTGATGATATATCCACTAATTATAATTTTGAAAACTAGTTATCAATATTTCCAATTATTGGATAACCAATTCTAAAGGGGTTAAATTATACACTTAATGAATTGGAGTTTCTATAAGAACATAGATATATACTGCTCAGTAGTCTTATTATAGATCCATTTATTGAAGAAATTAGATGTCAAACAAATAAGTGTTTAAGGGGTAGATCTTGAAATGAGATGGAATTAAAAAAAGATGTTAATAAGGAGATTGTCAAATGGATCACCCATCAGGTAAGTATATACTCATATTAATTTTATTGACATGTAGTTATTTTGTCGATGTTAAAACTAAAACATTATATATTTTTTCTAGATAATGAATGTTGAAAATCAAGATGAAATATCAAATGCTTTTATGTTTTTTTTGGCTCAAGGTCTTCTAAGAAATTATAAGATATTAGATGCCTACAATATTCATGGATCTAAGTTTCATACAATTAATCAGGAAGAAGACTTAATTACTCAAAATAGGGGTGTATTTACACTTACAAAGGTGGGTTATTATGGAAATTTGGTTGATATATTTGAATTATGATATCATGGATAGTTTTTGGTTGTCTTATTCAAATGAAAGTGGGTTAATATTGATATTGGTATAATAAATGATTTATTAAATTTTAATTCTATCAACTTCTCTCAATTTATCCATACCAATGATAATTTAGAGAATGATCCATTTATCTTGGCTTCCTATGTGAAGATAGTTTATTATGTGGATGATAAAATACATGAAGGTTAGAGTTTTTTTTACACTTAAAGTAGAGAGACTTATATGATATGAGTGATGAAGATCAATTGGTACATTGTGACAGTGAACCTAATAAACCACAAAACATTGAATAATTTTTTAGTGACAATATGGAAACAATAGAACTTGCAATAGAGGGTGACAATGAAGCACTCATCACAATGGAGGTTTATAAAAATGAAGATATTGAAGATGATGATAATTGAATGTATAAATTGGTAATGAAAAGATATTACAATTTCTCAATGATAAGTGGTTCATACATATATACATTGTTCTAGATTTTCATTTTTCTTTTTGTAAAAATTTTTTAGTTTTTAATTTTCAATACATTTAATATATCGTAACCAATTGAATGTCAAGAATGATGAGAACAAATAAATTTCAAAATCATATCTAGTTATCATCTGAGAGCGCACTACAACTACCGTCGGCTTCAGTGGTTCTAAGTGATTCGGTTGTACTTGAGACTACTAGCGAGCCAGCCATTCCTTAGATGCTTTAAGTATCCCACCATCCAATTCACCTCCAGATATGGACCAATTGGTCATCCCTTCATCTCGTGGATATCGGTGAGTTACTATTATTGGTATGTATGTCATTGTAAAAAAACTATATATTTTATTAATTGTTTAATTCATTTTTCAAAAGGATAAAAATAACAATTAAATATATATAAATATGAACATGAAAGATGTATGAGACCTGAAGGAATTCAATATTATCATTCCATTTGATGATTTTCGGGTGCCTACTGATGACATTTCCAGAATCTATGGAAAGATTATCAGCCATCTTATTTATGATACAATGTGCATTCCCATTAATTATAAATATTGGAGGTATATTCCTACAACTTGTAAAAATGAGGTTTTTTATAATTAATTAAAAGTAATTGAATTTAATATTCCCTGATAACTAATTTACATGACATGAATAAAATTTTGTAATATACTTATACAGTGTTATGTTTTTTATTTCTATATGTTTTTTCATTTGGATGTCCCAGTCTCTATTTCACTCCCATGCACTATAAAAAAATTAGGAAAGAAATGGTGATATTTTAAATGAATATTATAACATGAGTATAATGAAATATCTTTGAGCTCATGATAGATGCATGATAAAGTGTGTGAATGAATTTCTTATGTGAAATGGAATTCGTTTGACTATATTAACAGAGATGCATCTCATAAGGTAATTGCATATTTTAGAGTATCGTAAAAACATAAACAAAAAAAATTATTATTTTTATTAATGTTTCTATTTTTTGTAGGAATTATTGAAAAAAATACTATGAATCATGAGAAATAATTCATTCTTCATATCAGTGTGTCTTAGGGTTTTTTTAAGAAAAATAATAATTTTGGTTTGTATTTTATTTATTATTATTTATTTCATTTTATGATAAGTTAAATATTTTCTAAATTGTTTATATTTTTTAATAAAGGATAATGAATTAGGTTACTCTGTTGGGTATACATTGATGTGGTTTAACGTGCATAGGGAATCTAATTTTAGTATTGTAAATGACCCTACAAAAGATGTTAGAGTAAGTACATTTAATTATCATTTCATGTTATTTCATTACTATAAAAAAATAATAATGAAAAATATATTATAACAAAAAAATTCCTAAAACCCAGTTAAATGGGGATGGATACATGGATAAAATGATGCCAATTTGGCACCATTTGATACATCTAGCTGACAACTATTAATTGGGTTTAATGCTTTTTTGTTGTTATAATTTATTTTTCAATATTATGTTTTTATTGTAATGAAATAACAATACATAGTAATAAAAATTTTATTAATTAGATAATATTATGAAAGTCAAATATTTTAAAAAATTATTGTTAATATTTGTGTATTAACAGGTTAAAATTCAATAAATATGGGATGTGAACCCATCAAAATCATCATCAGTTTCCCAGAACAATGAAGTTCCAATTTTTTTAGGGAAGGAGAATCCTAGACATGTACAGGGGATGAGTTCTGGACATACTCCATCATTTGTCTTTGGTAGGGAGTCATCACCAGTAACTATGACACCTAGTGGGGGTTCAAGTAGCACTATTGATAGGGAATCACAAAGGTAAATTGCAAGGTTGAAAGGAAAAGTGCGAGAACATGACTCTTATAGGAAAACATTAGATCAATGGTGAGATAAAATGGAAAAGATTTATTTTTTATATTTCAATTGATTACTAGAATGATGCCCAAGGAAATTTTTAGCCTTATAGCTTTTCCTATCAAGGTAAATTCTAAATTTCATAGATCATTCACAAATTTCCAATGAACACATACAACATCCTTAAATAAAACTAAAATGACAAATTTATATTGAAAACATGCACTTTGAGTCATACCGACAACATCTTGTGTCGGATTGACGTGTGTTTGATTCCTACACATAAAAAATAAATTATATATTGTTATACATAAGTTTGAAAATAATTCAAGCTCATTTTTATAATTTTGACACAATAAATAGTTTGTACTGGTACAAATGCATTTACAAACAAGTGTGTGGGGGGAGGGGGGGGGGGTCAAAAATAGGAATTAGATTCCATATCAACATAAAATCAGAGGAAAATGACTGTGGATTGATTTTTGAAATGTAGGAATAGATGACACATCATTTCGAGTTATAGTTTACCAGAGATGCATGTAAATGTATTTTTAATGTTTTAAAACATCAAAACATGTGTGAAATGGTTCAAACCATAGAAAATGATATCATATTGACATGAAATAATGAGAAAACCACCATTGAATTATTTTTGACATGTAATCATAAAAAAATATCAATTAGACTTGTGGTGCAGTCAAAATTCCTTACTAAATAGTTTTTAAATGGATAAAATCCTATAAAAACGCCTGATAGGGGTTCAAAATTAGGAAAATAATGTTGGATTTAACTGAATTTAGAGGAAAATAACCATGGTTATTTTTAGAAATGTAGGAACCAATAACATGTTATTCCTAGTTTCAGTTTTCTAGGGATTCTTGTAAATGCATTTTTAGTGTTTTAAATTACTAAAACAACTGTATAATATTCCAAACCAAAGAAACAAACGTCATATTGACTTGAAATCATAAAAGAAACCCCATTGAATTATTTTTTACATGCAATCATAGACAAAAATTCATTCTGATGTGCGGTGTGGTTGGAATGACTTAGTAAATAAATTGTAAAGGCATAAAAGCCTTTAAAAATGTGCGTCGAGGTGTCACAACTAGGAAAATATCATCATATTTCCATAAAACCATAAAGGGAAAAAATGTTTATTGATTTTTGAAATGTAGGACCCGACGATATGTCATTATGTGTTACAAATTTCTTGGAATGTTCATATGTGGGGTTTTAGTGTTTTAATCCACATAAGCATGCTTGTAACAATCAAAACAATAGAAATAAACCTCTGATTGACATGAAGTAATGAAAAAACCATTGTTTAGTTATTTTTAATGTGTATTCATATATAACACATCATTCTGATATGCAGTGTGGTCAGAATGGATGGTAAACAATTTTTAAAGGTCCCAATGCCTTCAAAAATGTGTATTAGAGGGTCAAAACTAGGAAACCATTGTCAGATACCCATGAAATTATATAAAAATGAATATAGATTAATTTTTGAAATATCGAAACTGATAAAATGTCATTATGATTTATAGTTTTCTAGTGATTCCTGTAAAAACACTTGTAGTGTTTTAAATGTGTAAAACCCGATTATAATATTGAAAACCATAGAAACAAAAACATATATTGATGTCAAATCATGATAAATTAAATATTTATTTATTTTTGACATTTATGCATAGAAAAGACATCAATCTAACTTGTGGTGTGGTTGGAATTACTCAGTAAATGATTTTTAATGATATGGAACCTTTAAAAACATGTATATAGGGGTTAAAACTAGAAAAACATCAGTATATTTCTATGAAATAAAAGTAAAACAACCATAGATTTATTTTTTATATGTTGGAACGAAAAGAACATCATTCTGAGTTATTATTTTCCTGGGATGCCCATAGGTGTGTTTTTTGTGTTTTAGAACACTAAAATGTGTGTGTAACATTCAAAAAAAGTGAAAATGAACTCATATTAATGTGAAATCATGGTAAATATAGAAATCAGTTATTTTTTACATGTACTCACTAACAAAACATCAATATCATGTGCGATGTAGTTGGAATGGCTCAGTAAACTATTTTTAAAGGAAATAAAGCCTTTAAAAACATGTGGTTGGGGTTCAAAACCAAGAAAAAATCATTCGATTCCATGAAATAATAATTCAATAACCATAGGTGTATTTTTAAATCTATTAATATATGAGATGTCAAATTGAGTTACGGTTTTATTATGATTCCCATAAATTCATTTTTAGTATTTTAAAACACTAAAACATGAAACAGTCAAAGCCATAGAAAAAAACATCAGATTTATGTCAAATCCTAGGACAACCACCATTTTTTTATTTTTAAAGAGAATGTGTAATGACAATCTGATGTGAAGTGTGGTCAGAATGGCATGGAAAATAGTTTTTAAAGGTACTAATGCCTTTAGAAACATGTTTCAGGGGGTCAAAAACAGGAAAATGTTGTCATATTTCCATGAAATCATAGAAAAATTACCATATATTTATTTTTGAAATGTAGAAACTGACATAACATCATTTTATGTAACGGTTTTCCTGGGAGGTCTTTAAAAGGATTTTTAGTGTTTTAAAACACATAAATGTGTGTATAATGGTAAAAACCGTAGAAAATTATTCCATATTGACATGAAATCATGGGAAAACCACTTTTGAGTTATTTGTGATTTATACACATTGACAACATGTCAATCTGACAAGTGGTGTGGTCAAAATGACAGAATAAATATTTTTTAAAGGTATTGAAGTCTTTAAAAACTTTTGATAGAGGGTCAAAACTATGAAAAAATGAACGAATTACCATGAAATCAATTTAAAACAACTATAAATTGATTTTAAAAATATAAGAACTAACGACACATCACTTCAAGTTGCAGTTTTCCTAGAATACCTGTAAACACATTTTTAGTGTTTTAAAACACTAAAACATGCATGTAATGGTCAAAACCATAGCAAAAGACCTCAAATTGAAATGAAATCATGGTACATCTATATTTTAGTTATTTTTGATGTTTACACATAGAAAAAAACATCAATATAATGTGTAGTGTGATCAAAATGGACCGGTAAATAGTTTTTAAATGCACTGAAGCCTTTAAAAATGAATCAAGGGGTTAAAACCAAGAAAACATCATTTAATTTCAATGAAATCATAGTAATATTACCAAATATTTATTTTTTAAATTTAATAATTGATGACACATCATTTTTACTTACGGTTTTCCTCTGATTCCTATAACATGTTTTTAGTGTTTTAATAAACTAAAATATGTGTGTAATAGTCAAAACCATAGAAAAAGACTATAAGTTGATGTGAAATCATGGTAAAACCACTGTTAAGTTATTTTGGACATGTAATTGTAGAAAACATGTCAATCTGGTGTGTTTTGTGTTCAATATGGATTGATAAATAGTTTTTAAATTTATTGAAGCCTTTAAAAACGTGTATTGGGGGAGTTAAAACTAGGTAAACATCATCAGATTACCATAAAATACTAGGAAAAGGACCATATATTTATTTTTTAAATTTAGGAATCGAAGTAATGTAATTTCATGTTATTTTTTTCCTAGGATGCCCATAAATACGTTTTTAGTGTTTTAAAACACATAAACGTGTTGGTAATAATCAAAACCATAGAAAAAAACCTCAAATTGATGTGAAACCATGGAACAACCACCATTGATTTAGTTTTTAAATATATTAAATGGTTTTATATCAAATTCTTTATAAAAATATTTAGTAAAATTTAAACACATTACAGATCGATTTAAATATCAATTAGAATTTTATATACTTATCCATTTTTAGTTTCAAGTGTCGAATCATATTTTAAATAGGAAAATTTATGTTTTAAAAGTGTTTTTCAAGGTATATTATTTTTTTATGTAAAAATGTCTTTTGTTTGATTAACAAAATAACAATTTTTTTTGCAACATTATAAATATATTCCATTTCTTTTCACTTTTATATTTCTTTACATAGATGTTATGGTTTTTATTGTAGGTGATAAGTGTTAACTAAAGGAAAGAGGTTGACCATTCGATTCAAGACATTATTTATAAGGTAGTGGTTTTGGTTCTTAGTTTCTTTGGTATGATTAAATTTTATCATTGATTCTATTGTAATTCTGATTTATTATGTTTAGTTTTAATTTCATTCTTTTTTATTACAATTGATGAGATTATGTGGAATGTTTCAATTGATGAGATTATGTGGAGGTAGAAGGATGAATCATAGGTCATGGGGTCGTAATATATTGGACATGGGTTGTTTTTGGACATATTTTATATGTATATATTGATAATTGAGGTATGGGTTGACTGAGGTAATCGGTTGACTGAGGTTATGATGACTATGAATGTATATGTATATAACTGTGGATGTATCTTGGATGATGTATGTATGATGAATTTATTGTGAATTTATGTTTTAGTTTATTACATTTCAATGTTTTTATATTTATAATTTTTTATTAAATATATTTAAAATGTTTATTTTTTAAAAAATATTTAGATGTGATTTTTAAGAACCACTATTAAAAAAATGAATTTGAATCATAATTAACAGTGGTTAATATTAAATACCAATAAACCTAACATCTACTAACATATTTATCGGTTGTTAGGTTTATCTAATCTATTTTATTTTCTTGTTTTTTTAAAAAATCACTGTTAAATAAAAATAAAATCATTGCAAAATTATCAAAAAAATTCACATAAAAAACCAGCACTAAATGAATCAAATTACTGTGAAATGACTAGCGCACATGCAATACAGGGGGATTTTAGTAACCACCGCCAAATAATTAGTGAAAGGTTTAAAATACATCCACTAAAAGAAAAAACCACTATTAAGAAAGGTATTTTTTGTATTATGGAGACTTTTTTTAATTTTTTTTGTAATGCCTTCACTTGAAATGTTGGGTTCGAACCAGAGTGATACAAGACCTCATGTATGCCTTCCCACACACAAGAGGTTTCTGACTAGCAGTGAGGGTCTATGTCCATCAGTGGGAAGACTATACCTATAGTATCATGTCATTATACAAATAATACATAATAAATAATATAATAGAAACTTGAGAAATTATGTGAAAACATAAAGATGAGACACATGTCATATGATAACAAATGGGGTTCCAATGTGGAAATCTAAACTAGAGTAATAATAGGTAGATAAATAAATAAAAAAAATCACGGTCCTCCGGAGTCCATCTCGATATACTACCGTCTCCTTTCTCATTTTCTCAGCCATCAACCATATATCCCTTTTCCTTATACAAATCCCTAAACATAAATTCTGAATGGGCAATGATATTTTTATGCAAGGTGTGAGTAATAATATTTAGTAGGACACCACTAATTCATCCTTAAAAATTGTGAGAATGTTTAACTAGTGTATTTAGTGATAATAATAAATGAAAAAAAATCATAAAATCAAAAATCACATAATGAGTGGTTGTGTGTTAACCAAGCCGTTACAACCCCCGACTGTACTTGCTTCAACTCAATGTTGAATGAAAAGTCAATATATCGAGAGTAATCGTGATATGGCCATGAGACTAGTGATCATACTTCTTGGATTTGTGTGTACGTACCACTCGACATCCACTGGGCTCGAACATTAGACTTCCGCTCCCACATATCCTCTTTGATCTATCCATACTGCCAAATGATCTAGAAAAGTGTAAACTTATGATTGTTTCGGGTGTAGTGGAAGCATGTAGTGGTGGAAAATATATTAAATTTTTTTTTTTAAGGTTTATATTCTCAAAACCAAGAGTGAGGAGTTTGAACATCATATTTTATATTAATTTATTTAATGTAATAAAAAATTATTACCTTATCTTAGAAATATTTCTTCATTAATGATGTCAATCATAGGAAAAGACCCTTTCAAATTTCCTTCATTGCACTATTATAATCCAATAATAGAATCCCTGTAGAGAAAATCCACACATGCTCTATTGATATCCGATAAATGTTAAAAGATCTCTATGTGCTAGTGTGGGAAATAAAATGTCTTGTGTTGTTCATTCCTGATCACTCATTCTTTGATCTTGAATAAATCTCTCAAACATTTATTTTTATTGAGAGGGAGAGAGATAGAGGAGTTAAAAATAAAATTCATTATTTGAAACAATTGTCTATTTTTAATTACATTAACAGGCTATTTATTGAGATAGATTTTTGGTTAGGATATTTTTTTATTCCATTCTAGCCCTTAAAAAATACTAAAAACTTTAATAAAACTCATTCTATATAATAATAATATTCTTATTATTATTCAATGGTGCGCTCCAACTTGATCATCGGAAAATATGATCTAACCATCTCTTTAATTAATATTATTTATTAGAAATGGTCTTGGTCTACTAAAACTCTTATTTTATTTATTAAACACCTAAAAAAATATATAATTTAAATATATCATTAATCAATATATATTTGTTATCAGTAAAACATGAATAAAATTATACCATAGTATTGAGAAAAATATTTATTCAATTAATTAAATTCTAACTGTATTTAATCAAGATCATCAGAAACACTTATTGTTTGACCCTCTAGGATTCTTTCTAACTGGAATCAAGAGATCTTGCTTAATGTCCAAATTTACTATCTAGAAATGAGTCAAGGCACCCAAGAGATATAACATAATTTTGAAATGATGAAAACCAAAAATGAAAACTCACTATATAATATAATCCCTTTATCATAATGTATCCTCAAGAAGGTTGTACATCTATGTCACCAACCTATTTTATTTTAACATATTTATTTAAATATCTAAAATAAACACATCGTTACACCATGTACATGTAATTTAATGAAATGGTTCTATTTCAATCTTATGGATGAGATATCACCTTCCATAAATATAGAAGGGGTAAATCCTTCTTTAACTTATTCATTAATGACAAGCGAGTCTTGACAAGAACAATGTAACCTAACTTAACATGAATATATGTCATCATGGTTTTCATCATAAAATCTATGTTCATGAATTATAATATTCATTAATGATAATTTTAAAGTCTGAGTACCATTACACATGCTCTCATATAGCAATATCTGATGACACCAAAACATGTGGAATTATTACAAGTGATTCATTCTCATAATCTCCCATATTGGTGATTACCAAGTGAGAACTTCATGATACTAAGACTCATCCTCTTATGAGTGCTCTCACTTAACCTTCTATGTACTTTGTGTCCCAACATAGTATGTTATCTAAGAGAAGAACATTCTTTAAGAATATCAACATAACACTTCAAGGTTCTCAATATAACCGAGAACTTCTATGACCTTATCAATGTGACAAATACTCTAGGACATTATTACATTAGTGTCTTACAGAAAAATTGAAAATATGTTATAATATGTTTTATTAAAATTCAATATATCGAACATACATGTAATTAAAGTACAAATAGCTAATCCTAGGACACCAACTCCAAGAAACACCCATGATGACTAGATCCAACTACCTACAACTTTCAGTTCAATTGAACTCACATAATAATCATATTTATGGTGAGTCAAGATTTTAGTCAAGGGGTATGATATATTTTCTTCTTTGGAAATAATTCTCACTAAAACCTCAACTCTCTTTAAAAAAACCCTCAAGAGATGATACTTCCAAAGTAAATGCTTCGTCCGTTGATGTGTACATGGCACTTTTACAGGAGACACAACTACAATATTATCACACTAGAGTGTAATAGGATATTTACTATTATATACCAATTAAAGATCTTGGATGATTTTTTTCATCCATAATGCTTATTTAGCCACCTCATAAGTCACAATATACATGGACTCTACATTAAAATCTACGACAATAACCTTTTTTGAGCTCTTCCAGCTCACAATACCTCCATTCATAGTTAATATGTATCTTTTTTTGGACTTCATGTCATCTTGATTAGTTTAAAAACTATAATATTCATATCTTTTATTGAATTGTTCCCCATATCCTCCATAAACTAGGAACATATCCTCAGTACACCTCAAATAATTAAAGATACTATTGAATTCTATCTAATAGAGGTCAACTGGATCATCTTGATATCTTCTTACTGCACTTGAAGCATAGGAATCATCTATCCTAGTACATATCATAATATACATGAATGTCCCAATCACTGTTGCTTACGAAATCCTTTCCATTCTATTTATTTCCCCATGTATCTAAGGAAACATTTTCCTGCAAGGTTGAATGCCATGTGACATTGGAAACAATCCCCTCTTGGATTTTTCCATACCAAATATCTTAAGTATCTTATCAATGTATGTACTTTTACTTAGGCTGATCAAATTCTTGGATCTATCATGATAGATCTTGATTGAAAATATATATGATGTCTCACCCAAGTCCTTCATAGAGAATCATTTATTCAACCACATCTAGAAAAATGTAAGTTTAGTATTTGATCTCCTATAAGTAATATGTCATCAACATATCCTATTATGAAAATGAATGCAATCCCACTAAATTGTTTGTAGACACAAGGATCACACTCATTCATTATGAAACCACATTCTATTATAGATTCATCAAAAATGAATGTTCCATATCATAGATACTTGATTCAATCCATAAAAGGATTATTTTATATTTTGTATATATTTTCATCCTTTGGAGTCACAAACCCTTCAGGTTGTTTTATATCAACATCTTCCTAATGGTTCTCATTAAGTAAGGCAGTTTTGACATCCATTTCTCAAATCTCATATTCATGGTAAGACTCAATGTCAAGTATAATTCTGATGGATCTCAACATTACAACTACTGAAAAGGTTTTATCTCATTTAATTTCAGGATGCTACTTCAATCATTTTACATCAATTCATACCTTTTTGGTACTGTCTTTTCCTTTAATGTCTACTTTCTTATTGAATACCCACTTACAACCAATGGGTTTTACATCCATTATAGAACATACCAATATTCCAACATGATTTTGGTAGATGGAATCCATTTTAGAATTGATGGATTATTTTCACTTGGAAAAATATGTGCCACTTACTACTTCCTTTTAGGTTATAGAATCATTATTATAAACTAATAATTAGTCACCATCCTTGGTGAAAAGAAAACCATACCATTCTGGTTCTCTAACCTCTCTTGTACTCCCAAACATTACCTGTGTCTCTAGAATAGTTTCTTCTTACATGGGGATTTATATAACCTTTTGCTATGAAAATTATTATTTACCTTGACTATCAACTTCATCTAATTCTATCTCCTTCCCACCATCACTTTTAGAGATGTTTTCCCTCTCAAGGAATATGGAATGTCTTTCCACTATTATTTTTTTCTAAGGGTTCATATTGATAATATCCCATTGATTATTAGATTTATCCTATAAATTCACATTGAACACCTCAAGGTAAATTTTTCTTCTTAAAATAGTCCTTAAAAAATGCTTTCCAAACCAAAAAATAAAAATATGACAACATAGGTTTATTTCCATTTAATAAATGGCATGGTATACTGAATATCCTTCGTGATGTTTTTTTAAATGTTTTTTATTTGTAGAAAACTTATCTTTTGAAAAATAGTGGTTCTTGAAAAACTGGTGAATGTTTCTAAATTTTCAAACCTAAACATAAACAGGGAGAAAAGATTTGTTTTAGAGAATGTTGTTTTTAAGATACAGATGATCAGACTGAGGAGCACCAAACACAAAGTATCAAAATGAGTAGCACCAATCAGATAAGTTGTTAGAATAATAAAGTTGTTGATCAGACACATCATTGTTCTTATATCCATTAACACAAAGATCAAGTTTCATTCGACTCAGTGTTGGTTATAAATTAATAATGTTGTTGAAGAGTTTGAATCAAGATAGTGACGTTAGGAGTTATAATGTTTTAAGCTTTCTAAACATCAGTCATACGATGATATAGTTTTTAATTATCAAAAATCATTAATTTTCTATAACAATTGTGATAAAATACTTATGAAGAAAAGGGTTAGAATAGGTGAAACCATTCATATTGTGTTTTGGTTAAAATTAAACAAGGGTTTGGAATTAATAGAAGTCATAATATTTATTGTTGTAAGTCAGAAGGTTCTTTTCCAATATTGAAGTTATCATAAATCATGAAAACTATCATGATAAATGATTTTGAAGAAAGGGAGGAATCATAAAGATTTTCAAAATTAAAGGAATCAATAAAATGATTGCATCAGAACCAGATGTACCGAGCATATATGTTAATAGAAGTATGAAGGAGTTATAGATATTTAGGTTTGAAGAATTTCAAAGTTGCAGAATTCAGTTTCCATCATAATGAGAATTCCATCGTTATGAGGATTCTATCAGACTAAAGCTAATGGTGTTCCATCGGACTAACTGGGACGAGGAAATTCAATTATTCGCCCTCTGAAGAGGAAATTCAATCATAATGACTTTGAGAATGATATTCAATCAATAATGCCTTTGAGAACAAATGTAAATTAGACTAACTCTAAGAAAAAATTAAACCAGACCAACTCTAATGAGGAAAGTCAATTCAGAATGAGATGAGGAAGTTTCGTCATAATGAGTTGAGGAAGTTCAATCCTAATTTTCTAAGTAAGTTACATCATAATGAGCTAATGAAGTTCCATCATACCAAAGAATATTTAGGAATTCTGATAATAATAATTAAAATAATACTCAATAAGATTTCAAAATATTTGTGAAGAGTTTATGTGGTCAAAATTCAAATTCAAATATTTGTAGATCTTGAAGTTTTTTATTTTAATTAAGTACGAAAACTTTTCCAGTTTGTTGCCTTTGTCTTTCTAGGATTCCTATTTGTAGAATAACAATACATTCTTACTTTACATCATTTTTATGTGATTGGAAAAGGTGGAACACTGTAGAATTCATGTCAAAGTTATATTTTTGGACTGAGACCTCATTATAAGGTTGGACATCTTAATGTTTTTTACCGAACTAAGGAATATCTGACTGAGAATTTGAGAAGATTTTGAGTAATATATATTGATAATGAGTTCATCGTAGTGTTTCCATTAGACTAAATTCATTGGACTATGTCCATTTAACACATCACCATCTGAATGAGAGAATCAGGCCTTGCCACATTAGACTGAGGATTCCAGATAGAGAATTTGGTGAGATGTTTCAAGAAATTCTTTATTATTTTATTTTGGAACAATTGATTGTAATGAAATTTGTATGGTGATGGGAGTTAGTATAATAATTTCTACTGAGACATAGAATCTATCTAGTGGGTGTTGGCACGAGTTGTATTCACTTATTCATTATAGAGTATTTATATAGACCCACAGGAGTGGCTATGTAAAGGGTGTAGGTTCTCAAACCAAGGACAATAATTTTAAATCATACATGATTTACATGATTTCCTACATTTTCCTGCAAGGGTATTTTCTAAAAGAAAATAAGGATATAATTTTTAACAGGTTTCAAGGGTTATGTTCTTTTAAAAGTATTGCTACTAATAAAAGTGACCAAATATTTAAACCCCCTTCTATGTTGTTATTTAATTCTTTGAAACATTAATTGGTATCATAGGTAAGGTTCGCTTATTTAATCCTTATCATGGATAATATCAATTCTATCAATAATAGAGAAATTGCTACATTTGATGAAAAAAAATTATATGGATGGAAAAATTAGATGATTCTATATATCTTATATTTTGGCCTCGAAGATAATGATGCTACTACAATTGGTTTTACACCTATTAATAATGATTATCCTATCATGTTTACTAATAAAATAAATATTGATGTTGATGGAAATGCTAGAAATTCTATTCTTATGTACTTATCAGAAAATGGTTATATGAAGGTGATGGGTTTCAAAACATCAAAGAGCATGTGGGATAAGATGGAAAGTATATTCAATGGGAATACTAAATTGAAGGAAGAAAAGATAGAAATTTGGACATTTAATTATGAATACATAAGAATGGGAGATGAATAATCCATTTATGAATACTTCATGAGAGTAAATAAAATTGATTGTGTAAGATCCTGACATTTTTTGAAGATGACTCGAGATTAATTTCAGGTATTTCTTTTTGTCTTGTTTGCGAATAATTGGGTTGGGTTTTACCATGGGGTGTGTTTGGGAGAAAATTTTAGAAAATTGGAAGGGATAATATAAATTCATGGTTGAGGCATGGTTTTACCTAACCATGTGCCCCAACCCATCAAACTGTGCAACACTGGACAGAGGAATTTCATGGTTAGCTCATGGTTTTTAAAACCATGCACCCTCTTAGGAGAAACTACACACCCCCATAATATAGGTTCATTTTTAGGCTAACAGTTAGGGGAAACCATTCACCCCTTCCCAACTAACCATGAACTGCCTTTAAATTAACCCAAAAATTATATTTTTTATCACTCAATTCCCCATTTTAACTTTTAAATGAACCCTATTCGACCCTAGATTATATTTCAAGATTTTGGAGCCTCCTAGATGGATTAAAAGTCTTAATGACCTCCATTATTTTTGATTCAAAGACTATATCAAATATATTCACCCTTCTTAGTAAGAGGATCTCATCTCATTTGGTTTCTCATTCCTTCTACCTTCTTCTCCTATTTTAGATAGGGTTTTTTATTCTTATTTTGATTGGATATATACCTTGTTTTTTTATATAGATATATTATTGTATAGATATATATAGATTTAAGATATATTTATTTGTTCAATATTGATTTAGGGTATTAGATTCAGATCTTGTTCTATGTCATTGTGCTGCTCAAATTTTGGGGATTTCTGTTGGACGATCGCTTGTCAATGAATCGAGATAGTTGATCTATAATCCAAATCACAATGTAATTTTTTAAATTATGTATATTTTATTTTATTATTTATATTAGATTTTTGGATATTGTGTTCTTGAATGAATGAATTAATTTGGTGAATTAATTAATTAAGGAAACGTGAAATTAAGGATTTCAGAAATTATAGATTGGGATAATTAATTGTCGAATTAATTTTGATATATTGAGATTTGAGGATTGAAATATTTAATTTTGTGATTAATTATGATCAATTGAGGTTGTGATTGACATAATTAATTATGGAATTAATTATAGAATTTTGAGATTGTGTATATTGATTAATTAATTGAAGAATTAATTAATGTGATTGATATACTCAATTAATTGGCGAATTAATTAAGGGTATTTATGTGATGAACTTATAGTTTAATTAGTAATGAAATTTGTGGGGTTAGTTAATTATTTAACTGACTAATATAATTTATGTTATTAATTAATTATAGAATTTATTAATTTACATGATGTGGTTAATTAATTTTTGAATTAATTAATGTTATTTATGTGATTATTTAATTATTGAATTAACTAATGGAATCTTTGTGTTTAAATTATTGTTGAATTAGTAATGGAATTTATTTGGATGATTAACTATTGAATTAATTATGTGTTACGAAAGCTAACATGGAAATTAATTTAGAATTAAATAATGGGAATATGTTCATTCTAATGTGTAAGTTATGAATGGTAACATAGTTATTTAGTTGGGAAATAATGAATAGGAACATGATCACTATAATGTGTAAGGTATGAATGGTAACATGGTCATTTAGCAGTGAATTAAATAATGGGAACATGGTCATTCTATTGGGTTATATATGAATGGTAACATGGGAATTCAAGTATGAATTAAATAATGGTATCAATGACATTATGAGATAAGATATTCATCAGAAATACTTCAGGACCCAATATGAGACAAAGTTGGTATTGAATGGTAAATATGGAATTATGAGATATGAAATCCATTAGACATACTTCAGGATTAAAAAGGAGCCCAAGAAAGCATTAAGGGACGAGTGCCTATGAGAGTTTGTGGGTTTATGTTGTTAAATAATGATTAATTTATAATGTGATAACTATTTACTTATGAATTGTTATTATGTATTTATATAACTGCATACACATTCTATTAACTATATATTGGTTTATACACCATTGGTGGTGGCATACTGAGCTGTACTCACACCCTACTCAAGCTTCTTTTTTAGTACCCCAGTAGACATTGTGTTTTCTGGATATGTTAAGGGAAAAATTTCATTGTTATATAGATGATATGGGATAGAGTATGGATGAGGTTACTAGAAATTATTTGGGACCCAATTAGGCATGTCATCAGTGTATTTATTTTGTGTTTAATTTTAGACACTTGACACCTACATTGGCATGGAATATTTTCTTCTTTAGTTTTGATATTGTATGTCCACTTTTATCCATCTCGTGATTTCAGTTATTTCAGGTTATGATTACATGTTATTTAGTTATTGTTTCTTATTTTTTTTCTAGTGTATTTAATATGATAAAATGGGGTATAGTCTCCCCAATATCGATATTTCAGACCCTCACTACTATTCGGTATCCTTTAGCATACAGGGAGGCACACCTGGAGTCATGTGACTGACCGACTCGAGGCACCAATGTGTGGAACCTGGGATATGAAATTACAAAGTGTTATTACAATCCAATTTTCTTTTCTTTTTTATTTTTTATTACTATTTGGTAAAGGTAGACATGAAACTATAAAGATTCAGGCCTTGGTTATGATCTCATGCATGGTAGTAGCTAACCCATGTATGGGGGAGAACCCAAGTACCCATGGTGGGATTGTTGTTATTCTTATTTGAGGTTATAGTTGAATATTATTTCTACTTGGGTGAAACAGTTGTTGTGTGTTGTGATTATTGATGTTAATTTTTTCTATGTTTTGACTCGGGGACTAGTATGGAACAAGATTTGAGTTACATGCATCATTCTTGGAACTTAGGGTTATTGTGACATTCATCATTTTAGGAACACATAGAAAAATGGGTTATGGGTAAGTTATTTAACCTGAACTGCTTTTCCTTGAATGTTAAATTGAAATGAATATGGTACCTAACATGAAATTGATAAATATTGTAGAATGATGTATGATGAGAATAAATGAAATTCTAAATGAGAAAATTGAATAATTAGAATGTGTTTACCCTTGTTATCTAGGACCAAGGAGTAAGATTATTAAGGGTAGTGATAACACCTCAGTTTTGACTATGTGGTAGGGTTTGGGGGAATGACCTGTTGTGGAATATTGTATTTCACCTTAAATGTGATAATTTTTTAAAAGGTTACCTATGGTACCTATTTGCAATGGTATAAATATTTCTCTATGAAAGAGCTTATTTAGAGGCTAACATGAGGATATGGATAGAGAAGATCTACCAGTAGTAGGAACTAAGGCACCAATTGTGTCAGGTGAGGAATTTAGGGAGCAGTTCCAAGAGAACATTTCCAACGTCATGAAATTCATGGGAAGATACCCAGGGTTGGTTTTGAAGAGTATGTTTGATCTAAAAATGGACATACAAATTCAACACCCTCATGCTTTTATTGGAGAGGGAGGACATGAGAGAGATGATTTCTAGGTTGATTCCATCAAGACTATAACTGACCACTTTGAGACTCCTGTAGAGAGGATGCTCATGTTGGCTATTTACATGATATGAGGATCAGTGAGTCACTGGTGGTATTTTCAGGCATGGACTGTATAGTACAACGGTATGTTATGGAAGGAATTATTGGATATGTTTCTATAGAACTTCTATCAAGGGATATTGAGGTATGAGATAGTAGCTGAGTTCATGAGGTTGACTTTGGGGATTATTTATGTTATATAATATGTCAGACACTTTACACATTTGCCACAATTTTCTCCAGCATTGTCAGTGGATGAGATAACTAAAATGAGACATTTTTAGGACAGGCTTAAATGTGAGATTAAGTCCCAAGATAACCATTTTTAGTTAAAGGAGTTTGTTGAGGTGGTGGATAAGGATATCATAGATATGGGTAACCTAAAGAGGCTTCTAGTGTATGAAAGGTGGTTCCATTTTGATGATTAGAAGGTACAACTTCTGATAGTAGGAATCATTTCTCTGAAAACATCAACCAGGGCAGTGGGAAATAGAGTACCTAAAAAGAGGGATCAGTTGCATAAGACCTTAATTGAGTGATCTATCACAAGTGTGGTAGATTAGGAAACTATTGAAGATAGTTACCTCAACCACCAATATACTTACTATCATTCAGAATGATTGGAAATCTAAAAAAGTTCTACAAGACACAGTGATAGATGAGTAGTAAGGGTAGAGCTACTCAGAATCGGAGTGTAGGAAGAGGATATTCTGCACCTTATCAGTCTTACATCTGGAGTTCTACTGGAAAAGGTGGTAAAGGTAGTATATGTTGAGCTTTAGGGTAAGATCACTCATATTAGTAGAGTAGTGTAGCACATGGGACTTAGACTGCATTACAGGGAAGTGGGGTAAGACCGTTTCATTCTATTCACCCTACACTTGTGGATATCAAGGTTGGAACATTGAATGTGAGAGGTACTATTTTTATAGATTCTATGATATGTAGTGCCTTATTTGATATCGGTGCCTATCATTACTTTTATTCAACAAAACATGTTAATGGTTTGAGCCTCACGATGGAGTTCGTGAGTGGCGTTTTGACGACAAACACACCTCATGGAGTTTAGTCAAGATACATTTTTTTTGTGCAAGGGGTGTACTCTTGAGGTCAAGTAGTATCAATTTCTATGGGATCATTATATCATATACATGTTAGGGTTTAAAATAATTATGGGTATGGAATGGTTAGTATCATATTTTCCCCACATTTATTTTTACCAAAAAAGAGTGACCATTACATCTCCTAAGGGTTACAAATATATTCACTGTGGAGAGTGGGATATTGAGGCGTTCTGAGTAGGGACAATTACTCATCAAATAGGATAGATCACAACCCAGGTTTCTAGTTTATTTATGGATGGTGGAGGTGTAAAATGAAATGTATTTCCACACTCAGTGGATAGGTTATAGGATGTTCTTACATAATATTTCTCAGGGATTCCACCTGAGAGAGATGTGGAATTTAGCATTGAGCTCTAACTGGAGGAAGAGATTATTTCTATTCCACAATATAGAATGGCATCAGAAGATATTCAAGAGATCAAGACTCAAATGGAGGACTTAGAGGATAAGGTATTTATTTATATGAGTATGTTGCCTTGGGGTTCACTACTATTGTTTGAAAAGAAGGCTGATAGGAGTTTATGCTTATGTGTTGATTACCGAAAGTTGAACCAGATGACTGTGATCAACCAGTATCCTCTCCCCCATATCAATGACCTATTTGCCCAGTTGAGAGGATATTTTGTGTTCTCAAAGATTTACATAAGATTAGGGTATCCTAAACTGAGAGTTCAGACATCTGATATACCACGGGATGAATTTAGAAGCAGGTATGGACTATATTATTTCATCATAATATTTCTTGGGTTGACGAACACACCAATAATGTTTAAGGGCCTTAATGAAAAAAATATTTAATCTGTACCGAGATCAGTTTTTGGTAGTGTTTGTGGAAGACATATTGGTGCACTCCAAGACACATGATTATTATGACCAGCATCTTGATATCATCCTAAGTACACTAAAATATCATTGGATATACATCAAGATATCTAATTACAATTTTTTGGATTTATCAGGTACACTTCTTGGGTAGCATCATCTCGGAGGAATGTGTGTTGGAAAATCGAGAGAAGGATCATATAGTGGTTTTGTGAGAGCATCCCAAGATCATGTTTGATATCCATAGATTTCTAGGATTTTATGAATATTATTAGAGGTTCATTCAGGACATTTACTGATTGGAAACATTGCTGAAAGGCGTGACCAAAAAGGGGATAAAGTTTCATTGGTCATAAGATTGTGAAAATTATTTCTAGGAGATAAAGAAGATTTTGGACTCATTACCAATGTTGATCCGATATGAGAAAGGTGAGAAGTAAATAGTGTATTGTGACACCTCTGGGATTGTAATTGGAGTTGTGTTGATGCAAGGAGATCAATTTTTGGTTGATGGGTCTTTGAAGGTGAGGACCCATGAACAGAACTACCCTACATATGACCACAAGATGGATATAATGGTTTATTTTTTTAATTATTGGGGACATTATCTATTGGGAAATTTTATTATTGTGTATATTGATCACAAGAGATTAAATTAGATATTTTCACAATGAGACATGAATCTTAGATAACAGAAATGGGTTGAGTACATGCATCCATTCAATTATGAGCCAATATATACGCCTTGAAAGGAGAACACTGATGATGATGCTTTTAGCAGGAAGACTCAAACTCAGGTGGTTCAGGAGTCTAGTGTTGAGTGTGAGATGATGGATTTACTGGATGAGATAGACATTGTGGTTTAGGAGAGTTAGGATTAGATGACTCTCATAATAGATTCATTGGAGTATACATTTTTGAGATATATCTAAGATAGGAAGTATGTGGATTTCTAATTTTTTTCCTTGAGGGAAAACCATGAAGGTGGGGAGTCACCTTCTGATTGGAGAATAGATGAGGATGAGGTAATCTATGTCAGGAATATGGTTTTCATACCTAAAAGAATGTGAGACAAGATGATGTGTGAGTTCCATGCCTTGAAGTGGGTGGTACATCCATGTGTGACCAAAATGTACTGTAAACAACAAAGATAGTTTTGATGGTTGGAAATGAAAAATAAAATAGTAAGCTTTGTGACACGATTCTAAACCTATCAGTAGGTGAAGTCCAAGCATTAATGACCTATATAGTCGTCGGCCATTATAGAATGAAAGTGGAACAAAGTGACCATGGACATTGTGGTGGCTCTCCCGATAATTCCATAGAAGAATAATTCTATTTGGGATATTATTGATAGAAAAAAAAATATAGTGAATTTCTTGAATATATGGGAGACTTTCTCAGTGGAGCAGTTGGGATATTTTTATGTTTGGGTGATAGTCTATCTGCACGAGGTGCCACAGAATATTGTTTCAGACAGACACATGTGTTTTACTTCATGAATATTATAGAGATTGCAGAAGGTGCTTGGTATGTAGGTTTTATTGAGTATGAATTTCCACCCACTGACAGATGGGTGGTCAGAGAATATTATACAAGTTCTTGAGGATATATTGTGAGCTTGTGTTCTAAACTTCAGTAGGTGTTGGGAGAATCACCTAGCACTAGTGGAGTTCACCTATACCAATAATTATTGGGAAACTATATAGATGGAACCATGTGAGTCTCTTTATAGTAGGCCATGAAGACAACCTCTATTCTGGATTAACGTAAGTGAGTCTAAGTTGATGGGACCGAGTCGCATGTAGGACACATTAGAGCATGTACAGTTGATTCAGAAATATATGGATATGACCCAAAGTAGATAGAAGTCATACACAGATAGAAATAAATGAAACCTAGAGTTTACAGAGACTGATTATGTATTCAATTGGGTGTTTCCTAGATTCAATCACTTTATAATACAGATACAGGGCAAGTGGGAACCCATATTTGGTGGACCGTTTCAGCTAGTGGAGAGAATCAAGCTAGTGTCATACCGATTAGCTATTCCATAGAGATACAGTGTTATGTATGATGTTTTCTAAGTGTCAAAACTAGGTTGGTATCACCCCAAGCCTTCAAATCTGATTGATATGGATGATGTTGAGATTGAGATAGATGTTTCCTTTGAAGAGCATCTAATACGTGTGTTGAATCGCAATGATAAAGTGTTGCGGGGAAAGATCATGCCTATAGTTTGTGTATTGTGGAATCATTGGAATGTGTGGTAGGAGACATGGGAAAGGAATGAATATTTTTTGGTTCATTGTCCTAGTATTTTTGACTCAGAATCTTAGATATTCTTGGGAGTGCAGCTTGTGGATAAGATGATATAAGGTGGTGAGATTGTAAGATCCTGACCATTAATGAATATGACATTGTCTTAATTTCAGGTCTTTATTTTTCCTTGTTTCTGTGTAATTGGGTTGGGTTTTACCTTGGGGTGTGTTTTGGTAAAAATTAGAGAAAATTTGAATGGAGAAGGGTAGTGCATAGTCGGATCATGGTTTTCCCTAATCGTGTGCCCCTGCCAAGCTAACCATGCAACCTTGGAGAAAGAGGAATTACATTGTTGACACATGGTTTTACAATATGTACACCATATTATGAGAATCTATGAACCCCCGTAATAAAGGATGACATTTAGGTACTCATTTAGGAGAAACCATGCTCCCCTTCCCAACTAACCATGCATGAATTTTTAAATCAACAAAAAATTAGATTTTTAATCACTAAAACCCCTATTTAACTCCTATATTATCACCATTTAACCCAAGAAAATATTTCATGATTTTGGTGAATCCATTATGGATTAAAAGACTTAACAAACTCTTTAATTTGATATTTTAAGCCTGGATTGATGATCTTCACCCCTCCCTGTCAGAGGATCTCACCACGCTTGGTTTCATATTCCTTATCCTTTATAATCCTATTCTAAATAGGGGGGTTTCTTCCTATTTTGATAGGATATAAACATGTTTTTGTGGATCTGGATCTAGTATTGTAGATATATATCTATATTTAAGAGATATTTATTGATTTGATCATGATTTATTGTTTTAAATTTGAATCTCATTCTATATAATTGTGCTGCTCAAATTATGAGGAGTGTAATTGGGTGATCGCTCCTTAATGAATTGAGGTAGGTTGTATATAATTCAAATCTCAAAATATTTATTTAAATTACTCGTATGTAATTGTGTAATTTCTATTAGATGTTTATAAATTATGTTATTAATTGAATTAATTAATTTTCTGAATTAATTAATTGAGGAGATCAGAAATTGGGGATTTTGGGAATTATAGATTGAGAGACTTAATTGTAGAATAAATTATGAGATATTAAAATTTTAGGATTGAGATATTTAATTTTGGAAATAATTATGATCTATTGAGATTGTGATTGAGATAATTAATTATGGAATTAATTAAGTGATTTTTAGTTTGTGGATATTGATAAATTAATTGAATAATTAATTAATGGGATTTACGTACTAAATTAATTAGAAAATTAATTAAGGGGATTTATGTGATAAACTAATTATTGAATTAGTAATCAAATAGGAGTGGTTGATTAATTATTAAATTTATTAATATAATTTAAGTGATTAATTAATTTTAGAATTAATTAATGTATTTAATGTGATCAATTATTTTTTGAATTAATTAATGTTATCTATGTGATTAGTTAAATTTTGAATTAACTAATGGAATTGTTATGTTTAAATAATTGGGGAATTATTAATGGAATTGATGTGGATAATTAATTGTTGAATTAATTATGTGTTAAGAATGGTAACATAGTCATTTAGTTGTGAATTAAATAACAGGAACGTGGTCATTATAATGTGTAAGTTATGAATGGTAACATGGAAATTTAGTTATGAAATAGAGAATGTGAACAAGATTATTCTAATGTGTAAGGTATGAATGGTAACATGTTCATTTAGTATTTAATTAATGAATAGAAACATAGACATTCTATTTTGTGATGTATGATTGGTAACATGTGAATTAAAATATGAATTAAATAATGATATCAATGGAATTAGGATATATGATATTCCCCAGACATACATTAGGATCCAACATATTTCAGAGTAGGTATTGAATGATAACAATGAAATTATAAGGTATGATATTCCTCAAACATACTTTATCCTCTGACATGATTTGAAGTGGAGATTGAGGTATGAGTGTCTATGGGAACCCAAATGTTTATATAGTTAAATAAAGATTAATTGATAATGTGATAACTATTTACTTATTCATTGTAATTATTTCTTTATAAAACTATATACACTTGTTATTGATAAGATATTGTTTTAGTTGTCATTAGTGGTGGCATACTATAATGCCTTACATTTTCCATGCACTATTTTTTAGGATACTATATAGAATATTTGTGAGACCAGGCACTGAGACGTTGTTCGATTCTGAGGCCGTTGTTCCTAAAATAAATGTTTGAAATATATTAAATAGCATGCATGCACAATTTTCATGAAGAAGTGTAATAACATCTAAACGGGTACCCTGATCAGAAATATGATGGTACCATTGAGTTCAGAATGCAAGGATTACCCTAGGAATGAATTAACATTAGTCGGTGTGGGTCATTTGTAGAAAATTCATCACAGGCATGGAAATGAAAAAAATAATTTAATAAATAATTTTATTTCATTTTTGTTGATGCAGTGATTGATGGACATTAAATAGACTATTATGGTGAAATACTAGGGTTAGTTGTACATCCCTGGAACCGTTGGAGAGCCATTGGAGATAGCTTCAGTGAACCCTCTCAGATGAATGGAGATACGATCTTCGATCAATGATCGATGCAAAAAAGAGTCAAAGGATCTCACTATAAAACCCGACACAACTCCAATCTTCATTATTGATCGATTTAAATCAAGGTAGGGCATGTATTTTTATTTTATTCTTCCCCATTATTGATTTTTACAATGAACATGAATCAATCAATGAAAATAAAGATCTGTGGTTTGATCCTTATGTGGGATGAGTTTATTTTATGAGGTTTTGATGGGAGAATATATTTTTAATTTTATTATTCAGAATTTCATTCTAATAACGATGGGTCAAGATAAACATGAACATCGATCATGGTTTGTTACTCAAATATGTTCTTGTTATTTTCTTCGTCCATTCATCATTTTTCACAAGAATTCTTGATCAATCAGTCATTGCGCACCCATTTCACGGTGCAACAATCCGATATCGAAGATCTAAGATTGGAATAGCCTGACAGAGGTGTGATGATGGAGATAAAAAAATATAGATGATAGAGAATCCCCAATTTTCCATTATTCAACACACAACAATGAATAACAATTTGATTCATTTTTTGAGTAGATTTGATGGCATAATGAATTCTTCATTGACAGAAAGGATTGGATGAGTTGGGTTCTTCAATATCATGGTGAAACGATCACCAGATCGAAACCTCGAGGCATTGGATCAAATGTGATAGTAGATATGGGATTCTAAAAATCCTGAACAACACAATGTTTAATCTGGATCTATACGTTGTGTGGGGCCACATGAGCTGCGATTAGGGTATATATAGGAAGTTAAATATCACATGGAATGTGACCCCTTTCACATAGCATGTGGTATCACCTAGGTCACTCGGCATATACATAGGAATCACACGGTCTGTTTACATGGGAAGATGTTCACATGCTAAGTTGTGTACTGGTACTTGAGAAGACATGCATAGGATGGTGACGTGTACTAGCACATTTTTAGAGTAAATGGGATACGTACTTGGTGTGTACTACTACATGGACATAGTTTGATGAGATGATCCATTTACATGGGCAAGACCCAAGTTCAAGGGACATGGAGTGTGACCCTTACTACACACGGTGTACTCTTTTATACATTTCTTGGATTCCTTTTACTCTATATCTTAGAAAAATATTGTTAGGGTTTTTTACCTTAATCAATTCCAAGAGGGTTAATATGCAATAATTTTTTACTCCCGGGACAACGATCCCTTCAGTAGTAATTCCTAGATAGAGTTGTTGGAATACCTCTAAGAGGCCCAGAGTGAAATCTTCTATTCATATTCATGTCCTAGTTGGAGTTCATGGTATCGACATGACTAACACTACATGGGAGACAATCTTCTACTTAGAAGGTTAATCCAAATTGATTTGTTGGTATCACCCCATGGCCTTTCCAGTGATCCTCATCTTTGTATTTTATTCTATTCAGACTATTAGCATGCTCTTTCTCTTGAAGAGACCCGATAAGAATTACCTATTGGACGGAAATCATCAATGCTATCAGATTCAGGAGTGTGTTCTCTCAGGTGAGTGTTTTGTGGAATATTCTATATGGAATCATAGACTAGTATAATATGATTGTGACATACCTCTAGAATTTGTGTCTTTGTTGAGTATATCTATATATTCTTGTTATATGTGTTGTAGAAATATACATATGTAGAGATGAATGTATTTCCTTTGCTTTATGTGATGCACGCCTATCATAGGGCATGAAAAAAGAAATTTAATTTTCCTAGTATGGTATAATGGATGACCAGGTTCTTCTCACTTGAGGAACATTCTCATATGTTCACTCACATAATTTAATTCACCTAAACTAATTATTTTTAATTTTTTTTTTATTTAGGAAGGTTTTGAAATTTTAATTAATGAAAATATTAAACTAACATGAAATGAAAAAAATTAATTAGTGAATAAACAATGTTGAATTTATGGGTTGGTTTGTGGGATCCATCATTCTCCTTGTTGGTGTATAAATAAAGTTTGATAATTCAATTTTGAGATCTCATTATTGAATTAATATTATTTTATTAATTGGTGTGAAATCTTGAATGCATTTAGAAATCTTAACTTCCCCTATTACTTTAATCAAGGTTGATTGAACAACTCAATCGTGAGGGTGACAACATCTAATAATTGGATCTATCATATGCCATTTCAACCACTGAATGGATCAAATACATTGTATTATGAGCGTGTATTATGTATTAGGGATGGAACAGATTTAATAAAATAATACAACTGAGTTTGATTTTAGTTTCCTGCTGGGCTATCGCCACACCCTTTCACGTCACTCATTCTCCTCAAAAACTTAATAAAACTTAAGAATTTTACCATAGAATAAATGAAATTGATACATACCTCCCCTGGACCAAGGATTGATTAAGTATATCATTTTTTATGGAAATAGGTAATGGTGGATAGTATGATAATAACAAAATATGAAAATAAGGATTAAATATGGAAATGAAAGGGGGTGGTTGGATCGAAGAAAACAAAAAAATAAAAACCATGCATGAATTTATACTGTGCGGTACTATAGCAGCAGGTTACTATTCACAGAATGTGAATTGGCCTTAGAATTTGGGCCTACGGGCTATGTAATGGGCTACAAGCCCACTGGGCCTTCGGGCTATGTAATGGGTTTCCCTATACCCAGTTAAAAGAGGGCATTTCTTTGATTTAATAATAAAAATGAGGCTTCGGCCCCAACCTTTAAAAAAAATGGGATGTGATGAGAGGTGGGAGCTCCCCTCCTTTTATGGGAAGAAATTTTCCACCTCATGTTTTCACATTTTTGGCAATATAAATGGATTATTAACACATTCCATCCTTCATAAAAGTTGTAAATAAATTACTTTTTCATTCAACCTCAAAATTTCATAATGATTGGACTCTTCTAGAGGGATTTTTTTATTTTTTATTGACAATTTATTTTTTTCTATATGAATTTTCCAAGAAGCATCCTTCAATGTATAACATCTCTTTTCCACCATAATGGTAGAAGAACCCCATGAAATTTATTTATGTAGTTCATATATGTGTCCTACTTCATATCCATTTCTAATCAACTCCATTGTAGGTGTGTAGCCTGATTTATACATCGGTTACAGAGGTGGGGTCCATGCTACCAGCCCAGACAATTTGCAAACATCAATGATTTTTTAGAGAATTTAAATATTTGAATAAGACTCTAGTATAGAAGAAAATGTTATAGAAATTAAATTAATTATTCTATAAAAATAATCATTCAATTTGGAATTATATTTTTATATAAATGACCAAATACCCATGACGTAAAAATCTGTCAAAAATCCAGAATTTAATCACATTTCACATTTTAGCTCAAACCACACCATAAATCCAAAATTGATCTATATAAACTCAAATTGATAAATTAGGAGGGTTAAAACATTTGAAATGTATATAAAAATGCGGAAAATATTAGTTTTATCTTTATATTTTTTGGTTTCGGGGTGTCGTACAAAGTATTGTTATACTCACCCATACATGGGGTTTTCCTTCATGTGTCGTGTCTTGTTTAGATGATTGAAATTTTGATAGAGTCTTAGGTGGACTAGGACTAGATGGTGCTTAGTGGGACATTAAAATGTTATCACAAAAAGAGAAATAACTAGTGGAAATATTTTTCAAGTTAGAGAATTTAAAAACACTTGTTATCTAAGTGCCAAAGATGAGAATATGATGTGGTGCCAAAGAATTGTCCAACTTTGGAAGAAAAGAATTATTTTATTTTAATGTTTATTATGTACAAAATTTTCCAAAATTTAAAATAATAGAGGAAGATTTTTGTGTTACATGTTAGAAATGGGAAGATGTCTAATAAAAGTCATAAGAAAGTTGAGATTCCATGTATCGGGCCTCTTTAATTTATTCATTCCAATTTATGTTGGTCAATGAGACATAAATAAGAAAAGGATATTTATAATTTATGAATTTTAATGGTGATTTCACTCAAATTACAAACATCATATTTTTGAAACACAACTCAGAGCTTATAGAAAAATTCAGGTTTTTCAAAAACAAAGTTGATAAAGAGATGGGGGTTTATATAAATAAATTGAGAATGGATAATGGTATTAAGTTTACAAGAAATAAATTCTAAAATTATCTTGGAGATCATCGTATTAAACAATAGTATAGTTATCTATAGACCCCAAAACAGAATGAAGTAGTAGAAAGGAAGAATAGAAGTTTGGTAGAAATGGGAAGAATCTGGTGAGAAGAATAAAAACATTAAAAGTTCTACTAGAGTGAAGTTGTTAGTATGATTTTACATGTTTAGAAATAAATTTTAATTTTGGAAACCAACATGAGTTATTATGAAATTTTCTATGAGAAAAAACCTTTATTGAAGTACATCAATGTTTTTGGAATCCCATGTTTTCTTAAAATAATAAATTTGGATTGGGGAATGTTTGATGAGAAAGCTGAGGAAGGTAAATTTATTATTCACCCAATGGAAGAAGTTACAAATGTTGGAAATTTTTTTATAAAAGTTGGTGGAATCATATTATGTGGAAGTTATTGAGAATCAATCTTATTTTACAAAAATTAATCGTCATTTTGTGGAATAAAACTGAAATTTTCCAATGAAAATGAAAGTGATAAAACTAATGTTCATGAAGAATTATATGAATCATATGATGAGGAACGTGAAGAAGGAAGAGGAACTCTGAAATTTCCTACTTTAAAAAATTTTTTAGACTAAAAATCTTTTGGGGAATTAGAAGGATATAGATCAGTCTAGAAGAATGATGAGATTAGAAAATAAAACTTCACTCATCTCAAAATTTGAACCAGAATCAGCCTCATAAGCTATTCAGCACAAAGAATGGGTGAATTATATGAATGAAGAGTTGGATCAAATTGAGAAAAATGATACATAGAAACTTGTTTTATGTCTGAAATATTCAAATTTTATCATAAAAAATGGGTTTATAGCAAAATTTTGAAGGAATATGGATAAGTTTCGAGAAACAAATTTAGGATTTTTTATAAAGGCTATGCACAGGTGGAAGGAGGAGATTTTGATGAAACATTTTCCCCTATTTAATGGTTAGAAACTATTATCATGTTTTGAGTAGTTCATGCTCATAGAAATTACAAAGTGTGTCAGATAGATATAAAATTGGATAAATTGAAGAAGAATTTTACAATGAGTAACCTTTTGGTTTTGTAACACCCCGAGATTTTATGAAAAATATTCTTTTTAATTTTATTAATGTCTTGTGTTGTACGCTACACCAAATGGAGCTAGCACAACACGCATCCTTGACTTGCCTTGAATTACACGCAATCGCGACCTTTCTCGATAGCGTGTGTAGTACGCAATAACGAGTTTCACTAAACAACAATATGCTATTAAAATATTATTAAAACTAGCCGTTATGAATAGTAATAACCACTTTTTGATATTTTTTAAATTTTATTTTTCAAAATGGAATTCATTTTTGGATTCGTAATATCAAAATTAGCTTAGGGTGAAATTTTGGTACTTTTCAGAAAACTTTCATTTTCTGATGAATAGTGAAAATTACTAAATTTTATTTAAAAACAGCCTTTTTAATCAAATATTTAATAGTGATAAAATATTAATTTGAGTGGTTTTAAAGTATATTTAGAATATATTTTTACAATTTAATACAATGTTGTTCATTGGATATAATTTCACATTTAAACCAGACATAAACAAGTGTCAATCTTTTGATAGTTATTATCTCTTAAGAACACGCTATTTGTTTTGATGACGGGAATTAATTTTTAAATTAATTAATGCAACTGATATGTTTTGAATATCGTAAAATAGACATAATTTTTGAGTTCATAATATAAAATATATCTTAGGCCTAATTTTTGATATTTTTCTGGAAACTTTCATTTTTTGATGAATAGTGAAACCACTAATTGGTAGTTAAGAAAAATGAATTTTTCATAAAATATAATTTTACCGCTTCTGTTAGTTGAATTTAAAAATTCCGAGAGACACGGTTAATATCAAGGACTAAAATGTGGTTCAATGAGATAAAAATAATTTTTGATGAATAATAACTTTTTACTTTTTTTACCACGGTTAAAAGTAAATAGGGTAATTAAGGGTAAAAATGATATTATTATTACCCTAACACATGTCCTAATTCTATTGGATAAGTGTAATTCGACCGAAAACAACCTTATATGTATGTCATCTACTTAATTCCATTCAACCCAATAAGGAAAAGAAAACAGCGTTCATGCGTATGTACGGTCTACGTCTCCATGAACGGTGTATTTCATTCCATTTACTGATCTATTATATATATATATATATATTCTGAATATATGTTATATATAAATCATGTTTAATATTCTGGAATTAAGTAATCATGATCTAAGTAATCATATGAATAATTACAAGTCAAAACACGGACGACATATGAAACGATTTTACCCAAAATGCTCTTTAACATGTAATTTACAAAAGAACGGGTAATATAAATCCATAAGTGAACCATATATGATATCATAACAATGAGTATGATTCTGGAATAAGTCAATGACATTATTTAAATCATTATACATGAGGTTCACACACATAAGAATCAAAGCAGACCTAAGGTAAGGGAAAATATCACAATCTCATTTTTATCCGAGATTGTTTATACTTTGGTATTTACTAGGGTGTATTTTATCATCCAGATCCATGTTTCCTCAATATGTAATATTATTGCCATCCACCTACAATTGTTTAAATCCAATTTTACCCTTCGGTGAGTTTTTAGTAAAAGATATGAAAGGAATCTTTTGTCGTTCTTCGTACAAGGTACTTTTTGACTTTTCCGACAAAAGTACGAGAAGAATGTTTTTTAACTTATATGACATGAATGAATTTTTAAAACATTATTTCCAAGAATCTTCCTTTACAAGTTTTCACATTTATTTTTAATCAACTTCTTTTAGTTTATAATTTTATGACATGTTAAGAAAGGAAAAGTGTTTTTTATGTAGAAAGGATATTTTCCTCAAGAATGGAGTTCAAGAGTTTTATCAAAATTATTTTCCATCTAAGAAAATAAAGGGTTCTATTTATATCCCTATTATTACATTGATTTTATTATGTTGTGATGGAATTATGTTTATGAATTCCTTTATCTTATATGAATTTTTTATGATGTCACGATGTTTAAGATTCCCATTTTTATTACATGGGTTATGCTATGATGTATGGTTATGATTTTGTGGCACACATAAGAATGGTATCTTTATGTGATGGGTGGGACCTATATCTCCCTCCAATGCATTGGGTAAATATTTTATATCTCATGATATAGACATGGCTGGAACGGTAGGTTATACCGGTTCAGTAAAACAGGACTGAAACGAGGAGTGAACTCGGCTCAGAAAGGGACTTTGTCCACTAAGATAGTCTTGGAAAAGTGTCTTGACTCATAAGAAATGATTCACTATGATTATGTGGGTATGCCACAATGTTTCATGTTTTATGTTATGATTATTGGGATTAATTTCACTACTATGATTTATCCCATGTTATGAAATTATGATCTCTTTTGCAGGTTAGGATTTCAAAAAGATATGTTCTTATGAATATGACGTGATTAATATTTCTTTTGTTTACCCTTACTGAGCATTTGAGATCACCATTTTATGTTTCCTTTTCCCCAGGACATAAAGAAAATATTTAGGTTTAAAAAAAGAAGATCTTTATGGGAGATGTTGAAGATCTTTCACCACGATTAGAAGATTATATTCTGAGTTTCCAAAGACACTAAACTATTACGGTCCTTGTGTGTGTGTTTTTGTTATTTACTAAGTATTCCGCAAAAGTAATGTAATGTCCATGTACGTTAGGCTTCAGGTCTCTACAGTTGGTATCAGAGGAAAGGATTAGTCATCCTTTGGAAACTAGGATGCAGAAACGTTAGTGAGATCCCTAGAGATATTTCTAAGGTATGTCTAGGGATGTATGTAAGGATAAGTATACGTATAGGATATAGTCCTCAAACTATGGAAATGATATTGGATCGATTAAACCAAAGATGTTAGATATTGAAGTTACTCCCCCTTTATTATGATTTTTGCCTCTGACACTATTCTTTTTGGTTTTTAGACGATGGCTGGAACCCGAAGGAACCGTGTTGATCAATGCAATGGACAATGCAATGATTGTCCTCCTGAACAAACAAATGTTATGGGAGATGGAGTGAAAAATCTTATTAGTATACTTACACAAGCTATGAATCATTCAGGACTTCCAAATGAGAAGATAAGGGAACAATATTATATTGAGTCCTTCATGATGCAACGTCCACCTTCTTTCAGTGGGTCTTCTGATCCACTTGTTGCTGAAAAATGGATTAGTACTACTGAAAAGAAATTTTCAGTTCTTAAATGTTCTGAACATGATAAAGTCATCTTAGCAGTGTATCATTTGGAAGGTGATGCTGATCAATGGTGGAATCTTATCAAGAATACTAGGCCAAGAGATGAAATTGAGTCCATGGAATGGGACGAGTTCAAGAACTTATTTTTCAATAAGTACTACCCTCATATTCATCTAAAAATGATGGAGAAGGAGTTTCTTGAACTAAAGCAAAAGGATGATGAATCTGTTGGTATATACAAAGAAAATTTTACAAGGATTTCAAGGTATGCATCTGGATTTATCATCCAACCTGAAAGTAAAGTTGATCGATTCTTCAGTGGCTTAAAACCAAATCTTCAAAGGGCATTAGCTATAAGAGACTTCAGTAGCTATGAAGAAATTGTGCATTGTGCTATCAAGGTAGAAATGGAAGTTGGTGTTACTTATCCATCTTATAGTTTTGACTTGAAATGAAAGATGGAGTTCAAGAAGAAATCTCAAAATAATGGTGAAAAGAAGATGAATGTTTCCTTATGCTCAATGTGTGGAAAGAAGCATGGTTGAGATTGTCTTAAAGGGACTATAAAATGTTTTAAGTGTGGAAAATAAGGTCATCGAGTAGCTGAGTTTCGAAGTTGTGGAAAAAAGGTTTTCTAATGATGTGAATAAAGAAAAGACTGCAGAGAATGCACCAACAACACTTCAATGCTTCAAGTGCAAGGAAATGGGGAATTATTCTAATTAATGCCTTAATCCAATGGTTAGTGATGATCGACATGAGCAACCACTTAAGGAAAAGGACAATGGGAAGTCACATGCGATCACCATTGGCGATGTTGAATATTTCAACGATGTGGTGGAATGATTAAGTGTTTATGTAATGGGATTCCAGAATAATGTTGTATATAGTATCGTGGAATATTGGAATATTTATGATTTGGTCTGTTATGGTTTTCAATAATTTTATGGCATCGGTAACCATGAAAAGTGATTGAAATATTTTTGGAAAGCAGATGATATGCACATAATAAAGGGATAAAGAGAATCTAACATGTTTGATAGTATTCATGAGCTCATGATTGATATAAGTACTAAGTGATATCATGGTTTGAGGATATAGAATTTTGAGGATTTTGGTATGTGGAAAGTGTTAAATTTTAACTTCATTCATGTTTTCACTAAGGTTCAATGGATATTCATTCTTCAAGAGAATACATGATTAAGGTATTCACATGTTTGTAATTTGACCAACAAGATATATCTGGGGGATAAATGATGGCATTCACGTGATCATTTTCTTTATACTATGAACTTGGACCGAAGTATTTTATATAAGCCTAAATATTGGAATGGATTATGTTGTACATAAGTTAGTATTGTTTAAGGATAATACTTTTTTGATATTGTTGATGGGATGTTATAGTAATATTGCTTTAGAAATAGGATAACCTGCAGAACGGGAGACATCCCATCGCGTCAGACAAGGCTGTGGGAGTTGAACCCACAACCGAAGTGCGAGTGGCCTTTATCGCCTACCACTAGGCCTACATGAAGTCCCTGTTTAGTAGAAACTAGTTTTATTATATTAAGAAGTATGATATATGAAGTATAAGTCCATTTTAGGAACCATTTATGATTAATCTTACTATAGATGGACTTAGGTATTTTTTGATAACTTTTCTAACCTTTTGTTTGAGATAGATGGAATGACCCATGATTCTATCACATGATCTGCTAACACATCACGAATGACAAATTCAACTTCATTTCTTTAAGTGATGAAGTGGAAATTTTCCAAAGAACGACAAACGGTGAGACTATACCAAAATCATGAAAGTATTTCTTCTAATTCCAATTTCATCAACATTATGGAAATGATCTTGAAAACCAAAAATGTTGTCCTAGTGCTCTTATATCTGAAGAATCAGATGGTACCTTAGATCGTCACAAATTTATGGCTTTGTGATTGCTGGCTTTTCCATAGCCATGTTCTCTACCACTCTCCATCTGAACATGATGGTTAGGTTTCTCTTCCATATCCATATTTTCACCTATGTGGAAACCTAGTGATTAGTTTATTTGGGTAACCGTTACGTTTCATACTTTTGTTTTTAAAGATTGGTTTTGGTATTCCTTTTTACGATGTGGGTTTCTATTAAAGAAACTTTCGAATAGTAAACCATTTATAACCCCGATGAATTTCAAGGGCGAAATACATTTTAAGGGGGGTAGAATGTAACACACCGAGATTTTATGAAAAATATTCTTTTTAATTTCATTAATGTCTTGTGTTGTATGCTACATAAAAAGGATCTTTCACAACACGCATCCTTGACTTTCCTTGCATTACACGCAATCGCGAACTTCCTTGATAGCGTGTGTAGTACGCAATAACGAGTTTCACTAAACAACAATATGCTATTAAAATATTATTAAAACGAGCCGTTATGAATAGTAATAACCACTTTTTGAAATTTTGTAAATTTTATTTTTCAAAATAGAATTCATTTTTGGATTCGTAATATCGAAATTAGCTTAGGGTGAAATTTTGGTACTTTTCGGATAACATTCATTTTCTGATGAATAGTGAAAATTACTAAATTTTAATTAAAAACAACTTTTTTAATCGAAATAATTAATAGTGATAAATTATTAATTTGAGTGGTTATAAAGTATATTTAGAATATATTTTTACAATTTAATACAATGTTGTTCATTGGATGTAATTTCACATTTAAACTAGACATAAACAAGTGTCAATATTTTGATAGTTATTATCTTTTAAGAACACGCTATTTGATTTGACGACGGGAATTAATTTTTAAATTAATTAATGCAACTGATATGTTTTGAATTTTGTAAAATATACATCATTTTTGAGGTCATAATATCAAATATAGCTTATGCCTAATTTTTGTATTTTTCTGGAAACTTTCATTTTTTGATGAATAGTGAAACCACTAAGTGGTAGTTAAGAAAAATGAATTTTTCATAAAACATAATTTTACCACTTCTGTGAGTGGAATTTCAAAAATCCAAGAGACACAGTTAATATCAAGGACTAAAATGTGGTTCAATGAGGTGAAAATAATTTTTGATGAATAGTAACTTTTTACTTTTTTTAACCACGGTTAAAAGTAAATAGGGTAATTAAGGGTACAAATGATATTATTATTACCCTAACACATGTCATAATTCTATTGGATAAGTTTAATTAGACCAAAAACAACCTTAGGAATAAAATATGACCATTTAGGCACACTTGGATTTGATTAGGACATTTATTATTAATTTATTTGAAGAAGGGTTAAAATTGTTAAAATCAAAGTTTAATATGTAAAGAATATTTAATATGGGGTTATACATAAGATAAATTAAACTATAAATATTAATTAGAAAGATAAAAATATTTCCTACATAATGGTATTTTATTTGTAATTTTTAGAAATTAAATAATTTAATTTATTTATGACGCAACGATGATGCAATAATTATCTTATTAATGATATATTGACATAATTGATGTTATAAATACCCAAATAAATGTAATTTGATACTTTTTATGAACTCCACTAATTTTATAGGTTAATATGACATGTTATTATTGATTTTATTAACTTTTCTCGAACTAATCATTCTGTTATGATTTTCAAAAAAATTAATTACTAAATAGTGTCAAAATTGACATAGAATAGTTTTCAAAACAAATATTATATTATTAATTGTAATTTTATTCCTAAAAATCTAATTTTAGGCCAAATTACTTAGATAAGGTTATATATATTAATAATAACATCTTGGGGTTCGTTTGGATTCTTATAGTAAGTTTATTAACCTTATAGTATAAGAACACAAGAAGACACAGTAAAAGTAAAATTATTTTACTTAATGTTAAATCTAAATGATAATGTTAAAAAAGGAACCTAAACTTGTCTAAATTATATTGGATGTGAGGATTTAGACCCGTCCCCACCTTATCTTCTAAAGGAATCAATTTGGAGCTATTTAAAACCTAATTTTACTTTATAATAAAATAATAGTTTTAGTTATTCCAAAGGTGCCCCTCTCCTCCCTTATAAAAGGGAACCTCCTCCTCCTCTTCCTCACACCACACTGAGCCTTCAAGCTCGGACAAACCCTGCAAAATTCCCTTCTACACTTCCCTAGAAACATCCTATAGGTTCTGCTCTTCCTCAAAGACCAATTTTAGTGCCCTAAAAGGAGATCTCAAAGAGGCGCTTCAAAGAAGAGGTAATGTCCGTTACCGATTCATTCATCTTTATTTCTTCTTCCACTTCTTCTTCTTAGGTTGTTTCATTATGAAGTAATAACATCAGTATCACTTATATACTAATATGTTATTATAATTATGAAACAACGTTATTTCACCATCTATCCATCCTACGGAAAACGAAATCACCGCGCGTGCGTACGTACGGAATACCGTCTCCACGCCGTGGTGTAATCTATTTTCCACCACCACCTTACTTGGATGGGTATAATGGTGTACATAATAACTATATATGATTATTTTAAAGTGATATTGATTATGAAATAGTATACATACACTCCAATACAATTCCACAATCATGAGAACGATATCATCGCTCATGCGTACGTACGGACTACCATCTCCACGATGCGATGAGATTCATTATCCACGTTAACCATTCATGAATGATTATAAATTATATATAATAATTAATAATGAAATATATTACATAATAATTATTCTGGATTTATGTGTATATATATGTATTTCATCTACTTAATTCCATTCAACTCAATTAGGAAAAGAAAATAGTGTTCATGCGTACGTACGGTCTACCGTCTCCATGAACGGTGTATTTATTTCCATTTACTGATCTATTATATATTTTTATATATATTATGAATATATATTATATATAAATCATGTTTTATATTCTGTAATTTATTAATCATGATCTATGTAATCATATGAATAATTACAAGTCAAAACACGAACGACAAATGAAACGATTTTACCCAAAACGCTCTTTAAAATGGAATTTACAAAAGAACTGGTAATATAAAGCCATAAGTGAACCATATATGATA
This sequence comes from Viscum album, assembly GCA_963277665.1. Classification (NCBI taxonomy): domain Eukaryota; kingdom Viridiplantae; phylum Streptophyta; class Magnoliopsida; order Santalales; family Viscaceae; genus Viscum; species Viscum album. Next base: position 982,002,690 of record OY728148.1, on the reverse strand, counting down.
TCATAACAATGTGTATGATTCTGGAATAAGTCAATGACATTATTTAAATCATTATACAGGAGTTTTGGACACATACGAAGCAAATCAGACCTAAGGTAAGGGAAAATATCACGATCTCATTTTTATCCGAGATTGTTTATACTTTGGTATTTACTGGGGTGTATTTTATCATCCACATAAATGTTTCCTCAATATGTAATATTATTTCCATCCACCTAAAATTGTTTAAAACCAATTTTACCCTTCGGTGAGTTTTTAGTAAAAGATATGAAAGGAATCTTTTGTCGTTTTTTGTACGAGGTACTTTTTGACTTTTCCGACAAAAGTACGAGAAGAATGTTTTTTTAACTTATACGACATGAATTGATTTTTAATACATTATTTCCAAGAATCTTCCTTTACAAGTTTTCACATTTATTTTTAATCAACTTATTTTAGTTTAGAATTTTATGACATGTTAAGAAAGGAAAAGTGTTTTTGAAGTAGAAAGGATATTTTCCTCAAGAATGGAGTTCAAGTGTTTTATAAAAATTATTTTCCATCTAAGATAATAAAGGTTTCTGTTTCTATACCTATTATTACATTGATTTTATTATGTTGTGATGGAATTATGTTTATGAATTCCTTTATCTTATATGATTTTTTTTATGATGTCACGATGTTTAAGATTCAAATTTTTATTACATGGGTTATGCTATGATGTATGGTTATGATTTTGTGGCACACATAAGAATGGTATCATTATGAGATGGGTGGGACCTATATCTCCCTCAAATGCATTGGGTAAAGATTTTATATCTCATGAGATAGACATGGATGGAACGGTAGGTTATACTGGTTCAGTGAAACAGGACTGAAATGAGGAGCGAACTCGGCTCAGAAAGGGACCTTGTCGACTAAGATAATCTTGGAAATGAGTCTTGACTAATAAGAAATGATTATCTATGATTTTGTTTGTATTACACAAAGTTTGTTGTTTTAAGTTATTATTATTGGGAATACATTTCACAATTATGATTTATCCCATGTTATGAAATCATGATCTCTTTTGCAGGATAGTATTTCCAAAAGATATGTTCTTATGAATATGACGTGATTGATATTTCTTTTGTTTACCCTTACTGAGAATTTGATGTCACCCTTTTATGTTTTCTTTTCCCCAGGAAATAAAGAAAGGATTTAGGGTTAAAAAAAGAAGATCTTTATGGGAGATGTTGAATATCTTTCACCACGATTAGAAGATTATATACCGAGTTTCCAAAGACACTAAACTATTACGGTCCTTGTATGTGTGTTTTTGTTATGTACTAAGTTTTACAAAAAACTAATGTAATGTCCATGTACGTTAGGCTTCGGGTCTCTACAGGTTTTCTACTTGATAATGATGAAAACAAAGTTTTTAGATTGAAGAAAGGTATGTATGGGCTAAACCAAGATCCACATTCATGGTATTCTAAGATTGAAAATTATTTGAGAATCGTGATTTTTCAAAATAAAATGTTGATAGAAACTTATATTTGAAAGGTGTTTATATTGAAACTCTTATTTTAATTGTTCATGTGGATAATATAATTTTTTCTGGGGATGAATAAAATTTTTGTAATTAATTTTCTATGGAAATACAAAAGAATTATGAAATATAAATGTTGTGATAATTAGCTTTCTTCCTTGTCTTACAAGTTCAATATAAGAAAAAATAAATTTTCATGTCTTAAAAAAAGTATGAAAGGGAATTGTTTCAAAAATTTGGAATTGTATAATATAAAGAAGTTTCTACTCCTATCTCAGTGAGGATAAAGATGTCTAAAGAAGAGTCTGGAAATAGTGTGAATTAGAAAGACTTTTGGAAGATAATTGGAAGTATACTTTACCTTATAACCTCTAGCCTGATATTTCTTATGCTATAAATTTGTGTTCTAGTTATCAATGTAATCTGAAAGAGTCAAATATATTGGCAGCAAGGATAATTCTGAGATATGTCAAAGGAACAAATTCCCAAGGATTATTATAAAAAATAAATTATGAGATGAAGTTTCATGGTTATACTAAAATTGATTTGGCGGGAGATTGTAATGATAGAAAATCAACCTTAGGAGAATCATTTTTCTTGGGTGAGTGTTGTGTAAATTTTCATAGCCAGAAACAAAGTTCAGTAAACTGGAGAAAAGTGGAATTAGAATATGTTGTGACTATTCAACTATATAATCAGATATTGTGGATGAATGTTCAATTGGAATATTTGAATATAAAGGTTTCTAAACTATTTTATACACTTTATGACAATCATATTACAATTTATATTTCTTAAAATCAGCTCCAACATTAAAGATCAATACACGAAAATATAATGTCTTAATTTATAAATGATAATGTTTCTGCTAGAGATATTTTTTTTGGAATATATCTCAATGAAGTATCAAATTTTTGATATCATCACAAAGTCAATTCCAAAATAAAGGTTTGATGAGTTGAGGTTGAAAATTCATGTTAATCCTCCAATAATGACTTCCTAAAACTCAGAAGTAAGTACCCTACCATGATTTGGATTATGTTGACAAAGGGGGAGGAAAAGTAACAACTTTTTATTAGGTAAGAAATTTTTAATTATCGTTATTTTATGAATATGAAGTTGTGTTTATCAGATAATGGGGTAGAGGAAAATAAAATTTAATGAAAAATTAAAGTGATAAAATATAATAGTTAGGGGGATTTTCTCTCAGCATGGCCATACAATTTTATTCTCACCAAGGAATGGATTTTATTCAAAAAAAAATACATTATCTATTAGTGTGGTGTCTAAACACTCTTTTAATAAAGGATGTGTTTTGGTAAAATTCAAAAAACATGAGTTTTTTTACAAAAGATGTATTGTGAAAATTTTCTGAGAGTTGAAAAAGTTATTAATGAGTGTTGTTAAAAAATCAGAATAGGGGGATTGAAGAACATTTGTGATGTTTTTTTAATAAATTTTTGTATTTTTTTGATAACTAATCTTTTATAAAAGAATGTTTTTGTAAAACAAGTGAATGTTTCTGAATGATCAAACCCAAACATAAAGGGGGAGAAAAGTTTTGTTTTTGAGAAAGTTTTTTTATATACACAGAGGATTAAAATGAGAAACACCAGATAAAATGTATCAAAATGATCACCACCGAACATAGAATTCATCAAAAAGTTAGAGTTTTTTTCAGACACACCATCAGTCTCATATCCATTGACATGAAGTTCAAGTTTCATTGGACTCAATATTGGTTAGAATGTTAGAATGTTGCTAAAGAGGTCGAATGAAGAAAGTGATGTCAGGAGTTATAAAATTCTTAGACATTCTAACCATCAATCAAATATTTATTTTCTAGTTTTTAAATCATAAATATCATAAGTTTTCTGTAACACTTTTTATGTGATCCTTATGAAGAATAGGGGGAGAATATGTGAAACCAATCATATTGAGTATTGGTTTGAAATAAAGAAGGTGTTGAAAGTAAGGGAAGTCGTAATACTTTCCAATATAAGTCATATAGTACTTAAATAATATTGAACTTCTCATAATTCAAAAAAACTATAATGATAAATGATTTTTAAGAAATAGAGGAATAAAAAATATTGTATTGATTTTAGGAATCAATAAAAAAGTTTTCATCAGATCCAGAAGTACTGAGCATAGAATTTTTCATAAGTTTGAATGAGTTACAGTTGATGAGGGTTGATGTATTTAAATGTGGTAGATTGGAGTTTCCATCATAAATAAAATTCCATTATAGTGATAATTCTATCATTATGAGGATTCCATTGGATTGAAGATGAGAAAGTTCTATGAGGTATAATTTGAGGAGAAAGGTTAATTAAACTGAATCTGAGGAAGAAATTCAATCAAACTAACTCTGGGAAGGGAATTCAATCAAGACCAACTCTGAGAAGGAAATTCAATCACACTGAATCTGAGAAAGTTAGGTAATTAGAATAACTCTAATAAGGAAATTAAATTTAGAATGAGATGAATATTTTTCATCATAATGAGACGAGGATGTTCCATCATAATGAGTTGATTAATTTCTATTATAGTGAATAAAAGTTAGGAAGTCTGAGAATAATTATTATAAAGAAGACATAAGAAGATTTCATAATATTTGTGAAGAGTTAAGTGGTCAAAACGTGATATTAATATATGTATAGATATTGAATTTTTTTAATTTGAGTAAGTGGGAAAAAAATTTTAGTTTCATAAATTTCTCTTTTTTGGATGCCTATAAATAGAATTAATGAATATTTATACATTTCGAATTTTATGTGAGTGGTAAAAAGAAGAGCTCTACAGAATTCATGTCAAAGTTATATTTCCACATTAAAAACTCATTAGAAGTTCGGATATCTAAATTATTTTTATTGGAATGAGTAAGATCAAACTGATCATTTGAGAAGAGTTTGAGTAATGAATATTGAGAATGGATTCATCAGACAGAGTCCATCAGATTGAATTCATCGGATTGTGTCCATCGGACCCATCCCTATTGGATGGAGATAATCAGACCCAACCACATCATAATGACGATTCTGAGATAAGAATATGTGGTATAGATTGAACAAAGTATATTTCTTTTGTTTTATCTCAATTTTTTGTAAGTAAAACTTATAAACCAGTAAGATTCATTATAATCATTACAATTAGGATTTATAATGTATCTAATGGGAGTTTTCACAAGTTGTATTCACTTATTCATATTAGTGAATTTCTATAGAACCATAGGAGTGTTTATAAAAATGATATTGGTTCTATCACTGAGGTCGAACCTTGTAAATATCATGTTATTTACTTTTTTTTACTAATTTTTCTAACATTAGTATTTACTAAAAGATGATAAGGATATAAACTTTAACATGTTTCAGGGTTCAATATTTTGGAAATTATTGAAACTTATAAAAGTGAAAAACTAATTCAACCCCACTTCCGAGTTATTATTCGATCCTTTCGAACTTCATATACTGTTTATCACTTTATTTGAAACTTTTTTTTAATATTTTTGCTAATTTTTTGGAATTAAAATCCCTACAAGAATAATATAATACTCAAATGACTCATCATTGATCTCACCATGTCGAACAAGATTTAGTTCCTCCTTTCACATACATCATTCCACTGATGTCTATAAGGAGGAGCGAGTTAGTATAGGATCCCAAACTCCTATAAGTAATCAATTAATTCTTGATTGAGATATTCTCCACTATGTTCTAAGAGGATTTTCTTAATCATATTACCTATTTGGTTCCCATACTAATTCTTGTTTTTCTTGAATTTATCAAAATAATCTGACTTATACATCATTAAGTAAAAATATTCATCTCTATTAAAATAAGTGGAAAATTTTATGATGTATGAGAACCCACCCGTGCCTCAATAGGAAATGGTCCACACACATTTTTATGAACTAATTCAAGAATCTCTTTAGACCTTTCATGTTTTCTACTAAAAGGGGATTTATTAATTTAACCATATAAATAAGCGTGACACATACCAATTGGTTTTAGTTCAAAAGAATATAAATATCCATTTTGGTATAACTTAGTAAATCATTTTTCGTTGACATGACCAAGACAATGATGCCAAAATTGGGTGTGGCATGAGTTATGTGAAGTAGTTTCATTATCAATTTCCATTACTTGGTTTGTGTAATAAGAAATAAATTTGTTATTTAAATTCACCTTACAATTACACATGTTATTTTTATAATAGATTCATAATTCATATAAAAATATTAAAATAAATCCATTTATATCATGTTTATATATATAAATATTTTTTTTGGTAATGGATGAAACATAATAACAACCTTTCAAAACCATGATCATTATAAGATCCCATATTTTTCTACGTACGTCCCACTGTGAGGTTTTCATTGAACATATTTTTTTGGGGGTTCCTTTGTAATTAAGCCTTAGTGACTAAGTATTATTTGATGAATGAGAGCCTTTTTTGGAGAAAATAACCTTAATTTTAGGGATTTATATCTATTTAAATTAATGGATTCCATGTATAAATATGTTAAATATGATTACTAGGGATTTCTATGAGTTTAGAAGGATCATAGGTGGTTGGTCTCTTTTATAGAAGCTAGTATAAATACTATTCAATGAAAACTTATATATTTTGTACATGTTACATGACATGTAACTATTTTTAGATGCATTTAATGAACTAGTTTATGATGTGATGTGGTTACATGTTGTGAAACTAATTCACATCATGTTAATGTTGATCAAAATCAAAATTAACCTGGGGAAAAAGGTTTTTACAGCATAAAATAAAAATGATGAAATACATGACATGAAAGGATTACACATCATGTATTCATCATACCTAGTAGTTTTAAGTGTGTTGTGTACTTATGAATATCATTATTTTTTTATAGCCTCTCCTCTCTCGCTCCTAGGGTGAATTCTATAAAATTTTGAATTATCTTCCCCCCTTCCAGATGTCCCATTTTCACATTCAATATTTTGTGAGTTTATTCACATTGGTTTCACACTTCTCACTATCAATACTATTCATTGTAGTGTACATATTTTGAACATGGGTTTTGTTTTGGGAGTTGATCTTGTTCTGGGTTAATCTAGGTCTTTCTTGTGATCTTCTATGACTTCTTCTTTAATGGATTTTTTCCTTATAAGTGTTGTTTTAATCACATGTTAAAGGTATAGAGACTAAACCTAACCCTATGGTATATTTAATTGTGAATTATATGAAATATTTTGATTATGACCATGTAATGTGAACTATAATTAATTAATTGATTTATAGTAAATCATGGATTGGATTCCTTTAGATTCAATGGTTGATGCAACCTGGATTATGGATACCCGTTGGGTGAGAAACAATTTGAGTAAAAAGAACATGGATAATGGTTTAATGCAAGGTGAGCATGACATCATACCTTAGGTTATTGCTTGATATATAATCCATAGGTAATCTATAATTGATTATTGATACGACTGTTGATCATTTGAGAGATAAATGAATGTTTATTTGAATGAAAAACAATAATTTTCATAATTAACCATTGAGATTTATGATGTGATTTTTTGATATCCATTCTATTATGACTTGTTGAGTTGGAGATGAAAGGATTATATATAGGGATATCCTAGTAGTGCTTAAATTATTATATAGTAGGCTTGGCCTGGTGATACATGCTAAATTTATAATATATAGGGATTTTCTTGGTGGAGGAAATGCTTATATAGTAGGAAATTCCCAATGATACTTGATGAAATTCTTATATACTAGGCTACACCCCAGGACATATGCCGAAATTCATTTATATAGGGTGATTATTAGAGGATAAAATTATTATACAAAGGGAGATACCTGATTGTTTGATTTTCCATGGTATATGGATATAGATGGAATGGTTGTGTTACATGCTCAAAGTCATTTCATCATGGTATTGAAATAGGTTAATTGATATATTATATTAATTAGATAATTAATAAATCTATTTATCACTTTATTGCATATAATTATTATTAGACTAGTTGTGTTTATGATGGTTGTGTTAACCTACTGAGTTTTATTCACACCCTATTTGGGAACCGTTTGGTACTCGAGAAGATTACATGGATGCATATTTGGACAAGGTAAAGGGACATTATTGTTGATTTATTAGTTTCTTGCAGGATGGGATGAATTTTGGATATGGGTCTGACATGGGGATCGACACCAGAGCCTTTTGGGATTATTTAATGTCAGTATATTATTTTGTTTGTATTGGTTTCAGTTTTACTTTTAGATGCATCTTAGCTTTCTATTACATTATTCATTATTAAAGGTTCCTCCTTTTATTTTCCTAGCTGTATGATATACTATTCCAACTATTTCTCTATTACTATAATTTATTTTACTATGGATTAGTTCCACTATGTTCTACCAGGGGGTATAGTCTACCCATTATAAATATCACATCCTCACTACTAGTCAATATCCTATAGCATATGGGGATTCATTTATGACGTCTTATAGCCAAATCATTTTGACAATGTGAGAGAGTACCAGATTGGGCGATGTTACAAAGTGTTATTAGAGGATCAGGTTTTTATTTTCTATTGCTTTATTTTTTTGGGAAAAGTAGAAAGGAGACTGGGATCTATTGGGACATGGTAATGAGATTATTCATTGGAGTATCTAACCCATTCATGGGGGGAAATTTGAGTTCTGGGGATGGGATTATTGTTTATGTTGTTCTCTTGTTACAATTGATGTTTTTTCACCTTGGTTGATTTATATGTTGTGTGATGTTATTATTTATTGATATTCAAACCCATGGACTAGTATGGTGAGATATGATTACACATGCATCATGATAGGAACATAAGGATATATATATATATATATTGATAGGCATTTTTCATGACAGAGACATGTTTATTGCATGTGTTATATACTTTCCAATATGAATTGTTAAATAATATTTCTATTATATTTGATAAATATAATGAAATAAACTATTTTTTAATCATAAAAAACTTATAATACCTGGTTAGAGAGTCACAGAGTAATGGTTCTCTACTGTTATCGCCTATTAAGTTTGAATTTATTTTTAGCCAATGTTTAAAGGAGTGTGTTTTTCTTGTAGATAAAATGTCTCCTCATCATCTTTGAGTTGAGTTCTAATAGAGTGGAAATCTGTTTTCTCCTAACATAGATGAACTGGATCTTCTTGTAGCTACTGAGGATCAAATGGATGTTCATCATCACAACAACTTCTTTAGGGTCATGCAATCCATGGAAAATGAGACTATTTTCATCGTTCCTTTGATGTATGAGTTAATGAGAGAGATTCAGCTATAACATCCACTTATGTTTGCTGAGGAAGAGGCTCCAAGGTATCTGATTTATAGATTGTTTCAATCTATACAATCTTCATGCATCTTGAGATACCCATAGATAGGAGGGAGAATCTTGTTACGTATATGCTCAATGGACCTACCAAACATTGGTGGGATATTCTAGAGCAGGATGGGAAGAAAGAGGAGATATCTTGGAAGGAATTCAAGGTGAACATATTGAGCCACTTCTATCCATAGATGTCGAGGGATCAGAAGGATCATTAGTTCATGCATCCGACATAGGATATAATATCAATGATGTACTATGTTAAACATTTCACCAACCTTTAATTCATTGTGACATATTTATCTATTGATGAGATCTCTAGGGAGAAACATTTTTAAGATGGTATTCACTATGAGGTCAGGTCATGTTTGAATTTTTTTTATTCTGGGTATCTTTTTAGATTTGATGAATCATGAACTCATCACAATAACGAATCGGAGAGAGGACCCAAGAGGTAGCCAGGCTATTTCTATAGGGTATACTAGGATCACTTATTTTGGTGGCAAGAAGTGATTCTATGACAGGTTTTTTCCAAGGAAATGACATGAAGACCAGTTAGGGTAGTGGGAATTCATATTAGGATCATAGTCCATTTTAGTACATCATTGTAGAAAGTTAAACCACAAGAAACCATAGTTTTCATACACCACTTTGAAGTGCCATGTTTGCGGTAGGATGGGCCATCTTCATAAGTTTTTTTAGAACTTCTCATAATATAGTAATGGTAGGGGTGTAAGATAGATACTAGAGTCTTGGAAGGGCTCAACTACTCCTCATTGTATATGTAGCTAGAGTTCTATATTACGTTTAGGTTGAGGCGAGTGAAGTGTTACCCCATTGTAATGACATAATGTTTATTAGTAAAAACTTTTTCCTGAATAAATGTGTGATGTATTATATTTTATATTATACACATACAAAATATAGAGAAACCAATAAAAAACTATATTAACAAATATTGTTACATTAATTAGGAATGAAACCAATTTAATTTCCAAACATTAAAACTGGATAAAAAGTATAAAATATAAAAGCTAAAATGAGAAAATATAGATCGACCTCATCTACTAGAATTATTGGAACCACTACCAACACTATATAAAAGAAACAAAATTATATTAAACCAATTAAAATTATTTAAAATTGAAATATAGAACCTTGAGAGGAATTGATTTGAATGTTGAATGAAATAATTGAGTGGTATATATATATGGTAATGTGATTATACAAATCATTATTTTCCTATTAAAATTTATATTTTAACTATTTTAGATATTTATTTTTATTAAATTAATATCATTTCTGAAATGATCATATTAAAATTTTCCCTAGGTGAGTTTTTGGTAATTTTCTAAAATACTTCAATTTTTAGGTGAATAGTAAAAATATTGTTTTTCACATAATTGATGTATCTTAAGTTACATCATTAATGATGTAATAATGAAATAATACTTTATTGAAATTTATTTTCTGCCATTATATATTTAATTTCATAAATGAGTCATTAAAATAAAAGAATTTTTTTTTTCAAACCTAAAAATCACTTTCCAAAACCTAAATTCAGATTTGATTCCTTAAAATATCAATTTCATTTTTTATTTACATTTCTTTTTAATAATTTAATGAATTAAAATTATAAAGAAGATTTAATGTCATAAAACCATTATATAATATTTATATATACTTTATTTTTTCAAAAATGCACTATTACATGTTTTTCCTTTGATATATTATTTTATTGAATATTTTATTCTAAAAATACCCCTCTCTTAAAGAATAAATAACCCCTCTCCCTTCCATTGGAAGCATAATCCTCTCAAACATTCCAAAGTACAATATCTTCCCAAATACTCCCTATAAATCCCCTTGCATTACATAGGGTCATTTTGGAGCAATCCTTCTCTAATCACCATGGGTGTTATAACATCTTACAAGAGAAGCAACATTGATGACAGAGTAAGTCTCTATTAACTTTTCCCTTTTTTATTATCTTTATTATTTTTACCAATTAATTAAAAAACAATATATTATAAAACTAATTATTCAATAATTTAAAATTACGTTATTTATATTAACATGATGTAATTGTCATATTTATTACAAAAATAAATGCAATACTTATCTTTCCCTCTCTATTAACAATGCCCCATTAATGGTTTATTAACCACCAATGGATACATTTATAAGAAAATTATTATAACCACCTTCATGGATGGATATTAATAATTATATATAATATATAAATAATTAATTACATTTATTATAATCTACTGGAGTTAATCGTACTTTTCTATAAATGACTCTCAATGAAAATTGAGAAATCAAAGTGAAAGAAGAAATTTTTAGGAAAATCATGTTATCAAAACACATAAATTTCATAAATAGAAATTAATATATATAATAATATGATTATAATTGAAAAATAATTCTATAAATGTATATAATTAACATATTTATTAGTTTTTTAATAAATATAAGTTTATTATTCAAGAGGCGCAAATGTGAAAAAATAATGAAGGAATTAAGGTAAGGCGATTCATGAACCCAACTCTTTTGCATTGGGTTATCCATATTTCATGACATATTTAGAATAAATAGTCCTCTAATGTTCCATAAATAAAATTTCAATATTTCTCCATCTTCTTTTTTGGGATATTCATGTTTTTTATTTGATTTTATAGAAAATACAAGGATTTTACAAAATAACTCTTCTTTCCAAAACACATATTTGACTCCTCTTGAGTTGTTTATTATTAACTATAGAATGATGATTCTTATAGAAAATTAGTTTTTCCATTTTTCATTTTGGAACCTGAAGATTATTTTTGAAATCATAATTTTTAAAATCATCATGAAACACAATCCTTTACATGGGTTATTTCACGAAATGACTGGTACACATTCTATGTGACATGCACGATTATGTAAATATTATGATGTGATGACTAGACCAAAATAATATATCCCTCCAATGAATTGGGTAATGTCTTTTATCTCATTAGATAAAGTTTATTATATGTAAACATGATGCTATATTTGTTTACAGTGATGATGTTATGATTATTCACATATGTTATGTGATAACATGATGCTCGCTTTATTCACAACGATATGTGGAATCTGACCAATATAACATGATGTTTCATTTTTATGCATTTACGCATTCAATGAATTTATCACATTTTTACCTCATGATATTGATAATGATCATAGTATTATGATATGATGATTATGCTCACCCATGTTATATTGATTCAAGTTTTTTATTCATCCTCTTACAGGGCTTTTATCTAACCCCTTTTAATGATGTATATCATTAGGTAATTGCAATTACTAAGGATAATGTGAAATTTTAGAAGTATAAAGAATATGTATTTAAATGAATTTTTATGTTTTATTATGTATATTTTATTTATGAGCCTAATTTTTTGAAGACATAAAACATTGGATCCTAGATTTGTAACTCTATTATGTTGTTTATCTTTAAAATGATGTAATAGTTATGTATGAAAAATTAGGGTCACTATAGTTGGTATCTAAGAATGTTTTTGTTAATTCTGGACTTATGATTAGAAAAAAAGAGTAAAAACCATTTGTATAAGTCTATGTATAGGTAAATCATCCTAGAAGACTATTTTTAGAAAATTATAGACATAGGAATCCCATAAGATATTCCTTTAGTGTTAATTTCATAAAATAATAAATTACTCATGATTTATTGACTTGTGTTTTGTTCAAACATTTTCTATTCTACAAAATGGTAGGAATCAGGAGAAACTAGGCCTAAAACCTGTGTGAGTGACAATGAAACAATTATCAAAACGAGATACCCAATTCCATTGGAGGATGAGTTCGATACTTTGTATAAATGATTACATAGTTGTCTCGAGATATGAATAATAACATGAACTATGTGGAATGTACATATTCACCCAATAAGGATCAATTATCCCTTGAGTCCTTAATGCAAAAAATAACCATCGATTTTTAGTGGAACATCCATTCCACTTGATGTGGAATAGTGGGTTAACTCAATAAAGAAGATATTTTCTATGATCCATTTCTCTAATAAGGATATGGTGACTCTTGAAATATATCATTTATATATAGAAGCTATTAAATAGCAGGAATTGATAAAGAACAGAAATCCAAAGTATTAAATGTAAGATATTGAGTGGGAAGAATTTTAGAAAATATTTCTTACAAACCATTTCCCATGAACTCTTCAAAAAAAATAACTGAAAGAGAATTCATATAGCTAAAGGAAAAGGAAGGTGAAGTTTTCACGACTTATGATTATAAATTCATAAGGTTTTAAATGTATTCCTTGAGGTTTTTATCACTAATGATAGAAAAATAGATACGTTCTTTATTTTTTTAAAATACCCATTCGGAACGATCTAGATATATATGAATTTGGGTGTTTTGAAGATGTGGTTAAATGTTCTCTTAAAGTAGATATAGAGTTCAAAGAATGGTCCCACGATTATTGATATAATAAGAGATTAATAGGGATTCAAGATTGTGGGTCAAATGATGGATGGGGAAATAGGATCCAACTACCCACACGTAAAAAACGTGGGAATAAGAATCATGTTAATTTCCTCAAAGGGATGGGGAAATTCTTCAAGTGAGGCAGAGAAAGACACAAAGATAATGAATATTGAAAATACATGATGAAGTTGACCAACATGATAGAGGAAAGGAATGAACATTCTAATTTACCACCCATGGTTCAATGCTTCAAATATAAGGACCAAGGGTGTTATTCAAGGAAGTGCACTAAACCACATGTCCTTGAGGGAAACTAGTGTCAGCAATCACCAAAGTCAAAGGAGAAAGGGAAAGCCTATATCATCACTACTAATGAAGTTGAGTGTGAAAATCAATTCATACAAGGTATGATTCCTATTAACTAAATAATAGAAAAAGTATTATATCATTCTGGTTCTACTTATTCATTTGTATCCTAAATGGTTTCTAAAACTATTGAATTGAATCCACGATACCGCTAAGTGGAGATATCTATAAGAAACACAGTGGTGTAATCATTACAACCCAAGTGTTGGAATCTTCTCCTATAGTCATATTTGGGACGATTCATATTGAAAATATTATTATATTTCCCTTGCTGAAATTTGATGCTATATTGGACATGTATTGGCTATCATTATATATAGAAGAAATCAACTATTGGAAAATAATTATCTATTTTTATATTCTGAACCATCCCACGATCCTCTAAAAATTCATGGAAGATCATGAATCTTATTTGGAAAAACCATCAACATTGTGGGGGTTGATACCCTATAGATAATCATACCTTTCAAAAATGGTTGAGTCAAAGGAAGGTATTAACCTGGAGGAAATGTCCATTGGTAGGGAATACATTGATGTATTTCTCAAAGTGTTAATTGGAGTCCCCTGATCATGAGGTAGAGTTCTCAATAGATCTCATACCTAGAGCCACTCCTATCTCAATATTCCCATATCGGATGTCCTTGAATGAAATGAAGGAGTTAAAGAAGTATCTACACGAGCATTGGAAAAAATGGTTCATACTCCCTAGTACACCACCTAGGGGTGCACCAATGCTCTTTGTCAAGAAGAAAGATAGATCAAAATAAGTGTATATCAATTACAAAGATATCAAAAAGGTCACCATAAAAAAATTATCCTCAACCAAGGATTGATGACTTGATCAATCAACTATAAAGAGTGAAATAATTCTCAAATTTGTGTTTTTTTTATAGATATCATCAAATAAAGTTGAAGAAGGAAGATATTAAGAAGGCTGTTTTCCTTACAAGGTATGGGCACTATGTGTTCATAGTAATTCCCTTCAGACATACTAATTTTCCTACAATATATATGGATTTTATGAATATATTCTTTAGAGAAAACCTCAACAAATTTTTGGTAGTGTTCATCTAATATATTCTAATTTATTCCAAGATTAAGAAGGAACATGATGATAATCTAAAGATTGTGTTGGTGAGATTAGAAAAAGAGAAAAATTATTCTATGTTCAAAAATTGTGACATTTGGATGCAAGAAGTCATATTATTAGGGAACATGATCACATGTGATGGAATTTATGTGGACCATTCAATGACAAAGGAAATTGAAGAATTACTTAGACCCGCTAGTGTCATTGAAATCTATAGTTTTATAGATTAGCTGGTTACTATTTACATTTTGTGATAAATTTATCATTATTTTTTGGCCAACTAACTAATTTACCACAAAATGGGGTAAATTATTTATGGATGAAAGATATGAGGAAAGCATTAAGGAGATCAAGAAGAGGCTAATCACTGTTCTTGTACCGTAATTTCCCATTCAAGATAATTGTATCACTGAGAGGGGGAGAGAGTGAATCAGTGATATATTTTTCTTTTATATTTCCTTAATTATGTAATAACCTTAGAATCCTATTAAATATTTCTTTTCCTTATTGAAAACAATTAAAACACTCATCTATAGTAACACATGAATTTATAAGTATCACTATTCCACAAGTATAGCTACATGTTTTATATGAATTTGAAATTATCTAATACCATACAATATGTTAGAAAATAATCCTTTTTGTGTGGAATAAAATGAGTAGGATATTCCATTTCACTCATGTAGCCCTATATAAACAATTCATTAGTGAATGTGATCCTTCTATAACAAATGATGAAATACAATGTTTTGTAACAACACATGATATGGTGATTCATTATCAACTTTCACAAATGTATTATTTTTAAAAAAATCATCAATTTCTTACCTAGAAGTTGGTAAGAACTTTTTTAAATTAATTTACAAAACTCAGTCTGATTTCCCAATCCAATTATCCGAGTCCGATTATCCAGGTTTTATTTCTCAATATTAAAAATATATTACTTTTTTAGAATACGATTGAGAAAATTATGAACCACTTCATCTTCAATCCAAAAATCCCAATATGATTTTCCCAGTCCGATGATTCAGCCAAATACGATGACCAGTTGAATACAACAAAACAAAATATGGAAACCTATTATTCTATTTAGAGATATGTCTTCTATATTCTTCTCATTGAATAGTACATCTATAAAAATTACAAAGAACTTTCCCTTTTATACTAACCCAAAAAATATTTTGGGTGGGATTCCTAAAAAATTTCCCACTCAATAAAATTTTCTTAATCTACACATTCCTTTGAATTTTAGGTTCATATTAACTTCACAATCTCTTCCCAACACTTATTTAAAATTCACAAATCTTCTCACAACTTTAAATATGGTTTAGAATTTCTGTGAATATCATTCTAATTCTGATTTACCATTTTAATTTGTTCTTATGACCTACTTAATTATGATGAATACAAATTTAAAACAATATATTATTATTCGTATCTTCTCTTGATCCACATGAATTATAAACAAAGTAATTCGAACTATTTTAAATGGTCAACTTAATTATTGATATAGATATTAATTTCTCCTTCTTCGTAGTGGCCACCACATAATTTTCCTTTTCTTTTCATTCATCAGTTCCAAAAAATTATTCCTCTAATGATGATTATGGAATACTGAGTATGGACCAGTATCACCAACTTCAACCTCAACAAATTAGTTCTCTTCTGAACATGACACCAATATTTTTTTATATCAAACAATTCAGCCTATAATTAATATGATAACATATTGAATTCGATTGATCAATATTAGTATCTTATTTATTTTTTGAATATGATTCTCAAAAAATTCTTTCTTCAAGGATTAAAATCTTCTACATTCTGGTCTGACCGAAAACTAGAACCTTTATTATGATTATCCTACCCTGCCTTTAAACAAATCTGTATCCAGTAATATCATTATGATGATCATTGGACCAAAATGATTAAAATACATAAGCTTTCATCTTTAATAAACTTTTAACAAGAATCATGACTTTCTTTATGACTTTTATTAATTCGAAGATGAACATTAACATCATCTCACTTACCAAGTAAAGTGTTGAAACATCCCTATCATTCATAAAAATATTTATTTCCTACTAATATTGATTACGATTTTCATGATTATAATCAGACTGAATATGATTGGAATAAAAATTTTCACCCATTTATTTCATCAAGATTTCATCACATGTTTTACAAATTACATATGATTTAGGAGAACTCCAAGATCATAAAAGCAACATCACATTTTCATCAAAGTTAGGAAGACTCAAATTATTCCCCATTATGATCAATCATTTCATTCTAAACATTGTCTTAGTTCGATGATCATCTTCATCCAGAAAACATATTCCCAATGTAATGGAATTTATTAATCATTGTGAGTCTGATTTTATTGAATATGATGGCCAGTCCAATTTTTATCAATTACAAAGTGAGGTGGTTTATTTTCTTCTTAAACTCGATTGACAACAAATTAAAACACCTGAATATGATATTAATCATTATCATCTTGGTCCTAAAAATCTCCCACTTTGGATTTTTTTGTCAACCATGGTTCATAAATCACTAAACTTTTTATCCTCAAGCTATATATTACATATAAATAATTATTAGACTATGTGTGAGAAATCATTATAGGAAACATGAATTATTGACAAAAATTTAATGATGTCCGAAAGTAGTGATTATGAATATTTTACTCGTCATTTCTTCCTCAAATTTTAATCCTCCATATAATACAAAAGTTTGTTTCCCAAAAACCACTCAAATAAACACTTAGAATAGTTCACACACTAACAATGATGAATTCACACATTACCCAAAACTCTCTCTATTTACATGCTTCCATAATGATAGATTTATAAAACAACCCCCCCCCCTTAAAAGGACCTTCCAATGATAAGATGAGAGAGGGAACAAAAACACATACCTCAACCTTGACAAGAAAGAGGATAGATGACCTTGTTCAAGATAAATTTAGAGTATGCTTCCCTGGGTAATGATTTTGTGAAAATGTCAGTAGCTTGTTCTGATTTAGGAAAAAAATCCAACTTCAACTCATTATTCTACACATGATATTTGATGATATAATTGTTGATATCAATATGCTTTGAATGATAATTTTTTACCGGATTCTTGGAAAGGTTGATTTCACTTTGATTATCACAACCCAAGATAAAGGTTAATTTCAATTCAACAAGTTAGTATTATAACTTATTCTTCATCCACATTAGTTGGGTAGTAGATTGTTTAGTTGAAAAGTATTCATATTCAGTTGTAATGAGAGTTACTGAATTCTATTTCTTTATATTCCAAAAAACATAACTTTTACCTAGAAATAAAACACCACCTAACGTGGATCTTCTATCATCAACATTTACTGCCAAATCACCTTCTGAATACCCAAAAAAAATCAATACTTTCTAAGCTATCATAATTGATTTCAAAAAATTTTGGGTCTTTGATGTATTTGAGGATTATTTTTCTAGAAAGAAAAATTGATTATTTAGGATCACTATAAAATATTTCAGATGAGGTAACATAATAAAAAATATTGGGTCCTAAGGTATTAAAATATAAAAAAATTCCAATCAACATTGGAAACACTTTCTGATCAAATATCTTGTTTACTACATCATTAATCAACTTGGTTCCCACTGATATAGAGGTGTAAACTAGTATTGAATTTTCTATACCGAAATTTTTAAGAATTTTTTTAGCATACTTTTATTGAGAAATAAAAATGTTTTTCGTCTTTTATAAAATTTTTAACCCAATAAAGTTTTTCATTTCTCACAACAGGGAAATCTCAAACAACTTTTTCATTTATTTAGAAAACTTTTCACAAGATCTTTCATTATTCCTATTAAAGATAATGACATTAATATAAATAATTATGATAAATGAAAACTCTTGAATGTATTCGATGTAAATATTGTTATCAAACCTTCCTTTCATAAAACTCATATTCCGTATGAAAGTATCCAGTTTGGAATACTATGCCCTCATAGATTTCTTTAGTGCATACAAGGATTTGTTAAATATACACATATAACTTTCGTCTTTCCCAACAACAAATCCACAAGGTTGTTCAATGTAAACTTCCTCATTAAGATCAAAATTTATAATTTTAGACTTCACACCCATTTGAAGTATTTTGTAACTCCATTGTGTATAAATAACAAGAAAAGTTATGATTTTTAATAACATTTCCCCAAGAGAAAATGTTTCATCAAAATCAACACCTTCAATTTTAGAGTAACCTTTACATACTAATATTTTCTTATTTATTATCAATTATCCTTATATATTCATTTTATTTTGGGAAACCCACTTTGTACCAATAACATTTTTGTTATCTGGATTAGGTATGAGTTCCCTTGAATCATTATTTTATATGTGGTCTAACTCTTCATTTATGGACTGAACCCATTCTAGATACTGAAAATCTTATTTCACAGCATTCGGCCCAATTTCTGAATACAAAGAAGTACGTGTAATAGAATTTATTGTTCTTATTGTTTGGACCTTTTTATTTTGATCACCAATAATGTTCCAAGTTTCCACTAGCTTCCTAATATTGGGATGAGATTTTAGAGATTCTTCTTCATCCCTTGAAATAGCTGAGTCTGATTCTTGATTTTTAGTAGGATTATAATTGGATGTATCCTGATCAGAAATATTGAAAAAAAATTATTAATCATACACAACTTCCTTATCTGTTTGATTAAATTTATCATTAATATACTTTTCAATAACATTCAAATTATTAGAATAAAAAATTATTTCTATTTCTTTGTTGAAACATCTATATCCTCTTCCTTCTAGAGCATAATTAAGAAAAATTCCATATTCACCTTTCTGTTAAAACTTTCCCATATTTCAACCTACTTTCTTTATAAAGGATGGACTCCTGAAAAATCTTAAGTGTTACAAATATGTAGTTTTTATATAAAAAATTAGTATGGATTCATATAAAAACATAGCCTATAGAAATATCGATTTTGAATATAAACAACAGTACTCATGGGTTGCCTTAAATACGAATGAGAAAGACCTTGTTCAAGTAAAATAGTTCTCCCCATTTACACCAAACTTATAATCTTCCAATCATCAACCCCATTTTGTTGATGTGTGTATAGGGAACGATAATCATTCAAAATTCCATTCTTCTCAGGAAAACTTTCAAATTATTAATTATTATACTCATCACCATTATTAGTTTTCAACTTTTTCACTGAATGATCACTTTTCTTCTTAGCTTTTCTCCTAATACCATTAAACATTATCAGGTCATATGATTTATGTTTCATATTCATAACAGAAGTAATGTGATTAAAATCATCAATGAAATTGATGAAGTAATTATCATCATTTTTTTATTGTTTTCCCATTGTTCCACATATGCCAGAATGAATAAGATCCAAGGGTTGTTTTGAACAAATGTCAACTATCTAATACACAGACTTTGTAATTTTTCCCTTATGAAAAATTGTGCAACAAAAATCAATTATTCATTGAAAATCAAGAATATCTTGAACAAAATACCACTTTAATAACATACACTTTATTATTTGACACATGTTTCCCATCCTTTTATGCTATAATTAATTTTCTTCTACCATACCCATGTAACAAGAGATTTTTACCTCACCAACTTGAAATAAGATTCCCATTGTATGTTGGCCTATTGTAACTATATTTTCATCCTTATTAATTTTCACAAAAAATACATCTTTCCAAAAGGTAACTTTGTTAATTTAATCATATAATTTTGAAACACACAACATGTTATATTTCAACTCATCAATATATAAATATTTCTTAGATTTAAACTTTTCTGTCCCAATGATAGTTGATATAACATTGTTGATTATTATTCTTTCATCCCTGTTGAATGTCATAGTTACCTCTTTGATGTCTTTTAAATTTTTAAAAAAATTAAATCTTATTTCATGTATGAGGAACACCTGCTATCAATAAACCAAGGTCATTCACCTTTAAATGATTTGAGGTTAGTTTTATCAACAAGAGATTTTTCATTCTTCACCTCCAGCTTATGAGAAATGTTAAGAAAATTATATTGTGCCGGTAACAAAAAAATAAAACCCTTATCAAGATTACCTATATGTTAACATATTTCAAAAATAGTTTCTTGGGGTTGGAACATATTTTTAATTTTTACACCATAATTATCAGGTTTCTTTTGAACTTATTTTTCATACTTATTCTTTTGAGAAGATGAATCCCCCTAAACCTATGAAATTAATAACAAATAGAATAATAGTAATGTTATTGGTTGAACCAACACATATTTGTTCAATTTATGATTCCATCACAATATCAGTTGTAACTATAGAAATAATATTTTCCTCTATAGATTCCATACTGACTGGAGTTATTAATATGTTTCTTAGCAACCTTCTTATCTCAATTTTGGTGACCACCAACCTTTCTGTTATCAATCAGAATCTTCCTTCTTAGCTTATTTCTCCTTTTATCCTTGTCATAAATAGAAATTATAGAATCATTTACATATTCATAATTTTTAGAAACATTTTTAGACATAGGTTTCTGAAAAATTTATGAATTCTCAACTTTGTTAATCTTAGCCACATACATAATTTTCTACGCTTTCTTATTTCTATAAATAATTCAATATTTCCTATCAACTTTTGATGGTAAATTTTTTTATCGTCA
Organism: Viscum album; assembly: GCA_963277665.1. Classification (NCBI taxonomy): domain Eukaryota; kingdom Viridiplantae; phylum Streptophyta; class Magnoliopsida; order Santalales; family Viscaceae; genus Viscum; species Viscum album. Next base: position 981,981,169 of record OY728148.1, on the reverse strand, counting down.
TCAGGTTTTACCTTATGAAAACTTTCACCAACTTCATATATAGAATTTTTGGAAAATATAATTTTTTTCATCATTACAATGTTTTTACTAGACATGTTATAACTATTATTTTTATGCCTTTAACTTCAATTCCATATTTTCATTACGATTATTTTCTTTCATAAGAAATTTTTTCAAATCACTAATATCCAGTTGCATCTTTTTCTTCTCATCTAAAAACATTTCATGAATTTTTTATGAGGAACATTCAGCTTACAATTTTTTGTTTTTTTTAAATACTTAAAATAATTCTTAAATTTTTTTCAAATATTATATTAAATGAAATTTAATTTGATTTTCTTCTTAATCAGAACTGCTAATTCAGAATTCTTCGTCATTAATTGTTACACTAAATTTATTCTCACCAACATGCTCAGTAGAATTTTTGGATTTAGCTTTACTATCTTCTTATTCTTTATCTTTAGATTAGAAAATACACTTTTAGATTTTGATAAATTTATACCCTTCCATATAGAATAAAATTTTCCTTTCCACCCTATTTCCTCCATGACCTTGTTGGCCCTATTTCCTCCTCATCACCATCTTTTTATTTCTTTCCTTGGGTATTTTTTTTTGTAACGTGACTAATGAATCCATATTCAAAAAAATTCAAGGGAAAATTCCTTTTATATTTACATGTACCTTTTCTCACATTTTTATAAAAAAATGATAAAATATCATCAATATTTTTACATACCTCATTCTCATAATAAAAACAACCACCTTCTTCTTCAATAATAATCCTCTTTGAATTCTCATTCTTTGTTGTCTTGAACAAAATTTCTCTATCAAATTTTATTTCTAATTTCAAACATTTTTACCTTATTATTTTATAAGTGATGAGAGTTCTATGAAAATCATCTATAGATAATTTTTTATGAAATCTATATTCTAATTAATAAACATTAGCATTAAACATGTCGGGAATAATTCTTAATATCTTTTCAATAACTATAGTATCCTATAACTTTTAACTAAGACATCTGATAGTGTTGATGATGTAATTTTACCTGGTAAATATGTCTCTAATATATTCATACCCCCACATTTTCAATTTCTCATTCTTCATCCTCTAGATTTGTAATTTTTCTTCTTCACTTTTGTATTGCCTTTATATATGTTTTTCATCTTATCCCATATACCTTTAGATATGGAAACACCCTTCATCCTTAAAAATTCACATTTAGAAAGAGATGATAGTAAATAATTCTTGTCCCTTCCATCACTCTCAAGAATATTCTTATAAATAGATTAAGATTAACTTTATAATAAATAGGAGGAAATACATTTGTTGCATCTTCATGAAAATCATATCTAATAGACATAAGATGAGGAAACATTATATCTTTCCAGATATGATACTTCTTACCATCAAAAACCCAAATTCCTTTATTTTTGACACAATTCAAATTATCCATCAACTTCTCTTCAAAACATCAACAAATAATAAATGAAGGGAACCAGTCTTTAACACTAATTGTAATTGCCCAGTCACTATAATTGTATCACTGAGAGGGGGAGGGGTGAATTAGTGATATATTTTTCTTTTATATTTCCATACTTATTAAAAAAAAATTTTGTCCTATTAAATATTTCTTTTCCTATTAAAAATAATTAAAGCCCACATCTATAAGAACACAATAATGTACAAGGTTTATTATTCAAAAAGAATATATACATCCTTGGTATTGTTTGAAAATGATCTAATACCACACAATCCACTAGAAAAAAATCATTTTGCATGAAATACATTGAGTAGGATATGCCCTTTCACTTGTGTGTCAATATGTAAACAATTCAATAGTGCATATTATCCTTCTAGAACAAATGATGTAATACAAATTTTTGTAACAAAACAAGTTATGATTCTTCTTTATCAACATTCACGAATGTGTTATTTTTTATAAAAAATATTTATTTTCTTACCTAGAAGTTGGTAAGAACGTTTGTGGACTTTTTTTATAAAACTCAGTCTGATTCTCCAAGTCTAATTGAAGAATATGAAACATATACGACTTTGATAGAATATATTTGAGAAAATTATGAACCATTTCTTCTTCAATCTAGAAATCCCAATACAATCTTTCCAGTTTGATGATTCAGCCTAATACGATGACTAGTTGAATAAAATCTTATCTCTCCTCATATTCTTCTATCCGAAATAATTGTTCAAGAAAATTCAATCAAGAATCCTCTTATTGTCGATAAATCTCCGCCTTGTCTTTTATTCACCATGAATAGTACATTTATCATAAATTACAAAGTAATTTCTCTTTTATAATCACCCAAAAATTGGTTTGGGTGGGATTACTAGAAATAATTCCTCTTAATTACATTTTACAAATCTAAATGTTCCTTTGAATTTTAGGTGCATCTTGCCTTCATAAACATTTCTCAACACTTCTCGAACCATCATGAATCTTCAAAAAACCTTATCTATACCTTATACTTTCTTGAAAAACATTAGTCTGATTCTAATTTCACATTCCGATTTGTCATTATGATTCACCTCATTATGATGATGATAAATGTAAAATAATATATTCTTCTTTATCTCTTCTCTTGACCCACATGAATGATAAACAAAGAAATTAAACCTATTTCAAATGGTTGAATAAATTATTGATAAATCTAGGAATTTACTCTTCATATTGTCCACCACATACTTTTCATTTTCTTTACATTCATCAGTTTCAGAAAATTCTTTCTCTGATGATTATGATGGAATCCTGAGTCTGATGGACTGGTATTAGCAGCCTCAACTTCGACAACTTCATTCTCTTCTAAATATGATACTGGTCAATTATTATCAAAAAAAAATTAACCCTTTGATGAATATGATGACATACTAAATCCAATGGATCAACATTAAGAGATTATTTCTTTTTTTAATACAATGCTTGCTTACTTATTTATTTGAGGATTTAAATATTTTTGGCATTTCGTTTAACTAAAAACTAACACCCTCATTACGATCATCCTCCTTCATCATTAAACAGTTATTCATCCTGAAATATCATTATGATGATATTGGGACTGGAATGATTCATATTCATCAAATTTATTCTTTCATAAACTTTCAGAAAGTACCCTTAATTCCTTCATGACATTGATTATGTTGAATGTTAGCTTCATCATCATATTACCTACCAAGTAAAGTGTTTCTACTTAACTATATTTTATCAACATATTTATTTCCTTCTCAACCTTAATACAATTGGTATGATTATGATCAAACTGAATATGATTGGTAGAATATTTTTCTTCTCTTTATTTAATCAATCATTCATCAGTAGTTTTATAACTTAATAATGATTTATGATAACTCATGATCAGAAAAGCATCATTACATTTTCATTAAAGTCAGGAAGACTCTGATTTTCCCCATTACAATTAAACCTTCATTCCAGACATAGGTTGAGTATAATGATCCTCTTCACCCCGAAAACATATACCCAATACAATGGACTTTCTTAACCATTGTGAGTCTTATTTTCTTGAATATTATGGTCAGTCTGATTTTCCCCAAATAAAAAGTGATGTCTTTTATTTTCATCTTAAACATCCTTGACAATAAAAAATAATACCTAAATATGATAGTCATCTTTATCATCTTGGTATTAACATGTACTCACACTACCAATAAGTGGAGAAGGTTTTGTGATATAGAGTGATGATTCAAAGAAAGTCATGGGTTTTGTACTCATGTATAATGATAAAGTGATATCCTATTCCTCAAGATAATTAATGATCCATGAGAAGAACTACCCAGTGCATGATCTAGGGTTAGAAGATATGATCTTTTCTCTAAATATTTGGTCACACTATCTTTATGGTGAGATGTTTGACATATATACCGATCATAAGAGTCTAATGTATATATTCACATAGAGGTATATCAATATTCATCAAAGAAAATGGTTTGATCTAATCATGGTCTAGGATTTCTCTATTAACTGCAATCCGAGAAAGGATAATAAGGTATATGATGCTCTTAATAGAAAAAAACATGCTACTATATCCATGATGCAAACTAAGAAATACCTTATCTTCTTGTATATGAAAAGGATATATATTGAATTCATAAAGATATGGAATATATCCTACCTCTTCCAAATGATTTCCCAAGAATATATCCAAGAGAAGATCAAAGAGACATAAAGGGATGATCTAGAGCTAAAAAAAGTTGAAATCAATAAAGGAAGGGGAGTTACATGAGTTCCAAATTGACGATGATGATGTAATTTTGTTTTTAATAAGGCTTCATGTTCCTTAATCACCTGAGATAAAGACCATTCTATTGTATAATGCACATAACCTATCTTTCTACACCACCCCAAAAGTACCAATATGTACCATGATCTTTGAGGACACTTTTGATGGGACAACATGAAGAAGGAGATTACGGAGTATAAATCAAGGTGTTTGGTATGCCATCATGTTAATGTAGAGTGAAAAAATTCCAATGGGACGATGAAAAAATTTCTTATAACCATGTGGAAATGGGTTAATATCACCATGGACTTTATCACCAGTCTCCCAAAAACATCCACAGAAAAAAATATGATATGATTTGTGGTGAATCGACTCACCAAGATTGACCAATTTATAACTATTTGGGAAGATTTCTCACATGAAATATTTTCCACGATATATGTGAAGGAAATGGTGAGGTTTCATGGGGTTCCACTTTCGATCATATTTGATTATGATCCAAGGATCACCTCTAAATTTAATATAATCATTCAATAAGATGTTGGTACTAAATTAAATTTTAGCATGACCTACCACACCCAAACTGATATAAAATCTAAAAGGACTATTCAAACACTTGAGGACATGCTAAATCACACTTGATGGAATTTAAAAGAGGATGTGATCAACATATACCATTGGTTGAGTTCTCATGTAAAAACAACTTACAATTGAGTATTTAAATGGAACTATATGAATCCTTGAATGTAAAACAATGTTGAACTTAACAATTTTTCAGATGAAGTTATGGAATGAAACATACATGAACTTTATATTGTGAAGGTGATGGCAAAAAAGTTTCAATCAAAACAAAAACATATAAAAGCTACCTAGAGTCGGTAAAATAGTTATACAAAAAACTACCGAAGGGACATTGATTTTGATGTTAGAGAAAAAGTTTTCCATTGAATATAACTATGTAAGAGATTCATACACTTTGTAACGAAAGGGAAGTTTTAGCCCAAGGAATATTGACCCCTTTGAGATCCTTGATCGTAAAGGATTAGTGACATGTCAACTTTTATTTCCACAAAGTATGGCTTAAGTTCATGATTTTCCAAAACCAATTTTATGGAAATAATTAGGCAATTAACCTTACATTATTGAGTTTGGTTGGTTTCTTATGACTTTTTGTTAGGTAAAAATGTGTTTAATCCTAACTTGTTTTCAAAATACCTTGTGAGTCATTTTCCTCCATTATAAAACGTTACAACCTCACATCATTCCACACACCTCTCAAACCAATTAGTTTCAATCAATATCTTCCCATATAGATTCCCAAAATCCCTCAACTAGTTCTTGAATCCTCCCTTTGGTTAGAAATACTTATAAGTAATCCTTTTGGTACAAACCAGAAGTAGTTACCCGATTAAGAGTTAACATCTTCTCTCAAGATTTGTAGTTTTATTTACATTATCCAACCCCTCATATCTTATTATTTGATCATTGTATAAAAAACCTTATCATTAATATAATAGTATGTTTTATTCTAAGAGTTATACCTACACTTACACATACATACATTTAATGGGTAATGAACATATAGTGTCTATGTATAGTGATATACTGCCTCACAAAACGACGGTTGTTCATTTTACTTTACCAAAAATCATAGTTGTCCATTACGATGGAAGATATATTTTTATATGATATAAATGATACATATTAATTCATTATTCTAATTTATTCCTTTTATAATACACACCTTTAATACATTCTATTTTTCATTAATATGATAATATCATTTGAGGATGTGTGGACTACCGCCCCCTCAAAGCGATGTGATTATTTCACACGATCCATGGAATGTATAAAGAATGATTTTAATTAAAAATATGTTAAATAAACTACCTATATATGATATAAATACAATAATTACCTTTTTGATAATATACTATATATATATATATCAATTTCTTTATTACCCTTTCACACACTTAAAAAGTGATAACGTCGTTCATAGATGTGTAGACTACTGCCTCCTCGACACGATGTGAATTGTTTTACACCACAATAATTATTTGTATAAGTATATATGATTAAATAATATAATATTTATGTTATATTGGTCATTATGGAAATATTTGGTGTTACTTAACTTCTTTCTATAACGATCATTGAAAAATAAGAACGTCACTCATTCGTATATATGGCCTACCATCACCATGATTGTAATGTTGGTTCATTTTTCATAAACATATTTAATAATTTATTTTAAAGGTATAATTAATGAACAAATATGATAATTATTTCATGATTATTATTCTTTATACGTTATATAATGACCCCTTTGACAATAGTTGGCCTACCAATGTTGTTTTTGACACATAATCCGAATTTGGTGTATATAGACATTGTAATTAGAATTGTTTAAGTAATTGTATACAATATAGTATAAAGTGAAATAAAAGTAATGTTAACCATGAAAAAGTTTCTCAAGAATTTAGAAAATTAACAAATGTTTATTATACAGGAAGTCAAAGGACGTTCACCCAAAATGAAACTCAAGGTAAGGTATTTACATCTCACTTTTTACATATATGAGATAAATGTCATGTTGAACATTTAATTATTTTGTGTTTTGTATCTACTGCCCATTTTGATATATTATATAATTAATTATTTTATCTTTATGGTATTTAAAATATTCATTCAATATTATTCCTTCATCAGGCTTATGATTTAAATTTTTTTAGAGTGGTATGGGACACTTTGGGATGTTTAATGATTTTTTTCCTTATGATTAGTAATAATGATATTATAATGGAATTTCCATTCTAGGATATTATATATCAATTTTTTTATAAAACCATTAATTATTATCTGGTTATTCATGACCATTTTCATGTATTAGTATTATTTTTTCCACTCTTTGGTACTCAAGACGTTTTTTAAAATGTTTTTAAGAAAACTAAACATTATTTCTCTCTTTAGTCAGAGAACCTATTTTCTTCTAAAACCCATGTTTTAATATAAAAAAAATTCAAAAATGTTTTTAAAATGATTTTGTATAGAAAATTTTACCCTATTATTCGTTTACCATTGTTTTCAAAGGAATCTTCTTATCACTTTATGAACAATTCATTATTTTAACCTTTAACAATGAAAAAAGAATGTTATTTTACCTCATATTACAAGTACATATTTACCCACCATCATTTATTTGATGCTTCATTTTCATGCATAAAAGGATAATTTTTATATAAAAAGTTTTTAAAAGTGATTTTCAAAGAAAAAAAATTTCCAAAAGGTTTTTCATAATAAAATAATATTTTCCTCAAGGATTTTTTTTAAACATCATTTCATGGTATTTATATTCATCATAAAAAATTACCATTTATTTTTACTCCAATTGAGATTTCTTTATTGGTACCATACTTACTCTTCCTCTGGGTGGCTTATTATTGATTTGTCCATGGATAATATTCACATTCACTTCTTTGAATCATATTTTATTCCCCTTCAAATATTCAATCTTCTATGATCATTGAACATTGAATTCCCCCTTAATTATCTATTTCATTCATCATGTATATTACTATTACCTAAACCCTATACCATTTTATATACAATGTCTTCTTTGATAGTTTTTTAATTATTTGGGAAAGTATTAATAATTTCATATCCTTTATTCAATACAGATATTATATAAGGCATATTATTTATTTTGATTATTCAATATGAGTAATGATTTGGACATGCATTGATGGGAGGATCCAGAAATTAATATAGGTCCTCAATGAATCAATAGGTTTTCTTGAAAAAAAATTAGTTTTACAAATTAGAACTGTTTAAACAGTCTTGTGAAAGGTATTGATGGTATAGGATTTCCTGTGCCACAAACATGATGTCTCTTAATAAATCATTTCCCTTGTTTAGTTTTAGTTATTATTTATTTATGATATTCTACATTGACATATCTATTGATACATATCATTTTTAGTTATTTAGATAGATTGTGTTTTAGTTTCTTGCCTTGCTATTTTTATTTTTAATTATCTGGTTATTTCAATAGAATGTGTTTTCAGTTATTACCTTTCCATAATATTTATGAACTTCCTTCTCATTTTATTGATTATATAGTGAAATTCCTTCTCAATTTTTTGATTATATGGAATGTGAGTTCAACTATTCAGTATTATATAATTATTATTCTCGTTCATTCATTATTACTTCCGCTATATTTTTCCCTTACTGAAAATTTGAGCTCACCCTTTTTATGTTTATTTACCTAGTAATCCATGAAACATACTTTGAAATATATATAAGGATTTATTAGATGGATTATATTTATCCGTGAAGGTATTTATTTAGAAATAATAAAAAATTATGTTTTAATTATTGTTTTCTTTTCTCATGTATGTATCTCGTTTAGCAAGAATACTAAACTCTCGATCCTTCGGGATTCAATTCTCTGTAATATTTCCAATGTAATAGTTTTAGACACCGATTCTGGGCCTTCTGGGTCAGGTTACTACTGTTGGTATCTGGGTAAGTTTAGTATCATCCTTGGGAACTAGATTTAGGAAAACATAGGTTAGTGAACATAGACCAAAGGTATAATTTGAGGATAAGTATAGAAAAAAATCCTAGAATTTTGGTAAGGTAGAGATTATGTGGTTCTTTATAGCAATACATCCATGTGTGGACACTACAAGTGTATGTTGTTTTGATACATATTTAGCTAGGATTAATAACTATGACAAGGTTTTTTGAGCCTAAATTTGGGTAACCTGGTATACAACAACGAACCTTACTGGAAAACTGCTTTGACACTCCTGGGGGATATGTTTAGGATAATTTACATTTTCATTAAAACCCACCATGACAGATTTTGAAAATTAAAAACCATGTTTAAAACTAGGGTGTTTAGATTGAAAATAGGGTATCATGATTTAAAAAACCAATAAATGATATTATGGATAAACTCTTGACTAAGGAATGATCTATGTGGAAATAAGTGGATGAAGTATGTATGTATTAGGGTTGTATTGAAAAATTAATTTAAAATTATATTTTGTGATTAACCAAATTTAAAGGATTTCCATCATATTTATTGTAGTAATTATATTAATTTCGTTCTATAAAAGGATGACCTATAAGCTGGGTGATAACTAATAAAATCTGGCAAGGCTTTGGGTCTTAAACCAATGACCAAAGTATGATAAGAGTTTCATTCCAACCACTAGGCTATGAAATTTACTGGTTAATTTTTCATTGTTTTTAGTTAAACAATTTGGTGAATAAATGTTAATGATAAACCAATAGTTTCACTTTTGAGGATTAAATATTAATCTATTAACCATTTTGTTTTTGAATGACAGTTAATGAAAATAGTTATAATTTTCACACTTTTATGAGCCTCAAGATCCTTTTCATGTTTCTTTTAGTGCTTCGGGCATTAAAAATCATTATTTGTAATTAATTTCATGGATTAAAGGAATGAATTAGAATTGGATCAAAGCACAACCAAAATTTAGGATTTTCCATATGAAATTGAATCCTACCATGTAAGAATATTTCATTATATACTTAAGTAGTATAATAATTACCCAACATTAGGAAAATGTCTTAAAAATAAATTTTTTTCTTAATATCATAATGTCTATTTAATATGTGGTCTTCTAAATAATCATATAATTATGGCTTTGAGGTCCTCAACATTCCATTAATCATTCACTTGTTTGTGATTGATGACCCCATTAACTCCTTATAAATATTTATATTCTTTTGCAAGTACGTATCTCTACTTTATACTGATGTTTTCCTACTTAGAGACCTTGTTACATGGTATTCCATTTGACTTATGTACTTTCTATTCTCACTTTTATAGAGGATGACTTATAAACCCTTTTCATGATGTGGGATTTCAAACATAGGAAGTATCAAACAATCTATCACCATGATCGAGTTTAAATTGTGAGGATGTAATTTAAATAAGGTGAGGAGAATGTGAGGAACTGAAAATCGAAAGTAAGAACCTTTTATTAGATAGTGTGTATGACATGTTACACCGAACACGTAAGGTAATATAATATCTACATACATTATAAAATATTTACTATTTAAAATAGATTCTATGTATTTCAATACATGCAACACCGAGTTAGCTTATGTTGCATGCAAGAGAGGCCTTCTTTGACGGATTATGTTACACGCAATAGTTTCCTTCCTTGGTAGCTTGTGTTACATGCAAAAATGACCTTCCTTGATAGCTTCCATAACATGAAAGACCGATTTTCACCAAATAATAATGTATTAATAAAATATTGTTATTTAATATAATATGATATAACCCAGACGTTATGTTAGCAGTTATAAATAGTATTAACTAACTTATGAAAATTTATGGTTTATATAAATATAAAATGAATTCATTGGTTACCAACTAATAATAAATGAAAATAAGAACCAATTGGATATAAAAAAATATTATTATTTATATACATCCAAAGGAGTTTTTTATTAATAAACATAGTAAATTAAAATTAATGGATGATTTTATTAAAATAAATATGTTATATATTAAATAGAATATTTTATATATTAATCCATTATTTTGATATGCATAAGATAAGAATAAATCCTATTTTACATATAAAACCTATATTTTTATAAAGGCAATTTTACCACCTTTTAATAGAGAACCCATTTTAAATCAGAATTTTGACACTTTAATCAATTTAATATCTAAATATAAACTTAATCATGGAAATATGAATATAATAATTATTTTATGGTGAAAGTTTGATATTTTTATGAAGCATTTCATATTTAATAAATAGTTAAAAATACTGAACTTTAGTTCAAAACTTATTTTTTATCTAATTTATTTATAAGGTTCAATTATATTTTAGTTGTTTTTAATGAATAATTAGATAATATTTCTATAAATTAATACAATGTATGACATTGGAATAAATTTTAATTTTAAATTGATTATAAAAAATAGCAAAATTTCATACCTTTTTACCTTAAAAACATGCATTGTCGTCCCATCTTCGGGATTAAATTTTAAAAAAATTCTACCACTTATGTGACTTACATATGTTAAATTTGATTCCCTATTTGGAATAAAAATAATTTATAATTTCTAATAAGACGAAATTTGATTTTTATAAAAATATAAGTGAACGTAATTAATATTATTTACAATTATTAAAGTAAACTTAATTTTAATAAAGGACCAAACATTTAACTGAAGGATCCAAATGACATAGAATCATCTCCAAAATCCCTTTTATGGACATAATTAGGACATTAACCTTCGATTATTGAGTTTTTTTGGTTTTTTATAACATATTTTTTGTTAAAACATGGGTACACCTAGCTTGATTTTAAAAGACCAAGTGAGTCCTTTTCCTCCCTTATAAAAGGTCGCCACCTCTCCCAATTCTTGACACATCTCAAACCACTTATATTTGAAAAATATATTACTATATAGATTCCTAAAATCACTCTACTAGAACTTTAAGCCTCCATTTATGTATAAATCCTTCCAAGGAATCCTTTTGGTAGAAACCAAAATTAGTTACATGAATAAGAGGTAATGTCTTCTCTCAAGATTTCTAGTTTTATTTCCATTATCAAACCCCTAATATATTCTTATTATATTATTATATAACAAAACAATTATCATTAACATACTATTATTTTATTATCCGAATTGTTATACCTACACTTACACACGTTCCATCTTATGGGTAACGAACATATTGTTTCTGTGTACGACAAACTATTACCTCACGAAATGATGATTCTTTATTTTCCTTTAACAACATTCATGGTTGGGAATTATTATGGAAACAATGTTTATTTATGATACATATGATATTTATTATTTAATTATACATCTTTAATTTTTTTATAACACATACCTTTAATACATTCCATTTATTGAATATGATAACTTTGTTTGAGAAAGTGTGGATTACTGCCCCCTCAAAGCGATTTGATTTTTTCACATGATCCATGGAATGTATAAATGATTATTATAATTAAAATTATGTGACATAAAAATATTTATATAATATTAGTGAAATTATTAACATTATGTATATATACTATATATATATATATCATTTTCTTTATTACCCTTTCACACACTAAAAAAGTGATAACGTCGTTCGTGGACATATGGACAACTGACTCCTCAACACGCTGTGATTCATTTTACATCAAAATAATTCTACATAAAAGTATATATAATTTAATAATATTTTATTTATGATATAATGATAATTTTGGAAATATATGGTGTTACTTACCTTCTCTCCAAAACAATCATTGAAAAACAACAACATTACTCATGCGTACGTACAACCTACCATCTCCATGATTGTAACATTGGTTTGTTTTTCATAACCATATTTAATGATTTATTTTAAATGCATAATTAATAAAAAAATATGATAATTATATTATGATTATTACTTTTTAGATTTTATATAATAACCCATTTAAACATAGTTGACATATCAATGTTTTTTTGACACATAATACGAATTTGATCTAAACACCAAACGTAAATAGAATTTTTTAAGTAGTTGTATAAAACATAGTAAAAATAAACGAAAATTAATTATAAACTTGAAAAAGTTTCTCAATAAATTAGAAAATTAAAATAATTTTCTTATAAAAAAAGTGAAAGGATTTTCACCCAAAAGGAAACCCAATGTAATGGATTCTCATCTCACTTTTTACATCAGTGAGATAATTTTCATATTCAAAATTTGATTATTTTGTGTTGTGTATATACTACCCATTTTGATATATAATATCATGAATTAGTTTATCGTCATTTTATTTGAAAATTCCATTCATTATTATTACATCATGAGGCTTATGATTTAAAAATCTTCATGGTTGTATGGGACACCTTGGGTTGCTTAAAGATTATTTTCCTCAAGAATAGTACTAATGATCTTGCAATGGAACTTCCATTGGAGAAAATTGTTTAACAATTTTTCAACAAACCCTTTCATTATTATATAGTTATTCATGAAAATTTTCATTTATCAGTACCATTTTTACACTATTTGGTACTGAAAATGTTTTTTAATTTTATTAAGACAGCCTAACTTTATTTATCTCTTTAGTTAGTGAACCTAATTTAGTTTAAAAATCATGTTTTAATAAAAAAAATCAAATATTTTGTTAAAATGATTTCGTAATGAATTTTTTTCCTTTTTTTCTTTTACCATTGTTTTCAAATGAAAATTGTTTTATCTTTTCAAACAATGTATTTTTCTAACTATTAATCGTGCAAATAGAATTTTCTTTTACCTCACACGACAAGTATTGATTTACCTATCATCATTTCATTGAAGCATCCCTTTCAAGTCTAAAAGGTTAGTTAATAATGAATTTTTTTTTCAAAAGTGATTTTCAATGAAATATTCTTCCAAAAGGTTTTCATAATCATAGGATATTTTCCCCAATTTTTATTAAATATTTTTTTATAGTATTTCTATTCATCAGCATGTACAGAAACTACTACAAAACTTGGATTATCCAATACTAGGTATTTAACAACACTTGCTAAAAATGATGTTAAAGACCCCCTTTGTCCATGCTAAAAAAATTATTAAAGGAGGTCTTTAATAATGATAAAAAACATTGTTAATGGGGGGCTTTTTCAAGACTTTTAAAAAAGAACTAATAAATGGGATCTTTTAACAACACTTGTAAAAAACACTGTTAAAGGGGGGTCCTAATCTGCGCTTTTTTAGAATCCCTGATAAAGACCCCTCGTTATCAATGTTTTTTAGTAGCACTGATAATGGTATATTTAAAAACATTCATTAAGAATAATATATTAATATATTTATATATTTATATTGATATAAATATAATATATATTTTTTAAAATATGTTTTAGATATGGTCAATAGAATATTAAACATAATATATAAGATATTTTGTAAAAAATGGATTACAAAATAAATAAAAAATATTTTTATTTAATAATTTTCTTATTATTTCCGATTAATAGTCATTTATTATCAATTTGAAGATTGAAAATCCAAAAAATAATAAAATATCTAAAATAAGTTGAAAATGCAACTCAAACTTCAAAAAGTGATATCTTTTGATCTGGTTCTCCATTTATTCTCAACCACATATCAAATCAAATTTTTTGACGAGATCTACAACCTTAGTGACAATGGTAAACCTATATCACTTGTTTAAAGGCCAAAAAATCTCAGATGATCTCAAAAATAGAGTTTTAAGTCAGGGTACGCTGATTTTTTTGACATTTGATGGATTTTCAACCTATTTTAAGTGGGTCTTATTTTCATTTTTTGGTGGTGACTAATTTTATTCTTAGGTATTACATTTATATTTATATTATGGTTTTAAACCTTTATCATTTTTCTTAATATAATGTTATTTATAGTTAAATATATGCATGTTTTTTTATGTTTACTTATAATAAATCACTCATATAAATACATATATCAACATATTTATGTTAAAATGTATATTTGAATATATGTAAATAAATTCATATTCTAAAGATTTATTTAAAATAATATCTAGCCATTTTTACATTATATATATATATATACATATGTGTGTATTAATAAAGAGATATATATTTATATTCTATTCTATTATCTATAATTGATTATAATATATAATATATTTAAATAAATATAAGTATATATATATATAACAGACACACATATATAATGTATAAATGTATTTTAAAAACATTATACAAATATATGTAAATATATATATATATATAAACATAAATATCATTAAATAGACATCAAAAAAACATAGTGTAGTGGTAATGTTGTTCAAACATTAAAGGAGAGGTGTAGGGTTTGAATCCATGAAGATGCACATAAGGATTGGAATTCAAAAAGTAATGATATAAGGTGGAGGGGTGAAATGTACTAATAAATGGGGGGTAGAGCGCTATTAAAGGGTTCGTGGAAGAGCTGATAAATGGGGTCAAGCTCATAAGTGTCCAAAAAAATATAATTTTACCCCCTTTAACAGTGTTTACTTTATCATCACTAAAAAGTGTTATTAAAGTCCCCTTTTAACATCACTAAAAAAATGTTGTTAAAGGACCCTTTTAAAAATGTTTTGTTTATCATTGTTGAAGGGGGACTTTAACAGTGCTTTTTTAGCACTAATATAGATTTTAACTTTTAACCACACTCATATTGTAAGTGTTTTATTAGAATTGATCAAGGAAAATTCTAGCACTTTTAAAGGCTTATTTTGTAGTAGTGAACCGTTTATTTTTACTCCACTTAAGATTTTTTTATTGATATCATATGTATTCTTATTTTGAATGGTTTATTATTGATTTTTCTAAGGATAGTATTCACATTCACTTCCTTGAATTATTTTTTATTCCCCTTGAAATATCCAATCTCCTTTGATCATTGAACATCGAATTTACCCCTAATTATCCATTTAATTCATCATGGATGTGACTATTTCCTAAACCAGATACCATTTTACATTTGATGTCAACTTTGAATGTAAATTTATTATTTTATAAAATATTGATAATTTTGTCTTCTTTATTAAATACATATATTTGATAAGGAATATTATTTATTTTTATTATTCAATTTGAGGAATAATTTGGAAAATAAATGATGGGAGGAGACAAAAAATTATATAGATCATAAATGTATTAATAGGTTCTCGTGAGACAAATTATTTCTGCAAATCAGAATATTTTAAACCGTCATGTGAAAGGTCTTGACAGTAATGGTTTTCATGTTCCTTAGACATGACGTCCATTAAAAAAGAATTTACCCAATTTAGTTTCACTTATTATTCATCCATGAGATTTTGTGTCAACATATATATGGATACATTTCATTATTAATTATTTAGATAGTATGTGTTTTAGTTTCTTACCTTACCATATTTCTTTTTTCTTATCTAGTTATTTAAAATTCACGTGTCTTCATTTATTACCTTGTCATGTTGTTTATGCACCTCTTTCTCAGTTTATTGATGATATGGCATGTGAATTCAATTATTCACCATTTAATAGTTATTATTATTATCATTGATTCGTTATTTCTTTTACTATATTTTGTCCTTACTAATCATTTTATCTCACCCTTATTATATTTATTTACCTAGGAATCCATGAAACAAACTATGAAAGATATGTAGGGATTTACTAACTAGAACAGAGTTATCCTCAAAGTTATTTATATAGAAAGAAGAAGAAAAATATATAGTAATTAATTTTTTAATTTCTCATGTATATATCTATTTTATCAAGACTACTAAAATATCAGTCGTTTGGGATTTAATTCCCTGTAATCATGTCAATGAAATAGTATTAGACACCATCTTTGGGCCTTCTGGGGTTGGGTCTCTATGGATATCCTCTTAGAGACGCTAGGGTTAGTCTTTTTAGAAGCCCAGAACCTCTAATATGTGAATATGGAATATAAGAAGATAAATTGGTAGGTTTTGGTTGATCTAGAAGGTTCTAATTGGTGTAAGTAGGTGAGGGAGAAAGTCCCCTTTTATAATTTAGGTGGGGAATTTTCAGAAACTCCAAAAATATTAAATAATATATATTATTTTTTTATTAAAAATTTCTTAAAATTCAATTATTTAAAACCTAAGATAAGTATGGGTCTAAATCCTCTCAAAAAATAATTTTTAGACATGTTTAGGTCACAATGTTAACCTTATCAATTGTCTTTAACCCATAGTTAAACCCTTTAACTCTTACCAAGACAACTTTTTTTTACTCTTTACGGATAATATAGTTACTATAAAAAGATAAATGAATCCCAAATGGATCATTGATGACATATTTAACCTTATTGTAGTTATTTGGACTAATTTATATTTTTATGAATTTTATATCATTTAATAAAATATTATTTATTTTATAGTATCATTATTTTCATTTTTTATACTATTAAATATTTGTCTTTTTAAAAAATATCCTAACTTCATGATAATTTCAATCCAAAACTTATAATATATAAATAACATTTATAAATTATTTATAACATTCCTAGATGTAATTAATTATGTCAAATTTAATTATTTTAATGTTTTTAATATCATTTATTTTTTTATTTCCATTAATTAAAAAATTACTACGTCATTATTATGAAAGCATTTAATTAAATTATTTATTCTCTAAATTTTTTAAATAAATTATCATGATGAAGATAAATTTATTATCTTTCAAGTGAATATGTATAGTCTAATTTTTCTTTTCTATAAACATGTATTGAAAATGTAATACTTATTAAAAACATGAGTATGACATTTTAACTTTTCTTTAAATAAAATATATTAAATTTTGTTGGAACCAGGTTCTTCAAAGCATGATTTGGTGTATGGTTTGTGTTTGTTGTCAATCCTCAGTGGAAGTTCAGGGTGTGTACCAACAAAGTGATCATACCGTTCAAGCAGAAAACAGTAGTGAAGGTGGCGCTGTTTCCCAGTGTTTTCCAAATTTTTGGGCCTAAAAATCCGTAAATAAAGTAAAGTGTTTTTGGCAAAGATACTTGCGCGCCGAGCTCTTGGAGGATGAAAGACTTGCGCGCCATATGTTTTTGAGGATCAGAACATCACAATTTGGCTAAGGAAAGAAGGTCGGGCAAGTGTTGGTCGGGTCGCGCAAGTAACTTGCGCGACAGAGGATCTGGAGACAGGACTTGCGCGCCGTCGAGGAACTTGCGCGCCGCCGCGCAGGGGGTCCAGTTTGCCTATAAATACTGGACCACCCCTCCTTATTTCCCACGGAGTTCAAGGCCGAGAGATTGTTCGAGCTCTCATCGCGCAGGTGGTAGAGTCGCGCAGGTGGTTGTTTTTTCGCGCAAGTAGAGTTTGTGCGCCGGTGTTTGGCTGTTCTCCCAAGGCAGTTTGGAAGAGAAAGGAAGTGGATCGCGCAAGTATTTAGTTCAAGAAGGCAGTGTCGCGCAGGTGCTTCAGTGACACTTGCGCGCCAGTTTAGTCTTGCGCGCCTGAGACTTGCGCGCCGCCGGGAGACTTGCGCGCCGGGCTTGAAAAGGAGACCTAGACACTATTGAAGCACGCCTGCCTTGCTGGAGCTGCACGAAAGCCGAGAAACTACTCGGTTCATTCGAGGAAAAGTGATAATCTTCTTCTGGTGAGAATCAGACTTCAATATAGCATCTACATTCAACAAAGGATGCACTCTTATGCAAATGAAGAAGAGACCTACACGTCTATAAACTGAGTGGGACTTCACCAACGGCAGTGAGCCAGGGGGAGTCAACGGGAGTGACCCGAGGGACGCAGTGAGTTATCCCTGAACTATTGTAAAGGTAGTGAGCCTGGGACAGAGTGTCTGTACCCGAACTTTTGTATCCGCAGCTAGTGAAGCATAGTGGATTTTGGTACGACCGGCAACCTCTCGGCGTATGCTCCTTGGACGTAGCCCTTAGTGGTGAACCAAGTAAAAATGACTGTGTCTTCTCTGTGCATGTGAATGTTTTCTTTTTGATCGTAATCATCATACAGGTTCAACAAGTTCCTACCAACGTGGGAACAAGATCCAACAAATTAAAAGAAAAAGTGGTCACCCTGATTCACCCCTCCCCTCTCAGGGTGTCCCGGGGTCCTTCAAGTGGTATTAGAGGGTAAAGGTTGCTGGCGTTGAATCTGACCTTCTTCGTCATGGAAAACACGATCAATGTCAGGGGAGTCCCTCACTTCGATGGAAGCAATTTCCAGATCTAGAAGAACAGAATGAGATCTCATCTAAGATCTCTTGGAATGGAAGTTCTTTTTTCTACTGTGCAAGGAATACATGTCACTGATCCAACAGGTCTGGCTATGACTGAAACAGACAGGAAACTTCTTGATGCAGATGCCAAAGCACAGAATGCTCTCACTGCTGCCCTTTCTGATCAGATTTACCTGAAGGTGATGAATTGCACCTCAGCAAAATCTATGTGGGATAAACTTGAGAATATTTATGAAGGTGATAGAAAAGTGAAGGAGGCGAAACTACAAGTGCTACACAATCGGTTTGATGATCTGAAGATGCATCCAGACGAGAATGCAGACTCTTTCTTCAATCGAATTACTGAAGTGGTTGGAGCAATTCGGGGTCTAGGCGAAGAAATCAAAGACATTGATATTGTAAAGAAAATATTAAGAAGACTTCCACCTCTGTATAATGCGAAGGTGTCAGCTCTTGAGGAAAGAGATCTTTCCAAACTTTCTCTTGATGACTTACTGAGCAGTTTGGTATCATATGAAATGAGAGTCAAACCAGAAGATGCTATGACTCGGGTGAGCAAGGAAATGGCATTCAAGGCCATGGATAAATTGAAAATCTCAAAGAATAGTTGCGGTGATGATGATGAAGAGAAAGAAATTATTTCTCTCATTGCAAAGAAGTTCCAGAAGGGGAAAGGGAAATTCAAAGGGAAGTTACCTCTTGCATGCTTCCGTTGTGGAAAAGTTGGGCATATTGCCTCTCAGTGCTTGAAGAATATCAATGATGATGACAGTGAAGATGAAAACTTCAAGAAGCCTCAAAGAAGGTTCTTCAAAAAGGGAGACTTCAAATCTGGTAAGAAAATGCAAAGAAAGAGTTTTGTCTGTGAAGAGGAAGAAGATGACAATGAATTCTGTGATGAAGAAGAACCAGAATTCAAAACTGGGAACCATGCTTCTATGATGGCCACTGTTGAAAAGTCAGAAGATACTGATGGTGAAAAACAACTGAGAACTTGTGTAGATCCTGAGGTGCAACTTAAGGATGCAGTTAGTAAGCTTAAGATTAAATGTAAGAGCTGCAATAAGTGGAAATCAATTGTAGAAGAATCAACTGAATATGTTGATCAACTTGAAGCTGAAATTGAACGACTGGAAGAATTTGTGAAGGTACAGTCTAAAATAATTGAAAACAATGATGATGCAGTTGATCTGAAGCTGAGAATTGAAGAGCAAGCAAAGGTCATCAATGACCTCACATCCAGACTGGATGAAAAATCCAAGACTCTTGAGGGTCTTGAGGAGGAAGTAGTTACTCTGAGGAGTAAAATGGAGACAAAATCAGTTCCAAAAGAATCGAGGAAGAAAATACAGTTCGGAAGATTCTCAGATGCAGAATTACTTGCGAGAGCCAAGTGTGGTTCAGATGGGGTTGAAAAAGTCTTGAGTGATCAATGACCTGCTTGCATGGGAAAGAGTGGAATTGGCTGTGAGGCTGAGTCATCAACTGCTGGAAGTGCAAAGATCCAAAAGACAGATAAGATGAAAGTTGAACATGTTGAAATGTTACCTAGAGTGCTGAAAAAGGAACCCTCAATCCAAACTAAAAGGAGACCTGAAAATTATCCTCAAACTTTCAAAAATGGCAGACAGTCTTACTATTCTCCCAAGGAAGAAGCTATAAGGAAAAATTCAAGTGAGAAGACATTTCTTCTCATGAAGTGTCAGTTCTGTGGCAATCTGGGCCATACCATGTCCTATTGTGAAGAGGCAAGAAGCTATCTGAATGGAGAAGATATAGATGCTCAACAAAGGAGAACAATTTCATATCCTAATTCTTATAGAAGAAATAATTTCTATGGATATTGTTTTCATTGTTCTAACTTTGGTCATAAGGCCATTAATTGCAGGCAGAGAAGGGACATTGACACCTCATACAGAAGTTCCAGACATGTCAAGTCTCGTCAACAAGACGATGTTTCTCTTTCAAACAGGTTCTCACCTCTTAAAGAAGACTTTGACTATGAAGAACCTGGGTTTGAGGAAGAGATAGTTGAAAGGCCATCGGTTCTATATACTCAATCTAATGTCTCATGGAAGGAAAGGAGGAAGATTGAGAAATCAAACCTTGCAGAGGTAGCTCTCAAAGCTACAAAGAACAACAGTACCTGGATTCTAGATAGCGGTTGCTCATCTCATATGACAGGTAATGCCGGTCTACTAAAAAATATCATAAAGAATGTTGATGGTACAGTAAGATTTGGTAATGATGGGGCTCTGAAAATCAAAGGGAGTGGAAGTACCAAATTAGCTAATGGAGAACTAAAGAAGACTGAAGTCCTTTACGTAGATGGCCTACGTCATAATCTCCTCAGCGTGAGTCAACTCTGTGACTCAGGACTTGTTGTTACTTTTAATCAGAAAGGCTGCACTATCAAGGGAAAAACTGGCAATTCTCTCATGAAGGGATGCAGAACAGAAGGAAACTTGTATCAGGTTGATAGTGAAGAGAATGTATGTTACATGACTGTTGAAGAAGAAAACAATCTGTGGCATCGGAGAT
Organism: Viscum album; assembly: GCA_963277665.1. NCBI lineage: Eukaryota > Viridiplantae > Streptophyta > Magnoliopsida > Santalales > Viscaceae > Viscum > Viscum album. The sequence goes on along the minus strand of OY728148.1, from coordinate 981,959,604 downwards.
TGGGACACATCAATCAACAAGACATGGAGAAAATATCAAAATTGAGAATTGTCATGGACATTCCCAACCTGAAGCGTGAGCGTGAAAAATCCTGTGATGCTTGTATTCGTGGGAAGTTGGTCTGCAGTTCATATCGTCCAAAGAAGAAAAAGGCATCTCACCTTCTTGATCTGATTCATACAGATGTTTGTGGTCCAATAAATGTTGCCGGAACTCATGGAGAAAGGTACTTTGTCCTTTTCATAGATGATTACAGTCGAATGGCATGTGTGATGGTCATTCACTGGAAACGACAGGTCCTTGACTGCATGAAAACATATCGGCGAATCGCCGAGAATGATACTGGACGAACAATCAAAGTGTTGCGATCTGACAATGGAGGAGAATACACGTCCATTGAATTTGAAAATTATCTGGAGAAGCATGGGATACAACATGAGGTAGCTGCTGTGAGAACTCCACAACAAAATGGAGTTGTTGAACGAAGGAATCGACAGGTGAACAACATGGCACGAACTATGCTGATTGAGAGTCGTATTCCATGACATTACTGGAAAGAGGCTGTTCAAGCTGCAGTATACATTCAGAATCGAACAGGACTTTATATGGGTGAGACGAAGACACCATATGAATTGTGGCATGGACGGAAGCATTCTCTAAAATACTTTCGTGTTTTTGGAAGTAAGTGCTTCATCAGGAACAAAGAAGGAAATCAGGGGAAATATGGTGACAACGCAGATGAAGGAATCTTCCTCGGTTACTCAATGAACAGCAAAGCCTACAAATGTTTCAACAATCATTTGGGAAGGATTGTGGAAAGCAATGATGTTAAGATAATTGAAGAGAAAACCACAAATGCTTCACGGACGTCATATGCTGATGTGATAGAAAGTCATGAAGAATGTGGACATGAAGAAACTACAAATGCAGAAATAGAGGAAGCTGTTCAAAACACTCATCAATCACATAATGATGTTGACTCAGAAGAAGAATCTGAAGAAGAAACTATGGCTGAAGAGAATACTACTGAACCTCGCAGGAGAAATCGAAGAGCTGAGATTGATCCATCCAACATAATTGGGGATAGGAGTGCACCCACACAAACCAAAAGGATGAGGAATACCACGCAATCTGCATTTCTATCAGTTGTAGAGCCATCCTCATTCGAAGAAGCTGCAAAAGATGAATCTTGGGTGAAAGCCATGAATGATGAATTAGATCAGATTGATAAGAATCAGACATGGGATCTTGTCCAGAGACCTGAAGGTCACAATGTGATTGGTACCAAATGGATTTTCAAAAATAAGTTTGATGAGCATGGAAGTGTTATCAGAAACAAGGCACGACTGGTATGTAAAGGATACTCCCAGATTGAAGGTATTGATGTTGAAGAAACCTTTGCTCCAGTTGCTAGACTGGAATCAATCAGGCTTTTCCTTGCCATGGCACTCCAAATAGGATATAAAGTATATCAAATGGATGTTAAGACAACATTCTTCAATGGTGTACTCGAAGAAGAAGTCTACATTGAACAACCGGTGGGGTTTGTCTTGGGTACCGACGAAACAAAGGTCTGCAAACTAAAGAAAGCTCTATATGGTTTGAAGCAGGCACCACGGGCATGGTACTCACGGCTAGATTCATATCTCAAGAAGTTGGAATTCAAAAGAGGAGGAGTTGATCACAATCTCTATGTGAAGAATTCTCCAAAAGATCAGTTCATGGTTCTTGTCTACGTTGATGATATCATTTTTGGTGGCAGCAGGCAGAAATCAGTGGATGAATTTGCCAACCACATGAAATCAGAATTTGAAATGTCTATGATTGGGGAGCTCACATATTTCATGGGGTTGCAAGTAATTCAAAAGAAGGAATACACTTTCATTTCTCAGGAAAAATATGCAAGAGAGTTGCTGAAGAAGTTCAATATGCAAGACTCCAAACCAATGTCAACTCCGATTCCTGTTGGAACTAAACTTGGAAAGCATGAGGATGGGAACTCTGTTGATCCCACCATGTACAGGAGGATCATTGGAAGCCTACTGTATCTGACAGCGACAAGGCCAAATATTGTCTTTGCAACATGCCTTGCGGCCCGCTTCCAGAGTAATCCAAAGGAGGAACATATGTCAGCAGTAAAAAGAATCATGAGGTATATTCAAGGCACACATAACTTCGGGTTATTTTTTGCTACAGGCAGGGACAATGAATTATCAGCGTTTTCTGATGCTGACTGGGCTGGGGATGTAGTAGACAGAAAGTCCACTAGTGGTGGAGCTTTCTATATTGGGCATACATGTGTTGGCTGGTTGAGCAAGAAGCAAGAAAGTACTTCTCTTAGTACTGCTGAAGCTGAATATATCTCCGCCACAAAAGCATGCCCTCAACTTCTTTGGATGAAGCAGCAGCTAACAGATATTGGTGATAAGGTGCAGCAACCAATGGTGATTTATTGTGATAACAAAAGTGCAATTGATCTTACGAAGAATCCGGTTCAACATTCTCGTACAAAACATATTGAAATACGGTATCATTTTATCAAAGAAAAGGTTGAACAAGGCGTGATTAAAATGGATCATGTTGGAACTAATGAGCAATTGGTTGATATCCTAACCAAGCCATTGTCCGCGGCTGTGTTCGAGAAGCATCGGTTGAACCTCGGTGTTCGACCACCTCCTACTGCATAAGGAGGCTCCGGAAGTCCCCTCTCCCCGTTTGTTTTAACTGTTTTTATCTGTTTATGGCTGTGATGCAGGGTTATGGGGGAGATACTATCCAGGGGGAGTATGGCTTGAGCTGAACGTTGAACAAACTTTTCGGACTTTGGTTTTATTGTCAATGGGGGAGAAAGGAATAAATTCAAGGAAAGAAATTCTTCTGTGATGAGAAGTGTAATCTTGTGATGAGAAGTTTAATAAGGATAACATCGGGATGGAGAATTTCGTGTACGATTTCAACACACTAAGACCCAATTCAAGCTTTCTCTCTTGTTTTCTACACCGAGCATTGCTCACGTAGACTTAGAGTGTTAGCTGAGTTGATTCTTGCGTTTTGGATTTGCTCATGGTTGGAGATCTATTGAATTTATTCTGATTGCCAACAAACCCAAAGGGGGATATTGTTGGAACCAGGTTCTTCAAAGCATGATTTGGTGTATGGTTTGTGTTTGTTGTCAATCCTCAGTGGAAGTTCAGGGTGTGTACCAACAAAGTGATCATACCGTTCAAGCAGAAAACAGTAGTGAAGGTGGCGCTGTTTCCCAGTGTTTGCCAAATTTTTGGGCCTAAAAATCCGTAAATAAAGTAAAGTGTTTTTGGCAAAGATACTTGCGCGCCGAGCTCTTGGAGGATGAATGACTTGCGCGCCATATGTTTTTGAGGATCAGAACATCACAATTTGGCTAAGGAAAGAAGGTCGCGCAAGTGTTGGTCGGGTCGCGCAAGTAACTTGCGCGACAGAGGATCTGGAGACAGGACTTGCGCGCCGTCGAGGAACTTGCGCGCCGCCGCGCAGGGGGTCCAGTTTGCCTATAAATACTGGACCACCCCTCCTCATTTCCCACGGAGTTCAAGGCCGAGAGATTGTTCGAGCTCTCGTCGCGCAGGTGGTAGAGTCGCGCAGGTGGTTGTTTTGTCGCGCAAGTTGAGTTTGCGCGCCGGTGTTTGGCTGTTCTCCCAAGGCAGTTTGGAAGAGAAAGGAAGTGGATCGCGCAAGTATTTAGTTCAAGAAGGCAGTGTCGCGCAGGTGCTTCAGTGACACATGCGCGCCAGTTTAGTCTTGCGCGCCTGAGACTTGCGCGCCACCGGGAGACTTGCGCGCCGGGCTTGAAAAGGAGACCTAGACACTATTGAAGCACGCCTGCCTTGCTGGAGCTGCACGAAAGCCGAGAAACTACTCGGTTCATTCGAGGAAAAGTGATAATCTTCTTCTGGTGAGAATCGGACTTCAATATAGCATCTACATTCAACAAAGGATGCACTCTTATGGAAATGAAGAAGAGACCTACACGTCTATAAACTGAGTGGGACTTCACCAATGGCAGTGAGCCAGGGGGAGTCAACGGGAGTGACCCGAGGGACGCAGTGAGTTATCCCTGAACTATTGTAAAGGCAGTGAGCCTGGGACAGAGTGTCTGTACCCGAACTTTTGTATCCGCAGCTAGTGAAGCATAGTGGATTTTGGTACGACCGGCAACCTGTCGGCGTATGCTCCTTGGACGTAGCCCTTAGTGGTGAACCAAGTAAAAATGACTGTGTCTTCTCTGTGCATGTGAATGTTTTCTTTTTGATCGTAATCATCATACAGGTTCAACAAGTTCCTACCAACGTGGGAACAAGATCCAACAAATTAAAAGAAAAAGTGGTCACCCTGATTCACATGCACAGAGAAGACACAATCATTTTTGCCTCCATTATATCCCCATTTCTCACAATTAGTGATCAGAAACAACAGCACAGAGCACGCATGATGTGATCTAATGGTCAAAAATTGCGTTTCACCCAAAAAACAGCTTCCTACATCGAAACAGAGAGTGGTTTTTGCCTCCATTATATCCCCATTTCTCACAATGAGTGATCAGGAATCACATAACACACACGTAGGGGGCCATAAACACGGGCTCCTGCCCACAGGCCTTGGCCTACCCAGACCCTGGCGTGACCTCACGCCCGCATTGGTGCGCCTATGCGCTCTTGATCGCTCCCGAGCGCCATTTGGGGGACCTCTTCTTGAGATCGGGTCGGCCTTGGCTTTGGCATGAGGGTCAAGCTCAGCCACTTCGTGTGAGTTGCCTCCCTCGACCATAGCCAAAATGGGCTAGCACTAGTGGGCCTATTTTTTTAGAAAAAAAATCAATAAAAAAAAGTTTTAATAAGAGGAAACAATCCATTTATTAAAACTATATAGAATTTTATATTATTAAACATTAATGAATACAAATTAAACATGTTTTAGTTATAAGTATTTCTAAAATTAAAAATACTAAACCCCTTTTTAATCTAAAAAACTTACGAAAAAGAAAATTTTAACAAACCTGCATTATAATTGATATACTTGTATCCACAATAACATAGTTCAATCAAAAAATAATTTAATTTGAAAAACTTAAATATAGTTTATAACATTATTTAAGAAATTAAAATCATTACATTTTATTTGAAAAATTTTCAAAGTGTTTTGAATTCCTTAATTCTTTTCAAAATCACTTAAGGGTGAAATGAATTTTTACACCATATCCATTTAGAGTTCATAAATGATGGGTTAATTATAACCTTAATCATAACTCAATTATTTGGCAACTAATTAATATTTAAATATGTTCACATATCCAAACAAGGTCCAACGACTATTCTTTTTATAACTGTTAGCTTCCAACGGTCACTAGAGCAATGGTTGAAAAAAGTTTCATATAAAACCAAACCTTACAGTGTCCTAAAACTTAAAAGGAAGAAGATGGTGCTTCCCATTCTTCTGATGCTCAACATGGTTTTTATGATCACAGTTGTGATATTTTTCTTTAGTTGACTCAAAGGATCTACTTTACTTATTGGTCCTTGATGTCATGATTGGGGGTCTTCCAGTAGTTCTAATAGGGTTTTTAATAGGTATATTTGGTTAGCATGATTACTCTTTTGATCTCGGTGTATTTTAGACACTACATTGTTCTTATTTAAATAAAGAGCCTTTTTTTCCTTTAAATTTTTTTTCTGTTAAAAGGGATTAAACAAAAGTAAATGTATTAAATCATCATTATATGATACCCAAAATTCTGGGTGTTACATTACTCCCCCTATCAAAGAATTGCGTCCCCGCAATTCCTTTCACAAAAACTTTCTTAGAGGAAGCTCTTAGTTGTTCCTACCATATCCCCTATCGTAGAGGATCCTCAGGTGCGTTCAGCGGAACACCCAAATTGATGCTCAACTTCTCTAGTTATCGGATCCATATACACTTCTGGTATAAGGGGTTGAACTCATGCACTGAACAATCAGGCTTCCAGAGGGAGGCATGAATGGTACAAAGTTTGGAAGTGTCCATATGGACCAATGTACAAAGAACTTTCTGAATTATGTCTTGATCAAGAACATATAAGTTATAAATGTTTTTCTACAGGCTAATGTTGAGGAGTTGGTACATGTAGGTCACATAAATGTTTCCATCTAACGAACCCTCTTGAAATTTTACTCTGGCTATGTAGTTTCGGCCTTGGGTGAAACACAAGAATAGCCCTTCATGGTATTTTCCTCCCTTCTTATTCTTGGCCAATTGTGTAGAGCCTATGTGGTAGTATATGCGAGCATTCCCTTGATAGGAGCAGAGAATACACAGATCGTTTGTCACATCAAACAATTTCTTGCATGTTCCACGCATGTTTACAATGGGACGTTACTCATCTTCAGAGGTTTTGATTGCAATAATATCCATTATCTCAGTAGGAATAGATAACATGTGGAGTTTTCCTTCCATATGAAAGTTTAATATGAGAGTTAAATCACTTTAAATACATCCAAAATTATAAACAATGTAAAGACATATGAAAGAAGAGATAAAAAAATGTTCTTTATATAACTACTGGTGCACAACGTAAAACGAGTCTAATGGTTTCCCCAGTTCCCTAACACACGAATTCCCAAGACAAGATCGAAACTCTCTATCTCCATAAACTATATGCAACATGAGAAATCAGGTTCGATGCCATGGGAGCAGTAATGGTATCTCCATAGTATGATATTTGGGGCGTACAACTGTAAGACATCCCTATGTACTTGTTGTATGTACACAGAATGAGAGGCTTTGAATTCAAGGTTTCCAAAGTCCATCATTTGACCAAAATGGCCATATTACAAGACTTGACACATGTATATTGCATGGAGATATCCCTCTGCAGTAGCCTCTTGGAAAGCCGTGAGGGATGAGATGTCTTCCTCTATAGTGAAGCATCTAAAAAGTCTCTCTTAGTACTTCCCCCATCGTCTGTAAGATGGAAACTGGCCTTGCATAATAAAGATGTAATCAAGACCCACTCTTTGATGGAGTAGAAGTACTCGGGGAGAGTTGGACACATCATAGAGATGATTGCACGACATATGGATATGGGCATAGTTTATAAATGCTTCATGGGTAGCTATGGAAATTACAGTTTCTAAGGCCTCATTTGGAAGAGGAAAAATATTAGTACCTTTGTTTTCCATCTAAAAATTACGGAAACTAATTTTTAGTAATTTTGAAGTATATTTTTCTTTGTTTCAGTTCTGGCGTTCTAGAGTTATCCAAAGCGAATCCTCTGATACCAACTGTGAATACCCGACCCCAGAAAAACCAGGAGTCAGAGACTTTTGAACAATATGTGTCTTTTTAAAATGGAAACATTCACTGATAAACACACATCACATCCCATAAAGAGGATCGAGTTCAGTTCGGGCTCTTGGAAACCAGTAACTTTAGAAATACTTCATCTGATAAAAGTTATTACTTGAAAATTTAAAATTCAAAACATAGGATGAGAATAAGAATTCCCAGTAACATGTTTAAAATAAAGTAATGAAACTTTTGAATGAATTTTTTAAAAAATTATCCTATGATCACTATCTTATAGAAAACTGTAACACTTGTATCATAACATAAAAGTGCTCAACTAATATTTTTAAGGAATACATGAATCAATTGGGACATTTTCAAAAAAGGGTAGTAAAAGATATCTTGAACAAGTATGACATATGAATGTTTAAGCACAAATTAAACCGTTATGAGTAATACTTAATAAGAGTTGCGTGTGAAGGAAAAAACTTCAATTTCATATATTTGTTACTATTTTACACGAATCATGCCCCATAATTTTACTTGTTTCATCAATGTTAACTTGATAAAAACATAAGGGAAATTGTAGTGAAAGAATAGTAATATCATCTTGAAAAGAACTTGTAACATGACTTGAATATGTGGCTTCAACATTTCATTTATACATCCATGAACATATCACCGAGGTCCATCCCCAAGGTGTCAATAATGAAAAATTACTGAGGTTATTCACCAGGGTATGGTGAAGCTTGTAATCTCTAGAGATTAATTTTTTTCCCAATGCATTGGAGTGCTATCAGGGCACACCCTTAATAAGTATTTACTTTCATGTGAGATATATATATCAATAAATTACATAAATAGGTTTGTATATTCAATAGGTCCCATACCACCTTGAATAGTTCATTCATAGTTGGACATAGTAGTTGAATTTACATATCTTAAAGTGAGACATGCTTCTAGATGATTAAAAACCAAGATAACAATCATATGATCGTTATTAAAAGGAAAGAAGAAAGGAATATTATGGAACATACATTGATATCTAAGGTACTGAAAGAAAAAAAATTATAATTTATGACATGTAAGTTTGTTCTTGAAATTCCAAAATTTTACCATCCAATTAATTACAAGTAGAACCAAAAATCTCAATTACAGTTTTGAGCTTGAACATGCTAAAACATTCAATATTGTTAATCCATTTCATAATACTGAATAATGTCCATGATAGAAAGAATGAATCTTCACCATAAGAAACGTCATTTAAAAGATAGGGAAAACAAAGAAGTTACTCTTAAATGTGGATATAAGTTTTGTTTAACACCCAATTTCTTATGTTTTTAAAACTCCACCTAAACTCAAGGATTAATGTGTAAGGACCATAACAACTGAAATCACGGCTCATGCAATGTATAAAATATATGTATGTACCTGAACTCAAACTAAAAAATTGGCACACCCATTTGTGTTAATCCCATATGAATATTAGTTCAATAACGTTTTGAATAGTGATGGACATGCCCTTACTCATAAAAACTTGTTTACAAAAACCTACAAAAAAATAATTTTATAAAAACACGATCATATATATATCATTTTCAAAATTTATTTATTATTTAAATATGAAATTACGTGTATGTGAATATGTGAAGTGAATGAACAATTATACAAAAACTTCATACATATAATTGAAATAGAAAGGTCATGCCCATTCCTGCATATAACCGATTTTTATACATATTAAAAGAATTATATATGTATTTTCAAAACAACAAAATGAGGCCAGGAATAACCCTTATATTCATTAAGCTACTTGAATGCAAGAGATCCCGAAGGCATAGGATTGACATTTAAGAACGTTTGGACTGAACCGTAGGCTTATAATATATATATATATATTTCGAATATATAAGTGTATATATTGTCAAAGAAGAAAAAAAGGAAAAATTAAAAACCTTTAAATTAAAAACCATGTAAATGAGGACTTCAGGGAGTGTTGGTCGGGCTTGCTGGAGACTTGAATAGGAGAGAAGAACTAAGAGGTCTCAGTTATTTATATACAAAATCTCACACACCACCTTGCTTGCAAAAATGTACCAACATCCATTGCATTCAATGGGTGGGGTTGTGATTGAAGGAAACGGGGAGGCATGGGGGTCCCCGGTAGTCAGAGGTGAAGAAAATGGGGTGTCTGCCATAGGGTACGGTTTTTGGTGTAACCCATGCACATAGGAAGAAGAAGACGTGACTAGGGGAAATGCCAGGGAAAAACGGACGGTCCAGATCAATACCATCTTTGATCCAAGGGATGATATGCGTCTGCTATTTTAAACGAATTGAGTGGATTAGATTAGATCTATGTTTCATCAGATGGTCCATGTTTGACGCGGAAATTTAAAAACCTCGAACGACCATGATTCGATCTTTCTGGAGTGAACGGTTGAAAAAAACCGTGGAGAGAGATGTGATCGCTGAGGGTCGAGCGTGGGATTAGAAACAACGGCCCAGATCGCGTGCGACACGATCCAAGGGTCTAGATCACGTTTCTCTCGAAAAACTTCATCCCACATCGAAAGGGAGAGCAGTTTCCACCCCCATTATAACCTCGGTAGTCCCAATGAGTTCTTAGAAAGCACACAGTACCCACGAAGGGGCCCTATACACGGGCTCCGGCCCATAGGCCTTGGCCTTCCCAGACCCCGTCGTGGCCTCACGCCCACACTGGTGGACCTATGTGCTCCTGCTCGCTCCCGAGCGGCCTTCAGGGAACCTCTGGCCAAGATCGGGCTGGCCTTGGCTTGGTGCTGAGGGTCAGGCTCAGGCACATCGTGTGAGTTTCCTCCATCGGCCCTAACCAAATAAGGATAGCGTAGTGGTTAATTTTTTTAAAAAATCTACACTAAAAAACGTTTTATGTAGAGGAAACAATCCATTTATTAATACTATAAAGAATTTTATATTCTTAAACATCAATGAATATAAATTAAACTTGTTTTAGTTAGAAGTATTTGTAAAATTAAAAATACTAAACCCCACTTTTTAACTCAAAAAGTTACGAAAATGAAATTTTAATAAACCAACATTATAATTTATATACTAGTATCCTTGAAAACATAGTTCAATAAAAACAAAATTTAGTTTGAAAAACTTAAACATAGTTTATAACATTATTTAAGAAGTGAAAATCGTTATTTTGTATTTGAAAAATTCACATATTGTTTTGAATTCCTTAATTCTTTTCAAATTTACTTAAGGGTTAAATGATGTTTTACACCATATCCTTTTAAAGTTTATAAATTATGGTTAGTTATAACCTTAATCAGAACTCAATTATTTGGAAACTAATTAATATTTAAATTAGTTCACTTATCCTAACAAGGTCCAACATCTATTGTTTTATAACTGTTAGCTTCCAATGGTCAGTAGAGCAATGGTTGAAAAAGTGTCCTATAAAACCAAACCATATGGTGTCCTAAAACTCAAAAGGGAGAAGATGGTGCTTTCCATTCCGTTGATGCTCAGCATGGCTTTTATGATCGCAGTGGTGATGTGTTTTGATTTAGTTGACTCGAAGGATCTCCTTTACTTATTGGGCCTCCTTGTGTTGATTGGGGGTCTTCCAAAAGTTCTGATAGGGATTTTAATAGGTATATTTTGTTATAATGATTACTCTTTTGATCTCAGTGTATTTTAGACACTATGGTGTTCTTATTTAAATAAATAGCCTTATGTTTAGCCTTTAAATTTCTGTTTGGTTAAAGGGGGTTTAACATAAGTTAATGCATAATATCATCATTATATGATACCAAAAATTAGGGGTGTGACACAATGTTTTTCTACATGTCATAATATTCATTTTATTTTAATTTTTAGTATTTTTATATGTTTTATATATGTATTATTGAGCATGATCTTCTTTTATTATTTCCTGTATGCCTTTTTTTGTATATACATTGGCCATGTGCCATTATCCTTGGTCCCATTTCCCATTTGATCTATGTCATTTCATACCCGATGTTGATCCATTGATCCTTATGTAACACCTCGAGCTTCCATGATACGCTTCTCATTCAATAATGCAATAACTTGCATTGTACGCAATTTCGAGTTCTAAAACACCGCGACTAATCAAAGTAGCCGTTATGAATAGTAATAACAACTTTTTAAAATTATAGAAATTTTATATTTCAAAATGGACTTCATTTTTGGATTCAGAATATCGAAATTAGCCTATGTTGAATTTTTGGTATTTTTCTGAGAACTTCCAATTTTTTATGAATAGTGAAAATTACTTAAAAACAACTTTTTTAATCAAAATAATTAATAGTGATAAATTATACTATTTAGTGGTTTTAAAGTATAATTAGAATATATTTTTACCATTTTATCCAATGGTGGTCATTAGAATTAATTTAACATTGAAAATGGACACAAACAATTGCCAATCCTTTGATATAAATTGTTTCTTAAAAACACGCTATTTGTTGTGACAGCGAGAATTAATTATAAAATTAATTAATGCAACTTATATGTTTGGAATTTTTTAAAATAGACATCATTTTTGAATTCGGAATATCAATTATTGCTTATGGTAAAATTTTGGCATTGTTCTGAAAAACTTCAATTTTTGATGAATAGTGAAACCACTAAGTGGTAGTTAAATAACTGATTTTTCATTTAAATAAAATATTACCACTTCTGTTATTTGATTTTCAAAAATCCAACATACATGGTTGTCATTAAGAAGTAAAATGTGGTTTAATGAGATTAAAATAATTTTTGGTGAATAGTAACTTTTATGTTCTTAATCGCGATTAGAGTTAATTAGTGTAGTTTAAGGTAAAAATAATGTTTTTATAATATGAGATGAGCTTGGAACTTGTCCTACTCCTATTGGATGAGTCCTGGACGACCAAGACAACCCATGGGTCAACTTGGGGACCCCATGGAGCCACTTTGGTTGGAAAATGAAATTAATATATATTTATTTAATGTTAAAATTAAATTGACACAAACATGAGTTGTTTTATTAAAAAAGTTTTTAAGTGGGGTTACAGAAGTCCAAATTTTGACTATAAATATTAATTAGAAAGATTAAAAGCTTTCCTACATCATAGTATTTTTTTTATAATTTTTAGACATTATATAAAATAAATTATTTATGACATAATTATGATGCAGCGATGACCTCATTATTTAACGATTTAAATAAAATGAGAAGATAATGAAAAATCCAAGGCTTACACTTGTCCAAAGCCTATTGGATGAAAATATTTCGAACCCTTATCACCTTATCCACGAATTATATATGTTTGGGACCTTTAGAATCCGAAAAGCATTGTGTAATAATGTAACATTTCAATCTTTCCAAAAGAGCCCCTCCTCTCCAATTATAAAAGCCCCCCACCTCTCCCACCTCATTTTCACTTTAAAGCCATTTGGATCGCCCAACCTCTGCCCAAATACTCTCCCAACTACCCCCTCTTACTCCTAGAAGACTCAATTTGGGCAGAACTCTTCCCAAGGAAGCCTTTGGCTCAAATCAAAAAGAGTTACCCGATTTTGAGGTAATGTCTTCTCTAATGTTGTTTTGTTTTATTTTTCATCTCCATCCCCCTAAAATATTTTTAATAATTTCTTTTGTAACAAAACCAGTATCCTCAATATACTAGGATTTTGTTATAAGAAGGATTCGAGCTAAACTTACACACACCTACATCTAATGGTTAAAGAACATACGGTTTCTGTGGATGGCGAATTTCTGCCTCACGAAACGATGATTGTTCAACACTCATATAACACCTTCAAAGGTGGCCATTAAGATGTCACTATATTAATATATGATATATAATTTGTTTATGTTTTACTTATGTTTCTTTATTTCTCATTTATGGCATTCTTTATGATTTCCATTATGGGTAAAACGCGATAATTTCATTTTAGGAAGTGCGGACTACCGCCCCCTCAAAGTGATTTGAATCGTTAATGCCATTTGTGGGATGTATAGAGGATGGAGTAAATGGTATTATACACTATATTATACTGGAATTATATTATACATTTATATCATTATTATTTTGTTCCATTAAATATGAAATTGAAATGAAAGTAGTGTTCATGCGTACGTACGGCTTACCGTCTCCATGAACGGTGCATTTCATTTCTTACCTCTAAATGTTAAGTAATATTATAAATGAATGTATATACAGGATATATAAGATATATATGAAATCTAAATCATGAATATAATTCTGGAGATATTGGATATTCTACCACATATTCAACTTGTAATTATAAGAAGTTTATTGTTGACTCAAGTACCAAAGATCGACAAAACGACTGTTATTAACTTAAATAATTACATAATGTTCATATAATTATAATAAGTGATATAAAAATGATAATAAAATTGAAAATGGTTCTTAAAAAGGTATATATTAACTCTAGTTTATTATTCAGGAGGTTAAATAATGGTTGAGTCAAGTCAGACATGAGGTAAGGGAACTTCTTAACCCAATTTCTATTCGTTGGGTTAATCTCCTACTTTCAAATTATTTCATGATATTATTATGTCCTATCTTGTATTTGTACATTATTTATGTGTACTTATAGTGAATAAAAATTATAGATGTACTTTATTAAAAAAATGATCTTTTAAGGACTTCATCTCAATCCCCTTTCATTGAGGCATATTTGGTTTTATACACAACTTTCTTTTATACGGTGTATAAAACCCTTTGACTTTTACGTTTATCCAAAAGGAATCTTTTTTATACTAAGAGTTTTACTAAACGACAAAAAGGGAATGTTTTTCTTTCCGTACTTCTGCGTCGACAATGACTTCTCCGCCGCCGTGACCATTATTTGAGTTTCGGCTTCCTCTACAAGCCATCATTTTTTAATGAAAAATAAATACAAAGTTTTAACTTTCTTTTATTTTGGTATTGAAATGGTTTTGAAAGCATTTTTATTATATCAATGTGTTGTATTGATATCTTTTTATTGAAATGTGGAAATTTCATGTTTCCTTTATGCATGTTTTATTTGATACGATTATGTTATGGTTTATGATATGTTTAAACCTATTCATATGAAGAATGCATTGGACTTAATAAGTGACGGGTGGAGCCCGCTATAGCTCCTCGATGCATCGCTAGGTCTAATGAGACAAAATAGTGTCTTGGCACAAGGCCTTGGAAAAATCTTATTTGTGGTCTTGGCACGAGGCCTTGGCTACGTGGTTATGATAGTCTGGCATTATGCATTCGATAATTATGAAAGTGGTTATTGTTATTACATGTGATTATTCGACCAGTAGAATATCCATGTGAAGAAGTGAATGGCAAAATCCCATTTTACTTTTGCCATATTATGTTGATGTTCAAGTTTAAAAGGCTTTTGTTTTAGTTATACATTGCCTTAAATTTTTATGTTTATTTATGAAAGCTTCCGCAATATTGTTATCCTTACTGAGCATCTGAGCTCACCCCTTTCAATGTTTTAATATTTTCCAGGATGTGAAAAGGTATTTTATGAATGACCTGTAGGGATTGTCAGAAGAGGATATGAGTGTGGTTTATGGAGACTTTGTTATTGTAGTTTTTCACTTTAAGATGTAATGTAACGTTTATGAATGTATCTAGTGTTTCCAAGGCTACTAAACTAATCGGTCTTTCAAGACTTGATATTTTGTGATCATGCCAATGTTATGAACTAACACAACGGCTCTGGGTAGCTGGGTTCGGGCATTACAGTTGGTATCAGAGGCAGTTTAGTAATAACCTTGGAAGCTAGATTTAGATAAACTCTGATTAGAGCACATATCCCGAAGATAGACTTTGAGGATTAGTATAGAAGAACATCCTATAATTTTTGTATTATAGAATGTTATGAGTTCCGAGAAATACATCCCTTTCTGGATACGAGCAGGTAGAGGCGGCTCTGGCACCGAGGTACCTAGGGGTAAAATCCGAAAACACCGCTTTGAGCTAGACTCGAACGGGAACTGGTGCACGACAACGGGCCTTGTTGCACTCTTGGTTACGACACTCCTGAGGGATATGCTTTGGATAATTCCCATTTTCTTTACAAACCACTATGAAGGGTTACAAGTATATACTTCCTCAAAGAAAACATTTTTATAATTATGGATTATAACCATAATTAGTTCAATTTATGTTAAGTGTTTTACAAGTATGGAATTATGTATTTTGATTCATGAACTAATCTAGTTTATGCCATTATTTAGAAATGGCGCCTAGTGGAAGGAATATAAACTGTATCAATGCACGCACTCCGTGTAGGGATTTCCCTCCCGCTCAAGATAATTATGGTGGAGATATTGATACAACTGGTGCTGATCAGCTTCTCACCGTACTGGGAAAACTCACGCAGGTTATGAATAACAACCTTACTCGTATGGAGCACCCTGATCCGCAACGTGGAGGATCAATGCTAGACCGTTTCATGAGGCAACAACAACCAACATTCAATGGGAGTACAAATCCTATAGTAGTTGAGCAATGGATAAATTCCTTATAGAAAATATTATATGCCTTGGGGAGTAGTGAAAGGGAGAATGTTGTCATGGCAGTTTACCGCCTCACTGGAGATGCCGATCAGTGGTGGTCGCTGATTCAAAACACAAAAGAAGATGATGACGTATCGAATATGGAATGGAGGGAGTTCAAAGAGATTTTCTTAGAAAAATACTTTCCTCATGACCATCGAGAAGATATGGAAAGGAAATTTCTGAGTCTGAGGCAGAAGGAGGATGAGAATGTCGCAAAGTATGAGGCTAACTTTACAAGGTTAGCGAGGTATGCTGCCGATTATATACGTAACCCAAGGAGTAAGATTGATCATTTTTTTATGTGTTAAAACCTCTTCTCCATCGAGCTTTAGTATCACAATCCTTATCATCATACGAAGATATTGTCTCGTGTGCTATCAAGATAGAAAAGGAATTCTCTAAGTCTTATGACAACAAAGTAAAGCAAGAGAAGAAGAGAACGGTGGAACAAGAGATAGATAAAGGGAAAAAGGGAAAGAAGGATTTTCCATTAGGTGATAATTGTGGGAAGAATCACTCTGGTACTTGCCTAAAAGGAATGTGAGTTTGTTATAAATGTGGAGAAAAAGGTCACCAGGCTCGTGATTGTAAGGGAAAGAAAGAGGCTATCAATGTTGAATGATACAATTTTAGAGAAATTGGTCATTATTCAAATGAATTTCCTAAGCGTCAGGGAAACTTACCTCAGAAAAGGCCAAGGGATCAAGGACAATCTTATACTATTACTACAGTTGAAGCAGAATAACTAATGTAATGGTGCTTTTGGACTCAGGGATTATATTCTAGTTATTAGAATAATGAGATATATATATAAGGATTCTACTTCAGTACTTGTTGATTTCAGTAAGGTTTTTATATTTTTAGTATTTCAAAATAAGAGAAACTTTACTTTGTTTGGGGAATCTGATAAATTGATTTTGTAATTTAGAGACCTTTTAGAGAATGTCTGGACGGAGGTATTTTGGATAACTATAAAGGTTGGAGTGGATTAAGTTGATCTTTGGATAGTATTGTTTAAGGTTAAAGCATTTCTGAAGATTATTTTTGGAATATTATAATACTATAGTTTTAGGAAAACGACAACCTGCAGGGTGGGGAATAACCCGTCGCGTCAGACAAAGCTGCAGGAATCGAACCCACAACCGTAGTGCGACAAGCCTTTATTTCCTACCACTAGCCTACATGAAGTCCCTGGTTATTACAAAATAATTTTACTAATCTAAATGGTATGTGTTAACATTTAGAACCTTATACAATTAGGATAAGTATAATATTTTTGAGTTCTATTATCTTTTTGAGTGAAAGATGAGTTGAAGGTTGAAACTCTAATTGTCTAGCATAAATATATATACCTATCTCTTATTAAATGAATAAATTAATTCTTAAACTTTAGTAAAGGGATATTAAAACAAAAAAATGTTTTATCCTAATACCTTATGTCTTGTTGAACTGATGATATTTTAAATCAACATAGATTGAAGGCTTTGAGGCCCTCAATTTGACAGTTGATTGTGATTGATGACCAAAATCACTCCCTACATATATTTACATTTTTCCCCCAATTATATGTCTCTAATTGCCACCAATGTTCTTCTTATCGAGTTCATAATTTGGTGGTGACTTTCTTATTTCCATTTCCCTCTTATTAAGGCTAAATTTTATTAATCTTATTTCCGATGTGGGTTTTCCTCAAAGGTATTTTCTCTTTTTAACCTTTTATTTTCAAAGAAAAATTTCAAATTGCGAGAACGCAATTTATTGAAGGAGGGGAGAATGTAACACACCGAGCTTCCATGATACACTTCTCATTCAATAATGCAATAACATGCACTGTACGCAACTTCGAGTTCTAAAACATCGCGACTAATCAAATTAGCTGTTATGAATAGTAATAACCACTTTTTAAAATTATAGAAATTTTATATTTCAAAATGGACTTCATTTTTGGATTAGGAATATCGAAATTAGCCTATGTTGAATTTTTGGTATTTTTCTGAAAACTTCCAATTTTTTATGAATAGTGAAAATTACTTAAAAACAACTTTTTTAATCAAAATAATTTATAGTGATGAATTATACTATTTTGTGGTTTTAAAGTATAATTAGAATATATTTTTACCATTTTATCCAATGGTGGTCATTAGAATTAATTTAACATTGAAAATGGACACAAACAATTTCTAATCTTTTGATATAAATTGTTTCTTAAAAACACGCTATTTGTTGTGACAGCGAGAATTAATTATAAAATTAATTAATTCAACTTATATGTTTGAATTTTTTAAAATAGACATCATTTTTGAATTCGGAATATCAATTATAGCTTATGGTGAAATTTTGGCATTGTTCTGAAAAACTTCAATTTTTGATGAATAGTGAAACCACTGAGTGGTAGTTAAATAACTGATTTTTCGTTTAAATAAAATATTACCACTTCTGTGATTTGATTTTAAAAAATCTGAAATACATGTTTGTCATTAAGAAGTAAAATGTGGTTCAATGAGATTAAAATAATTTTTGGTGAATAGTAACTTTTAAGTTCTTAATCGCGATTAGAGGTAATTAGTGTAGTTTAAGGTAAAAATAATGTTTTAATAATATGAGATGAGTTTGAAACTTGTCCTACTCCTATTTTATGAGTCATGGCCGACCAAGACAACCCATGGGTCAACTTGGGGACCCCATGGAGCCACTTTGGTTGGAAAATGACATTAATATATATTTATTTAATGTTAAAATTAAATTGACACAAACATGAGTTGTTTTATTAAAAAAGTTTCTAAGTGGGGTTACACAAGTCAAACTTTTGACTATAAATATTCATTAGAAAGCTAAAAGGATTTCCTACATCATAGTATTTTTTTTATAATTTTTAGACATTATATAAATTAAATTATTTATGACATAATTATGATGCAACGATGACCTCATTATTTAACGATTTAAATAAAATGAGAAGATAATGAAAAATACAAGGCTTACACTTGTCCAAAGCCTATTGGATGAGGAGATTTAGAACCCTTATCACCTTATCCATGAATTATATAAGTTTGGGACCTTTATAATCCGAAAAGCATTGTGTAATAATGTAACATTTCAATCTTTCCAAAAGAGCCCCTCCTCTCCACTTATAAAAGGCCCCCACCTCTCCCACCTCATTTACACTTTCAAGCCATTTGGCTCGGACAAAATATGCCTAAATACTATCCCAACTTACCCCTCTTACTCCTAGAAGAATCACTTTGGGAATAACTCTTCCCAAGGAAGCCTTTGGATCAAATTAGAAAAAGTTACCTGATTTTGAGGTAATGTCTTCTCTAATGTTGTTTTGTTTTATTTTTCTTCCCCAACCCCCTAAACTCTTTTTATTAATTTGTTTTGTAACAACACCAGTATCCAAAATATACTAGGATGTTTTTATAATAAGTATTAGAGCTACACTTACACACACCTACATCTAATGGTTAAAGAACATACGGTTTCTGTGGATGGCAAATTTCTGCCTCACGAAACGATGATTGTTCAACACTCATATAACACATTCAAAGGTGGCAATTAAGATGTCACTATATTTATATATGATATATAATTTGTTTATGTTTTACTTATGCTTCTGTATTTCTCATTTATGGCATACTTTATGATTTCCATTATGGGTAAAACACGATAATTTCATTTTAGGAAGTGCGGACAACCGCCCCCTCAAAGTGATTTGAATCGTTAATGCCATATGTGGGATGTATAAATGATGATGTAAATGGTATTATACACTATATTATACTGGAATTATATTATACATTTATATCATTATGATTTCGTTCCATTAAATATGAAATTGAAATGAAAGTAGCGTTCATGCGTACGTACGGCTTACCGTCTCCATGAACTGTGCATTTCATTTCTTACCTCTAAATGTTACGTAATATTATAAATGAATGTATATACTGGATATAAAAGATATATATGACATATAAATCATGAATATAATTCTGGAGATAATGGATATTCTACCACCTAAACAACTTGTAATTATAAGAAGTTTATTGTTGACTCAAGTACCAATGATCGACAAAACGACTGTTATTAACTTAAATAATTACATAATGTTCATATCTTTGTAATAAGTGATATACAAAGGATAATGAAATTGAAAATGGTTCTTAATAAGGTATATATTAACTCTAGTTTATTATTCAGGAGGTTAAGGAACGGTTGAGTCAAGTCAGACACGAGGTAAGGGAACTTCTTAACCCAATTTCTATTCTTTGGGTTAATCTCCTACATTCAAATTATGTCATGATATTATTATGGCATATCTTGTATTTGTACATTATTTATGTGTACTTATAGTGAATACACATTATAGATGTACTTTATTTAAAAAAAATTATCTTTTTAAGGACTTCGTCTCAATCCCCTTTCATTGAGGCATATTTGGTTTTATACACAACTTTCTTTTATACGGTGTATAAACCCCTTTGACTTTTACGTTTATCCAAAAAGAATATTTTTTATACGAAGCGTTTTACTAAACGACAAAAAGGGAATGTTTTTCTTTCCATACTTATGCGGAGACAATGGCTTCTCCGCTGTCGTGACCATTATTTGAGTTTCGGCTTCCTCTACAAGCCATCATTTTTTAATGAAAAATAAATACAAAGTTTTAACTTTCTTTTATTTTGGTATTGAAAATGGTTTTGAAAGAATTTTTATTATATCAATGTGTTGTATTGATATCTTGTGATTGAAATGTGAAAATTTTATGTTTCCTTTATGCATGTTTTATGTGATACGATTATGTTATGGTTTATGATATGTCTAAACCTATTCATATGAGGAATGCATTGGACTTAATAAGTGACGGGTGGAGCCCGCTATAGCTCCTCGATGCATCGACATGTCTCATGGGACAAAATAGTGTCTTGGCACAAGGACTTGGCAAAATATTATTTGTGGTCTTGGCACGAGGCCTTGGCTACGTGGTTATGATAGTCTGGCATTATGCATTCCATAATTATGAAAGTGGTTATTGTTATTTCATGTGATTATTCGACCAGTAGAATATCCATGTGAAGAAGTGAATGTCATAATCCCATTTTAATTTTTCCATATTATGTTGATGTTCAAGTTTAAAAGGCTTTTGTTTTAGTTATACATTGCCATAAATTTTTATGTTTATTTATGAAAGCTTCCGCAATATTGTTATCCTTACTGAGCATCTGAGCTCACCCCTTTCAATGTTTTAATATTTTCCAGGATGTGAAGAAGTATTTTATGAATGACCTGCAGGGATTGTCAGAAGAGGATATGAGTGTGGTCTATGGAGACTTTGTTATTGTATTTTTTCACTTTAAGATGTAATGTAACAGTTATGAATGTATCTAGTGTTTCCAAGGCTACTAAACTAATCGGTCTTTCGAGACTAGATCTTTTGTGATCATGACAATGTTACGAACTAATGCACCGGCTCTGGGTAGCTGGGGTCGGGGCGTTACACCTTATGATCCTTTGGTTTTCTATTCCTCCATTTTCCCATTCTTTGTAAAACGGATTGGCTTGATATATGGGTGACCCTTGATAGCTTATCCTCTATTTTCATAT
Source organism: Viscum album (assembly GCA_963277665.1). Classification (NCBI taxonomy): domain Eukaryota; kingdom Viridiplantae; phylum Streptophyta; class Magnoliopsida; order Santalales; family Viscaceae; genus Viscum; species Viscum album. Next base: position 981,938,135 of record OY728148.1, on the reverse strand, counting down.
GACCTTATTTTGTTGTTTAAGTGGTTATGTTGGGACACATATCAGGATTTTTCATATCCTTAGTTGTATGATCCAGTATTCCTGTACCCCTAATAGAATGACTCCTCGATTTGGAATCTACTTCTCCACGTGTATGAGATTTAATTGGGAAAAAATCTCTATGGTTTTGGGCACTCTAGTTTTCCTCGATGGAGAAGATTATATGAATTAGCACTGATGGGATTCCTTGACATACCATATAAGAAATAGTGATCTAGATATGTTTTGATCATCTTCATCCATGCGTGGTGAGGAGCTATGATGATGTAATAGTGTTCATTGGTGATCCTTTTACATAAATGGAAATGATGATTATATAGGAGTACAATCTCGATGACCCTAACAACAAGACCTAATTACATAGAGGTTCTATGAAAACACATATGAAAAGTAAATTAAATATGAATAAAAAATGAACTATAGATGTAACATAGAAAACCCCACAAATAAAGATTCTTAAAAAAACATAGAAAAACAGAATGTTATCACTATGGTAAAAGTGGTTAAAAACAATCTCTTTTAATTATAAGGAAAATATCCATGTAATTAAATCTCATGAGTAATGTATAATGGACCTCAAAAAATACAACACCCAAAATGTTGAAATAGGAATATCAATACTTGAGGTGATGATGCTAAGACTGTCAAAGCGTCCTTCCTTTTATAGGCAAGGCCCTTACTTGATCTTCCACTTCTATTTAACTCCATGGGTTAGTTTTTCCACCGATCCCACTAACCACACTAGCCCCGTTTGAAAAAGAAAGGGGGTCAAACTGTTTGTGAGAAAAAAAATGCCAATATATATCACACTTGGATATCTGATTGGGAACCAATAATATTTCCACAAATATTTTCTATCGTCCAACCATTTTTCTCTTATATCTATTATTACTATTGAGGATTTTTTACTATATTAACTTAACAAAGTTAATAAACTTCATCCTAAATTTAAACTAATTTTCTTCAATATAAATTTTATGCATATCCACTCTTCCTTCCTCCACAACATCTAAAACAAAGTGATATTGTACCATAATGTTCTTTATCTTGGAATGAAAAGATAGATTCATTTTAATTTTCTAGGTTCTATGATTGTCACAAAACAATTGGATATACTTCTGTCATTGTTCAGGATCCTATGGAAAACATCACATCTAAATCACATCTTTGTAAGCCTATGTTGTTTTCATGTACTCTACCTAAGTTGTGGATAAATATATAACAGACTACAACTTTGAATTCCATCTCAAAACTCATCCTATAAAATTAAACACATAAACCAAAGTGTATTTTCATTGGTCATAATCACCTACAAAATCTGAATCTGCATAGGCTCTAATAGTGAAATTTGATCCTCAATAACATAATACATCAAATGATATCTCCATGATATATCTAAGGATCTTAATTAATATGTTCCAATGCTCTCGTATTTAATTCTCCACATACCAACTAACTTCTCCCACTACAGGTTCAATTTATGGTCTCATATAAACCATAGATATTATCATACTACCCACTGCTAGTGCATAAGGTAATTGAGGCATCTCCATCCTCTACACTTCTCTATTATCACTGTTAGGATTCATCATAGAGGATAACATAAAACTAATAGTAGGTGGTGTAAATATAGGCTTATAATGTCGCATGTGGAAGTATTTCAAGATATTCCTCAAGAAATTATTTTTTGATAGCTAATTCATACCCTTATTTATATTTCATTAAATTAGTATCCCAAGATATTATTTTTTTGTCTTAATTCCTTTATATCATAATCCCATGAAAACTATCAACATGCCATCCACATACAATAGAAGAATGATAAAATCATTACCATCTGAACCCATGAAATATCCACATGAATCTAAATGAATTATTTTGTTACCAATACTCATGATATCAGAATAAAATCTCTTGTACCAACACCTTGGTGCCTGCTTAATAACATAAAAAGTATTTCTCAACCTAAAAACCAAATTTCCTTTTTCTTATTTTGAAAAACATTCCAATTAGGGAATATATATTTATTTATGAAGATCACCATGTAGAAAAGTTCTCTTCACATCTAGCTACTCTATAGTTAAACTATATATTTCACACATCCCCATAACTATCTAAACATTCGTTATTCAAATAATGGGAAAAAATATTTCCTTGAAATCAATAACTTGTCTCTATACATATCCTTTGACCACCATTTTTGCATGATATCTTTACAATTATTCCTTTTCATACCAATTGATCTTAAAGAATATGTTTTTGCTGATACTCTTCCTTTCATGAGGTAATGGATCAATATCTCAAGTATTGTTCTTGTGAAGGGCATCAGGTTTCTCCTGAATTGGTTCCATCCATGTGGATATTTCTGAACTCCACATCACCTCCAAAAAATTAATATGGATTCCCATCCTCCAACAATATGTAGTACACAATATTTCTTTCAGTGATAAATTCTGAGTTCCATATTTGTTCTCCTTTATCTTTAGTTGATCATCATAGTCAAAAATCAATCATAACTTGATCATCATGCTCATAAAAGGAAATTGGATCTTCTATGGATTCTTCCTCCACCCCAACTATTATAATATATGTGTTCTCTTTCTTCAAGTCCCCATTAATCATCACTCTCACCTTATCATCTAGACATATAACATCCATGATGATGATAAGTCTATGGGTAGTTAGGTCCCACATACGATATGCCTTCACACGATCAACGTATCTTAAGAATATACATTCATTGGATCTCGAATCCAACTTCAATATTTCATAATCATTAAACAATACAAATACATGACCTCTATAAGTTTGTAACCAAGCATTTCCAGTAGGTTTGACACTCCACATATTCATTAGTGTTTTCATATCAATCATCACAAATGTAAATCGATTGATCACATATCATGTTATCTTCATTACTTTATCCCATAACTTCTTGAAAATTCCTACAGTATTCAATATCTCCCTTGTTCTATCCAATAAAGTTATGTTCTCCAATATTTCCAATCCCTTTTGTTGAGGAGTGTATGAAACCATGAATTTTCTCTTGATGCATTCTCATTGAAAAAAAAGTATCAAAATCCTCACTTGAATATTTTCCACCTCTATCAATCCTCAAACACATGATCTTATTTCAAGATTAAATCTTCATCCAAGATTTGAATGTTTTGAAGACTTTAAAAACACTTGATTTCATCTTTATTGGGTACACCTTACATCTCAGTGAGAAATCATCAATGAATTCTAAAAAGAACCTTTCTCTTCCCACGGATATAAACAGTGCTTTCCAAATATTGGAATGGGTCAACTCTAAGATATCCTTTCTATTCATTGCCTACGTTATAAAATTAAACCAATGTTGGTTGCAAAAATCACAATGCTCCCAAAATGGAAAGGATACCTTTGTAATATATGAAGAAACTTATGTTCAGTAAGAATCTTAATGCTTCATTCGAACATAAGACCATGAATCTGATACCATGACTTCCTCAATGCTTTTGTTGAGGTAGTTAACAGAACAACTATTGTAATGTCTCAGAAATTCCATATTTTTTTTAATTATATAGAATTATTTCGAGACCTCCAAATCTAACTGCGCACAATCATGAGGCCTAGGGTTCCCAGAATGATCTGTCGATGTTTTGTTAAGATTTAACAAGGGCATGTAAGTAGTTTTCCTAAAAAAGTGGAATAATTCTTAAATGGTTACTCGAATTAAAAATCTGAGGGAATTGTCGCACTCAGAATGGTGGGTCTATCCTAGTCACAGATTAAGTTTAATCAGTGTGGGCCTCCTATTGGAAAACCTGAAAATGGAATAACCGTAAATAAAATAATTAAATTATTTTATTTTATTTTTCAAATGCTTATAACTCACGTACGGTAACTCAGATTAATAATCTGAGACCACTGCTTAACTCGTGAGGGTATGCTCTCTTTAGGAAGATACTAACAGTGGTCGGTGCTGGTGACCAATGAAAGTTAGTATTTGTCCTTAAGTAAAATAATTACGTGAAAATTATTTTATTGTAAAATCCATAACTTTTAAACGGTAACTCGGATTGGAAATCCGAGAGTAGTGTTGGTTTTGTTGGGGCGTGATTCAATTAGGAAGATTCTAACCTCAACCGGCGCGGGTTGAGGGTGACTGTTAATAATTTTCGAAACTTTTTTTTGGGTACGTTCAGTAAACATGTGAGTGTCATTTTCTAACTTTCGAACCGTTGTTCAACTTAAAAATTTGAGGGCATCATTGAACCTGCAGCGTCGGGATTCGCATAAGAGAGGTATAACATTGATCGTAGAAGGTCAGGTGAAAATTTTATTTTTGTGGACTTTTGAAAGACTAATAAAATAAAAAGTTTTGTTATTTTATTTTCCATCATTCCTCCAACAGACGAACGACGCTGGCGGGACCGATGATGTGTCAAGCCAACAAATAATTTAACTCTTCTTTTCATGTAACAACACCATTGGAAATTTGGGAGGTTCATTATGTAACACCCCAAGATTTCATAGTGTGTTATTTCTTCAAAATAATTTAATAACTTGCACTACACGCAACACTGAGTTCAATTGCACCATGACTTACCAAAAAAAAGCCATTAAAAGAGGTCATGAATAGTATTAACTAAATTTAAAACTTTATATAATCCTTATAATGTTAGAATCCATATTATGAGTTTCTTAGTCATAATGCAAGAACAGATTCATTTTCAGTATTGCACTTTTATCAACTTTTGATAGTGAAACCTTTTTAAATACAATATTTTAAACTTTTTGACTAAATGGAGACATCAAAAAATTTAAAATGAAACATCCCAAGCTTCCACGGTACGCTTTCCTTTGAATAAAACAGTAGCGTGTGTTGTACGCAACTTCGAGTTCTAACACACCGTAACCAATCAAACTAGCTGTTATGAATAGTAATACCTAATTTTTGAAGTTATATATATTTTATATATTAAAATGGACTTCATTTTTGGATTCGGAATATCAAATTTAGCCTAAGGTGAAATTTTGGTACTTTTCGGATAACTTTCATATTTTGATGAATAGTGAAAACTACTAAATTTTAATTAAAAACAACTTTTTTAATCAAAATAATTAATAGTGATAAATTATGAATTTGAGTGGTTTTAAAGTATATTTAGAATATATTTTTACTATTTAATATAATGTTGGTCATTGGACATAATTTTACAATTAAACCGAACATAAACAAGTGTCAATCTTTTGATAGTTATTATCTCTTAAAAACACGCTTTTTGTTTTGACAGCGGGAATTAATTTTAAATTAATTTCTGCCACTTCTGTGTTTTGAATTTAGGAAAATGGATTCCATATTTGGAATCAGGATGTTCAAATTGTGTAAATAGGTAACTTTTATTTTTAGACATTTTGAATAATTACTGCGGTAAATATTTTATTTACCATGGTTAAGGGTAAATCCGGTAAATAAGGGTTAAAAAATAATATTATAATAATACTAAATTACCCTAAAACGTGTCTTAACCCTATTGGTTGATACATGGTAGACCATGGGCATCTTTGTGTCAATTTTGGGACCCCATGGATCCACTTTTAAGTGATAATGACACTTTATTTTAATTAAGTTAAAATGAATACAAAAATGACACAAGCATATATCTTTTAGAAAAACAATTGTTACATAGGGTTATATATGTTGGATTTCAGATTATAAATATTACTTAGAAAGATAAAAATATTTCCTACATAATGATAATTTATTTATAATTTTTAGACATTAAATAATTTATTTTATTTATGACACAATGATGATGCAGTAATAACTATAATAGTGAAAAATCAATATAATTGATATTATAAATACCCAAATAAATATAATATGAAACTTTTAATGAATTAAACTAATTTTCTAGGATAATATGATATATTAGGATTGATTTAATTTACTTTGTTCGAAGTAATAAATCTTTTATGAGTTTCACAAATATCAACTATTGAATAGTGTCAAAATTGACATAAAAGAGTTCTTAAAACAAATATTATATTATTAATTGATATTAAATTCCTAAAAATCTAAGGTTCGGCCAAGAGACTTATATAATGATAGGTTCATCATTAATGTACCACTTGGGGGTCGATTGGATGTATATAGTAAGTTTATTAACCATATTATATAAAAATACAAAGAGACATTGTAAAAGTGAAACTAATTAACTTAGAGTTAATACTTAAAGATAAGGTTAATATAAGTACCCAAACCTGTCTAAATTCTATTGGTTGAGTGGTTGTCGACCTATCCCTAATTTAACCTTTGAATAATCAACTTTTGAGCCTTTAGAAACCTAATATGAATTTATTATAAATTAATATTTCTAGCTTTTCCAAAGGTGCCCCTCACCCCTCTTATAAAAGGGAACTCCTCCTTCTCATTTCTTCACACCTTCAAAGCCTTTTGGTTCGGCCAAACTCTGCCCAAATACTCTCTAAACATCCCGCAATACAACCTAGATGCCTTAGTTTGATCAGAAAGCCAACCTAAGGATCCCTTTTGATCAAATCAAAAGGAAGAACCCGAAGAAGAGGTAATGATTTCACCACCCTTTTCCAAGTTCCTTTCTTCTTCCACTTCCTCTTTCTTTGTTCTTACCATTCTAAAATAATAACTCCAGTATCTTACATATACTGTGATGTTATTATAAATATGGTATAACCATATTCAGTATTCTATCCACCCTTTGAATAACATGTCACCATACGTGCGTACGTACGGCTTACCGTCTCCACGTCGTGGTGTAATTGTTATTCAATATATTATTATTTGGATGGGTATATTAATGATGTGTAACTCATGTAAATAATAAATATAACATGTTAATGATTCTGTATACCATCCATTTATATATTATTTTAATATCAAAAGAATGATATTGTCGCTCGTGCGTACGTACGGACTACCGTCTCCACGAACGCGACGAGATTCATTCTACATCGTATCCATTCAACTATAATTATCATTTGATGATTTAAAAATGATTTTTAAGGACTTGATATCATTCTGGATATGAATAATATACAACCTATACTTTACAAACATGTCTTACGTAACAAAACATATAAAAGAAAACAAGTAAGTTAACACCCGAAACGACGATAATTCTAAGATATTATTAACAAATCAATGTTAAAAGATCATATATGATATCATATTAATGTATATGATTCTTGTATAATTTAATAAAACTTATTTCACCATTATACAGGAGGTTAACCTACCCCAACAAAGGAAAAGTACAAGGTAAGGGTTTACTTTACAACCTCTTCATTATCCAAGGTTGTTTATACGTAATAATCTACTGGGATCTCTTTATCATCCACATCCATGTTTCTTAAAAATGCATTTCAAAACATTTTTACTATTTACTAGAATATGAGTTAAAGTCATTTATACCCTTTTTGACTTTTATAAGTAGTTTATAAAGGAATCTTTCGGTCGTTTTCAAAACAAGGTCCTTTTTAACCTTTTCGACAGAATTAAGGTAAGAAAGTTTTTTTTAACTTATACGGCGGGTGCGACTATTTTCCGCCGTTATAAAATCTTCAAAGCTTCCCTTACAATCTTATAAGAATATTTTCAAAGAAAATGTTTTATTTTACATGGATCTTAAATTATTTCAAAATAAAAGGAGATATTTCTTTAAAAATAATTTTGATTTCATCTATGTCAACATCCTTTGATGGATTTTAAGTTGATTTATTATGATACAAAACTTCTATATTATATTGAATAATTTGTGATATGTTTGACTGTGTATGTTCTATTTTTATACCATTCATGGTTTGTGGTTATAGTATTGACATTTCATATGCTAGTTTTAATACGAATGTTTATTTTATGCTTAAACCTATTCATATGAGGAATGCATTGGACTTAATAAGTGACGGGTGGAGCCCGCTATAGCTCCTCGATGCATCGGTAGGTCTCATGAGACAAAATAGTGTCTTGGAACAAGGCCTTGACAAAATCTTATTTGTAGTCTTGGCACGAGGCCTTGGCTATGTGGTTATGATAGTCTGGCATTATGCATTCCAACATTATGACAGTGGTTATTGATTTTTGCATGTGATTATTCGATTAGTAGAATATCCATGTGAATAAGTAAATGGAATTATTTAATTTTATTTATGCCATACCATGTTGAAAGTTCATATTTAAAAGGCTTTTGTTTTAATTATACATTGCCTTAAATGTTTATTCTTATTTATGAAAGTTTCCGCTATATTGTTATCCTTACTGGGCATTTGAGCTCACCCCTTTTCTATGTTTTATTTTTCCCAGGATGTGAAGAAGTAAGTTATGAATGACCTGCAGGGATTTTATGAGGGGTTAATAGTGTGGATTGTGGAAACATTATGTTGTTGTAGTAGTTTTTCATTTTATGATGTAATGTAAAACTTATGAATATATCTAGTGTTTCCAAGGCTACTAAACCAATCGGTCTTTAGAGATTTGATCTTTCTTGTGATCATGCCAATGTTATGTTATAATGCACCGACTCTGGGTAGCTGGGGTCGGGGCGTTACAGTTGGTATCAGAGGAAGTTTAGTAGAAACCTTGGAAGCTAGATTTAGATAAACTCTGATTAGAGGACGTAGACCTAAGATTAACTTTGAGGATTAGTATAGAATAACTTCCTAGAATTTTTGTGTTGTAGAGATTTTGTGAGTTTTCCGAGCAATACATCCATGTCTGGATATGAGCAGGTAGAGGCGGCTCTGGCACAGATGTACCTAGGGGTAAAACCCGAAAACACCGCTTTGAGCTAGACTCGAACGGGAACTGGTGCACGACAACGGGCCTTGGTGCACTCTTGGTTACGACACTCCCGGGGGATATGATTAGGATAATTCTCATTTTCTTTACAAACCATTATGAAGGGTTAATAAGTATATACATCCTCAAAGGAGACATTTTTATGATTATGGATTATATCCATAAATAGTTCAATTTATGTTAAGTGTTTTATAAGTATGGGATTATGTATTTTGATTCATACACTGATCTAGTGTATGCCATTGTCTAGAAATGGCGCCCAGTAGAAGGAATGAGACCTCCAGAAATGCACATGATCCAAAGAGAAGGAAGGATCATATCTTTCCTGGTCTTAAGCTAGAATTTATAAGAGAAATAGTCTCCCATGTATTATCATCATATGAAGAAATAATATCATGTGTTGATAAGATAAGTAAAGAGTTTACTGAGTCCTATGGCTTTGAAGGGAAGCAAGAGAAGAAAAGGATGGAAGAGAGAAAGATGGATAAAAGTAAGAGGGAAAAGAAGAATTTTCACATATGTGGTAACTGTGGAAAGAAACACCCTGGAACTTGCCTGAAAGGAATGAGAGTTTGTTATAAGTGTGGAGGAAAAGGGCACAAATTACATGACTGCAAGGGTAAGAAAATGGTTTCAAATGTACAATGCTTCATTTGCAAGGAGTTTGGACACTACGCGAACCTATGTCCCAGTCATCAGACTATGCCGCAAATGATGCTATTGGATAATAATCAAGTTATGATACTACCACAGATGAAAAGGAATGATTAGAGTTCTTATGTTGATTATGTCAATTGAGTGTTGTATCAACAATGTACTTGTTATAATAATTATGGAGTATATAAGGATTTTACTGCAGTACTATTTCATTAAGGACTTGAGATTGTGTGGAACAAAGAAAAGTGACTCAATAGAAGGTTAAATTTTTGGAAAATATATGGTTGAGAGAATGATAAATCATAATATAGTTCTGATACTGAGGTAGTGATTTTGGAATAATATGTGATTATTTTGGATAAATTATATTGGATATTCTTGACTACCTTGGAACTGATTAATGATTTGTATATTCCATCATTGTTGGGGTTTAAAACATTTTTGGATTAATGAAGTATATCCAGCATTCTATATGGAATAAGGGAGCATGAATGTAATCAATAAGGAATATGGTAATACATGATGAAGGTATTCATATTCTATTACGGGGTAAAAAGGATCTATATTATGTTTACCTTCCTTATAAATGTTGGACTGTGAGTTTAGAAGGAAGTATTTTGGATAGTTCTAGTTTGGATTCTTTTGGATTGCCATAAAAGGACAACCCGGAGGTCGGGCGGCAACCCGTCGCGTTCGGCAAGGCTGCAAGACTTGAACCCGCAACCGAAGGGAGACAAGGGTGTATAACCTACCACTGGCCCACGAGATGTCCTGGATTAAATAATGTAGTTTTTATTAAAAGATCTTGTAGATGAATTATAAATTCGTTTATTTTGGAACCCTATACGAATAGTGTAAATAGAATTTTTACATTCTATTATCTTTTAGAGTGAAAGATGAGTTTGTAGTAGAAATTTATTAATGGATAAAACTCTAATTATAATGTAAGTATATCTCCTTATGATCTTAGCCAATCTCATAAATAAATTCCTCAACATTAAGAAAAGCAACTTAGAACAAAAATGTTTTCCTAGATGGTACCTTAAATCATCACTAATTTATGGCTTTGGGACTGTTGGCCTTTTCATAGCCATGTTCTCTACCACTCTCCATCAGATAATTGATGGTTAGATTTTTCTTCCATATCCATATTTTCCTACATGGAACCCTAGTATGTGTTATTTTCGGTAATCTTCATACTTTCGACTCTTTATTTTAAATAGAGGCCTCATTAATTCATTTTTCGATGTGGGATTTCAACTAAGATATTTTGAAACGTCAAAAATGTGTTATCCTAATACCCTATGTTTTGTTGAACCAATGGTATTTCAAATCATCATAGATTGATGAATTTAAGGACCTCAATTTTATACTTGTTTGTAATTGATGACCTCAATCACTACCTATAAATATTTACGTTTTTCCTCCAATTATATGTCTCAAATTGCCACCAATGTTCTCCTAATCGAGATCATAATTTGGTGGTGACCCTTTCATTTCTCTTTTCCTCATATTAAGACTAAATTTTAGTAACCCAATTTCTGATGTGGGTTTTCCCACAAATATATTTTCTATTTTCAACCTTTTATTTTCGAAGATCAATTTAAAATTGCGAGGACGCAATTTATTGAAGGAGGGGAGAATGTAACACCCCAAGATTTCATAGTGTGTTATTTCATCAAAATAATTCAATAACTTGCACTACACGAAAAACTGAGTTCAATTGCACCATGACTTACCAAAAAAAAGCCATTAAAAGAGGTCATGAATAGTATTAACTAAATTTTAAACTTTATATAATCCTTATAATTTTAGAATCCATATTATGAGTTTCTTAGTCATAATGCAAGAACAGATTCATTTTCAGTATTGCACTTTTATCAACTTTTGATAGTGAAACCTTTTTAAATACAATATTTTAAACTTTTTGACTAAATGGATACATAAAAAAAATTTAAATGAAACATCCCAAGCTTCCACGGTACGCTTTCCTTTGAATAAAACAGTAGCGTGTGTTGTACGCAACTTCGAGTTCTAACACACCGTAACCAATCAAACTAGCTGTTATGAATAGTAATACCTACCTTTTGAAGTTATATATATTTTATATTTTAAAATGGAATTCATTTTTGGATTCGGAATATCAAATTTATCCTAAGGTGAAATTTTGGTACTTTTCGGATAACTTTCATATTTTGATGAATAGTGAAAATTACTAAATTTTAATTAAAAACAACTTTTTTAATCAAAATAATTAATAGTGATAAATTATGAATTTGAGTGGTTTTAAAGTATATTTAGAATATATGTTTACTATTTAATATAATGTTGGTCATTGGACATAATTTTACAATTAAACCGAACATAACAAGTGTCAATCTTTTGATAGTTATTATCTCTTAAAAACACGCTTTTTGTTTTGACAGCGGGAATTAATTTTAAATTAATTTCCGCCACTTCTGTGTTTTGAATTTAGGAAAATGGATTCCATATTTGGAATCAGGATGTTCAAATTGTGTAAATAGGTAACTTTTATTTTTAGACATTTTGAATAATTACTGCGGTAAATATTTTATTTACCATGGTTAAGGGTAAATCCGGTAAATAAGGGTTACAAATAATATTATAATAATACTAAATTACCCTAAAACGTGTCTTAACCCTATTGGTTGATACATGGTCGACCATGGGCATCTTTGTGTCAATTTTGGGACCCCATGGATCCACTTGTAAGTGATAATGACACTTTATTTTAATTAAGTTAAAATGAATACAAAAATGACACAATCATATATCTTTTAGAAAACCAATTGTTACATAGGGTTATATATGTTGGATTTTAGATTATAAATATTCATTAGAAAGATAAACATATTTCCTACATAATGATATTTTATTTATAATTTTTATACATTAAATAATTTATTTTATTTATGACACAATGATGATGCAGTAATTACTATAATAGTGAAAAATTAAAATAATTGATATTATAAATACCCAAATAAATATAATATGAAACTTTTAATGAATTAAACTAATTTCTAGGATAATATGATATATTAGGATTGATTTAATTGACTTTTTTCGAAGTAATCAATCTGTTATGAGTTTCACAAAAATCAACTATTGAATAGTGTCAAAAGTGACATAAAAGAGTTCTTAAAACAAATATTGTATTATTAATTAATATTAAATTCCTAAAAATCTAAGGTTCGGCCAAGAGACTTATATCATGATAGGTTCATCATTAATGTACCACGTGGGGGTCTCTTGGATGTATATAGTAAGTTTATTAACCATATTATATAAAAATACAAAGAGACATTGTAAAAGTGAAACCTATTAACTTAGAGTTAATACTTAAAGATAAGGTTAATATAAGTACCCAAACCTGTCTAAATTCTATTGGTTGAGTGGTTTTCTACGTATCCCCACCTTAACCTTTGAATAATTAACTTTGGAGCCTTTAGAAACCGAATATGAATTTATTATAAATTAATATTTCTAGCTTTTCCAAAGGTGCCCCTCACCCCTCTTATAAAAGGGCACTCCTCCTTCTCATTTCTTCACACCTTCAAAGCCTTTTGGTTCGGCCAAACTCTTCCCAAATACTCTCCCAACATCCCTCACTACAACCTAGAGGCCTTATTTTGATCAGAAAGCCAACCTAAGGATCCCTTTTGATCAAATCAAAAGGAAGAACCCGAAGAAGAGGTAATGATTTCACCACCCTTTTCCAAGTTCCTTTCTTCTTCCACTTCCTCTTTCTTTGTTCTTACCATTATAAAATAATAACTCCAGTATCTTACATATACTGTGATGTTATTATAAATATGGTACAACCATATTCAGTATTCTATCCACCCTTTGAATAACATGTCACCATACGTGCGTACGTACGGCTTACCGTCTCCACGCCGTGGTGTAATTGTTATTCAATATATTATTATTTGGATGGGTATAATAATGATGTGTAACTCATGTAAATAATAAATATAACATGTTAATGATTCTGTATACCATCCATTTATATATTATTTTAATATCAAAAGAATGATATTGTCGCTCGTGCGTACGTAAGGACTACCGTCTCCACGAACGCGATGAGATTCATTCTCCATCGTATCCATTCAAGTATAATTATCATTTGATGATTTAAAAATGATGTTTAAGGACTTGATATCATTCTGGATATGAATAATATACAACCTATCCTTTACAAACATGTCTTACGTAACAAAACATATAAAAGAAAACAAGTAAGTTAACACCCGAAACGATGATAATTCTAAGATATTATTAACAAATAAATGTTAAAAGATCATATATGATATCGTATTAATGTATATGATTCTTGTATAATTTAATAAAAATTAGTTCACCATTATACAGGAGGTTAACCTACCCCAACAAAGGAAAAGTACAAGGTAAGGGTTTACTTTACAACCTCTTCATTATCCAAGGTTGTTTATACGTAATAATCTACTGGGATCTCTTTATCATCCACATCCATGTTTCTTAAAAATGTATTTCAAAACATTTTTACTATTTACTAGAATATGAGTTAAAGTCATTTATACCCTTTTTGACTTTTATAAGTGGTTTATAAAGGAATCTTTCAGTCGTTTTCAAAACAAGGTCCTTTTTAACCTTTTCGACAGAATTAAGGTAAGAATGTTTTTTTAACTTATACGGCGGGTGCGTCTATTTTCCGCTGTTATAAAATCTTCAAAGCTTCCCTTACAAGCTTATAAGAATATTTTCAAAGAAAATGTTTTATTTTATATGGATCTTAAATTATTTCAAAATAAAAGGAGATATTTCTTTAAAAAGAATTTTGATTTCATCTATGTCAACATCCTTTGATGGATTTTAAGTTGATTTATTATGATACAAAACTTCTATATTGTATTGAAGGATTTGTGATAGGTTTGACTGTGGATGTTCTATTTTTATACCATTCATGGTTTGTGGTTAAAGTATTGACATTTTGTATGCTAGTTTTAATACGAATGTTTATTTTATGCTTAAACCTATTCATATGAGGAATGCATTGGACTTAATAAGTGACGGGTGGAGCCCGCTATAGCTCCTCGATGCATCGGTAGGACTCATGAGACAAACTAGTGTCTTGGCACAAGGCCTTGACAAAATCTTATTTGTAGTCTTGGCACGAGGCCTTGGCTATGTGGTTATGATAGTCTGGCATTATTCATTCCAACATTATGAAAGTGGTTATTGATTTTTGCATGTGATTATTCGATTAGTAGAATATCCATGTGAATAAGTAAATGGCATTATTTCATTTTATTTATGCCATACCATGTTGAATGTTCATATTTAAAAGGCTTTTGTTTTAATTATACATTTCCTTAAATGTTTATTCTTATTTATGAAAGTTTCCGCTATATTGTTATCTTTACTGGGCATTTGAGCTCACCCCTTTTCTATGTTTTATTTTTCCCAGGATGTGAAGAAGTATGTTATGAATGACCTGCAGGGATTTTATGTGGGGTTAATAGTGTGGATTGTGGAAACATTATGTTGTTGTAGTAGTTTTTCATTTTATGGTGTAATGTAAAACTTATGAATATATCTAGTGTTTCCAAGGCTACTAAACCAATCGGTCTTTCGAGATTTGATCTTTCTTGTGATCATGCCAATGTTATGTAATAATGCACCGACTCTGGGTAGCTGGGGTCGGGGCGTTGCACATTAATTAAATGAACCTCATTAATTTCGTGAGTGTTATACACTCCTTCTCATATCCTATTTGTATGGTGCTCGGGGAGGGGTGATGACACGAATTCACAAAACGACGATGCTTTGGAGAAGTACCGCGATGCCAACCACGAGGAGGGCGAGACTGGTTCCAACAAGCAATGATGAGCGCCACTGAGTCATGAACTGATGACAATGATAAAGGAGGTTTTTCAGACCTTTGTTAGCGGTCGTCTCTTCTAGGTAGGGTGTTATTTTTGTTTGTGCGTTTTTGTTTCCCTCTTCCACATTCTTGAAATTATACGAAGAACGTGAGTCAACCAACTAATGGGTTGACCCACGATTAATCCTTCTTTGCGGGAGGTTATTGCAGGGATTCTTTCAGGATTAATCTTGTGTTCAATACTATTGCTTTTTGAACTCCCTTAATATCCTTCATATTGCGAGCTAACGCGGAGGGTGAGGGACTAAAAAACTCGTCCCGAACCCTCCGCTATCTTGAATTCCTTGCACACCCTCGAAAGACTGTGAACACGTCGACACACAATGCATGAGGATGGCCATGACTCTTTAGTCGCGACGAAAAGAGGAGGCGACTGACACGACGGCCGACTGCGGGATGGAAGGCGACACGACCGTCACGCCGCCGATGAATGGAAGCTGTGGCGGAGTCCGAACCCACCTACGGAGGGTTACGCCGCACCAACAAGGTGCCACCGACTCAAAAACAGAATGGCCTCTGGGATTTTTGAAAATCTGGTTTACCAGGGGGTTACACCCCCTGTTTCAGACTGAACTAGGTTGCATCCCTCGTAGCGGGCCGCTTCCCTCGAGTGGGGGTGCCGATCTCACACCGGGCCCCCGCCCTTAGACCGGGCTACTTCCCTTGGACAAGGATACTTCCCTCAAGTCGGGCCGCCGACCTCAGACCAGACGGCCACCCTCGGAGCGGGCCGCCGCCCCCGCACCGGGCCCCCGCCCTCACACCAGGCCCCCGCCCTCGGAGCGGGACAATACCCTCACACTGGGCCACCTCCCACAGACCGGGATGCCACCCTCGAAGTGGGACGCCTCCCCGGAATAGGTCTACACCCCATGCAGGTCGGGATGCCTCTTTGCGGGCCGCCCCCCTTGTGGGTTGCCCCCCTGCGGGCCGTGGTGGGCTGCCCTTGCGGGCCGCCCCTCTTGCGGTCATACCAAACACCAACCCATCAGGAAGAGTACACACTGTCTCATCAGGCCGAGTCCACCCCAGCCCAACCCAGAGCGAGTCAAGCCGGTTCGATCCGACCAGGTCAGACCGGACCCAGGCCCAACCGGACCCTGAAACACTAAAAGGGTCATATCTTGAGAACCAGATGTCTGTTTGACGAACAGTCTACAACGTTGGATTCCTTGGATGGAGATGGTCCATTTGGTATTCTCCAATTGAGTTTTTTAGGCAGTTGGTGTTTTTCCAGGTTGGATCAAACCCGAATCCAACCGGGCCCCGAAGCTAAAATGCTTATAACTCACCAACTGGGCGTCCGATTGACGTGTCGTTTATCGCGTAGGAACCCTTACAACATGGTGGTCCTTTGAGTTATTCCCATGTGGAGATTAGTGGCTACCGAGGTACGACTGATATCTCGAGGGGCAGATTCTATGTAACATGAGCTTGTTGGGTGCAAGGAAACCTATGGCAGGATGCAACGTGAAGAAAGAACATCGATCCTATGTGGGTAAACATCTATCAATCCTGTGTGGGTCAGATCCTGTGTGGGATAGTGTTCAGAGATCCTATGTGGGTTAGCACATATCAATCCTATGTGGGTCAGATCCTATGTGTGTTAGAGGGGGTTAGTAACCTATCGATCCTGTGTAGGTCAGCATGATTCTTAATAGAATAAGATGATATAGTTTATCACTAATCATATGTACTTTTGTGCTTAAGTTATAACTGATTCTGAGATGAGTCATTTTCCTGTGTGGTTCTTCTTGCTTTGTGGTGTTACCTATGTGGTACTTCTACATTTGTGGTGTTGACTTTGTGGTGTTACATTTGTGGTATTTCTATAATTTTGGTGTTACTTGTGTTGTACTTATACCTTCATGTAGTTCCCTTCGTGGTTTTATCTTTGTGGTGTTACCTATGTGGTACTTCTACCTTTGTGTTGTATTCTATTTTCATTCAGTTGTATTGTACTACCAGTCGTACTTGTACTTTTATAGTTGGGCTTGTATTCTGGCCCCTTTTTTACTTTCATCACTCTTTTACTACAACAATTTACTTTTTGGTTGCATCTTATTGTGTTTTAGTCTGTGTGGTTGCATCTTGTTATGTTCATGGACATTGTGTTTGTACAGGTTAAAAAAGAAATGTTTTCCTGTTTAAGGGACACACCTTTCCAGTGACAGTTGTCATCCTCTCTCCTATGGAAGACTGGATTGGTGTTGTCACGACATGGGCCCCGAGGGACAGGTCATGACAACTATCTCCACCTCCTTGTATGATTCACCATAAAGAACGCATAGATTCTTTGAGATCTTCTCTATCTTCATCACCACAAGCACACCATTCACAATCTTCCCCACTCCATTGTTAGTGTGAGTCTTACACCTGATGTCATCAAATCCATCCAAAGAATATATGTTAATCTTTAGGATCTTCGCATGGCGTACTCCTTAGGTGGCTTGAATTATACCATCATGCATCTTCAGTTTGTTTGTATTGACTCCAATAATCTTCAAGGTGTGATTATTCCCCATGTAATGAAGTCCTTTCGAGATATTTTCATACTGATCAAACCATTCCCTTTGAGCAATTTTTTTTGAATCAATTATCCATGCGTTGTTGAGATGATGTCTACCTACATCTATCATTGATGTTTCACTGACTTGTATGACTCCATTTTCGTAAGTACTCATCATATTTCATTGAGAGTTGTTTCCACCAATATTATTGTTCCAACTATTCTTTTTGGTGTGCCCCTACTTTCCACAACTGTAACATGTGATGTTGTTATTATTCTTGATTTGGACCATCTATGATTTTGGATCCCACATAGAATCATGCTCCACCGTCCTTCCTCTATCTATTGACAAAGTCATTGATCAGTGCAATGTTTTTTGTCCGTCACTTTTCTCTTGTATTGACTTTTTTCTTCATGAACTACAGCTACAACGTTGTTGATCATAAACATGTCCATCATGATATTTTTTGTACGGTTGGTGATCAACTAATCATATGGATTTGTAAATATTTAGAGAAGAATACTAGTACATTCAGTATCCCAAATTTTGAAGCCATGTGTCATGAGTTGAGAGAATAGGGTATTAACAGTGTTGATGTGATCAGTCACTGATGATGAATATTCATTTTAAGAGTGTATAATTTTCTCTTTAAGAAAACTTTGGTGTTCAGTGACATGGTCTTATAATGTTTCTTAGAACATCAAAATTTTCTTTCATTGTATTTTTCATTGCAATTCTTGATAGGACCTCGGCCACCAAAGAAAAAGGGATGTTAGCAATAAAATTCATATCCATGTGGTCCCATTTCTCCTCTGCTAGACCCACATTTTTTTTGTGGTTCACAAGTAGGCAATTTTTCTTCCACATCATCGCTTCCCTCATCATTAATCAAAATGATAAAGAGTACTCCATAGAATTTAGAGAAGTCAAATTTGTACCATAACATAGCACTCCATAACATACTTCATTGACCATCACATTATATTACATATCGAATCAACAATAAAGATTCATTTTGATGTCACAAACCAATCAGAGAAAGAATGGAGGGTGCAGGTGTCCACATGGTAGTGTTTTCAGATAAAGTCATGGAAGGTGGGCCATTCAAAGTCTGGGTAGGCCCTCCGGGGTTTCTAGATGGCTAGAAACTGCAGCGGGGGACTCACCACTCTATCCCTCACCAGACTCAGAAAGAATCTTATCGACTTCCTCGCCCTCTGCTCATTCACCACCACCCTGTGTACATAGCTCTTGTACATCCCATTCGTCAGAGCCTACGATTTTACCTTAAATTATGACTATGAAAATCAGAAGTGTTAAATGTATCATTGGTGAATGCCAACGCGTATACCATAAAGGTGTCTCAAAAAAGAAAAAAAATGTGGCTAGAGAGGTGGTGACAGAATGCCACCTCCCATCATATGAAACATGGAGGCCACCCACATCGTCGTGGTGGAGGATGGTAATGGAGGTGGGATCGCAGTGGGGTCCCGTGCCCAGTGTAACCTCCGATCGCTGGTAAGGAGGGTAGTAATTTAGACCCACATTTGATTCATTTTCAATGAAGAAATCCCAAAGGTATCTGCATCCCATCCCAAGGTTGATGCCCATCACCGTGATGATCGCCACCGACATACCGCTCATGGCCTCTCTATACTCCCCCCACACCTTCCTGCCCCCGACACAAAAGGATAATGGAATATATGGACCTTTTCAGACTTCTAATCACCACCAAGTTGAAATGTCATGAATTTTTTTCATTTAATTCTCAAAAAATTACCGGAAATATCGAATATCCATGTCCAAGGTCCGTACGAAGAACTTCTCCACGCTCCCGGTGGCGGCTTCGGTGAAGTGGAAGGACAACATCTCTTTCCACAGAAACTACGTCGTGAACCTGTCAGTGAGGCCGTCTGCGTATCCTTGGTGATCCCTAGAGCTCATCTTTACCCTATGATTCTACTGTGGTGGAAATCTGAAGAACCGTTCCTTGCTGCCCTGTGCCCCAATGGGATCCCTCCTTGGCTGTGGGTGTCAAGCTGATGATTTGGGAAGGAGTCGAGGGCCTCCTTTTATAAGCATAATTCTTTCCACTATAATATTGCGCATTGTTGGACCAATAAATGGTCTATTCACGTGTCGACCCCTTCATAAACATTGTTCAAATATGTGTTTTCCGTTCATCCTCCAAATTTCACCTCATTTAAAAAATTGTTTAAGGAGTTATGTAATTTTCATTGAATAATAATTTTTTTATGTCTGAAATTTCCCGGAAGCATCCGTAAAATTTGTAACAATCAATGGAAACCATAATTACTTGAAAACTCCACCAAATTTGTTGTAGAGTCGGTCCTATGTGTCCTAGTGGTACCGCAAGTAAAATTACCTAAATTTGAGGTGAGGGAACCGATTTGTGCATCTGTTATGATTGTGGGGTCTACGCTGTCCGCCTGAAGAATTTTCCAACTTCAATAAGTTTTTTGAACTAATAGATCTTCGAATCTACTCAAGGTCCAAAAGAGAGAGTTGAATGAAATAAAATCAGGATTCTAAAAAAACTATTCACAAATTTTGTAAATATATGTTTTATGAAATGATAAAATATATTTGTGGTAAATATCAGTCAAAAATCCAAAATTATACACTTTTCTCAACTTTTCTCATAATAATTCTAAAATTCCAACTACACATCATTTTAATAAAACATTGAAATAAATGAGTTTTATCATGGAAAAAAATTAAAAAATCCTCATTATTTGATAAAAAATATGCATAAAAATTTTCTCTTTCAAATACCACCACACATAAACCATGCTTGTCTTCAAGTATAAAATCTCCACATGGAAATCAGAGAACACCAATTTTACCAACATTCAAATTCCAAAAAAATAAAATAAAAAAAATTAATGTGAAATCAAAAATTCATAAAACTGCATAAAATATCAATTTAATTTTTCATGTTCAATGAAAAAAATAATTCACATATTTTACTTTTACCCTTTGAAAATTGATGGAACTTCTCATTTCATTCATTCAATCTCTTTCATTTATTATTATTAAACATGCCAAGTGATGATTTTCCTCACTTTTGATTCTTTTCTCCAATCATTCATGATACAATTCAAGTAGATTTATTCCTATATCATGTGAAACAAGCTCTTTATCCATAGGTTTGTAAATGACCTACATTATCCACTTTGTAAAGAAACAACACACATAAAATCATGAGGACTTGCAGTTAAGGTTCTATTGACATTGAGGTTTAAGGTTGGTTGGATTTGATGTATAAAAATTTAAGGCTCAAGGAGGAGTCTAATCTCTTAAGTACTATGGATGATATAAAAAGTAAAAATATAATGAAATTATCCCATTAAATGTAGAAAACACCCACTTCCCAAAACTCAAAGAAATGTTTATGATCAAGTAAGAATAATGAGTGATTTGTGAACCCTCATCAATATTTTTTTTAATTTTTTCTTTTTTAGAAATTTATGACTATATCAAACCTCACATCCATCACATAACCAAATAAGGTTATAAGATCATCAGTCTAAAAAATTGTGATTTTTGATTTTCCCAAATCACAACCCATTTTTTCTCTTTTTGTTGGTGGTATTTGTCATTTTTGTCATTTTCTTAAATTCTAGTGGGGAAACAATAGAATATAATGAATGATTCCACAAACTTTTACAATTACCACAATAATACACCCACACTTATTCCTTATAATGTATAACATCCCATCCACCATGATTCCCATTACCCCCACACTTCAACTTTTAAATATTATGCAAATACACAGAGGAGGGTAGAAATGGATAAAAATGGATTGAAATATGGCTCATATTTATAAATTTCATTCATGGTCTCTATGGTCTAACATAAATATTGATGTAAAGGTGGTCTTTTAAGGAAAATTATCATTTTTAAAGATGCCTCAATCATTTTAAATTTGTTTTTGCACAGTCATAGACTTGAAATGTTTCAATACAAGTTCCTGTTGGTTACATGTCTTAAGATCACTCAAAAAATATGCTCAAGACTAAATAGGAAGTACTTTCTCTAGAAATAATCTTAGGAATGGGAAATATAACATTGGTCAATCACTAATGGCATGACAAATAAATCAATTCACATGAACTTCAGAAATTCAAATCATGAAGGATGGTAGGGAAATTTCATTTACATGAATCAATTAATTCCTTCAAATCATGAGTTATTATTTAAATATATATGCTTAATTTTAAATATTCAATTATTAATTTCAATTATTTTATCATTTCAACATTAAAATCTAAAACCTGGCATCTGAGGATTCCTAATTAACTCATTTCTCCTAGATAAGTCAAGTAAAACATGAATTTAAGTGCGGGCATGAAATTTTATCTTTAAAGCTCAAAACATGTTGTGGAAAAAAATGAGGAAATTTTAAAAGATAAAACAATAAATTTAAACACCCTTTTCCCATGAAACATGGTCCTTCCACTTCTCTGTCTAGGGCTTCCTTCTACCATCATGATCCTACAAAAGAAAATTACTCAATTAATGACACTGATCATTTCATTTAAGCTTAAAATGGAAAGAGGGATGGGGACGCATGCTAAATTGTTTCAACGAAAAAAAATTTACATCTAAATTCCTAGAAAGAAAGTAAAGATAAATAATGGTATTATCCCCCAAGTGGGCCATGAATTTTGATTGCCTCCAAAGGGAAGTACCAACTATTATCCAAAGTCTAATGGAGGATGAAGATTCATTGATTGGAACCACAACATGTAGATTTTCTCAACTTGTGCTTCATTATTCTGTGTGAGTAATGATCCATAGATAGAGTACACCATATCCACCCCATTCACAATGATTTATTGCTTTCATGGTGGGGTAGGATGAAGTATGAATAATCCTCCTTATAGGGTGCTACATGTGCAACCGCTTCTTCTCAATCCATTGGTTCCTCAAGGTATTCTTTATCAAAAGAATAATCAATAGGAAAGTCATAGTGTAATAATATTTGAATAATGTTAAAACATGAAGTATCAAGATCAAATTCGTCTCCATCAAAGTAAGAATCTTTTATCATGATTTCCTTAGGGAAAATTAGTATAATCTCTTCCTGAACTTCCTTCAATAAATATTCAACGTGTCCAAGGAGCTCCATATGTTCCTCAACATGTGCACATCCTGGTTCTTCTTCGTCCTCCAAGGCATAGCTGAGATTGTCAGATTCTGTATAATCAAAACCACAAGGAGTGATGTAGAATTCCGATTCAATAAAATTAGATGGGATATAGTCAATGAATGGTTTAACTCCCTGAGTTGGATTAGATTCAATCTCTTCCTTAGTGGTAAGTGACTCTTGGAGATGACTCTCTGAGGATGGAGGCAGGTAGTCGGGCTCCTCTATCTTTACTTCAAATTCCACCACTTGGGTGGTTTCTTCCTTCAGTGGTGATGCATATTCATCTTTTTATTATATGGGGAGGTCAGTTTGTTCCTCACATTTAATCAATAATTCATCCAAACTTTTTTGATCTCCCACTTTTAGCACACCAGGTACGTCTTCCTCCCTTGACTCCTCAGGTTCTTCAATTTCAAATATAAGTGGTAAAATTTCATCCACCACTTTCTCAGGTTATTCCGTTGGCTTAGGTTTGGGTTACTCCATTAATGCATGAACATAATAAAAAACTCTATCATCCTTTTTGGTTAATTGTTCAATTCTTTCACTGTGTTCATGCACCTAAGCTCTTCTAAAATATTTATCTTCTTCTTCATGTTGTTGCTGCACCTATGAGTAATTTTTCCATGCATAATATTCTAAATTTTAATACGTCATGGATGTCTTTTTTTTTTGTTTTTTTAAACTAAATGAAATCTAACTATGATGTGAAAATAGAAAAGGTAAATAAACTAATGATTACCTCCTTGGAAACAACGTTTGTTTTGACGCATGCCTGTCACGGGATGTGATCAAAAGTAATTATATTTTTCCTAGTCCAACATAGTGGTTGACCAAAGTTTTCACTCTTGAAAAGACTTCTAAATGTAGTTCACAATATCTAATTCACATATTAAATCTCTTTTAGTGGTTTTTTTATTAAATTAATGTGATGAAAATCATTTTGGGTTTTTTATTATTTAAAATAATGACATGTGAATCAAGAATTCTATATTTATACGAAGATGAAAGTCTAAACAGAATGAATTAATAAGAAAGAACTTGGTTTTGGGGGTAGGTTAAATGTTCAATCATTGTGATCCTTAATATGTTTTATTTTAGTTTGATAATCCAAAAATAAAATATCATGTTTGAACTACTATTATTTAATTATAAATTGTGTAATATCATTGAATGTTTCAGCAATATCAATTACACCTCCTCCTTTTATCCATATTGGTGACACACCATTGTCTATAATGTGTCATCTTCCAGGACCCATTTCAATCGTAGTCATTTCATACATTTATTAGCTAAAATCTAACAGTTAAAGAAAAAACCAATAGAGAGAGGGAAAATGATTAAATAATAGAATAGGTATAGGTTTAGTTTCATGTCATTAGAGTCCGTCACAACATCAGAGACATTATCCTTACCTGTGCATGCTACTCATATCTATCCAAAAACATAAAATTAAACATTACAGAATATTCAGGATCACCTTGACCTCACCTACGGCCATGTCTCGAGGTCAGCCTCTCATTTCTGAGATTATGATATTACTCAGTGGAGTGGGTAGAAGAGAAGAAAGAGAGAGAGGGAAAGAAATGAAGAAAAGTCGATGGAGAAACACAAAGGCATGGATTAATAAAACATAAATATGAATTCCAATTGAAAAATAATACAAAAATAAAAATAAAATAAAATATAAAGAATATATTAAGTGGGAAAGAATAGAATAAGTGGCACGTGCCCTAGTGGGATCCCTCTTTAGCTATGGGTGTCGAGCTGATGATTTTGGAAGAAGGCGAGGGGCTCCTTTTATTGGAAGAATTCATTCCTATAAAAGATTGCACATTTTTTGGCCTATTAATTATTAGATTAATGTGTGTAATAATTCATAAACGTTATTCAATAATGTGTTTTCCATTCACCCTCAAAATTTAAGCTCATTTAGAAATAGTATTAAAGAGTTATGGAATTTTCATTGAATAAGACTTTTTATGGACGAAAGTTCTAGGATGTCGTCTTCAAATTTATAACGATCAATAGAAACCTTAATGACTTAAAAATCCCCCAGAATTGTGTTAAAGTCAGTCCTATCATTCCTAGTGTTATCCTAAGTTGAATTACATAATTATGAGGTGAGGAGACTGATTTTTTCATCTGTTAATGTGGTGGGGTCCATTCTATTTGCCAAGAAAAATATCCAATTTCAATGAATTTTTTGGACTAATATATCTTTGAATAAACTCTATGTCCTTAAGATAAAGTTGAATGAAATAAAATCACGATTCTATGAAAAACAATCAGGAATTTTGGAATTAAATTTTTTAAAAAATGAAAAAAATACCTTTGTAGTAAAAATCTGTCTAAATTCTAAAAAATATGCACTTTTCTCAATTTTTCTCATAATCATTCTAAAATTCAACTTACCCACTATTTTAATAAAACATTAAAATACATGGAAATCATCATTGAATAAAATTTAAAAATCCTCATTATTTGATCAAAAATAAGCACATAAATTTTCTCTATCAAATACCCTCAGACATAAACCATGCTTATCCTCAAACATACAATCTCAACATAGAAATTAAGGTACACCAATGTTACCAATATTCAAATTCTAATTAAATTAAATAAAACAATATTCAATGGGAAATAAAACATTCAATAATTTCAAAAATATCAATTTAATTACCAATTATTCATTGAAATAAATAATTTACATATTTTACTTTTACCATTTGAAAATTGACGGATCTTCAACTTTCATTCATTCAAGATCCTTGATTCATTATTATTAAACATGCCAAGTCATGATTTACCTCACATTTTATTATTTTATCTCATTACTCATTATAAAATTCAAGTAGAGTTATGCTCATATCATTAGAACATGCTCCTTAACCATAGGCTTGTAAATATACTATTTTCTCCACTTTGTAAAAAAAATGCACATAAAATCAGAAGGACTTGAAATTAAGGTTCTATTGACTCTGAGGTTTATGGTTGGTAGGATTTGATGAATTAAAAATTAAGGCTCAATGATGAGGCTAATATATTAAGTACTATGCATGATATCAAAATTAAAAATATAATGAAATTATCCCCTTCATAGTAGCAACAACCACATCCCAAAACTCAATGAAAATGTAATGATCAAGTAAGCAAAATGAATGATTTGTGCACCCTGATGAATATTTTTTTTATTTTGTACTTTATTTTCTTTTTTCAAAAGTTATGATTATATCATACCTCACATCAATCACCTAACCATATACGCTCATAAGATCGTTAGTCTGGAAAATGGTGATTTTGGGTTTTCCAAAATCATAACCCATTTTTTCTCTTTAAGTTTCTTCTTTTTGTCATTTTTTCATTTTTTAGTTCATGAGGGGAAAAATAGAGTATAATGAGTGATTCCACAACCTTTTACAATTACCACAATAAAACCCCTACACTTCTTCCTTACAATGTATATCATCTCGTCCACCATGATTCTCTTTACCCGCACACTTCAACTTTAAAATATCATGAAAATACTCAGAGGAGGGTATGAATGTATAAAA
The DNA here is from genome assembly GCA_963277665.1 of Viscum album. Classification (NCBI taxonomy): domain Eukaryota; kingdom Viridiplantae; phylum Streptophyta; class Magnoliopsida; order Santalales; family Viscaceae; genus Viscum; species Viscum album. The sequence goes on along the minus strand of OY728148.1, from coordinate 981,911,428 downwards.
ATGGCTTGAAACATGACTCATTCCTATAAAGGAGATTTGTGGTCTCTATGTTGTAAAATAATGATTGATGTAAATGTAGTATTTTAAGGCGAATTATCTTCTCAAAGGATGCCTCAATCATTTTAAATGGATTTTTGCAGAGTTATAGATTTTATAAGATTCAATACAAGTTATGGTTTGTTACATGTCCCAAGGTTACTCAAGAAATATGCTCAAGATAAAATAGGTAGTACTTTGACTATAAATATTCTCGGGAATGGGAAATATAAAATTATACAATCACTCATGGAATGACTAATAAATCAATTCCCCTGAACTACAGAGATTCAAAACATAAAGGATGGTAGGGAATTTTCATTTAAATGAATCGATTAATTCCTTCAAATCATTAGTCATTACTTCAATATCCATGCTTCAATTTAAAAATTATATTATTAATTTCAATCATTTAATCATATAAACATTGAAATAAAAAACATGACATCACATGATTCCTAATAAACTCATGTCTCATTTATATGTTGAGTAAAACATGAATTCATGTTTCGGCATGCAAGTTTATCATTAAATCTCAAAATATGTTGTGGAAAAAAATGTGGAGATTTTAAATTATAAAAAACAAAAATTGAATACCCTTTTTCCATTAGACTTGGTCATTCTTGTTCACTGTCCAGGGAATCCTTCTACTATTATGATCCTACAAAATAAAATTACTCAATTAATCATAATGATCATTTCATTTAAGCTCAAAATGAAACGAGGGAGGGGAACACATGCTAGATTTTTTCAGGGAAAATAAATTGACATCTTAATTCCTAGAAATAAAGTACAGATAAATCATGGTATTATCCCCTATGTTGGCCCTGAATTTTGACTACCTCAAGAGGGAAGTACCAGCTGTTATCCCAAGTCGAATGGAGGATAAATCTTCTTTGATTTGAACCACTACATATGTCTTTTCCCAGCTTGTGCTTCATCCTTCTGGGTGAGTAATGATCCAGGGATAGAGTACACCATATCCCAACCCCCTTAACAATGAGGTATAACTTTCATGGTGGGGGTAGGATGAAGTATGAATCATCCTCCTTCTTGGTTGCTAATTGTGAAACCTCTTACTCTCTGTCCATTGGTTTCTCAAGGCAAGCTTCATCAATAGAATATTCAATGGTAAAGATAGAGTTTAATTCTATTTGAATAATATTGAAACATGAATTATCATGATAAAATTATTCCCCATCAAAGTAAGAAGATTTTATCATGTCTTTCTTAGGGAAATCCACTAGCATCTCTTCATGAACATCCTTCAATAAATATTCATCATATCCATGTCGATCCATATGTTTCTCAGCATATGAACATCTATGTTATTCTTCATCCTCCAGGGCATAGCTGAGATTGTATGATTCTGTATAATCAAAAGCACAAGGAGTGATGTAGAATTCAGATTCAATAAAATTAGAAGGGATAGAGTCAATGAATTGTTCAACTCCTTTTGTTGGTTTAGCTTCAATATCTGACTCAGTGGTAAGTTCCTCTTGGTGTAGACTCTCTGAGGATGGATGCAGGTAGTCAAGCTCCACTATCTTGATTTCAAATTCCACCACTTGGGTGGTTTCTTCCTTTTGTGGTTTTGAATCTTCTTCTTTGTATTTTATGTGGAGGTTCGTTAGTTCCTCATATTTAATCATTAATTAATCCAAACTTTTTTTGTCTCCCACTTGTATCTCTGTATGTATGTCTTCCTCCCTTGCCTCCTTAGGTTCTTAAATTTCAAATATATGTTGTGAAATTTCTTACACCACTTTCTTAGGTTCCTTCTCCAACTTTGGGCTGGGTTGCTCCATTAATGTATGAATGTAATCTAAATCTCTTTCAGCCTTTCTGGTTAGTTGTTCAATGATTTTTCTATGTTCATGCACCTGAGCTTTTCTAAAATATTCATCTTCTTCTTCTTGATTTTGCTGCACCTGTGAGTAATTTTTCTATGCATAATAATCTGATTTTGAATACATCTTGGAAGTCTTTTTTTTGTTTTTTAAATGAAATGAATTACAAATAAGAAGTGAATATAGAAAAATAAAATGAACTAATTATTGGATCCCAAAAAAGAGCTTCAGTTTTGATGCACACCTATCGTGGGGTGTGCACAAAAATAATTATATTTTTTCTTAGTGCAGCACAATGGTAGACCATGGTTGTCTCTCTTGAGGAACTTTCTCAATGTAGTTCACTTTATTTATCTAATTCACATATTCTATCTCTTTTTGTGGTTTTGTTTATTACATGATAGTGATTAAAATAATTTTGGGTTTCATATTATTAAAAATAATGACATGTGAAGAAATAATTCTAAATTTATACTAAGAAGCAAGTCTAGATAGAATGAATCGCGACTAGAATTTTACACTTTAACTATGGTTGTAAAATTTTGGTAAAGGCCTGGAAACCATTGGTTTATAGTATATCAACGGTTCCCCCAACTTTGTCCATATAAGTCATGACAATATGCCTATACCAACGGTTTAGTGAAAATAATTGGTATAGGTGTCAAAATAGAAGGTATACGAACTGTTTGATACAAACTGTTCGTATATGTGTGTTAAAGTATAACATATACCATTGTTTTGTAAACCATTGGTATATGTTTGTCACACTTATAACAACGGTTAATAATTTTGGGTATAGAGGGGATATGGCAAACCATTAGGCTATCCAAATGGTTTTGTTATAACCATTGGTATAATCCTATACCAACAATTATAACAAACTGTTGGTATAGTTATATTATAGTATCCATACCAATGGTTTTAAAACCGTTGGTATACATTGCTCAGCTCCACAGAAGCAGGCCCCTCTCCCCTCTCCAGACCTACAAAAACACAACAACCCCTCTCCAGACCTGCAACAACACTAATAAAAAAATCCCCATCCAAGGTATTCAGAATTTAGAATTCATTCCAGAATTTAGAAATTTAGAAATTTAGAAATTCAAATGAAATAACACCCATAAGATAAATAGTGTAGATGTTATAGGAAATGCAATAACACCCATAAGAGTATTCCAAATTCAGTATTCATTCCTCACTCAAACCACAACACCAACACACATAAGTGTATTCAAAATTTAGAACACATTCCTCAATCAAACCACAACACCAACACAAAAAAGAGAAAAAAACCTACAAGATATAGGAAGAACATGGGATGTTTAGTCATGGTCTTGGGTTGAGTATCAAAAAACCAACAGAAAAACGTGGGTAGAGTGGCAAGTATCATGAAACCCATAAGATAGAAAATGGTAGTGTCCATGTTCTTAGACCTAGGATGAGTTATATGAAGCACATGGGATGATTATATTCCTCTAATGATTATGTATCCTTGTATAAATGGTTCGTGATGTGTTAGTAAGAAACATTTTCCAACCTTGACATATGATATGGGTTACCAGAGTATCCTACATGTTTTTCATAAACATTTAAATTAGAATAAGGGGGTATGTGGCTAATTGTAATTTTCTCTCTTGGGTTTGATGGGAGATGAATCCCCATCTTGGGTAGTGGGTATGACTATTTAATTATGTCTTTACTATTGGGTTCCCAAAAGGACATTGGTTTGGTCCTAGAACCCACAGTTTGAGGATGGGATTGAGGTGATTCATGGGGCTATTCTATCACCATATGTATTCCTCACCATTGGGGTATTTTTATGAGACTTTGAATGTAATTTTTGAAGAATCTATGTGTAGCCTTGTTGACCAGTTCGTTATATGGTATGTTTGAGTGATCATAAGATTCATATGAAATTACTGTATGATATTTATTTTTTGTATGATATTGTATTGATTGAACAACCCGTGATTGAGAATTAGAACATGCGTGTTGGTGCATTTTCATGATGGGATGTCGAGACTCATTCCTAATATAATTCATGTTTTTTTATATATACTATGACCCATTGTGTTTCAGTCTATGCCTTGTGAATGTTTTCATCTAATAACGTATGACCAATAGACCCTATTTTATTTTTTATCCCATAATTTCAAGAATATATCTGTATCCTTGTAATGATTTTCCATATGTCAGTTGTTGTTTTCACTGAAAAGGGTGTCCATTTCAATGAAAAGTGACACACTTTGAGTGATACCAGTGACACCATGCCTCAGATTTAGGTGGGGTTGATTTTACCCATCACAAATGATCGATGGATCATTGGTGGGGGGGCTATCTTGGGTGGGGGATTTTCGTGGTGGGGGGATGTCCGAGTGGTGTAGGGGGCTATCTAGGGGTGAGGGGGCTGTCTGGGGGGGGGGGATTTCTAGAGTGCGTTTTCGGCCATCGCAGTCACACAAAACCTCATATTGACGTGTCATCTAGTTGAACATTTCACAATTAACCCACACTTTGTTGGCATCTGATTTCATGGTTTTCTGAGGTCGTTCGGCCGGTTTCGACCACACCACACATGTTTTTCAAGAACGCCAAACACCTAAAAAACATATTCTACCGTGCTATGCAAACTGCACATCCAAATGATGTGTCGTCTTTTTTACACCTCACGAATAATAATTAGGGGTTTTTCGTGTGATTTCAAGTCATTATGATGTCATACGGTTTGTATTTGACCGTAAAACACATGTTTTTCCCATTTACGACACACAGAGTGCTTTTTCGGCCACCGTGGTCACACAACACCTCTGATTGGAATTCTGTCTCGTTGACCATGTCACAATTCACACACCCTTTGTTGTCATCAGATTTCACAGAATTCCGAGGTCATTCAGCCGATTTTGACTACCTCACGCACTCTTTTCAAACGCCACAAACACCTAAAAAACACATATTTAGCCATGGCACACAAACCGCGCATCTGAATGACTTGTTGTCTCCTCATACACCTCATGAATAATAATTAGGGTGTTTTGGTTTGATTTTAAGTCATTACGATGTCGTTCGATATGCATTTGACCGTAAAACGAATGTTGTGGCCATTTACGACACACAGAGTACGTTTTCAGCCACTACGATCACACGACACCTCTGATTGATGTGTCTTCTGGCCAATCATTTCACAATTCACCTAAATTTGTTTTTGTCTGATTTCATGGAATTCCAATGTCGTTCGGATGATTTTTCCCACCCTGTGCACTCTTTTCAAGTGCACAAACACCTAAAAAACACATATTCTTCCATGCCGCACAAACGACGGGTCCAAATGATGATCCAAAATTTTTTACACCTCAAGAAAAATAATTAAGTTGTTTTCATGTGATTTCAAGTCATTACAATATCGTTCGATATGTGTTTGACAGTAAAACACATGTTTTGGCCATTTACGACACACAATGTGCGTTTTTGGCCCTTGCAATCACACGACACATCTGATTGATGTGTCGTCCAGATGAACATTTTACAATTCACCCACCCTTTGTTGTAATCTGATTTCATGGCATTCTGATGTCGTTCGGCCGATTTTGACCACCCCACGCAAGCTTTTAAAGTGCATCAAACACCTAAAAAACTCATATTCAGTTGTGTCACACAAAACGGGCATCTGAATGATGTGTCATCTCCTCATACACCTCACAAATAATAATTAGGGAGTTTTTGTGTGATTTCAAGTCATTTTGGTGTCGTTCAGCATGCATTTGACCGTTACATGTAAGTTTTGTCCATTTACGACACGTGGAGTGTGTTTTCAGCCACCGCGGTCATACGAAACCTTTGATTGATGTTCCATCTAGCTGAACATTTCAAAATACACCCTCCCTTTTTAGTCGTCTGATTTCATGGCATTCTGAGGTCGTTCGACCATTTTTAACCACCCCACGCACCCTTTTAAAGTGTGCCAAACACCATAAAAAAACATATTCATCCATTCCGTGAAAAATATACATATGAATGATGTTTCGTCTCCTCATACACCTCATGAATAATAATTAGGGTGTTTTTTTATGATTTCAAGTCATTCTGATGTCATTCGGCATGCATTTGACAGTTAAACGCATGTTTTGTCCATTTACGACACGCAAAGTGCGTTTTTGGCTAGCACAGTCACACGACACAACTGATTAATGTGTTGTTTGGCTGACCATTTAAAAATTCACCCACCCTTTGTTTTCATCCAATTTCATGGCATTATGAGGTTGTTCGTCCAATTTTGACCACCCCCCACACACTTTTCAAGGGCGTCAAACACCTAAAAAACACATATTCAGTCATGCCACAGAAACTGCGCGTATGAATGATGTGTCTTCTCCTCATACACCTTAAAAATAATAATTATGGTGTTTTCATGTGATTTTAAGTCATTCTGAAGTGGTTCGGCAAGCATTTGACCGTTAAACACATGTTTTGGCCATTTATGACATGCAGAGTGTGTTTTCGGGCAATGTGGTCACACGACAGCTCTGATTGACGTGTTGTCTAGCCGATCATTTCACAATTCAACCACCCTTTGTTGTTATCCAATTTCATGGAATTTCGAGGTCGTTCGGCCAGTTTTGACCACCCCATGCACGCTTTTCAAGCGCGCCAAACACCTAAAAAACACGTATTCAGCCGTGTCATGCAAACTGCATGTCAAAATGACATGCCGTCTCCTCTTACTCCACAAGAATAATAATTAGGGTGTTTTAGTTTGATTTCAAGTCATTCTGATGTCGTTCTGCTTTCATTTGACTGTTAATCACATGTTTTGGCCACCGCGGTTGCACGACACCTCCGATTGATGTTACATATAGATGAAGCCTTCAAAATTCACCCACCCTTTGTTGTAGTCTTATTTGAGGGAATTATGAGGTCGTTCGGCCTGTATTTATCACCCTACGCACGCTTTTCAAGAACACTAAACACCTAAAAACACATATTCAGTCGTGCCGTGCAAACCGCTCATCCGAATGGTGTTCCCTATCCAAGTACACCCCAAGAATAATAATTAGGGTGTTTTCGTGTGATTTCAAGTCATTATGGTTCATTTAGGCATGCATTTGACTATTAAACGCATGTTTTGGCCATTTGCGACACACAAAGTGCATTTTCAGCCAACGTGGTCACATGACACCTCCAATTCATGTGCCGTCTAGTGGAACATTTCAAAATTCACCCAACCTTTTTTGTCGTCCGATTTCATGGAATTATGAGGTTGTTCAGCTGGTTTTGACCATCCCATGCACGCTTTTCAAGCGCACCAAACAACTAAAAACCATATTCAGTAATACCTCACAAACCGCACATCCTAATGATGTTCCGTCTCCTCGTACACCTCACTAATAATAATTAGGGTGTTTTCATGTGATTTCAAGTCATTCTGATGTATTGCAGAATGCATTTGACCGTTAAACGCATGTTTTGTCCATTTACGACACGTGTATTGTTTTTTCAGCCATCGCTATCACAAGACACCTCTGGTTGAGGCAAATTTGACTTTTACCCATCACAAATGACCAATGAAACATTTTCCTAGAGTATCAACACAATCTGAATGCATTTGATCAGTTTTCCGTATGTCAGTTGTTGTTTTCACTTAAAATCCGATCCATTTCAAAGAAAAGTGGGACACTTTGAGTGGTATTGGCTACACCATGCATCGGATTGATGCGGGTTTGACTCTTACACATAAACAATGCCCCATGGATCATTGTGCTAAACTATCAATAGAATCCAAATACATTTGGTGCATAATCTGTGTGTTAGTTTTTTTTTCACATAAAATGTTGTCCATTTCAAATAAAAGTGAGACACTTTGAGTGGTACCAGCCACACCGTGCCCTAGATTGTGGTGGGATTGACTCTTACACATCACATATGACCCATGGATCATTTTCCAAAAGTATCAACACAATCCAAATATGTTTGATAAGTTTTCTGTATGCCAGTTGTTTTTACTTAAAAGGGTGTCAATTTTAAACAATAGAGAGACACTTTGTGTGATACCAGCCACACCATGCATCAAAATGAGGTGGGGTTGACTCTTACATGTCACATATGTCTCATGGATCGTTTTACTAAAGTATCAACACAATTAGAATGCGTTTGGTTGGTTTTCTGTATGACAGTTAGGCAAATCGTGCAACAACAGTGATAATATCTTATACTAAAACTGTAGACATTGTGCATGATGTGCATCCCCTGGTGCAAGGTTTTGGAAAATCATTCACATTGATTCATATATATATACCTATATGGTTGGTATATACCCTATGGGATGGACTTAAATTTTTTACTAACCGTGAGGCATAGTGTTTTTTTATTCTGACCGGGGTTCCGAGCTCTGAATAAGACCCAAAACCCCATAAACTATTATAACATCATTAGGATTCCATATTTTGTAAAAAAATAAACAGTAATACTGAATTCAAAATTATCAATACCAGAGTAAAAACCAGGTTAAAAATAAAGAGTTATCTAGAATTCAAAAATGTAATGGATCAATCTGGCCCAGATCACCATCACCATCACCACTGTCATCATCAGCCTCATCCTATCTGCCATATTTGTCCTTGATGTCATCCTCATCATCGTCCCCATGATCATCCTTGGCCCCATACTTTCCCTTGGCCCCATCCTCACCCTCGTCCTCATCCTCATCCTCACCCCCATCCTCTTTAGCATCCTCTTCATCACCAGGAACATCATCATCTCGACCTCCACTAGAACTGCCACTTGGTGCATAGGATAATGCACCCATTGGCAATATATATTTTTAACAAGCCGCGCTAGCCGCTGGTGGAAGTGATTAAGATAAAGTTTTGATCAGTTTCATAAATACTTTCTCCCTCTTTTGAACATGTTCTTCTAACTCTGTGACCATTTTATCATACTGTTGTGCATTCTCCTTGTCCTGTTCCAACTTGGTGGTACAAAAATGGATACCTTGATAGGACCAATACCTTGTTAGGATTATATTCATACCATGCCAGCAGTGTAATCGACCAGAGTGCTCATCTCCCAAAACCTGATATAAGTGATCTTGTGGCCCTAAATTGTCAAGAACCTGGGTATCAAGGGCCTCTAAATCAGCCTGTTAAAAATATTAATAGATTAATAAAATTTAAAATAGATATTAAACATTTAAATAAACAAATGAAAACTTATAATCTTTTCTTGTGTCAGTTCATTAACCGTAGTTCTAGCTTTTTTCCTTGTACTCGAGAAACACAATTTTACTCAAGGGAGACATCCTTCAATATTCAATTTTTTGCTTCTATATTGACATTGAAACAATATAAAGTGCATGTATAATCATATATTTAATATTCAATAAATCACATAATTTAGGTAGGAAACAACAAAAAGGGAAAGTCCTAAATAAAAATTATAAACAACTATATCCTACCAGCTGCCTCTCAGTATCTGACATAGTAGTGCACCGCAATGTGTGGAGGTATTGCTTTGAATTAGTGCTTTTTTTTTCAGAATATTCCTAAATAATGTTTAATAATAAATAAGATAATATTAATGAAAAATATGAAATCTATCATTTAAATACCTCAAATGGGATTAATACCATAAATTTGGCAGTCACCCAATGGGTAATTATTTGATGATATTGTTCTATCGGGCAGTCATCCATGATAGGTACTATCTCCAACTTTGTGCCTACTCTAACACACAATCCAACATATATCTCATGCTCATATGCTCTCCAAAGCTCTCCTAGCTCCTTTAAATGTGCGGGTCGTGCACCTTCACTATCAGGGAAGTTAAACAGAAGCTGACACCCAATATATTAATTCATATAAATTCAAAAAAATACTACATTAAATCCAATAGATATTTTACCCATATATTTTCCCACTCATTATCCTTGACTTCGTGTGGGAGTTGTTTGCAATAGAGAGGGCTGACCGGAATGATGTCAGAGTATTTGGATAATGTCGCCCAAAAACCCTGACATTCCCTCCCAGATTTATCAATCATTTCTCATTCATCATTGAATTCAACCATCAAATATGTCTTGCGGTTCCATACCACACCCAAGAGAGTACACCCCCTCCCCCGCCTCCTATGAGTAGATGAATATGTTTTTAATGAAAAAAAATATTTGTACAAGTTATAATAAAGATAAATTTTAGTAAAAAAATTTGTTAGAGTTATATAAATATACATGTGGTAGTCAGATCAATGGGCATCACTGGATGTGCCGAAGCTGAAGGAATATCCTGTACAAGTGGAGTGTTCCTCAGTGTACGCTCGTCAGCCACATAATGTGTCAGAGCAACTGTCGAAGAAGGTGGAAGATAATAGCTCGAAGATAATAAACCAGAAGCAAAAGATGATGGCACATACATCTGGCCAACTGGTAGTGTAATCATCGGAGGACTAAGTATCCTGTGTGTCCCTAAAGACACACCATGAACAAAATGGGGCATAGAAGATACGTCTATGGTAGGGGTATAGTCCAATGTAGTACAACCACTGGATAGTCTAACTCTCACACCACAAGCCCTCGTATCACGAGCCACAGTATCGGGATCATCAGATGACCATCTAACTCTAACACCTCCCCCCTCTTACCACCGACCTCTGTAATGGGAGTAATATCAGAGTCCTCGTCAGATATCACTCATCCTGGGGGGTGATCCTGAAAAAAAGTTTAACAAAAAAGTAAACACATTATATTAAAAGTTATTGAAATATATATATATGAAATAAAATACTCACAACATGGATGAGTGGAGGAACACCCATCTGTGTCATGCGACGATTATTTTCTGCCATCTTTTTCTGCCACATCTCTTCAATGGGTGTCATTTCCTGTAATGAAAACAAATATGGAAGTAATTTGAAACAAATAACTAAGGTGTAACCCAAAAAACATAATATAGAAAATCCATTATGATAAAAAAACATAAAAAAAGAAGATTTATGGTGGTTTGAAGGTATGTACTAGGATACACACTCTGAATGATGTAGGTGTATTCATTGAATCATGCCCCAATTGATTTTGGAGATGGGCCTTCAATAGTTATAGGTATGGATTTGATTAGAAACACCTATAAAAAGGATATCCAAGAATTGTGACATCCCAAACCAGGATTCCGCTCATCAGTGACCCAAACCCAGATAGCCACATGGCCTCAAGCACATCTACCAAAATTCCAAATGTTATTGACTAATATTGGGAGACTTTGTTGTGTCTGGGAGAGACTATTCCCTCAATACCTATGTTGCACAATATTAATATTATCAGTAAAAAAGTGGAAGAAATATAACAAAGGGGAAATATTGGAAAAGGATAAAAATAACCAAATCAATAATACCAACTAATAATAGAATCATAAAATGAATGATGGTAATGTATGTCATATATCAAGATGAAAAAAAAAGTTAGAACTTTTAGGAAGTAGTACTATAAAAGAGGCTCAATAAATTCTAATATTTGTCCTAGCTTCTTGAGCTACAAACCATTCATCTAGTTAATCGGTGGAAGGTGTGTGTGTCATGTCAGTAACTCAAAATCCACAATCATCAATAAAGGTGCATTGCCTCGTCATTGAATAAAACCATTAGTAAAGGGAAGAGTTTTACCCCTGGTTGCACACAATCGTTGGTAAAAGAGGACTTCAAGGACCCTTTATAGGCATCCCAAATAGAGGAACATGCCTTAGGCTCCATTATGTGTTATAGGCATCCCAAATCATTCATTAATGTTCAATAAATCATTCTTGGCACCTCTATGGTCGTAGCTTTCATTACACAATTAGTTCCTCAAGTCAAGCACACCCCATGGGTGGATAAAGTTTAGGATTCTATGCTAATAGTTTGTTCAGGGCTTGTAAAAAGTTTTATTTTCATAAAGTATATAAAAACATTTATTTTTAAATTTTAGATTATTAATAATGTATGTCAATGATAACAAGATTACTGAATTAAACTTGTGACTTATCTAATATTGTTATGAATGTATACACATGCCAGCAAGGATAGTGAAAATAACCCCACCATCATAAAAGTGAGTATTGGACAAGAAAAAGACATAATATACAACGTACTGTGAGAACCATATATAATTGACCTTATAGTTATATTAGTACATTCATCTTAGGAAGCCAATTATCACTCATAACTAACCATGCCACTATAAACAACCTGGAGTGTATAAGTTTTCTCTCTGATCTTAATAACATAATCACACATTCTTACCATGATGTGAATCATGTGGAATATGGATGATATAAACACAAAATTCCCAGCAATACCAAGCCTTCTAAGAAGATAAAATGTATGGATGATATTAACCCATAATTCATTTTGAATCAAATTTAATTCACTTTCAAAGCCCAACACACACACCAAAATCAAACAGAAAACAAATGTTATACACACCCAAATCAAAATATAAAACCAAAAAAATATATGTAGAACATTAAAATGAATGTATCAATTAGAAATTAGAAGTTTAGAACTATGAAATTTTGAAAATGGATCAGAACTAAGAATTTCTGTAGTAGGTTAAATAGAATACAGCTTCCCCACTTCACCCAAATAAAAACATAAAACCAAAATAGTACATGTAGTATCACTTACATCACACAAGTGAAGATCTAATAAATCATAAATATGGAAGGATTTAGGTCATAGGGGAAGGAAAATCCCAATTATACCTTCTTTTTAGGGCTTCAGTCATGTGGAATGTGGGTGTTCGAGCTTTTATGAATTTGGGGAAAAACATTCCCAATGGTTTGTAAAAACCATTGGTAAAGGATGGTATAAATCTCTCTATACCAAGGATTTAATAAAACCATTGTTATAGAGTATAATTTTTGCAAAGGTTTTGATAAACTGTTGGGAAAAGATGATTTAACCAGCTTTTACCAGTTGTTTCCTTAAACCATTGGTAAAAGTATTCTACAGGTGTTGGGAAAACCTCCATTTCCATAAGTGAATTAATATGAAAGAATTTGGTTTTGAGGGTTGGTTAAATGTTCTATCATTATTATCCTTTATACGTTTTATTTTATTTTGATAATACAGACATTAAATCTCATGTTTTAACTACTATTCATTATTTATAAATTGAGGAATATCATTGAATGTTTTAGAACTCTCAATTCCTCCTCCTCCTTTAATCCAAGTTGGTGACACACCTTTTCTAGAATGTGTCATCTTCCAAGACCGGATTTAATCGAAGCCGTTTCATCCATTGAATAGATAAACTCCAACATGTGAAGAACCAAATAATAGAGACAAGGAAAAATGATTAAATAAAATAATATGGATAGGTTGAGTTGCATGTCATCGGAGGCAGTCACAACATCGAGGACATTCCCCTTACCCATGCATGATACTCAAATCTATCTACAAACAAAAAAATAAACATTAAATAAAATTTATGATCTCCTTCACCTCCCCCAGGCGAAGTCTCCGGGTCAACCTCTCATTTCAGTGAGTAATATATTACTTTGTGAAGTTGGAGGAAGACAAGAGAGAGAGAGGTAAAGAAATGAAGAAAAGTGGATGGAGAAACACAAAGACATGGATTAGTAAAACTAAAATTTGAATTACAATTGAAAACTAATAAAAAAATAAAATTAAAATAAAATTAAAATAATAAATAAGGGGGGGAAATAGGAGAATCCTCAGCCCATACCCTGATGGGATCCCTCCTTAGTTGGGGGTGTCGAGCTGATGATTTGGGAAGGAGTCGAGGGCCTCCTTTTGTAGGTAGAATTATGTCCTCTGAAATTTTGCGTGTTGTTGGCCCATTAAATGGTCGATTCACACGTGGAACCATTCTTAATATTTTTTCATAAATATGTTCTCAATTCAACTTCTATCCTTCATCTCATTTATCCATAGGATTAAAGAGTTATGGAATTTTCATTGTATAAGTATTTTTATGGCCGAAAATTACAAGAAGATTCCTTCAAATGTATAACAATCAATGGAAACTTTAATGACTTAAAAACTCCACCAAATTTGATTTAGAGTTTTTCCGATGTGCACTAGTGATATCCCTAGTGTAATAACCAAAATTGGAGGAAAAGAGACTAATTTATGAAACTATTACGGTGGTGGGATCCACGTTGTCCACCCAGAAATGTTTCCAACTTCAATAAATTTTTTGGACTAATAGATAGTCGAATCAACTCTAGGACATGAAGAGAAATTTGAATGAAATAAAATCAGTATTCTAAAAAAAATCCCGAATTTTGAAATTATATTTTTTACGAAATGACAAAAATACCCTTGTGGTAAAAATCTTGCAAAAATCCAAAATTATGCACTTTTATCAATTTTCCTCATAAAAATAATAAAATTCTAATTACCCATTATTTTAATAAAACATTGAAATACATGGGGTTTTTCATTGAAAAAAATTAAAAATCATCATTATTTGCTAAAAAAAATGAATATAAATTTGCTCGGTAAAATACTAACACACTTAAAACATGCTTTTCCCTAAGTATAAAATCTCAAAATGGAAATCAAAGGACACCAATATTACCAATATTTAAATTCCACGGTAATAAAATCAAAAAGAAATTCAATGTGAAATCAAATATTCAAAAATTTGCATAAAATATCAATTTAATTTCCCATTATTCAAAGAAAGAAATAATTCACATATTTTACTTTTATCCATTAAAAATTGATGGAGCTTATTCATTAATTCATTCAAGATCCTTGATTAATTATTATTAAACATGACAAGTCAGGATTTATCTCACTTTTGACTCTTTTATCTCATCACTCGTGACACAATTCAACTAGAGTTATTCTCATATCATGAGAACATGATCCTTAGCTATAGGCTTGTAAATGAACTACTTTCTACACTTTATAAAGATAAAACACACATAAAATCAAGAGGAAATTCAATTATGGTTCTATTGAATCTGAGGATTAAGGTTGGTAGGATTTGATTCTTCAAAAATTAATGATCAAGTAGGAGGCTTATCTCATAAGTACTATTCATGATATCAAAAGTAAAAATATAACGAGATTATCCCCTTCAAATTAGCAACACCTAATTACCAAAACTCAAAGAAAAGTTTATGACCATGTAAGCATAATGAATGATTTGTGAACCCTTATGATTTTTTTAATTTTTTTTCTTGTTTTTAAAGTTATGATTATATCAAATCTCAAATCCATCATCTAGCCACATATGGTCATAAGATCATCGGTCATGAAAATGGTGATTTTTGGTTTTCCCAAATCAGAACCCATTTTTTTCTCTTTTTGTTGGTTTTTTTGTCACTTTTGTTATTTTTTAATTCAAGAGGGGTATAATAGGGCACAAGTAATGATTCCACAACCTTTTACAATTACAACAATAATACCCTCACACTTCATCCTTATAATGTATATTATCTTGTCCACCATGATTCCCTTTAACCCCACAATTAAACTCTGAAATATCATGAAAATAATCAAAGGAGGGTAGGAATAGATAAAAATGGCTTGAAACATGGCCCATTCCTATAAGGTTAATTCATGGTCTCTATGGGATAAAATAAGGATTGATGTAAAGGTGGTCCTTTAATGAAAATTGGATTTCCAAAAGATGACTCAATCATTTTAAATGTTTTTTTACATAGTCATAGCTTTGATAAGTTTCAATACAAGTTCTTGTCTGTTACATCTCTCAAGATCATTTAATAAATATGATCAAGAATAAATAGGAATTACATTGTCTATAAATCCTCTTTGTAATGGAAAATATAACATTGGAAAATCCCTCATGGAATGACTAATAAATCAATTCATATGATCTTTAGAAATTCAACGCATGATGGATGGTAGAGAAATTTCATTTACATGAATCAATTAATTCCTTCAAATCATTATTCATTAAATTAATATCCATGCTTCATTTTAAAAATTCAATTATTCATTTCATTAATTTAATCATATCAGCATTGAAATCTAAAACATGGAATCACAATATTACTAAGAAACTCATGTCTCTTTGATAAGTCGAGTTAAACAAGAATTAATGTGTGGGCATGCAATATTATATTTTAAGATAAAAACATGTCGTGGACAAAAATATGGAGAGTTTAAAACATAAAAAACTAAAATTGAAAACCATTTTCCCTGAAACATGGCCCTTCCCCTTTACTATTTGGGGGTTCCTTCTACCGTCATGATCCTACAAAAGAAAATTACTCAATTAATCACAATTATAATTTCATTTAATCTCAAAATAAAAGGGGGATGGGACCACATACTAAATTATTTCAATGAAAATAAATTGAAATATAAATTCCTAGAAACCAAGTAAAGATAAATCTTTGTATTATCCCCCAAGTGGGCCCTGAATTTTGACTGCATCTAGAGGGCAGTACCTGCTGTTATCCAAATTCTGATGGAGGATAAATCTTCTTTGATTTGAATGACCACATGTGGATTTTCATGATACTTGCGCAACCTCTTATTCTCTTTCCATTAGTTACTTGTGGTATGCTTCATCAAAAAAATAGTCAATGGGAAGGTCAGAGTGTAATTCGATTTGAATAATATTAAAACATGAAGTATTAATATCAAATTATTCACCATCAAAGAATCTTTTGTCATTTTTTCCTTAGGAAATACACTATAATCTATTCATGAACATCCTTAAATAAATATTCAATGTGTCTAGGGAGCCCCCTTTGTTCTTTAGCATGTGCACATCAAGGTTTATCTTTTTCTTCCCTGGCAGAGTTGATGTCGTCTAATTCTGTATAATCAAAACCACAAGGAATCATATAGAATTCATATTCTATAAAATTAGAAGGGATAGAGTCAATGAATGGTTCAAATCACTAAGTCAGTTCAGCTTCAATCTCTAACTTAGTGGTAAGTGCCTCTTGGAGTGTACTCTCTGAGGATGAAGGTAGGTAGTCAGGCTCCTCCATCTTGACTTCAAATTCAACCACTTGGTTGGTTTCTTCATTCAGTGGTGCTGAATCTTATTCTTTGAATTGTATTGGGAAGTTAGGTATATCCCCATATTTAATCAAGAATTCTTCCAAAATTTGTTGATCACCCACTTTTAGATAAGAAGATATGTATTCCTCCCTTTCTTCCTTAGGTTCTTCAATTTCAAATATATGTGGTGAAATTTATTCCACTACTTTCTCATGTTCTTACTTTGGATTAGGGTTGGGTTTCTCTATTAATTCATGAACATAATCAAAATCTCTATTATCCTTTCTTTTTATTTGTTCAATGATTTCTCTATGTTCATGCATCTGATCTCTTCTAAAATATTCATCTTATTCTTTTTTTTGTTGCTGCACCTGTGAGTAATTTTTCCATGCATAATATTCTAAATTTGAATACATCATGGAATTATTTTTTATGTTTTTTTAAATAAAATGATATATAACTAATTTTTGAAAATAGAAAAAGTAAATGAACTAATGATTGGATCCCCAGAAACAACGTCAGTTTTGATGCACGTCTGTTGTGGGGTGTGGACAATAATAAATATATTATTCCTAGTGCATAACAGTGGCTGACCAGGGTCATCTCCCTTGAAGAGCCTGCTCAATGTAGTACACCTAATTTATTTAATTCACCTAATATATATATTTTTGTGGTTTTGTTTATTAGATGAATGTGATTAATTTTTTTGGGTTTTTTATTATTTAAAATAATTACATATTAAGCAAGAATTATAAATTTATACTAAGATTCAAGTATAAATAGAATGAATTAATAAGACAAAACATGGTTTTGGGGGTGGGTTAAATATTCAATCATTATTCTACTTTATATGTTTTATTTCATTTTGATAATCCAAACATGAAATCTCATGTTTGAAATACTATTCCTTATCTATAAATTGTTGAATATCATTGAATGTTTGAGCACTCTCAATTCCACCTCCTCCTTTAATCCATGTTGGTGACACACCTTTGTCTAGAATGTGTCATCTTCAAGGACCCGGTTCAATTGAAGATGTTTCATCGACTGATTATCTCAACTCCAATGTGTGAATAACTAACCAATTTAGAGAGGGAAAATTTATTAAATAATATAATATGGATAGGTTGAGTTTCATGTTATTGTTGGTAGTCACAACATTAGGGACATTCGACTTACCCATGCATGCTACTCAAATATATCTACAAACATAAAATTAAACATTAATGAAAATTCATGATCACCTTTACCTCCCCTTTGTCCAAGTCTTGGGGTTATCCACTCATTTACAAGATTAATTTAATACTTGGGTGGGTGGAAGAGAAGAGAGAGATGGGGAAAGAAATGATGAAAAGTGGATAGAGAAACACACTGGCATGGATTGATAAAAATAAAATTTGAATTACAATTGAAAAATAACACCAAACTAAAATTAAAATAAAATAAAATGATTAAATGGGGTGGGAGTAGAGGTGTAGCATCATCCCATTCCCTGTTGGGGACCCTCCTTCGTGTTTGGTGTCGAGCTGATGGTTTGGGAAGGAGGCGAAAGCCTCCTTTTATAGGAAGAATTCTATCCCCTAAAAGATTGCACATTTTTCCCAATAAATGGTCGATTAACACATGGACTCCTTCATAAAAGTTGTTCCTAAATGTGTTTTCCGTTAAACATCCACATTTCAGCTCATTTAGACATTGAATTAAGGAGGTATGGAATTTTCATTGAATAAGACGTGTTATGGCTAAAATATCCAGGAAACTTTCTTAAAATTTATAACGATCAATAGATACCTTAATGACTTCAAAACACATGAAAAGTTTTTTTATAGTCAGTAAAATGTTTCCTATTGATATCCCAGGCAGAATAACATAAATTAGAGACAAGGAGACCAATTTGTGCATCTATTACGGTGGTTAGGTCCACGCTGTCCGCCAGGAAATATTTCCAAATTCAATGACTTTTTTGGCCTAATTGATCTTCGAATCAGCTCTAGGCCATAAAGATAAATATGAAGAAAATAAAATCATTATTATAAAAAAAATTAATTAGTAATTTTTGACTTATAATTTTTAATAAATGTCAAAAATACCCTTGTTGTAAAAATCTGGGAAAAATCCAAAATTATGCACTTTTCTCAATTATGCTCATAATCATTCTAAAATTCACATTACCCATTATTTTAATATAATATTTAAATACATGGGTTTTATCATTAAAAAAATACAAAAATCCAAATTATTTGATAAAAAATATGCACATAAAGTTTCGTTGGCAGGGATGTCATGCCTCCTTATCTTCTGTTATCATAATATGTCTTGCCTAAATAGATTAAATTCTTAAATGGAACATGTTAAACAAGTGGTTATACATGTTAGTTTTTTTTAGATTGCTTAAATGATTTTTTTGGTAATTATGATTAATGGGTGGGAATATCCATGTGATGTGTTAAATGGAAATTGGTGATAAGTGGGTGGGTATAACCATGTGAAAAGATTAAATGGATGTGGAGTACATGAGTGGATATACTCAAGAGATGTAATGGTTTAAATGAGTGGTATACTCATTGAATGGTTCTGAATGTAATTATTTATATGTGTGGGTAGACTCATATGGTTAGATATTATTAAATGTATGGAATATTTTATGATTTACATAGATTCCAAGGATGGATCTCCATGGATTTGGAACACAGTAGTGGACACCGTGGTTGATTATTCACTTTGGGTCTTGATTTTGTGGGATGTCTTGGGATTTTTTTTCCATTAGATCCGTCATGATTGGACACACGTTGGACATGCTAGTATACATGATCCTAGGACTCCAACCAATGCCTATAATGAGTTTATATCGAGATGATACTAGTACATGATGATTATTCCTTGATCTTCAATACATTGGATTCAGACCTTCATGGTCTATAATTCATTATATGGAACAATCGTGGGATATATGATTTTGGTTGTACGACAAGGTCGTGGGATATTCATATGGTTTTCATTATAGAGAAAGGATTTATGAATAGGATATGGATTGGTTTATGAAAAGGCTGGTTTGTTTGTTTATATTGCCTATAGGTTCCTTGTTAGGAGCTTCCACATGTTACTGGGAGCCACAAATGGTTGTTCGGTATAACTTGTTTGCATTGTGTATATGCCTTGGGCTTTCACACTTACATGACTACTTACTTGTACTTGTTTCACATATTTGATAGTGCATCTTAGAAATGTATAGATATTTGGGTGGAAACCAACTAGGATGTTTATCTCACACCTTGTTTGGGCCTCCTTGGGGACCCAAACAAATTTTATGGTTTAAGGTGATAGTTGGGGAAAGCGCCCTAACACTAGTTGTTGATCATTTCTTTAGAGAATGAAAGCATGAGACCCAGCTGAGGCTTGCGATGCAATTGTGACACTTTTTGATATTTTTGGATTTTGGATACTTATATTGTACTTTATTTCCATGTATATTTTTTAGTTGTTTTCTAGATACATTTATCATCTACATCATGGTATATCAAACACTTATGGCTTCTTATATATTCCTCTCTTGCTTATCTATTTTACCTATTGTCCGCTTATTTTATTTACTTCTGCTATTGAATTTGATTGACTTCCACTATGATATACTCTAGTAATGAAGGAATAGTCTCCCAAATATCTCAACTAGGCCCTCACCACTAGTCGAAATCATCTGGAATTTGAGGAGTGTGCGTGAGGCCATGTAGCCAACCGGGCTTGGGGCACTATTGAGTGGAATCCGAGTTCAAGACGTTACAATGTGGTATCATAGAGAATTTTTTCCTGGTTTGATTTACTGTTTGGAGACAATAGACATGGATATGAAGGAAAATTGAATTTGTTAATGAGCTATGCTTGAGTGTAGCTAACCCGTGTACAAGAAAAATCCAAATTACCCTAAATGAAACTGTTATTTTCTAGTTTTGACTATTTCATTTGATTTGATTTCACTATTAGGTGACACACATGATTTATGATGATACCATTGATTCAATTGTGGGTTCTATTTTTTTTGTAACCCGATGAGATGAGGTTATTCCTTCTCATGCATCATATAGTCGCTTGTTAGAAATCACATATCATGCATTATGTCATGCCATTTAAGATGAATTATTTGACGCATGCTATTGTGATAGGTTCTCTAATAGTTGTTCCTGATTTTTTGATAGACTTTGTGCAAAGGATATAGAAGTGACATTATCATTCAATTCATAAGGTGTATGGGCCCTTATGAAATAGAAAATGACGTACAATTTAAATTAAAATTTTAAACTTAATTTGATTTGTATGGATTATATGGGCATCAAATTTTGGATCATGTGGTGTTATGGGTCCTCAAGGATCAGAACTTGGTAGAACATTAGTTAAATCATGTCAAATAATGACTTTTAAATGAAAATAAATGGAAAATTAAGACTTGACCTACACCTACATTTTGAGTGGGTGAGAGGTAGTGTTTCTAGTTGTGTTGTTGTTGTTCTTTATACAATCATGGATTTAGGATTAAGTTGTCTGTTAGGACTTGGTTTAAGGAGGGTTTTGACATGTCCAACACTTTTGAGATGCGACTTTGATATCATTCCTTTCTGAGGCGAGTGTTTGGCATTGTAGAGGCATGTCACCATGAAGAACTCCAATGGTATTCCAAAAAGGTGGTTATGAACATTCTTCGAAGGTGGTGGGCCATGAGATACTAGTGGATCCTATTTTAGTACTTTTTGTGGTACAATATTCTATTTCAGACATAGGTGCTGAGGTATAGTTCCACAAGGGGTTATTTTTCTATATGTAGACTTTTCAAGGAGAACCATAGCCTACCATGACTATGGTCGAGATGACATGGGTGTTCTAGCAGAAACATCCTTTCACGTTTTTGGGGGATGATGGTCTACAAGCTTCTGAGTTGTGGCTGGAGATCATACTAGGTATCTTTGAGCATCTGGAGACACCTCTTGTGACGAGGGTCATTCTCACCCCTTATATGATACATGGGGTAGTAATGTACTGGTGGGATGTTCTGAACATGGCAGAAAGGCTATGAGATATGGGTTGGACAGATTTCTAGACCTACATCCTTGACTACTTTTACACCAAGAAACTATGGGCAGAGTGAGCTGGGGAGTTCTTGCGTATAGAGGAGGGCACCATGACAGTTATAATGTACTCTTCAAACTTTATATAGTTGGATTGTTTTTCAATGATGTACCTTACTTATGAGCTGTTGAGAGAGAGATGCTTTGAGGAAGGCCTCTGACATACTATCAAATCCCAGGTCAACATGTTCAGGTTGACCTCTATCACTGATATTGTGAACCAGGCACTGATTATAGAGTGGAACTTGAGGGAATTTGAAGATATAAAGTAGGGAAATGTTTCTTATCAACCTATTGGTTCTACATATTCAGGTAGGAAGCACCGTTTGATGCTTCCCATGAGATGAGCCTCAGTTAGGCTATGAGGGCTAGTAGCTCAATGTTTTTTCACTAGTGTGGACCTAGAGGACACATGAAGAATCAGCGTGACTGTGACCCAGTCGAGTGCCGATCTTATGGATGGATGGGCCACATGCAATGGTTTTGCAAGACCTTCCCTCCAGTTGTGAGTAGAAGGGGGTTAGCTCCGATGTCAGGTTCAATATTAGGTTTCTATGATCTGTGTCAAGCAGGGAGCAAGAGCAATGCAGGCCGATCAAGCTGCAGAAATAGTGGTCTTTGCTGAGGTATCCATACCCCAATTACTCCTTTACATTGAAGGGGACCTATCTGAGCAGTGAGTTTGTTTCACAGGGTCATGGTATAGGTCCATTATATTATGCACAACCTACCCTTGAGGAGAAAGGTTTCATACTATCTATAGTGAGAGGACTGATTTAGTAGCCTCTACTATTACATCTTCTTTTTTTTGATATAGGTGTATCTCATAAATTCATATCAGCACCTATGGTGAAAATCCTTGGATTTTTTGTGTGGTATTTTGAATGCCTTTTATTGATAGAAATTCTATTGGGAATTATAATTGATGATGTGCTCTAGTTCATGGCGTACCCCCTTGAGGATGGTGGGTGTCACTTCATTTTAGATATTTATGACTTTGAGATGACAGGGTTTGACGTCATCCGTGGGATGGACTGTTTAGTATATTATCGATCTTACATTGTATACTATCACCTAACGGTAGCTTTCACATCACTAGAGGAATCATTGTTTACTCACAAGGGTGAATGGGGTCTCCAGGCGAGTTGAGATGGACTAGGTCATCATGAGTTCAACAGAATGATCGCCTTGATTTCTATTTGCTATTTTGGATGATCAGGTAGTGAGTCATGTAGACTTTACTCTAATGGTGGATTGTTTTAGGGACATGATCCCGGATGAATTTTATATTTTAGTTCACGAGAGATAGGTTGAGTTCTCCATTGAACTAGTTTTATGAGCTGCACCAACATCCATTTCTATTTACTAGGTGGATATGATGGAGTTGTAAGAAACTAATTTGAAGCTAGTGTATTTGGAGTCAAAAAGGTTTATCCGACCTAATACTTCTCTGTGGGTTTTTCTAGTTCTTTATTCAAAAAATGAGGATATAAATCTTAAGATATTTTGGGATTATCATAATTTGAATCATGTAATGGTTAAAAACTGATATCCCTTTTCACTAATAGAGGAAATGTTTGATAGGATTCTAGGATCCCGAGTATTCCTGAAAATTGAACTAAGGTTTGGATATCACAAGGTACATATTTGACACACAGACATACATCGTACAACCTTTCATAGTAGGTATGGTCTATATGAGTATCTGGTTATGCCATTCAGTATCACAAACACAATAGTAGTTTTCATGGTTCTGATGAACCGAGTGTTCCATACTTAATTGTGACACATCAAGTATAGGGCTGGGAGTAGTGCTGATGTTGGGGGATAGAGTTTTGGCATATGATTTTCAATTTCTAAGGCCATGTGAGAGGAATTACCCTATACATGATCTTGAGCTAGATACAGCTGTTCATGGTTTTCATTATTGGAGGCATTATTTATTGGGAGATCATTTTTTGGTGTATACAGACTACAAAATCCTCGAGTATATATTTACTCAGTATTATATGAATATGAGGCAAAAAAGGTTGGTGGAGTACCTATAGTCTTTTGACATCAATCTTGAATACATGACTGGTAAATGTAATGTAATGTTCGATGCACTGACACATGGACTCAGATATAGACAGTGCAGCATTCAACTAGCCAGTGGAAACTTATGGCGTTATTATCTAAGATCTGTATGGAGGTGCACAATATTATGGATATACTTATATAACATCCATAGATGTGACATATATCCTATTGGATAAAGTATGGATGATGCCATTATAGAATTTAGAGGGTCTAGTCCTATGGGAGAGTGTGGAAGGTGAGGACCCTCCTCCTAGTTGGACCGTATGGGTTGATGAGATCTTACATATCCATGGATGTGTTTGGGTTCCAGTGGATATACGTGGGGATATGAAGTGGGAGTTTCATGCTTCATCTTGGGCACTACATCCGGTAGTTAGCAATAGGTATTGTGACTTGCATCATCAATACTAATAGACAAGTATGAAAAATGAGGTAGATAGTTTTGTTACGAGGTGTTACAACTGTCAGCATGTGAAGGAAGAACATCAATGACCCTCCATGATATTGTAGAAGTTACTTATTCCAAAGTGGAAATTAGATGATGTCATAATGGATTTCATGACTGTTTTACTACTGTTGCCTTGAGGTAATGATACTGCGTCAGTTGTTGTTGACGAGATCAATAAGGTTGATCATTTATTATCGATCAAGGATGCATTCGATGTTAATGTTCTTGGAAGGTTGTATATCCATGAGATAATACAACTTAATGGGTTATCATACACTATCATTTCAAATAGGGATTCCCACTATACAACTCGTTTCTTATAGATTTTTCCGAGGGCACTGGGTACATAGGTGCTTCTGAGCACAATCTACAACCATTAGACTGATGGCCAATCATAGTGTTTGATTCAAGTGCTAGAGAACATGATGGGAGAATGTGTCCTAGATTATGGGGGATCTTGGGATAGACACATTCATCTAGATGAGTTCTCATATAATAACAATTATCATGCAACGATACAGATGTCTCATTACGAGGATTTGTACGGTAGGCTATGCCAATCACCCTGGTGATGGCTACAGGTAGGTGAGGTATCTTTACTAGGACCTTATCTCAGGCAAGAGAATTCTGAGTAGAACCAGTTGATTCATATGTAGATGGCTACTGCAAAATCTTGATATAAATCTTATGTCGATCATCGTATATGACCTCTGGAGTTTGAGGTCAGGGGTTAGGTTTTTTTATGTGTTTCACTAAGTTTGGGACATAGAAGGATCATGATACGAGGTATTCTTTCACCACTATATGTTGGGCTATTCGAGATTCTTGAGAGAGTCATATCAGTAGACTATGAGTTTTAGTTACCTCAGAGGTACTGATCCATGCATGACATCTTCCACGTATCACAACCATGCCATTATAATTCGGACCCTTCTCATGCTTTTCAACCCAAGGAGGTTGAGCTACAATTTGATGCATCAATAAAGGAGAATCTATTTCATATTGTTGATAGGAGCATGAAGGTTATACAAGGAAATTTAGTTCCTCTAGTACAGGTTCTATAGAAGCAAGACCGTTCACAATACGATACTTATGAGCGGGAGACCGACATACGTTCTCAGGGATAGGATTTTTTTCAAATGGATCTTGACTACCCTTGAGAGGGATATTACAGGAATAATTTCTTAAAGGGGGGATGATTGTAAGATCCTAAGTTTTTCTTGAGGTATGAGTCTTTTACAATCTTTTTTTGCATAGACCCTCAGCTGGTCCATGGGATGGTTGGGTTGTTTTTGTGAAATAATAGGCAAGAAGGTTGTGTACCGGTTGCAGGCCAATTACACAATGTGCAATTGGATTACACACTATGTAATCAGATTTCATAACATGTAATGGTTTGTCTAGGACCTTTCACGATGTGTAACGATTTTTTCCCATTAAAGGAAAACTGATCATTACACACCATGTAATGAAATTACTTGTCATGTAATTGCCTGACTATGTTTTTAAAAAATAGAGGCAAGGACCACTATTTTTTGGACAGAATCCTTTTTTCTCTCATTTGAAGAATAAAAAAATTCTTATATAGATTTTCAGATCTAGCACCCATTTGGATTCCATTTCATTCCCTGTCATTTTTTTTGGAACCACAATGGTAAGATATTGATTGCTTTTTTTCCATTCTTGATTCTTCAGAACAACAGTTGCATTGTTTGGATTTAGGGATTTATTCCCTAATTTCTTGTTCTTCATATGTTCTTTATATTTATTCCAAACAAGGATGTATTAAGAAATGATACTATATGAGAACCCCACTAATGATGTAAGGTAGGTGGTCCATACTTTTCTTTCATTTTTTGATGCTTTATAGAGCTATTGACCTTTTTTCTGCCCACTTGACTTTTTAGCGCGGGGATGATTTTAAAGTGTTAATCTGAAATAGTTTAGGTAGGTCCTGTTTAGGACTCCCTTAGGTTCTTTGAGATACATTTTTGGTTTCTGACCATGCCCAAGTACAACCATGGGGTGCACCATGCCTTTGCTTTGGTTTTTACCATTGATGAACTACCCATGGAGGGTGACCTCGAGTTTTCCTAGTTTAAGGAAGCTTGGTTGTACTTAAATGAGGCCGAATTACATACATAGGTGATATCTTGTCTCATTAACTATTGAAATTATAATATTCCTTCCCTAACATGATTAAATACTTAAATGGAACTTTTCAAAAGAGTGGGTATACTCATTGGCTATTTTTAGATTGCTTAAATAGTTTTGTTGGTAATTGTGATTAATGGGTGGGTATACCCATGTGATGTGTTAAATGGAAATTGGTGATAAGTGGGTGGTTATAACTATGTGACAAGATTAAATGAAATTGGAGTACATGAGTGGGTATACTCATGAGATGTAATGGTTTTAATGAGTGGGTATACTCATGGAATTGTTTTGAATGTAATTGTTTATATGAGTGAGTAGACTCATATGGTTTGAAATTGTTAAAGACATGGAATGATTGATGATTTACTTAGATTACATGAATGGATCCCCATGGATCTAGAATGCGGTAGTGGACACCTTGGATGATTATGCACGTTTGGTATTTATTCCATGAGATGCCTTAGGCTTAGCAACCCCTTGGACCCAGGTATCTTGGACTCACGTAGAACATGTTGGTACACAAGATCATAGGATTTCAACCAGTGCCTATGCCATGATTCCATTGAGATTCTCCTGAGACTCGAAGATAATGCCTTGGTCTTTAGAACCATAGATTCGTCCCTTCGTGATCTACACTTCATTATATGGCATGTCAGTGGGATATATGATTGTGGATGTACGAAAAGATCGTGGGTTTTTGATATAGTTTTCATTATATGGTAAGGACGTGTAGACATGATATTGATGGTTATGTGCAAAGGCTGTGTAGTTTGATTATATTACTTGAAGATGCATATTTAGGAGCCAAAACATGTTGCGGGGAGCCAAAATAGGCTGTTTAGTATTACTTGTTTGCAGTAGTAATTTTCCTTGGGCTTTCACACATACATTACTACTTACTTTCAATTTTTTAGCATATTTTATAGTACTTCTTAGAACTGTATAGATATTTAGTTGGAAACCTACTGGGATGTTTATCTTACATCTAATTTGTGCCTCCTTGGGGACCCAAATAGATTATATATTTATAGGTGATAGTAGGGGAATTCTCCCTAAAAATATTTGTTGATCATTGTTTTAGAGCATGGGAGCATAGGACTAAGAGGAGGCTTGCGATGCTACGGGGGAATTTGTTGGTCATTTTGGATTTTAGATACTTGTATTTAATTATATTTCTAGGTACCTATTTTGGATATTTTCTAGATATATGTATCATCTACATCATGGTATATGATACACTTCTGGATTGTTACATATTCTTGTCTTACATGTATATTTTATCTATTGTTTGCTTATTATATCTGCTTCGACTATTTAATGTTATTGACTTCCATTGTGATAAATTATGGTAATGGGGGTATAGTCTCCCAAATGACTCACCTAGTCCCTAACTTCTATTCATAATCCCCTGGAATTTGGGAAGGTGTGCTTGAGGCCATGTGGCCAACCGGGTTTGGGGCATAGTTTAGTGACATCTAGGTTCGGGATGTTACATTTCTACAATGATTCAATGATTTAATTTCAAAATTCACTGATGTCCTATGAAGATATAATATGATTTTGTGCATGTACATACTATATCACATATACGTGTGAATAAAATTCCTTAATGTAAAAAATAAATTCCTTTGTGTGATAATTCTTCTAGTGACATAAATTCCTTAAACTAATAAAAAAGACTATGGGTGGGAAAATTCAAAAAGTGGGAAAAAAATTTATAGTGAAAGAAATCCAATTATTTGATAGGTTAGAGAGATGTTATTTCTTGCTGACTTTTATAACTTTTGACTCGATAATTAAATTTTATATGTCACTTTTAGGGTAAGATTCAGTCAAACTATGTAATCTAGCACTACAAAAAAAGAGTGGTCTTACTGAAAGTTTATTACGTGCAGTTCTAATAATCACTACCAAGAAAACATTATTAAATATATTTTAAATATAGTAGCGGTTTCAATGAAATCACTGCTAATATTTTAAAAAATTAACAGACCGCACCCCCTCCACCCAATGCCCTAACCCCCTTGCTCCCTTGGTTGTAACTCTCCCCGATGCTGGTGACTTCCCCTTCCCCTTGGTGGCGCCTCTCCTCATAGTTGGCAATCACCCCTCCCTCTCGTCCTCACCTCTCCCCAACACTAGTGACCACCCCCACCTCGATCATGACTCTCCCCGTGCTAGTGACTCCCTCCCTCCCCCTACCGCCCACCAATCCCTCAGCCCCACCTCTCCTTGACGTTGATGACCACCCCTCCCCCTCGACCCTGCCCCTCCCCCAACATCAGTGACCACCCCTCTCCCTCGATCGCACCTCTCCCCATTTCCATCAATTGCACCTCACTCTCGATCATGCCTCTCCCTGGTTCCAGTGATTACCCACCCTCTACCCAACCTATCCCGGACACCGGCGACCGCCCCTCCCCCTTGGTCACACCTCTCCCCAATGTAGGTGACCGCCCGTCACCCTCAACCCCACATCTCCACAACACTCACCCCTTATCTCGAACATAATACCTCTCCCCCTTTCCCTACTTACCCCGAATGGCTCACCCCTCATCCTCAATGGTGACCACCCCTTTTTCCACTCTCACATATGATACTCGTGACCCCAACCCCACTTTCTACCTGATGATGACCCCACAATAACCCCCCTACTACTTGATGGTGATCGCCAACACCGACCCCTCTCCCCCATTTCTCAGAGAGTGCAATCTGCAGTTGTAAGGTGTAATTTTTTAATATTTTATGATTGGTTTTCTATATCATTATGTAGTATATCATAATGTACAATCAAATGAAAAATTTTATCACTTAGGTATCCTATACACATAACTATCATTAATGCCTGTTATAAATGGGGATCATGAATCAATTATATGATGAATGGTTGTTTGTCTATGGGGTTATAAATAATCTGTAACTGCATGATTCATTTAACCCTAATGAATTCTTGGTGAGTAAGCCTTAGTGATTTTTAGATAATGGTTGATGAGAGGATAAGAAACCATTTGGTTTTATTGATTATTCACTAATGTTTTAGTACGCTTCTTCTACACTGGAATGAGAATTTCTAAGTAAGAACATACTGAGTGTACATGTATGTTCACCATGATTTTACATACTATATTTATAGAATTATAGGATAAATTAGGTGACCAAGATTAACAAAGTTAATTGATTTTTACTTTTAATTGTACTTGTTTGATTAACCATTTATATCTTTATATCTGAATATACTGGGAGAAGATTGAAAATCCAATACCTATGGATAAAAGTTGTATTAATTTACCTCGAAATACACCTCGTTATGATAGGATTTTGAAAAAGAATAATATGTAATTAATAACTGATCAGTGGACTGTAGAATAAAATGTGTATGTCCTGATTGAAAATTCAAGTGGTCGTTAAATAGAAATGAAGTATATGCTCATTTTATATAGAAAAAATTTTCTACTCAATATGTATGTAGGATTTGGCATGGTGAATATATTATTTTGGAAATTCAAAACCGATATAATCCTATCAGTGAATCACAAAGTGACCCTCCAGAGGGGAATTCAATTTGAAATTTGATAAATGAAACATTTTCTTTACAGGATATAATGTCCAAGATTTCAATCGATCAAAAAAAATTTCAATTGACCGTGAGAATTTTAATCCTTCTAATAAGTTCAACGACCAAAAAAATGAGCTTTAGAATTAGTTGGAGACGTGCAACAAAAACTGTATGAAGGGTGTGATAAGTATTCAATGTTTTCTTTTCTACTTAATTTGTATCATATAAACTGTCTCTGTGAAATTATTGAAAAGAAATGTAAATTATTTTAGAGTTTCTTCATGATGCATTTAGTGAAGCTATGATCCTTAAATCATTATATGAGATTAATAATGTCATAAATAAACATGGACTGTATAATACCATGGTACATTAATTCCTTAATGATTGCATGCTTTACTTAGTAGAAGAGTCCGGTAAAGAAGACTTCATACGATGTCATAAAAGTAGATGAAAGTCAATGATCAACAATGAGAGTATAAATAAATGCAACCCCAAGAAGAATAAAAAATATAACTCCATCAAATTTATTTCATTACATTCCTCTAATATGATGCTTGAAAAGATTATTCATCAAAATCTAAGACTACAAACGAAATGAAGTGACATGATCAAGATAGTAATGATGGCTTGATGAGACCTCCAAAATATTCAACATCATAGAAAATGTTTGATTCATTATATCTATATTTTTCTTCAAATCATAATAATTCACATTTGGGATTAGATTCTGATGGTTTTAACCCATTTTGGACATTAGGTAATAATTATAGTATTTGGCCAGTTGTTTTGATCCCTTATAATCTACCTCCTTAGATGTGTATGAATAAATATTATTT
This sequence comes from Viscum album, assembly GCA_963277665.1. Lineage (NCBI taxonomy): Eukaryota > Viridiplantae > Streptophyta > Magnoliopsida > Santalales > Viscaceae > Viscum > Viscum album. The sequence goes on along the minus strand of OY728148.1, from coordinate 981,880,376 downwards.
TTCTATTTCAATGATTATTTCTAAAAATAAAATTCCTAGAAATGGAATTGATGTATACCTTCAACCTCTTATCAAATAATTGCGAGAATTATGAGATGATGGTATAGAAACATATGACGCCTCAATGAGAAAACTATTAAAAATACTTACTAATTTAATATAGATAATTACTAACATTCCTGGATTAGAAAATTTATCTGATTTGAAAACTCATACTAGTTTGGCTTTTCTAGTTTGTAATTCTATTCATCAACGATTATCTCATAGAAGAAAATGATGTTTTATGCATCATCATTGATTTCTTTATTTATTCTCATAAATATAGGTTTAACAAGCCAAAATTCAATGAAGATATTAAAATGAGAAATCCCCTAAAAGTGTTATCAGGATCAGAAATCATGGGACAATTAATGTGTCATTGAATAGTTTGGAAAATATAATCATTTTAAAGAAGGGGAAAAGGGTAAAAGGTGCAATATTTGATGCATCTAGAACACAAAAATAAAGGGTATATTTTTCAGAATTCTTCATTTGGAGTTTAATTTGATATGTTAGAATCTCGACATAATGAATATTGAGAATAGATTCGGTGGAAATGTAATTCTCGCATTGCTTAATGAGAAGGGTAAATCAAAGGATAGCCTTAATTCTCTTAAGAATTAGGTGTTAATGAATATAAAGCTTGATTTTTGGGAAAATAAGAATATAATGTAACCTTCGACTATTTATACAATAAAAAATCAAGAGAAAGACACATTCCGTCAAATTTTAAAGAATTTACAAGTGGAAGATGGATATTCAAGTAATATATCAAGGTGCATTGACCAAAAAAATTAACGTTACATGGATTGAAAAGTCAAAATTAATGTATTTTGAAGGAATAGTTGTTTTAATTGGCATATTGTAACATGTTAACTGAATAATAAACTATTGTTCCTTTTTCAAAGAGCTTTGTAGGAAAAATATAAATCTAATTGAGCCTGATAAACTTCAAGAAGGAATTATATTGACACATTTTTATTTGTAGATGTTATTTCCCCCTTTATTATTCATTGTGATGATTCATTTTATTTATCATTTAGTTGATGAATACAAACATGGGTAACCAGTACATTATCAATTGATTTATCCAATTGAGAGGTACAATGATATTATTTTTATTTTCATTAGTGAATTTAATTTTATTAAATTATTGCATAATTTTTTTATATGTTTCTTATTTTTTTCTTCAGGTACATAGGTCATTTGAAATCATATATAAGGAATAAATTTCATCCCAAATGCTCTATTTCTAAAGGTTACATATCCAAAGAGCGATTGACCATTTATTCAAGGTATTTGAATGTGATTTAGACTAGATTTAATCATGTTTAATGTTTTCATGATATCTCTACTAATTATCATTTTGAAAACTAGTTATCAATATTTCAAATTATTGGATATTCAATTGGAAAGGTGTCAAATTTTATACTGAATGAATTGGTGTTTCTATAAGAACAAAGATATATACTACTCAGTAGACTTATTACTAATCCATTTATAGAATAATTACGATGTCAAACAAATATGTAATTAAGCTGTAGATCTTTAAATGAAATGGATTTAAAAAAATATGTTAACAAGGATATTGTCAAATGGATCACCCATCAGGTAAGTATATACTCTTATTAATATTATTGACATGTAGTTATTTTGTCTATGTTAAAACTAAAACATTATATATATTTTTTTAGATAATGAATGTTGAAAATCAAGCTGAAATATAAAATGATGTTATGTTTTTTTCTCGAGGTCCTCTAATAAAGTCTAATATATTCGATGTGTACAATATTCATGGATTTAGGTTTCATAAAATTTATCAGGAAGAAGACTTCAAAGCTCAAAATAGTGGTGTATTTACACTTACAGAGGTGGGATATTATGGAAATTTGGATGATATAATTGAATTAAACAATGATGGTTAGTTTTTGGTTGCCTGATTCAAATGAAATTGGGTTAATATTGATATGGGTAAAATAAATGATTCATTACATTTTAATTCTATAAACTTCTCTCAATTTATCCATACCAATGAGCATATAGAGAATGATCCATTTATCTTGGATTCCTAAGGGAAGATAGTTTATTATGTGGATGATGAAATACATGAAGGTTAGAGTTTTTTTACACTTAAAGTAGAGAGACTAATATGATATGACTGATGAAGATCAATTGGTACTTTTTTACAGTGAAGCTAATCAACCACAAAACATTGAATAATTCTTTACGAAAAATATTGAAATAATATAACTTGCAATAGAGGGTGAAAATGAAGTACTCATCACAATGGAGGTTTATAATAATGATGATAATAAAGATGAAGATAATTTAATGTATGAAATGGTAATGAAAATATATTACAATTTCTTATTTATAAGTGGTTCATACATATATACATTGTTATAGTTTTTCTTTTTTCTTTCTGTAAAAATTTATTAGTTTTTAATTTTCTATACATTTAATATATTTGAACCAATTGATTTTCAATAATGATGAAAACAAATAAATTTCAAAATCTTAGCTGGTTATCATCTTGGAGGACACCATAACTACCGTCAGATTCAGTGGATCTGAGTGATCCGGTTGTACATGAGACTACCAGTGAGCCAGCCATTCCCTGTATGTCTTTAGTATCCCACCATCCAATTCACCTCTAGCTATGGAGCATTTGGTCATCCCTTCATCTAGGGGATATCGATGAGTTTCTATTAATGGTGTGTATGTCTTTATAAAAAACTCTATATTTTATTAATTTTTTAATTCATTTTTCAAATGGATAAAAATAAAAATAGAATATATATAAATATGAACATGAAAGATGTATGAGACCTGAAGGAATTCAATATTATCATTCCATTTGATGAGTTAGGGGTGCCTACTGATGATGTTTCTAGAATATATGGCTAGATTATTAGGCAGCTTATTTGTGATACAATGAGCATTCTAATTAATTATAAATATTGGAGCCATATCCCTACAACATGGGAAAATGTGTTTTTTATACTAAATTAATGGAAATTTAATTATATATTCCTTGATAACTAATTTACATGACATGAATAAATGTTTTTAATATACATATACAGTGTTATGTTTTTTATTTCTAGATGTTTTTTCATTTGGATGTCCCAAGCTCTATATCACACCCATGCACTATGAAAAAATTAGGAAAGAAATGGTGAGATTTTAAATGAATACTATGACATGATTTTAATGAAATATATTTGAGCTCATGATTGATGTATAAGAAAGTGTGTAAATGAGTTTCTCATGAGAAATGGAATTCATTTGTTGATATTAACAGAGATGCATCTCATGAGTTAATTGCATAATTTAGAGTACCCTAATAAAAAAACAAAACAAAATAATAATTTTTAATAATGTAGCTATTTTTTTTATGAATTATTGAAAAAAATACTATGAATCATGTGAAATAATTCATTATTCATATCAGTTTTTCATAGAGTTTTTTTAGAAAAAGAATAATTTCGGTTTGTATGTTATTCAATATTATTTATATCTTTTTTATAAGTAAAATTTATTCTAACTTGTTTATATTTTTTATAAAGGCTAATGAATTAAATTACCCTTTTGGCCATACATATATGTGCTTTAAAGTGCATTGGGAATCTGATGTCAGTTTTGTAAATGACACTTCTAAAGATGTTAGAGTAAGTATTTTTCATTATAATTTCATGTTATTTCATTACAATAAAAAAATAATAATGAAAAATATATTGTAACAAAAAAATTCCTTAAACCCAATTAAATGGAGCTGGGTACATGGATAAAATGATGCCAATTTAGCACCGTTTGATACATCTAGCCAAACCCAAATAACTGGGTTTACTACTTATTTGTTATTATAATTTATTTTTTCAATATTATGTTTTTATAGTAATTAAATAACAATAAATAGTAATAAAAAAATTATTAATTATATAATATTATGAAGTTAAAATAATTTAAAAAATAATTGTTAGCATTTTTGTATTAACAGGTTCAAATTCAAGAAATATGGGATGTGAACCCTTCTAAATCCTCATCAGCTTCCCAGAACGATGAAGTTCCAATTGTTTAAGGGAAGGAGAATCCAATACATGTATAGGGGATGGCTTATAAACCTACTCCATTAGTTTTCATTGGTAGGGAGTCGTCATCAGTTACTACTACGCCTACTGGGGGTTTGTGAAGTGCTATTGATAGGGAATCCCAAAGATACATTGCAAGGTTTAAAGGAAAAGTGCAAGAACATGATTCTTATTGGAAAACATAGGATCAATGGTGAGATAAAATTGAAAATGATTTAGTTTTTATATTTCAATTGATTACTATAACGATACCCAAGGAAATTTCTAGCCTCATAGCTTTTCCTATCAAGGTAAATTCTAAATTTCATAGATCATTCACAAATTTTCAAAGAACACATAAAACTTCATTAAATAAAACTAAAATGAAACTTTTATATTGAAAACATGAACTTCAAGTCATACCAACAACATATTGTTCCGGATTGACATGTGTTTGATTCCTACACATAAAAAAAATTATATATTTTTATCCTTATGTTTGAAAATAATTCACCCTCATTTTCTCAATTTTGACACAGTAAATAGTTTGTAATGGTACCAAATCCATTAAAAACATGTGTGTGTTGGGGGAGGGGGGGATTAAAAATTGGAATAAAATTATATATCAACATAAAATTAGAGGAAAATGAGTATTGGTTGATTTTTGAAATATAGGAATAGATGACACATCATTTCGAGTTATAGTTTACCTAAGATGATTGTAAATGTATTTTTAGTGTATGAAAACACCAAAAAATGTGTGTAATGGTTCAAACTACAGAAAACGATATCATATTGACATGAAATCATGATAAAACCACCATTGAATTATTTTTGACATGTACTCATATAAAAAATATCAATTAGACTTGCGGTGCAGTCAAAATTTCTTAGTAAATAGATTTTAAAGGTACTAAATCCTTTAAAAACACATGATAGGGGGTCAAAATTAGAAAAATGATGTTGGATTTCCATGAATCTAGAGTAAAATAACAATGGATATTTTTTGAAATGTAGGAACCAACAACATTTTATTCCATGTTGCTGTTTTCCAGGGATTCCTGTAAAAGCATTTTTAGTGTTTTAAACTAATAAAACATGTGTATCAGATTCCAAACCAAAGAAAAAAACCTCATATTGACTTGAAACCAAATGAAAGCCACCATTGAATTATTTTTGACACATAATTATAGAAAAAAAATCATTCCAGCATGTGGTCTGGTTGGAATGACTTAGTAAATAAATTTTAAAGGCTTCAAAGCCTTTAAAAATGTGGGTCGGGGTGTCACAACTAGAAAATATCATCATATTTCTATAAATGTAGATAGGAAACAATGTTTTTATTGATTTAGGAAATGTAGGAACTGGCAATATGTTATTATGTGATACAATTTTATTGGAATGTTCATAAGTGGGTTTTTAGTGTTTTAAACCACATAAACATGCATGTAACAATTAAAAGAATAGAAAAAGACCTCAGATTGACATGAAGTCATGGAAAAATAATTGATTAGTTATTTATGATGTGTATTCATAGATAAACCATCAATCTGATATGATGTGTGGTCGGAATGGATGGTAAAATGTTTTTAAAGGTCTAAAATCCTCTAAAAATGTGTGTCAGAGGGTCCAAACTAGGAAAACATTGTCATATTCCCATGAAATTATATAAAAATGACTATAGATTAATTTCTGAAATGTAGGAATTGATAACATGTCATTATGATTTATGGTTTTCCTGTGATGCCTGTAAACACATGATTAGTGTTTTAAAAGTGTAAAACAATAATATAATGGTAGAAACCATATAAAATTAACTTATATTGATGTAAAATCAAGTTCAATTAACTATTGAGTTGTTTTTGACATTTAAGCATAGAAAAAACATCAATCTAAGATGTGGTGTGGTTGGAATGACTCGGTAAATGATTTTTGAACCCTAAGTCATCCCTGAATTTTGACTACCTCTAGAGGGAAGTACCAGCTGTTAGCCAAAGTCTGATGGAGGATAAAGCTTCATTGATTTTAACCAATACATGTGGCTTTTCCCATATTGTGCTTCATCCTTCTAGGTGAGTAATGATCCAGGGATAGAGTACACCAAATCCCCACCCCCTTAACAATGAGGTATATCTTGCATGGTGGGGGTAGGATGAAATATGAATCATCCTCCTTCTTGGTTTCTACGTGTGAAACCTCTTATTCTCTGTACATTGGTTCCTCGTGGCATGCTTCATCAAAAGAATAGTCAATGGGAATGTCAGAGTGTAATTCTATTGGAATAATATTAAAACATGAAGTATTAAGATCAAATTCTTCCCCATAAAAGTAAGCAGATTTTGTCAAGGTTTTTTTAGGGAAATCCACTAGTATCTCTTCAAGAACTTCCATCAATAAGTATTCAACATATACAGGGAGATCGATATGCTGCTCAGCATGTGCATATCTAGGTTCTTATTCATCCTCAATGGAATAGCTGAGATTTTCTGATTCTGTATAATCAAAACCACAAGGAGTTATGTAGAATTCAGATTCCATAACATTAAAGGGTTAGAGTCAATGAATAGTTTAAATCCCTATGTTGGTTCAGATTCAATATCTTCCTTAGTGGTAAGTGTGTCTTGGTGTATAATCCATGAGGATGGAGGCAAGAATTTGGGCTCCACCATCTTGACATCAAATTCCACCCTTTGGGTGATTTCTTCCTTTTGTGGTGTTGAATCTTATTCTTTGTATTTTATGCGAAGGATAGGTAGTTCCTTAAATTTAATCAATAATTAATCCAAATTTTTTTGGATCTCCCACTTGTAGCTCAGTAGGTAAGTCTTCCTCCCTTTCCTCCTTACGTTCTTCAATTTCAGAAATAAGTGGTGAAATTTCGTACACAACATTCATAGGTTCTTTCTCCACCTTAGGTTTGGGATTCTCCATTAATGCATGAATATAATCAAAATCCTTATGAGCCTTTCTAGTTAGTTGTTCACTATTTTTTCTATGTTGATGGACCTGACCTCTTCTAAAAAATTCATCTTCTTTTTCGTGTTGTTGGTTCAACTGTGAGTAATTTTTCCATGCATAATATTCTGACTTAGAATAAATCCTAGAAGCCTTTTTTAGTATTTAAATGTAATGAAATCTAAATAAGATGTGAAAATAGAAAAATAAAATGAACTAATGATTGGATCTTCGAAAACAGCTTCAGTTTTGATGCACGCCGGTCGTGGGGTGTGGAAAAAAATAATTATATTTTTCCTAGTTCAGCACAGTGGCAGACCATGGTCATATCTCTTGAGGATCCTTCACAGTGTAGTTCACTTTCATTATCTAATTAACATATTCTATCTCTTTTTGTGTTTTTGTTTATTAAATGACAGTTATTGAAATCTTTTTGGGTTTTTTATTATTAAAAATAATGACATGTGAAGCAAGAATTCTAAATGTATACTAAGATGAAAGTCTAGATAGAATGAATTACTACTGGAATGTTACACTTTACCAACGATTGTAAATCGTTGGTAAAGTCCTGGAAACCATTGGTATATAGTATATCAATGGTTCCCTCAACCGTGTCCAATTAAGGAATGACAATAGGCCTATACCAACGGTTCTGTGAAAACCGTTGGTATAGGTGTCAAAATAGAAGGTATACTAATGGTTTTCTAGAAATAGTTGGTATATGTGTGTTAAAGTATAACATATACCAAAGGTTTGTAAACCATTGGTATATGTGTGTTACACTTCTACCAATGTTTATAAATCGTTGGTATAGAGGGGATATGGAAAGCCATAAGGCTATACAAACGGTTTCGTTATAGCTGTTGGTATAATCCTATACCAACAGTTATAACAAACCATTGGTATATTTATATTATAGTATCTATACCAACAGTTTTGAAACCGTTGGTATACAATTGCTCAACACCACAATAGCAGGCCCCTCTCCCCTCTCCAGACCTGCATCAACTCAACAACCCCTCTCCAGACCTGCAAAAACACCAATAAAAAAATCCCCATCCAAAGTATTCAAATTTTTTAATTCATTCTAGAATTTAGAAATATAGAAATTTAGAAATTCAAATGCAATAACACCCATAATGTAAAAAGACTACATGTTATATAAAATGTAATAACACCCATGAGAGTATTCCAAATTTAGAATTCATTCCCCACTCAATCCACAACACCAACACACATAAGAGTATTCAATATTTAGTATTCATTCCTCTCTCAAACCACAACACCAATACACACAAGTGAAAAACCCTACATGTTATAGGAAGAACATGGGATGTTTAATCATGGCCTAGGGTTGAGTATCTTAAAACCCACAGAAAAATATGGGTAGAGTGGCAAGGATCGTGGCACCCAGTAGATAGAAAACGGTAGTGGTCATGTGCATATACCTAGGATGTGTTATAGAAATAAAATGGGAAGTTTATATTCTTATAACGATTATGTATCCATGTATAAATGGTTACTGATGTGTTAGTGGGAAAAATTGGCCAATTTCAACATATGAGATGGGTTACTGGAATAGCCTACATGTTTTTCATAGACTTTTCAAATAGAATAAGGGGGAATGTGGCTAATTGTAATTTTCTCTCCTGGGTGTGATGTGTGATGAATCCCCATCCTGGGTTGTGGGTATGAATATTCAATTACATCATTGGTATTGGGTTCCCCAAGGGACTTTGGTTTGGTCAAAGAACCCACATTTTGAAGATGGGATTGAGGTTATCCATGGGGCTATGGTGTCACCATATGTATTCCTCACCATTGGGGTATTTTTATGAAACATTGAAACATATTTTTCAAGAATATATGTGTAGCCTTGTTGACCAATTTGTTATATGGTATGCTTGAGTGTTCATATGTTTCATATTAAATAACTATATGATATTTATTTGTTGTATGTTATTGTATAGAATGAAAGACCCGTGATTGTGAATTATAACATGAGTGTTAGTGCATGTTCATGATTGGATGTCGAGACTCATTCCTAATATAATTCATGTTTTTCTATATATACTATGACCCATTAGGTTTCAATCTAGGCCTTGTGAATATTTTCTTCTAATAACATATGACCAATAGACCATATTTTATCATTTATCCCTAAATTTCAAGAATCTATGTGTATTGTTGTGAATATTTTCCGAATGTCAATTGTTGTTTTCACTTAAAATGTTGTCCATTTCAAAAAAAAGTGACACACTTCGAGTGATACCAGTCACACCATTCCTCGAATTGAGGTGGGGTTGAATCTTACCCTTCACAAATGATCGAGGGACAGTTGGGTGAGGGGGTTGTCCGGGGTGGGGGTTGTTCAGGGGGGTGGGGGTTGTCCGGTGGGTGGGGGGCTGTTCGGGGTGGGGGGGAGGGGGCTGTCCAGAGTTCATTTTCAGCCACTGTAGTCACATAGCACCTCCGATTGACCTGTCGTCTAGCCAAACATTTCACAATTAACCCACTCTTTGTTGTCGTCCGATTTCATGGTATTCTGAGGTCGTTAGTCCGGTTTCGACCACCCCACACAAGTTTTTCAAGGACGCCAAACACCTAAATAACACATATTCTACCATGCCAAACAAACCGTGCGACTGAATGACGTTTTGTCTTTTTTGAGCACCTCAAGAATAATAATTAGGGTGTTTTCGTCTGATTTCAAGTCATTCCGATGTTGTTCGTTATGCATTTGACCATAAAACACATGTTTTGGCCATTTACGACACGAAAGGTGTTTTTTCGGCCACCGTGGTCACACGACACCTTCGATTGGAATTCCATCTAGCTTAAAATCTTAAAAATCAACAACCCTTTATTGTCGTCCGATTTAATGGAATTCCGAGGTCATTCAGCCCATTTTGACTACCCCACGCATGCTTTTCAAGTGCACCAAACACCTAAAACACACATACTCAGCCGTGCCGTGCAAACCGCACATCCAAATGACATTTTTTCTCCTCATACACCTCACAAATAATAATTAGGGGTTTTTCATGTGATTTTAAGTCATTCCGATGTCATTCGGTATGCATTTGACCATTAAACGCATGTTTTGGCCATTTACGACACACGAAGTACGTTTTCGGCCACCGCAGTCACACGACACCTCTGATAGATGTTCTGTCTGGCCAACCAATTCACATTGAACCCAACCTCTGTTGTTTTCTGAATTCATGGAATTCTGAGGTCATTCGGATGGTTTTGACAACCATACACATGCTTTTCAAGTGCGCCAAACACCTAAAAAACTCATATTCTGTCGTGCTGTGCAGACCGTGGGTCCGAATTATGTTCCATCATTTCGTACACCTCACGAATAACAATTATGGTGTTTTCGTGTGATATCAAGTCATTCTGAAATCGTTCTGTATGTATTTGACCGTAAAACACATATTTTGGCCATTTACAACAAGCAACGTGCATTTTCGGCCACCACGGTCACAAAACACCTCCGATTGACGTCCCGTCTATCTGAACATTTCACAATTCACCCTCCCTTTATTTTTTTCCTACTTCATGGAATTATGAGGTCGTTCGACCGGTTTTGACCACCCCACACATGCTTTTCAAGTGCACCAAACACCTAAAAAACACATATAAAATCTTGTCGCACAAAACACACGTCTGAAAGATGTTTCATCTCCTCATACACCTCATGAATAAAAATTTGGGTGTTTTCGTTTGATTTCAAGTCATTTTGATGTCATTAGGCATGCATTTGACCGTTAAACGCATGTTTCACCCATTTACGACACGTGGAGTGCGTTTTCGGCCACCGTGATCATACGACACCTCCGATAGACGTGCCGTCTTGCCGAACATTTCAAAATTCATACACCCTTTATTTTCGTCTGATTTCATGGCATTCCAAGGTAATTCGGACGATTTTGACCACCCCACACATGCTTTTCAAGCACGCCGAACACCTAAAAACACATATTAAATTGTTCCAAGAAAACCGTGTGTCTGAATGATGTGTCGTCTCCTCATGCACCTCAAGAATAACAATTACTATGTTTTTGTATGATTTCATGTCATTATGATGTCATTTGGCATGCATTTGATAAATAATCACATGTTTTGGCCATTTACAACACGCGGAGTGCGTTTTTGGCTAGTGTGGTCACATGACACCAATGATTTATGTGTCGTCTCACTAACCATTTCAAAATTCACCCACCCTTTGTTGTCGTCTGATTTCATGGCATTTATAGGTCATTCGGCTGGTTTTGACCACCCCACGCACGCTTTTCAAGTGCGCCAAACTCCTAAAAAATACATATTCATCTGTTTCGTGCAAACTGCACATCCGAATGATGTGTTGTCTCGTCGTACACCTCAAAAATAATAATTAGGGTGTTTTTGTGTGATTTTAAGTCATTCTGATGTTGTTTGGCATGTATTTGACCATTAAACACATGTTTTCGCCATTTACGACATGAAGAATGTGTTTTCAGCCAGCGCGGTCACACGGCCCATCCAATTGACGTGTTATCTATCCAATAATTTTAAAATTCACCAAATCTTTGTTTTCGTCCAATTTTATGTCATTCCGAGGTCATTCAGCTGGTTCTGACCACCCCGGACATGTTTTTCCGGCGCGCCAAACACCTAAAAAACATATATTCCACCATGTTGTGCAAACCACGCGTCCAAATGACATGTAGTCTCTTTATACATCTCACGTATAATAATTAGGTTGTTTTCAGGTGATTTCAAGTCATTCTGTTGTCGTTCGACATTCATTTGACCGTTAAACATATGTTTTGGCCATTTACGACATGCAGAGTTTGTTTTCGGCCATTTCGGTCACACGACAACTCCGATTGTTGTGCCATCAAGCTGACCATTTCAAAATTCACCCACCCTGTTTTTTTGTCTAATTTCATGGAATTCCGAGATCGTTCAACCAGTTTTGAACACACCACGCATGCTTTTCAAGCATTCCAAACACCTAAAAACACATATTCAGTTGTGCCGTTGAAACCACACGTTCAAATGGCGCGATGTCTCCTATTACACCTCACAACTAATAATTATGGTGTTTTCGTGTGATTTCAAGTCATTCTAATGTCGTTAGGCTTGCATTTGACCGTTAAACGCATGTTTTCGCCATTTACGACATGCGGAGTTCATTTTCGGCTAGCACGGTCACATGAAACCTCTGATTGACATGTCATCTGGCCAACCATTTTACAATTCACCCATCCTTTTTTGTCGTTCGATTTCATGTCATCTTGAGGTCATTCGGCCAGTTTTGACCACCCCACGCACGCTTTTCAAGCGTGCCATACACCTAAAAAACACATATTTAGTCGTGCCACACAAACCACATTTTTTAATGTTGTTTTTTCACCTCTTACAACTCACGAATAAAAATTAGGGTGTTTTCGTGTGATTTCAAGTCATTTCGATGTCTTTCGGCATGCATTTGACCATTAAACGCATGTTTTAGCAATTTATGACACGCGGAGTGCATTTTCGGACATCTCGTTCACACAACGCCACTAGTTGAGGCGGAGTTGACTTGTACCAATAATAAATGACCAATGTATCATTTTCCTAAAGTATCATCACAATCCGATTGCGTTTGATCGGGTTTTCGTATGTCAGTTGTTGTTTTCACTAAAATCTGTTCCATTTCAAATAAAAGTGAGACACTTTGAGTGGTACTGGACACACTGTGCATCACATTGATGTGGGTTTGACTCCTACCCATCAAAAATTTCCCATGTATCTTTTTTCTAAAGTATCAACCGAATAAAAATATGTTTGGTCCATTTTCCATATGTCAGTTTTTGTTTTAACTTAAAATGTTGTCCATTTCAAATAAAAGTGAGAAACATTGAGTGGTACTGGGCGCACTATGCCTTTTATTGAGGTGGGATTGAGTAATACATGTCACATATGACACTTGGATCTTTTTCCTAAAGTATCAACACAATCCAAATATTTTTGGTTAGTTTTCCATATGCCAGTTTTTTTTCATAAAAGGGTGTCGATTTTTTAAAAAAAAGAGACACTTTGAGTGATACTAGCCACACCGTGCCTCAGGTTGAGGTGGGGTTGACTCATACGTGTCACATATGACTAACAGATCGTTTTCCTAAAGTATCAACACAATCTTAATGTGTTTGTTCAGTTTTCTGTATGCCAGTTAGGCAAATCGTGCAACAACAGTGATAATATCTTATACTAAAACTATAGACATTGTGCATGATGTGACTCCCCTGGTGCATGGTTATGGAAAATCATGCACATTGATTTTAATATACATTCCTATTTGGTTGGCAGATACCATGTGGGATGGAGTTAATTTTTTTACTAACTATGTGACATAGAGTTGTTTTACGCCGATCGGGGTTCCGAGATCCGAACAAGCCCCAGAAGCCCCAAAACCCATTATAAAATCCTCAGGCATCATTATTTGGTCAAAAAATAATGATTTATAATGATTTCAAAATATCAATACCAGAGTGAAAAACCAAGTTAGAAAATAAAGAGTTATACAAAATTAAAAAATTTAATGGATCAATCTTCCCCTGATCACCATCACCATCACCACTTTCATCATCAACCTCATCCTTGCCTCTATCCTTGTTTGTATCATCATCCTCTTCATCGTCACCATGCTTATCCTCAGCCCCATCTTCTCCCTTGGCCCCATCCTCACCCTCTTCCTCATCCTCATCCTCGCCCTCGTCCTCTTCATCATCTACGTCATGACCATGAACGTCATCATCTCGACCGCCACTAGAACTTCCACCTGGTGCATAGGATAATTCACTCATCAGCGACATATATGTCTGACAAGCTGCGCTGGCCTCTAGAGGAAGTGGTGAAGATAAAGCTTTGATCAGTTTCATAAATTTTGTCTCCGTCGTTGAACTTTTCCTTCTAACTCTGTGACCCTTTTATCGGACTGTATTTCATGATCCTTGAATTGTTCCAACTCGGTGGTACTAGAATGGATACCTAGAGAGGACTAATAACTCGTCAGGACTATATTCTTACCAGGTCGGTAGCATAATTGACCAGAGTGCTCATCTCCCAAATCCTGATATAAATGAACGTGTGGCCCTAAATTCTCAGGATCCTAGGAATCAAGGGCCTCAAAATCAGCCTATTAAAAATATTAATAGATTATTAAATTTCAAAATAGATATTAGACATTTAAATAAATTAATTAAATATTAAAATCATTTCTTGTGTCGGTTCATTAACCGCAGTTCCATATTTTTCCCTTCTACTCGAGAAAAACAATTTTGTTCGAGGGAGACATCGTTCAATATTTATTTTTTTCTTCTATAATGAAATTGAAACAATATAAAGTGAAATTATAATCATATATTCAATATTCAATAAATCACATAATTTATGTAGGAAACAATAAAAAGAGAAAATCCAAATGAAAATTTATAATAAACTATATCGTACCAGCTACCTCTCATGATCTGACATAGTAGTGCACCCAAAAGTGTGGAGGTATTTCTTTGAATCGATGTTTTTTTTAGTTTTTTCCAGATTATTCATAAATAATGATTAATAATAAATAAGATAATATAAATGTAAAATATGAAAACTGACATTTAAATACCTCAAATGGGGATAATACCTTAAATTTGGCAGTCACACAATGGGTAATCATTTGGGGAAATTTCTCTATCAGGCAGTCATCCATGATAGGTACTGTCTCTAACTCAGTTACCACTCTATCACACCATCCAACTTACAGCTCATGCTTATAACCTCTCCCAACACTTCTAGATCTTTTAAATGTTTTGTTCATGCACCTTCTCCATCAGGGAAGTTAAACCGAAGCTGACACCTAATAGTTTAATTCATATAAATACAAAAAAATACTACATTATATACAATAGATTTTTTACCCATATTTGTGCCGATGAATTATCCTTGACTTCGTGTGGTAGATGTCTACAAGAGAGAGGGCTGACCGGAATGATGTCAGAGTATTTGGCTAGAGTCACCAAAAAACCTCGACATTCCTTCCCATACTATTAATCATTTTTTATTCATCATTGTATTCACCCATCAACTAGGTCTGGCGGTTCCATACTACACGCAAGCGATTAAGCCCCCACCCCTACCTCCTATTAATAGATGAAGCTGTTTTTAATGAAAAATATATCAGTACAAGTTAAAATAAAAATAAATTTTGGTATAAAAATTTGTTATATTTATATAAAAATTCATGTGGTATTCTGATCAATGGGAATCCATGGATGTGAAAAAGCTGAAGGAATACCCTATACAGGTGGAGTGTCCTTCAATGTATGCTCCTCATCCACATAATATGTTGGAGTAGGAGTCAAAGAAGGTGGAAAATAATAGCTTGGAGATAATGAACCAGAAGCAAAAGATGATAGCATAGACGTCTTGCCAACTGGTAGTGTAAACATCGAAGGCATAAGTATCCCATGCCTACCTAAAGACACACTAGGATAAAAATGGGGTGTAGAAGATACGTCTATGATAGGGGTATTATCCAATATTGTACGACCAGTGGATCGTCTAACTCTCGCACTACAAGCCCTCGTACCACCAGCCTCAGTACCAGAATCACAGGATGATTGTCTAACTCTGACACCCCCCCTCTAACCACCAGCCTCTGTACTGGGAGCAATATCAGGCTCCTCTTCGGATATCTCTAATCTAGGGGGTCGATCCTAAAAAAAAGATTAACACAAAAGTAAACACATGATATTATAAGTTATTGAAATATATATATTTGAAATAAAATACTCAAAACATGGATGAGTGGAGGAACTCCCATCTGTGTCATGCAATGATTATTTTCTGTCATCTTTTTTAGCCGCATCTCTTCAATGGGTGTCATTTCCTACAATGAAAACAAATATAGAAGTAAATACAATCAAATAACCAATGTGTAACCCAAAAAACATAATATATGAAATATATTATAATAAAAAAAACATAATGAAATAGAATATTTATGGTGGTTTGAAGGTATGTACTTGGATACACACTCTAAATGATGTAGGTGTATTCATTAAATCATGTCCCAATTGATTTTTGAGAGGGACCTTCAATAGTTATAGGTATATATTTTATTATAAACACCTATAAAATGGAAATCCAGGAATTGTGACGTCCCAAACCACGATGCCACTCCTTAGTGACCCAAACCCAGATGGCCACATGGCCTCAAGCACATCTACCAAAATTCCAAATGTTATTGAATAATAGTGAGAGCATTTTCTATGTCTGGGGGAGACTATTACATCATTACCTATGTTGCACAATTTTAATATTATCAGTTAAAAAGATGAAGGAAGATAATAATGGGAAAATGTTTGAAATGGATGGAAATAACCAAATCAGTAATACCAACTAATAACATAATAATAAAATGAATGATGGTAATGTAAGTCATGTATCAAGAAGAAAAACATAGTTACAACTATTAGGAAGTTGTACTATACAAGAGGCTCAATAAATTTTAAAATTCAACATAGATTCATGAGCAACAACCCAATCATCTGGTTCATCGATGGAAAAAGTGTTATTCATGTAAATAACTCAAAATTCACAATCATCAATAAAGGTGCATTACCTCATCATTGAATCAAACCATTTGTAAAGGGAAGAGTTTTACCAACAGTTGCACTAAACCGTTGGTAAAAGAAGACATCAAGGACCCTTTATAGGCATCCTAAATAGAGGCACATGCCTCAGGCCCTATTATGTGTTACATGCATCCAAAATCATTCACTCATGTTCAATAAATCATTCATGGAACCTCTATAGTCATACCTTTCATTACCCAATAAGTTCATCAAGTCAAGGCACCCCATGGGTGGATAAATTTTAGGCTTCTACACTAATAGGTTGTTTGTGGCTTGTAAAAAAGTTTAATTTGATAATGAATAAAAAAACATTTATTTTTAAATTTGAGACTAATAATAATGTATGTCATTGATAACAAGATTACTAAATTAAACTTGTGAATTATCTACCATTGTTATGGATGTATACGCATTCCAACATGGCTAGTTAATAGCACCACACCGTCATAAAGGTGAGTATTGGCCAAGAAAGAGACACAATATACAACATACAGTGAGAACCATATTTAATTGACCCTAAAGTTATATTATTATAGTCATCTTAGGAATCCAATTATCACTCATGACTCACCATGCCACTATAAATAACATGGAATGTATGAGTTTTCTCTCTGATCTTAACAATAACATCACACATTCTTACCATGATGTGAATCATGTGGAATATGGATGATATTAACAAAAAATTCCCAGAAATAACAAGCCTTCAATGAACTGAAAATTTATGGATGATATTAACACAGAATTCATTTTGAATCAAATTTGATTCACTATATAACCCAACACACACACACCCAAATCAAACAGAAAACAAAAGTCATACACACCCAAGTCAAAAATGAAAACCAAAACAAAATATGTAGAACCTTAAAATAAATGTATCACTTACACAATAGATGTGTAGAACTAAGAAATTTTAAAAATGGATTGGAACAAAGAATAACCGCAATAGGGTAAATAGAATCCCTCTTCTCCACTTCATCCAAATGAAAACATAAAACCAAAACAGTATATGTAGTATACCTTACATAATACAAGTGAAGAACTGATAAATCTTAAAGATGGATGGATTTTGGCCATATAAGAAGGAAAATCCCAATTATCCCTTCTGTTTAGGGCTGCAGTCATGCGGAATGGGGGAGTTTGAGCATCTCTGAATTTGTGGCAAAAATTTCCCAATAGTTTCTAAAAACTGTTGGTAATGGATGATTTAAACCTCTCTATACCAATAGATTAATAAAACCATTGGTATAGAGTATACATCACCCAATGGGTTTGAAAAAATGTTGGGAAAAGATGATTTAATCAGCTTTTATCAACAGTCTCCTTAAACCGTTTGTAAAAGTACTCTACAGACATTGGGATAACCTCCCTTTCTAGAAGTGAATTAATATGAATGAATTTGGTTTTGGGGGTTGGTGAAATGTTCAATAATTATTAACCATTATATGTTTTATTTCAGTTTGATAATAAAAACATTAAATATCATGTTTTAACAACTATTCTTTATTTATAAATTGTGGAATATCATTGAATGTTTGTGAAGTCCCAATTCCACCTCCTCCTATAATCCAAGTTGGTAACAAACCTTTGTATAGAATGTGTCATATTCCAAGACCCGATTCAATCGAATCTGTTTCATCCATTGATTAGATCAACTACAACTTGTGAAGTAATAAATAATAGAGACAAGGAAAATGATTATATAAAAGAATGAGGATAGGTTGATTTGCATGTCATCGGATGTAGTCACAACATCGGGGACATTCGCCTTACCCATGCATGCTACTCAAATCTATCTACAAAATTATAATTAAACATTAATGAAAATTCATGATCACCTTCACCTCCCCCCATTCCAAGTCTCAGGGTCATCCTCTCATTTCCGAGAGTAATATATTACTTGGTGGAGTTGGTGGAATAAAAGAGAGAGATAGGTAAATAAAGGAAGAGAAGTGGATGGAGAAACACAAAGACATGGATTAATAAAACTAAAATTTGAATTACAATTGAAAAATAAGAAAAAAAAATTAAAATAATAAATAAGGGGGGAAAAAGAAGAGAAACATCAGACCATGCCCTGATGGGATCCCTCCTTAGTTGCGGGTGTCGAGATGATGATATGGGAAGGAGTCGAGGGCCTCCTTTTATAGGCTAAATTCTATCCTCTGAAATTTTGCATGTTGTTAGCCCATTAGATGGTCGATTCACATGTGGAACACTTCATGAAAATTGTTAATAAATATGTTTTCCATTCACCCTCAATCCATCATCTCATTTAACCATAGGATTATGGAGTTATGTAATTTCCATTGAATGATGATTTTTATGGCCAAAATTTCCAAGAATATTCCTTCAAATGTATAATGATCAATGGAAACCATAATGACATAAAAACTCCTGCAAATTTGTCTTAGAGTTGATCCGATGTGTACTAGTTCTATCCCTAGTGTAATAACCTAAATGGGAGGTGAGGAGATAGATTTGTGCATCTGTTATGGTGGTGGGGTCCACGCTGTCTACTCGGAAAAGTTTCGAACATCATTAAATTTTTTGGACTAACAGATCCTTGATTCAATTCTAGGACCTGAAGAGAAATTTCAATGAAATAAAATAAGTATTCTAAAAAAATCCCAAATTTTGGAATTATATTTTTTAAAAAATGACAAAAATACCCTTGTGTTTAAAATATTTTACAAATCCAAAATTATTCACTTTTATTAATTTTTCTCATAATAAATCTAATATTAAAATTACATATTACTTTAATAAAACATTGAAATACATGGGTTTATCATTGAAAAACATTAAAAATCCTCATTATTTGATAAAAAATATGCACATAAATTTGGTCTGTCAAATAAAACCACACATTAAACAAGATTGTCCCCAAGTATAAAATCTCAAAATGGAAATCGAAGGACACAAATATTACAAATATTTAAATTCCTAGGTAATAAAATCAAAAAAAAAGTTCATTGGGAAATCAAACTATCAAAAATCTGCATAAAATATCAATTTAATTTCCAATTTTTCAAAGAAATAGATAATTCACATATTTTACTTTTACACATTGAAAATTGATGGAACATATCCTTTCATTCATTCAAGATCCTTGATTAATTATTATTTAACATGAAATGTCAAGATTTACCTCACTTTTGATTATTTTCTCTCATCACTCATGATACAATTCAAGTAGAGTTATTCTCATATAACAAGAACATGCTCCTTAGAAATAGGCTTGTAAATGAAATAATTTCTCCACTATGTGAAGACAAAATGCACTCAAAATCATGAGGACATTCAATTTAGGTTCTATTGACTATGAAGCATAAGTTTGGTAGGATTTGATACTTTAAAAATTAAGGCTCAAGGAGGAGGCTAATCTCTTAAGTACTATGCATGATATCAAAAGTAAAAATATATTGAAATTATCCCCTTCAAAGTAGCATCACCTAATTCCCAAAACTCAAAGAAAAGGTTATGATCAAGTATACCAAATGAATTATTTGTGCACCCTCTTTATTTTTTTTATTTTTTACATTTTATTCTTTTTTTGAATGTTATGATTATATAAAATCTCACATCCCACATCTAACCACATACGATCATAAGATCATCGATCTTGAAAATGGTGATTTTTGGTTATCTCAAATCACAACCCATTTTTTTCTCTATTTGTTGGTTCTTTTTTTCATTTTTGTTATTTTTTTAATTCAATAGGGAAAAATAGAGTATAATTAATGATTCCACAACCTTTTAAAATTACAACAATAATACCCCCACACTTCTTCCTTAAAATGTATATTATTCCTCCCACCATGATTCCCTTTAACCCCACAGTTCAAATGTGAAATATCATGAAAATACGCCAAGGATGGTAGGAATTGATAAAAATGGCTTGAAACATGGCTCATTCCTATAAATGTCATTCATGGTATCTATGGGATAAAAGAAGGATTGATGTAAAGATGGTCCTTTAAGGAAAATTGGCTTTCCAATAGATACCACAATCATTTTAAATGTGTTTTTTCATAGTCAGAACTTTGATAAGTTTCCATAAAAGTTCTTGTCGGTTACATGTCCGAAGATCATCCAAGAAATATGCTCAATAATAAATAGGAATTTCATGGTCTATAAATCCTATTAGTAATGGAAAAAATAACATTGGTCAATCACTCATGGCATGACTAATAAACCAATTCACATGAAATTTAGAAATTCAATGGATGAAGGATGGTAGAGAAATTTTATTTACCTGAATCAATTAATTCCTTCAAATGATGAGTCATTACTTCAATATCCATGATTCATTTTAAAAATAAAATTATTCATTTCAATAATTTAATCTTATTGATATTGAAATCTAAAACATGGAATCACAGGATTCCTAAGAAACTCATGTCTCTTTGATAAGTCGACTAAAACATGAATTCATGTGTGGGCATGCAATTTTATCTTTAATGATAAAAAAATGTTGTGGACAAAAATGTGGAGTGTTTAAAAGATAAAACACAATAATTGAACACCCTTTTCCCCTGAAACTCAGTCCATCCCCTTTACATTCTGGGGCTTCCATCTACCGTCATGATCCTACAAAAGAAAATAACTCAATTAATCACAATGATCAATTCATTTAATCTCAAAATAAAGGATGGAGGGGGCCATATGCTAAATTATTTCATTGAAAATAAATTGAAATATAAATTCCTAGAAATAATGTAAAGATAAATATTTGTATTATCCCCCAAGTGGGCCCTGAATTTTGACTGCCTCTAGAGGGAAGTACCTGTTGTTATCCAAATTATGATGGAGGATAAAGCTTCATTCATTTTAATGACCACATGTGTCTTTTCCCAGCTTTTTCTTCATCATTTTGGGACTGAGTACACCATATACCCCCTTTACAATGAGTTATATCTTGCATGGAGGGGTTAGAATGAATTATGAACCATCCCCTTTCTTTGGTGATACTTGTGCAACCTCTTCTTCTCTGTCCATTAGTTACTTGAGATATGAATCATCAAAATAGTAGTCAATGGGAATGCCAGAGTGTAATTAAATTTGAATAATATTAAAACATGAAGTATCAAGATAAAATTATTCAACATCAAATCATCTTTTGTTATGATTTCATTAGGGAAATACACTATCATCTTTTCATGAACGTCCTTCAATAAATATTCAATGTGTCTTGGGAGCTCCAAATGTTCCTCAACATGTGCACATCGTGGTTCATCTCCATCCTCCATGGCAGGGTTGAGGTTGTCTAATTCTATATAATCAAAACCACATGGAGTGATGTAAAATTAATATTCAATAAAATTAGAATGTATAGAGTCAATGAATGGTTCAACTCCCTGAGTCGGTTCAACTTCAATATATTCCTCAGTGGTAAGTGCCTCTTGGAGTATACTCTCGGAGGATGGAGGTAGGTAGTCAGGCTCCTCAATCTTGAATTCAATTTACACCACTTGAGTGGTTTATTCCATCAGTGGTGCGGAATCTTATTCATTGTATTGTAAGGTGAAGTTAGGTAGTTCCCCATAATTAATCCATACTTCATCCCATCTTTATTGATCTCCCACTTGTAACTCAGCAGATACCTCTTCCTCCCTTGCTTCCTCAGGTTCTTAAATTTCAAATATAGGTGGGGAAATTTATTCCAACACATTCTCATGTTCTTCCTCTGGATTAGGGTTGGGTTGCCCTATTAATTCATGATCTTAATTAAAATCTCTAATATACTTTCTGGTTAGTTTTTCACTGCTTTCTCTAAGTTCATGCATCTGATCTCTTCTAAAATATTCATCTTCTTCTTGTTTTTGTTGTTGCACCTATGAGTAACTTTTCCATGCATAATATTCTGAATTTGAATACATCATGGAAGTCTTTTTTTAGTTTTTTAAAATAATATGATATATAACTAATATGTGAAAATAGAAAAAGTAAATAAACTAATGATTGGATCCTTAGAAACAGTGTTAGTTTTGACTCAAGTCTGTTGTGGGGTGTGGAAAAAAATAATTATATATTTTCTAGTGCAGAACAGTGGCTCACCAGGGTCAGCTCTCCTGAAGATCCTTCTCAATGTAGTACACTTAATTTATTTAATTCACATATTCTATCACTTTTGTGGTTTTCTTATTAGATGAATGTGATTAAAATCATTTTGGGTTTTTATTATTTTAAATAATGACATGTGAAGCATGATTTATAAATTTATACTAAGATTCAAGTCTAAATAGAATTAATTAATAACAACGAACTTGGTTTTGGGGGATGGTTAAATATTCAATAATTATTCTCCTTTATATTTTTTATTTCATTTTGATAATAAAAACATGAAATATCTTGTTTGAACTACTATTCTTTATTTATAAATTGTGGAATATCCTTGAATGTTTGAGCACTCTCAATTCCACCTCCTCCATTAATCCAAGTTGGTGACACACCTTCGTCAGGAATGTGTCATCTTCCAGGACCTGGTTCAATTGAAGCTGTTTCATCCATTGATTATCTCAACTACAATGTGTGAAGAACTAACCAACTGAAAGAGGAAAAATTTATTAAATAAAATAATATGGGTAGGTTGAGTTGCATGTTATCGGTGGTAGTCACAACATCCTGGACATTTGACTTACCCATGCATGCTAGTCAAATATATCTACAAACATAAAATTAAACATTAATGAAAATTCATGATCACCTTAACCTACTATTTGGCCAACTCTTGGGGTTATCCTATCATTTCTGAGAGTAATAAATTACTTGGTGGAGTGGGTGGAAGAGAAGAGATAGATAGGGAAAGAAATGAAGAAAAGTGGATGGAGAAACACAAAGGCATGGATTGATAAAACTAAAATTTGAATTACAATTGAAAAATAATACCAAAATCAAATTAAAATAAAATAAAATAAAGAAATGGGGTGGGAAGAGAGGTGTAGAATCATCCCATGCCCCGTTGAGAACACTCCTTGGTTGTTGGTGTCGAGCAGATGATTTGGGAACGAGGCGAGAGCCTCCTTTTATTGGCATAATTCTATCCATTAAATGTTTGCACATTGTTGGCACAATAAATGGTCTATTAACACATGGTCTCATTAATAAACGTTGTTCCTAAAAGTGTTTTCCGTTTAACCTACACATTTCATCTTTTTTAGACATCATATTAAGGAGGTATGGAATTTTCATTGAATAAGAATTTTTATGGCTAAAATTTACAGGAAGCTTCCATCAAATGTTGATTGATCAATGGAAACCTCAATGACTTCAAAACTACCCCAAAATTTTTTTATTGTCATTCCTATGTGTCCTAGTGATATACCAGGTAGAATAACCTAAATTAGAGGCGAGGAGACCGATTTGTGCATCTGTTACAGTGGTGGGGTCCACGCTGTCTGCCCGGAAAAGTTTCCAAATTCAATGAATTTTTTGGACTAATAGATCTTAGAATATGCTCTAGGTCATAAAGATAAAGTTAAAGGAAAAAAATAAGTATTATAATAAAAATTAATCAGTAATTATTGAATTATATTTTTTAATAAATGACAGAAATAACCTTGAGGTAAAAAGATGTCAAAAATCCTAAATTATACGCTTGTATCAATTTTTCTCATAATCATTCTAAAATTCAAATTACCTATTATTTTAATAAAACATTGAAATACATGGGTTTTATCATTAAAAAATAAAAATAAAACCTCAATATTTGATAAAAAAATATACACATGAAGATTCTTTGTTAGAGATGTCCTGCCTCCTTGTCTTGTGTTATCATAATATGTCACGCCTAAATTGATTAAATTCTTAAATGGAACTTGTTAAACAAGTGGGTATACATGTTAGTTATTTTTAGATTGCTTAAATGGTTTTTTGTTAAATATTATTATTGGATGGTTATATCCATGTGATGTGTTAAACGGAAATTGGTTATAAGTGGGTGGGTATAACAATGTGACATGATTAAATGGAAGTAGACTACATGAGTGGATATACTATTGATATGTAATGGTTTAAATGTGTAGGTATACTCATTGAATGGTTTTGAATATAATTTTTTTTATATGAGTGGGTAGACTCATATGGTTGGAAATTGTTAAATTTATGGACTGGTTGATGATTTACATTGATTCCAAGGACAAATATCTATGGATTTGGAATAAAGTAGTGGACAACTTGGTTGAGTATTCACTTTGGGTATTGATTCTGTGGAATTTCTCAGGATTTGTTTTCCATTAGATTCGGCTTGATTGGACTCACGTATTACATGCTATTACACATGCTCCTAGGACTCCAACCAGTGCCTATACTGAGTTTCTATCGAGATGATACTAGGACTTGATGATGATGCCTTGGTCATCAATACATTGGATTCAGCCCTTCAGGGTCTACACATCATTATATGGAATGATCGTGGGATATATGACTGTGGTTGTACGATAAGGTTGTGGGTTTTTGATATGGTTTTCTAAATTGATTAAGGCTGTGTGGACAAGATATGGATTGTTTTACAACAAGGATATGTTGTTTGTTTATATTGCCTATAGGTTCCTTGTTAGGATCAACACTTATTGCAGGGATCCACAAGAGGTTGTTCGGTAAAACTTGACTGTGTTGCTTATATGCCTTGGGATTTCACACATACATTACTTATTACTTGTACTTTTTCCACATATTTCATAGTGAAACTTAGAATTGTGTAGATCATTGGGTGGAAACCTACTGGTATGTTTATCTCATAGTCTGTTTGGGTCTCCTTGGGGATCCATACAAGTTATATTGTTTTAGGTGAGAGTAGGGGAAAGAGCCATAACACTAGTTGTTGATCATTTCTTTAGAGTATGGGAGCATGATACCTAGCCGAGGATTGCGATGCTACTGTGACACTTTTTGATCCTTTTGTATTATGGATACTTGTATTTTACTTTATTTCCATATATATATTTTGGTTTTTTTAGATACATGTATCATCTGCATCAGGGTATATGAGACACTTATGGCTTGTTATATATTATTCTATTTCTTATCTATTTTACCCATTATCCGGTTATTGTATTTACTTCTAGTATTGAATTTGAATGACTTCCACTATGATAGACTCTGGTAATGAGGGAATATTCTCCCCAATAACTCAACTAGGCCCTCACCACTAGTCGGAAGCATCTGGAATTTGAGGTGTATGCTTGAGGCCATGTAGCCAACCGGGATTGGGGCACTATTGAGTGGCATCCGAGTTCAGGACGTTACAAAGTGGTATCAGAGACGATGTCTTTTTTGGTTTGATTTACTATTTGGAGACAATAGACATGGATATGAAGGAAATGGAATTTTTTTAATGAGCTATGCTCGAGCGTAGCTCACTCGTGTATAAGAAAAATCCAAATTATCCTAAATGAAATTTCAATTTCTTGGTTTTGACTATTACAATTGATTTTATTTCACTATTAGGTGACACACATGATTTATGCTAATAATATTGATGCAATTGTGGGTTCCTTTTTTTGTAACTTGATATTATGAGGGTATTCCAACTCATGCATCATATAGTCGCTTGATAGAAATCACATATCATGCATTATTTCATTCCATTTAAGATGAATTATTTGACGCATAATATTGTGATAGGTTCTCTAATAGTTGTTCCTGATTTTGTGATAGACTTTGTGAAGAGGATAGAGAAGTGACATCATCTTTCAATTTATAAGGTTTATGGGCCCTTATAAAATAGAAAATGAAGTACCTTTTAAATTATAATAGAAAAATGAATTTGATGTGTATGGATTATATGGGAATCAAATATTGGTTCATGAGGAGTTATGGGTCCTCAAGGATCAGAACATGGTGGACCATTGGTTAAATCATGTCAAATAATGACAGTTAAATGAAAATAAATGGAAAATAGAGACATGACCTACACCCGAATTTTGAGTGGGTGAGAGGTAGTGTTTTTAGTTGTGTTGTGGTTGTTATTTATACAGTCATGGATTTAGGATTAGGATTTGTGTTATGACATGTTTTTAGAGGGTTTTGACATGTCCAACACTTTTGAGTTTCGACTTTGATATCATTCCTTTCTGAGGCGAGTGTTTGGAATTGTAGAGGCATGTCACCATGGAGTCCTCCAATGGTATTCCAAGAGGGTGGTGATGACCATGCTTTGAAGGTGGTAGGCCATGAGATAAAAGTTAGCCTCTTTTAGTGCTTTTTGTTTTAGAATAGACTATTTTAGACAAAGGTGCTCAGCCATTGTTCCAGGAGGGTTTATTTTCTTATATGCAGACTTTTCAAGGATCACCGTAGCCTACCATGACTATGGATGAGCGGACATGGGTCTTCTAGTAGTAACATCCTTTCACGTTTTTGGGGGATAATGGTCCAGATGCTTTTGAGTTTTGGCTTGAGACCACACTAGCTATCCTTGAGCATTTGGAGACACCTCTTGGGAGGAGGGTCAAGATCACCCCTTATATGATTCATGGAGTAGTAAAGTACTGATGGGATGTTCTGAACCAGGATAAAAGGCTACGAGATATGGGTGGGACTGATTTTTGGACCTATTTCTTTGATGACTTTTACCCCAAGACACTATGGGAAGAGTGAGCTAGTGAGTTCATGTGTCTAGAGCAGGGCACAATGAAGGTTATAGAGTACTCAACATAATTTATAGAGTTTCATAGTTTTTCACTGATTTACCTTACTGATGAGCTATTGAGAGAGAGATTCATTGTGGAAGGCCATTGACATACTATCAAATCCCAGGTCAACATGTTGAGGTTGACCTCTATCACTGAGATTGTGAATCAGGCAATTAATATATTGTAGAACCTGAGGAAATTTGAGGATATAGAGTAGGGAAATGTTTCTTCTCAACCTAGTGGTTCTACATCATCAGGCAGGAAGCACCCTTTTGATGCTTCCCATGATATATGCATCAGTTAGGCTATGAGTTCTAGTAGCTCAGTGTTTTGACACTAGTGTGGTAGGAGGGGACACATGAAGAATCAGCGTGACTGCGACCCAATCGAGTGCCGAGCTTATGGAGGGATGGGCTAAATGTAATGGTTTTGCTGGACCTTCCCTCCAGTTTTGCATGGTAGGGGGTCAGCTTTGATGTCAGGTTCAGAAGTAGGTTTCTAAGATCTGTGTCGAGCAGGGAGCTAGAGAAATGCATGCCGATCAGGCTGCAGAAATAGTGGTCTTTGCTGAGGTATACATACAACAGTTTCTCCTATACATCGAAGGGGACCAACTCTGAGAAGTGAGGTTGTTTCACAATGTCATCGTGTAGTTCAATTATATTATTTACAATTTACAATTGAGGATCAATTTTTCATACTGTTTACAGTGAGATGAATGATCTTAATAGCCTCTACTATCGCATCTTCACGTTTTGATATAGGTGTATCTCATAGTTTCATATCTGCACCTATGGTGAAAATCCTTGGGCATGTTGTGTGGTATTTTGAAAGAGTTTTAATGCTAGAAATACTATTGGGAATCAGAATGGATGATGTGATCTAGTGTAGGGAGTACCCCATTGAGTTTGGTGTGTGTCTCTTCATTTGAGATATTTATGTCTTTGAGATGATAGGGTTTGAAGTCATTATTGGGATGGACTATTTAGTATATTATCCATATTACATTGTCTATTATCTCCTAAGGGTATCTTTCACATCACCATAGGATGCAGTGTTTACCCACAAGGGTGAATGGGGGTGTCCATGCTAGTTGAGATGGACTAGATCATCATGAGTTGGCCAAAATGGAAACCTAGATTGCTATTTTGTATTATGGATGATCACAGAGTGAGTAAGGTAGACATTCCTCTAATGGTGAATCATTTCAGGGACATGTCCCCATATGAATTTTCTATTTTACCTCTCAAGAGATAGGTTGAGTTCTCCATTGAACTAGTGTTATGAGCTGCACCAGTATCCATTTCTACTAACTAGGTGGCTACGATGGAGTTGTAGGAAATTATGTGGAAGATAGAGTATTTAAAGGCATAGGGGTTTATCTAACCAAATACTTCTCTGTGGGGTTTTCCAGTTCTTTTCTAAAAAAATTTAGATATAACTCTTAGGCTATTTGGGGTTTATCGTAATTTGAATCAGCTATTGGTTAAAAACTAAAATCCCTTTCCAAAAATAGATGAAATGTTTGATAAGATTATAGGATCTCGAGTATTCTTGAAAATTGATCTAAGGTTTGGATATCACCATGTACATATTTGACCCACAAACATACCTCATACAACCATTCATAGTAGGTATGGTCTATATGAGTATCTCATTATTCCATTCAGTCTCACAAACATGATAGTTGTTTTCATGGTGCTGATGAACCAAGTGTTCCATCCTTAATTGTGACACATCAAGTATTGGGCTGGGAGTAGTGCTGGTGTAGGGGGATATAGTTTTGGCATATGAGTCTCAGTTTCTAAGGCCACGTGAGAAGAATTACCATATGCATGATCTTGATCAAGATGCAGTTGTTCATGTTTTTCACTATTAGAGACATTATTTATTGGGAGATAATTTTTCAGTGTATACATACTACAAAATCCTAATGTATATATTTACATAGTAGTATTCGAATATTAGGAAAAAAAGGTTGGTGGAGTACCTAAAGTCTTTCTAATTCAAGCTTGAATACATGACTGGTAACGGTAATGTAATATTCGATGCACTGAGCACGTGGACTCAGATACAGACAGTGCAGTAGGAAAGTAGCAAATGGAAACTTATGGCATTATTCTCTAAGATCTATATGGAGGTGAAGAATAGTTAGGGATAGACATATATAAAAATCATATTTCTGACCTCTATCCTATTGGATAAAGTAAGGAAGAGGCAGTTATCTAATTCAGAGGGTCTAGTTCTATGGGAGAGTGTGGAAGGTGAGGACCCTCTTCCTGGTTGGACTGTAGGTGTTGATGAGAGCTTACATATCCAAGGATGTCTTTGTGTTCTAGTGGATATGCATGGGGATATGATGTGGGAGTTTCCTGCTTGATCTTGGGCACTACATCCCGGTGTCATCAAGATGTATCGTGACTTGCATCATCAATACTAATGGCCAAGTATGAAAAGAGAGGTAGCTAGTTTTGTTACGAGGTGTTACACCTATCAGCATGTGAAGGAGGAAAATCAAAGACCATCCATGATTTTATATTAGTTACTTATTCCAAAGTCGAAATGAGATGATTTCATAATGGATATCATGACTATTTTACTAAGGTTGCCTTGAGGTAACGAAGCTGCGTAGGTTGTTATTGACGGGATCAAGAAGTTTGATCATTTATTGCCGATCAAGGATACCTTCGATGTAATTATTCTTGGAAGGTTGTGTATCCATGAGATAATACAACTTTCCATGTTCTCAAGCACTATCATTTCATATATGGATTCCCACTTTACATCTCATTTATTATAGAGTTTTCAGAGCGCATTGGGTACATAGGTGCTTCTGAGCACAGTCCACCACCATCAGACTGGTGGCCAATTAGAGTGTATGATACAAGTTCTAGATAACATGATGAGAGGATTTTTCCATGATTTTGGGGTATCTTGGTAGATACACATTCAACTAGATGATTTCTCCCTTAATAAAAATTATCACGCAACGATATAGTTGTCTCCTTATGAGGCATTGTACAGTAGGCTCTGAAAATCACCCTTGTGATGGCTAGAGGTAGGTGAGGTAGCTTTACAAGGACCTTTTCTCATGAAAGATAATTCTCAGAAGATCCAGTTGATTCAGACACAGATGGCTACTGCACAATCTTGAAAGAAATCTTATGTCGATCACCGTATATGACCTCTAGTGTTTGAGGCCAAGGATCAGGTCTTATTATGTGTTTCACTAAGGTTGGTACATATAAGGATCATGATACGAGGTAAGATTTCACCACTATATTTTGGTCCATTAAAGATTCTTGACGGAGTCAGATCAGTATACTATTATATTTAGTTAACTCAGAGGTATTGATCCATGCATGACGTCTTCAACGTATCACAACTACGCCATTATAAATTTGACCCATATCATGCTTTTCAACCCGATTGATCTACAATTTGATGCATATTTCAAGGAGTATCTATTTCATATTGTTGATAGGAGCATGAAGGTTATGCAATGTTAGTCAGTTCCTCTAATACAGGTTCTATGGAAGCAAGACAGTTCACAAGATGATACTTAGGAGTTGTAGGCTGACATATGTGCTCAGTGACATGAGTTTTTTCAAATGGACCTTGACTACCCTTGAGAGGTAAATTCAAGGAAGAATTGATTTAAGGGGGTAAGATTGTAAGATCCTCTTTTTTTCTTGAGGTATGATTCTTTTACATTCATTTTTGGCGTACACCCTAAGCTAGGCCATGGGCCAGTTGGGTTGTTTTTTGTAAATAATAGGCAAGAAGCTTGTGTATCGGTTCCAGGCCAATTACATGATGTGTATTCGGATTACACACTGTGTAATCCGATTTAATAACATCTAATGGTTTGTCTAGGAACTTTCATGATGTGTAAGGTTTTTACCACATTAAAGGAAAACTGAGCATTACACACCGTGTAAGGAAATTAGATGTCACGTAATTTCCTGAGTATGTTTTTTAAAAATAGAGGCAGGGACCTCTATTTTTTGGACAGAAGCCTTTTTTCTCTCTTTTGAAGCCTAGAAACTTTCTTATCTAGATTTTCAAATCTAGCGCCCATTTGGATTCCATTTCTTTCGCTGTCATTTTTTTTGGAACCACGATGGTATGATATTGATTCCTTTTTAGCCATTCTTGATTCTTCAGAACAACAGTTTCATTGTTTGGATTTAGGCTTTTATTCCCTAATTTATTATTTTTCATATGTTCATTAAATTTATTCCCAACCAGGATGAATTAAGAGTTGATACTAGATGAGAAATCCACTAATGAGATAAGGTAGGTGGTCTAGAATTTTCTTTCAGCTTTTGATTCTTTATAGAGATATTGACCTTTTTTCTGCCTGCTGGAATTTTTAGCATGGTCCCGATTTGTATGTGTTAATCTGAAATAGATGAGATAGGACCTCTTTGGGAATCCCTTAAGTTCTTTGAGATACGTTTTTGGTTACTGACCCAACACAAGTATACCCATGGGGTGCACCATGCCTTTACATTGGTTTTTACCATTGATGAACTACCCATGGGGTGTGACCTCAAGTTTTCCTTGCTTGAGGAAGCTAGGTTGTACTTAAATGAGGCTGAATTACATACATATGAGATATATTGCCTCCTTACCATGTGTTATTATAATATTCCATGACTAACTTGATTAAATACATAAATGGAACTTTTCAAATGAGTGGGTATACTCGTTGTCTGTTGTTAGAGTGCTAAAGTACTTTTGTTGGCAATTGTGATTAATGGGTGGGTATACACATGTAATGTGTTAAATGGAAATTGGTGATAATTTGGTTGGTATATCCATGTGACATGATTAAATAAAAGTGTAGAACATGAGGGGGTATACTAATCAGATGTAATGGATTAATGAGTGGGTATACTCATTGAATTGTTTTGAATGTAATTATTTATATGAGTGGGTAGACTCATATGGTTTGAAATTGATTGAAGGAATGGAGTGATTAACGATTTACATATATTAAATGAATCGATCTCTATGTATATGGAATACAGCAGTGGACACCTTGGCTGATTATCCACCTTTGGTATTTATTCCATGAAATTCCTTAGGCTTTTCTACCCCCTGGATCCAGCTATCTTTGACTTGCGTAAGACATGTTGGTACACATGCTCCTCGGATTCCAACCAGTTCCTATGACAAGTTTCCATCAAGATTCACATGAGACACAAAGAGGATTCCTTGGTCTTCAACACCATTGATCCGGCCCTTCGTGGTCTACACTTCATTATACGGCATGACTGTGGGATATATGATTGTGGTTGTACGACAATGCCAAGGGTTTTTTATATAGTTTTATTTATACAGTAAGGACGTGTAGACATGATATGGATGGTTATGTGGAAAGGATGTGTATTTTGTTTATATTTCTTATAGATGCCTTGTTAGGAGCCGAAACTTGTTGCGGGGAGCCACAAGAGGTAGTTTTGTATTACTTGTCTGCAGTAGTTATATGCCTTGGGCTTTCACACATAAATTACTACTTACTTTCACATGTTTAGCATATTTCATAGTACTTCTTAGAACTGTATAGATATTTAGGTGGAAACCTATTAGGATGTTTATATCACATCCTATTTTGGCCTCCTTAGGGACCCAAACAGATTATATAGTTACAGGTGATAGTAGGGGAAAGCTCCCAATAAGTATTTGTTAATCATTGTTTTAGAGCATGGGAGAATAGGACTAAGATGAGGCCTGTGATGCTACATGGGAACTTTTTGGTCGTTTTGGATTGTAAATAATTATATTTTATTATATTTCTATGTACCTATTTTGTATATTTTCTATATTCATTTATCATATGCATCATGGTATATGAGACACTTCTGGCTTGTTACATATTCTTTTCTTGCTTGTCTATTTTATCTGTTGTCTGCTTATTGTATCTGATTATATTATTTAATGTGATTGACTTCCATTATGAAACATTATGGTAATGGGGGTATAGTCTCCCAAATGACTCACCATGTCCCTAACTGCTAGTCATAAGCCTCTGGCATTTTGGAAGATGTGCTTGAGGCCATGTAGACAACTGGGCTTGGGGCACAGTTGAGTGACATCCGGGTTCAGGATGTTACATTTGTACAATTATTCAATGATTTCATTTCAAAATTCATTGATGTCATATGAAGATATAATATTATGTTGTGTATGTATATACTATATCACATCTAGGTGTGAATAAAATTCCTTAATGTAAAAAATAAATTCCTTTGGGTGATAATTCTTGTAGTAAGATGAATTCCTTAAACTAATAAAAAATACTATGGATGAGAAAATTCATAAATTGAGAAAAAAATTCTAGTGAGGGAAATCCAATTGTTTGAGAGGATAGAGAGATGGTATTTTTTGGCAAATTTTATAGCCTTAGAATCGATAATAAAATTTTATATGTCACTTTTAGTATAAGATTCAGTCAAACTATGTTATCTAGCACTATAAAAAAGAGTGGTCTTAGTGAATGTTTATTAGTTGAAGTTCTAATAATCACTACTAAAAATTATTATTCAATATATTTTAAATATAGTGGTGGTTTCAATGAAACCGCTGCTAATATTTTTAAAAAATAACTGACCCCACCCCCTCCACCCGATGCCCTAACCACCTCTATCCTTTGGTCACTCCTCTCCCCGATGCTGGCAACTGCCCCTCCCCCATAGCGGTGCCTCTCTTCAATGTCGGCAAACAAACCTCCCCCTCAGCCTTGCCTCTCCCCAACACTGGTGACCACCCCCACCTCGATCACGACTCTCCCCGGTGTTAGTGACTCCCTCCCTCCCCCTACCCCCACTGATCCCTCTGCCCCACCTCTACCTGACGTTGATTACCACCCCTCTCCCTTGACCTTGCCCCTCCCCCAACATCGGTGACCGCCCCTCTCCCTCGTTCTGGCCTCTCCCCAATTCCAGCAAATCCCCCTCACTCTCAATCATGCCTCTCCCCAACACCAGTGATTACCCCCCTCTACCCAACCTATCCCTGACACCAGCGACCACCCCTCCCCCTTGGTCCCACCTCTCTGTAATGTAGGTGACCGCCCCTCACCCTTGACCCGACATCTCCCTGACAATTACCCCCCCTCTCTCTGACAACATACCTCTCCCCCTTCCCCCACTTCCCCCCGACACCTGACCCCTCATCCTTGATGGTGACCACCCCTTTTTACACTATCACATATGTTCCTCATGACCCCAACCCCACTTTCTACCTGATGATGACCCCACAATGACCCCCTACTCCTTGATGGTGATCCCCAATGGAGACCCCTCTCCCCCATTTCTCGAAGAGTGAAATAATCAATCGTGATGTGTAATTTTTTAATATTTTATGATTAGTTTGATATATCGTTATGTAGTGTATCATATTGTAAAATCAAATGATAAATTTTATCACTTAGGAATCCTATACACATAACAATCATTAATGACTATTATAAATAAGGATGATGAATCATTTATATGATGAATGCTTGTTTGTCTGCGATGTTATAAATAGTCTGTAACTGCATGAATCATTTATCCCACATGAATTATTGGTGAGTAATCCTTAGTGTGTTTTGTATAATGGTTGATTAGAGGATAGGAAACCATTTGGTTTTATTGATTATTCACTAAAGTTTTAGTATGCTTCTTCCACACTGGAATGAGACATTCAAAGTAAGAACTTACTGTGTGTACATGTATTCTCATCATGATTTTATATACGATTTTTAAAGAATTATAGGATAAATTAGGTTACCAAGATTAACGAAGTTAATTGATATTTAATTTTAATTTTACTTATTTGATTAAACATTTATATCTTTATATCTAAATATAAAGGGAGAAGAGTCAAAATAAAATACTAATGGATAAAAGTTTTATTACTTTACCACTAAACGCACCTCATTATGACAAGAGTTTGAAAAAAAATATTATGTAATTAAAAACTGATCAGTGGATGGTAGAATAAAATGTGTATGTCCTGATTGAAAATTCAAGTGATTGTTAAGTAGAAATGATGTATATGATCATTTTATATGAAAAAATTGTTATGATCAATATGTATGTAGGATTTGGCATGGTAAATTTATTTTTATGGAAATTAAAATCAAATATAATCCAATCAACAAAACACAAAGTGACCCTCCAGAGGGGAATTCAGTTTGAAATTTGATAAATGAAACATTTGTCTTTGCAGGATATAATGTCCAATATTTCAATAGATAAAAAAACCATAAATTGACCTTTAGAATTTTAATCCTTCTAATAAGTTCAATGACGAAAAAATAGCTTTATGAATTAGTTGAGGATGTTCAACAAGAACTGTGTGAAATGTGGGATAAGTATTCAATGTTTTATTTCATAAATATGTTGTATAATATAAACTGTATCTGTGAAATTATTGACAAAGAAATGTACATGATTTTAGAGTTTCGTCATGATTCATTTAGTGAAGATATGATCCTGGCATCATTCTATGAGATTTATAAAGTCATAAATAAACATGGACTATATTATACAAAGATATATGAATTCCTTAATGATTGCATGATTTACTAGGTAGAGGAGTCCGACAAAGGGGAATTCATAAGATGTCATGAAATTATATGAAATTCAATGAAAAACAATGAGAGTATAATTAAATTCAACCCCAAGAAGAAAAAAAAAAAGAAAACTCCTTCAACTTTATTTCATTACATTCCTCTGATATGATGCTTGAAAAAATTATTCATGGCATCTAAGACTACATACGAAATGAAGTGACATGATCAAGATGGTAATGATGGCTTGATGAGACATCCAAAATATTCAACATCAAAGAAAATGTTTGATTCATTATATCTATATTTTTCCTCAAATATTAAGAATTAACATTTGGGATTGGATTCTGATGGTTTTAACTCCTTTTGCACTTTAGGTACTAATTATAGTATTTGGAGAGTTGTTTAGATCCCATATAATCTACCTCCATAGATGTGTTTGAATAAATATAAATTTTTTATTTCGATGATTATTTCTAGAAATAAAATGCAAAGAAATGGAATTGATATATACCTTCAACCTCTAATCAAATAATTGCGAGGATTATGAGATGATGTAATAGAAACAAATGACACTTCAATGAGAAAACTATTAAAAATACTTGCTAATTTAATATATAAAATTACTAAAATTCCTGGATTAAGAAATTTATCTGATTGGAACACTCATAATTGTTTGTCTTGTATAGTTTGTAATTTTGTTCATCAACGATTACCTCATAGAAGAAAATGATTTTTTATGCATCATCATTGATTTATTTATTTATTCTCATAAATCTAGTTTAAACAAGACACAATTCAATGAAGATATTAAACTGAGAAATCCACTAAAAGTGTTATTAGGTTTAGAAATCTTGGGCCAATTAATGAGTGCCATTGAATAATTTAGAAAATATAATCATTTTAAAGAAGGGGAAAAGGGTACAAGGTACAATATTTGAAGCATCTGGAACAAGAAAATAATTGGTATACATTACAAAATTCTTTATTCGGAGTTTAATTTGATATGTTATAATCTGGACATAATGAATATTGAGAAAAAATATTGTGGCAATGTAATTTTCACATTTCTTAATGAAAATGGTAAATCAAACGATCGCCTTAATGCTCATAAGAATTTGGAGTTAATGAATATAAAGCATTATTTTTGGGAAAATGGGAATGGAAAGTATCCTTTGACTATTTTTAGAATGAAAAATCAAGATAAATGCGTATTCCATCAAACTTTAAAGAATTTAAATGTGGAAGATGGATATTCAAGTAATATATCATGGTGAATTGACTAATAAAAATTGAAAGTTACATAGATTGAAAAGTCACAACTCAGGTATTTTGATGGAACAATTGTTTTCACTGGCATTTTGTAATATGTTGAATAAAAAATAAACTAGTTTACCTTTTTGAAAGAGGTTTGTAGAAAAAAATAAAAATCCAATTGAGCTTGATTAACTTCAAGAAATAATTGTTTTGACTCTTTTTTATTTGTATATTTTATTTCCCTCTTCATTATTCTCTATGATGATTCATTTGATTGTCCATTAGGTTGAAGAAGATAAACGCGGCTTACCAGAACATTATCAATTGATGTATCCAATTGAGAGGTACAATGATATTATTTATATTATCATTAGTGAATTTAATTTTCTTAAAATATTGGAATTTTTTTTTTATATGTTTCTTATTTTTTCATCAGGTACATAGGTCTTTTGAAATCATATATGATGAATAAATATCAACTAAAAGGCTCTATTGCTAAAGGTTACATATCCAAAGAGTGATTGACCTTGTATTCAAGGTATTTGGATGGGATTGAGGCTCAATTTAATCATGTTTAATGTTTTGATCATATCTCCACTAATTATCATTTTGAAAACTAGTTATCAATATTTCTAATTATTGGATAACCAATGGAAAACGGGTCATATTTTACACTTAATGAATTGGAGTTTCTATAAGAACATAGATATATACTGCTCAGTAGTCTTAATACAGATCCATTTATTGAAGAATTGTGATGTCAAACAAATAAGAGATTAAGGGGTAGATCTTGAAATGAGATGGAATTAAAAAAGATGTTAGTAAGGATATTGTCAAATGGATCACCGATCAGGTAATTATATACTCATTTTAATATAATTTACATGTATTTATTTTGTCAATGTTAAAACAAAATCTTTATATATATTTTTCTAGATAATGAATGTTGAAAACGAAGCTAAAATATAAAATGATTTATGTTTTTTTGGCTCGAGGTCCTCTAAGAAAGTCTAAGATATTAGATGCCTAAAATATTCATTGATTTAGGTTTCATACCATTTATCAGGAAGAAGACCTAAAAACTCATAATAGTGGTGTATTTATGCTTAAAATTGTGGGATATTTTTGAAATTTGGATGATACAATTGAATTAAACTTATGGTTAGTTATTTGTTGTCTTATTCAAATGAATGTGGGTTAATATTGATATGGGTATAATGAATGATTCATTACATTTTAATTTTATCTACTTCTATCAATTTATCTATACCGATGAGAATGTAGAGAATGATCTATTAATCTTGGCTTCCTATTTGAAGATATTTAATTATGTGGATGATGAAATACATGACGGGTAGAGTTTTTTTTACACTTAAAGTAGAGAGACTTATATGATATGAGTGATGAAGATCAGTTGGTACTTTGTGAAAGTGAACCTAATCAACCACAAAACATTGAATAATTTTTTTTGAGAATATGGAAACAATAGAACACACAATAGAGGGTGAAAATAAATCACTCGTCACAATGAAGGTTTATAATAACGAAGATGATAATGATGAAGATAATTGAATGTATAAATTGGTAAAGAATATATATTATAATTTATCATTGATAAGTGGTTCATACATATATACATTGTTCTAGTTTTTGGTCTTTTTGTAAAAAATTATCAGTTTTTAATTTTCTATAAATTTAATATATCCAAACCAATTGTATTGAAAGAAAGGTGAGAACAAATAAATTTCAAAATCCTAGCTGGTTATTATCTCAGAGAACACCACAACTACCATCAGCTTCAGTGGATCTGAGTGATTCTGTTGTACTTGAGACTACCAACAAGCCATCCATTCCCCATATGTTTTTAGTATCCCACCATCAAATTCACCTACAGTTATGGAGCAGTTGGTCATCCCATTATCTAGTGGATATCAGTGAGTTACTATTACTGGTCTGTATGTCATTGTAAAAAAACGATATATTTTATTACTAGTTTAATTAATTTTTCAAATAGATAAAAATAAAAATAGAAGATATATAAATATGAACATGAATTAAATATGAGACCTAAAGGAATAAATATTATAATTCCATTTGATGAGTTTGGGGTTCCTACTGATGATGTTTCCAGAATATACGGGCAGATTACTGGGCAAATTATTTGTCATACAATGAGAATTCCCATTAATTATAAATATTGGATGCGTATTCCTACAACATGGAAAAATGAGGTTTTTGATACTTAATTAAAGGTAATTTAATTTAATATTCCTTGATAACTAATTTACATGACATGAATAAAATTTTTTAATATACTTTTACAGTGTTATGTTTTTTACTTATAGATGTTTTTTCATTTGGATGTCACGGGCCCTATTTCATGACCATGCACAATGAAAAAATTAGGAAAGAAATGTTGAGATTTTAAATGAATATTATGACATGAGTTTAATAAAATATCTTTGAGCTCATAATATATATATTAGAAAGTGTGTGAATGAATTTTTCAATGTGAAATGGATTTCGTTTATCGATATTAACAAAGAAGAATTTCATGAGGTAATTGCATATTTTAGAGTATCGTAATAATATAAAAAAACAAAATTATAATTTTTATTAATGTTGCTATTTATTGTAGGAATTATTGAAATCAATACTATGAATCATGGGAAATAATTCATTCTTCATATTAGTGTGTCTTATAGTTTCTTGAGAAAATGAATAATTTTTGTTTGAATTTTATTCATTATTATTTATAAAATTTTATTATAAGTCAAATTTTTTCTAACATATTTATATTTTTTATAAAGGCTGATGAATTAGGTTACTCTGTTGGCAATACATAGATGTGGTTTAATGTGCATTGGGAATCTGATGTCAGTTTTTTAAATTACCCTACCAAAGATGTTAGAGTAAGTATTTTTCATTATCATTTCATATTATTTAATTACTATAAAAAATAATAATGAAATAAATAATATAAAAAAATCCTTAAACCCAATTAAATGGGGTGGGATACATGGATAAAATGATGCCAATTTTGCACCGTTTGATACATCTAGCCAACCCCAATTAAATGGGATTAAGGATTATTTGTTGTTAATTTTTTTTTTCAATATTATGTTTTTATAGTAATTAAATAATAATACATAGTAATAAAAAATTTATTAATTTGACAATATTATGATGTTAAAATATTTTAAAAAAATATTTGTAATTATTGTTGTATTAATATGTTCAAATTCAAGAAATATGGGATGTGGAACCTTCAAAATCCTCACAGTTTCCCAAAATGATGAAGTTCCAATTGTTTTAGGGAAGGAGAATCCCAGACATGTACATGGGATGGGTTCTGGACCTACTCCATCAGTTGTATTTGGTAGGGGGTCATCATCAGTTACTACTACACTTAGTGGGGGTTCGAGTAGAACTATTGATAGGGAATCACAACGATAAATTTCAAGGATGAAAGGAAAATTGAGAGAACATGACTCTTATAGGAAAACATAGGATCAATGTTGAGAGAAAAAGGAAAATGATTTAATTTTTATGTTTCAATGGATTACTAGAATGATAAAAAAGGAAATTTCTAGCCTTATAGATTATCCTATCAAGGTAAATTCTAAATTTCATAGATCATTCACACATTTTCAAAGAACACATACAACTTCCTTAAATAAAACTAAAATGACACTTTTATATTGAAAACATGAACTTCAAGTCATACCGACAACAGCTTGCGCCAGATTGACCTGTGTCTGTCTCCTACACATAAAATATATATTATATATTGTTATCCTTCTGATTGAAAATAATTCAAGCTCATTTTCTCAGTTTTGACATAGTGAATAGATTGTAATGGTACTAAAGCCTTTAAAAACATTTGTGTGTGTGGACGGGGGGGGGGTTAAAATAGGAATTAGATTCCATATCAAAACAATACCATAGGAAAATGATT
Source organism: Viscum album (assembly GCA_963277665.1). Lineage (NCBI taxonomy): Eukaryota > Viridiplantae > Streptophyta > Magnoliopsida > Santalales > Viscaceae > Viscum > Viscum album. The sequence continues at coordinate 981,839,232 of OY728148.1, read as the reverse complement.
GTGGATTAATTTTTAAAATGTAGGGATTGATGGTACATCATTTCGAGTTATAGTTTACCTAAGATGTATGTAAATGTATTTTTAGTGTTTTAAAACACTAAAACATCTGTGTAATGGTTCAAACCATAGAAAACAATATCATATTGACATAACATCATGAGAAAACAACCATTAAATTATTTTTGACATGTACTCATATAAAAAATATCAATTAGACTTGAGGGACACTCAAAATATTGAGAAAACAACCATTCAATAACCATATGTGGATTTTTAAATCTATTAATCGACGAGATGTCATTTTGAGTTTCAGTTTTATTATGATTCCCATAAAATCATTTTTAGTATTTTAAAACACAAAAACATGCAAAAATCAAATCCATAGAAAAGAACATCAGATTTATGTCAAATCATGGGACAACCACTATTGTATTATTTTCGAAGTGTATGTGTTATGTCAATCTGATATGATGTGTGGTCAAAATGGCCTGGTAAATAGTTTTTAAAGGTACTGAAGCCTATAAAAACATGTTTGGGGGGGGTCAAAACCAAGAAAATGTTGTCATATTTCCATGAAATCATAGAAAAATTACCATAGATTTATTTTTGAAATGTAGGAACCGACATAACACCATTTAAAGTAATAGTTTTCTTGGGATGTCTTTAAATGGATTTTTAGTGTTTTAAAACACATAAATGTGTGTGTAAAGGTAAAAAATATAGAAAATTAATCCATATTGACATGAAATCATGGGAAAACCACTGTTGAGTTATTTTTGATGTATACACATTGACAATATGTCATGATGATAAGTGTTGTGGTCAGAATGGATTAAAAAATAGTTTTATAAAGGAATCGAAGACTTTAATAACATGTGATGGAGGGTCAAACCTAAAAAAATCATTTAATTACCATGAAATCATTTTAAAACAACTATATATTGATTTTTGAAATTTAATAACTAACGAGACATCATTTCATGTTATAGTTTCTCTAAGATACCTTTAAAACGTTTTTGGTGTTTTAAAACACTAAAACATGCATGTAATTGTCAAAACCATAGAAAGAGACCTCAAATTAACATGAAATCATGGTACATCTATATTTTAATTATTTGTTATGTTTTCACATAGAAAAAACATAAATATAACATGTATTGTGATTAGAATGGATTAGTAAGTAGTTTATAAAGGTATTGAAGCCCTTAAAAACTTGCATTATGGGGTCAAAACCAAGAAAACATCATCTAATTTCTATGAAATCATAATAAAATGAACATATATTTATTTTTTAATTTTAATAATTGATGACACATTATTTTTACTTACGGTTTGCCTATGAATCCTATAACATGTGTTTAGTGTTTTAAAAAACTAAAATACGTGTGTAATAGTCAAACCCATAGAAAAATAAAACAGATTGATGTGAAATCATGGTAAAACCACCGTTTAGTTATTTTGGACATGTAATTATATAAAACATGTCAATATGGTGTGTTTTGTGGTCAAAATGGACCGATAAATAGTTTTTAAATGTATCAAAGCCTTTAAAAATGTTTATTGGGGGGGGGGGTTCAAAACTACGTAAAAATATTCTGATTACCATAAAATCAAAGGAAAATGACAATATATTTATTATTGAAATGTAGGAATCGAATTAATGTAATTTCAAGTTAGGGTTTTCCTAGGATGCCCGTAAATATGTTTTTAGTGTTTTAAAACACATAAACGTGTTGGTAACAATCAAAACCATTGAAAACATCCTCAAATTCATGTTAAGTCAAGGGAAAACACCATTGTGTAATTTTATATTTTTAACTATATAAAACACATCAATTTGACAGGCTGTGTGGTCATAATGGTCCAGTAAACAGTTTTTAATGGTATTGAAGCCTTTAAAAGCGTGCATCAGGGGGTTAAGACTTGGAAATCATCATTAGATTGCAATGAAATTAGAGGATAAAGACTTTAGAATGGTTTTTGAAATGTTTGAATTAACAAAACATCATTCAGATTTATGGTTTTCCTAGGATTCCCATAAACACATTTTTGTTTTTTTAAAACACTAAAACATGCCCGTAATGGTAAAAACCGTAGAAAAAACCCTCATATTGACATGAAACCATGGAAAAAACACCATTGATTTAGTTTTTAAATACAGTATATTCTTTTATATAATATTCTTAAAAAATATTAAGTAAAATTTAAGCACATTGCAGATCGATTTAAAAATCGATTAGAATTTTATATACTTATCCCTTTTTAGTTTCAAGTGTTGATTCATATTTTAAATAAGAATTTATTTTTCAAAAGTGTTTTTCATGGTATATTTTTTGTTTTATGTTAAATTGTCTTCTTTTTGATTAAAAAAATAACAAATTTTAATTGCGTCATTATAAATATATTCCATTTCTTTCCACTTTTTCATATCTTTTCTTAAATGTTATGGTTTTTATTGTAGGTGATAGATGTTAACTGAAGGAAAGAGGTTGAACATTAGATTCAAGACATTATTTATAAGTTAGTGGTGATGGTTCATTGTTTCTTTGGTATGATTAAATTTTATAAATCATTCTATTGTAATTCTTATTTATTATGTTTAGTTTTAATTTCTGCCTTTTTTATTACAGTTGATGATATTATGTGGTATGTTTCAATTGATGAGATGATGTGGAGGTATAAGGGTGAAAAATAGTTCATGGGGTCAGAATATATTGGGCATGGGTTGTTGTTGGACATATTTTATATGTATATATTGATAATTAAGGTATGGGTTGACTGAGGTAATCTGTCGACAGAGGTTATGATGACTATGAATGTATATGTATATAACTATGGATGTTTCTTGTATGATGTACATATGATGGTTTTATTGTGCATTTATGTTTTAGTTTATTACATGTCAAAGTTTTCGTATTTATATTTTTTTTATTAATTTTTTTAAAAAGTATATTTTTAAAAAAATATTGAGTCGTTATTTTTAAGAACCACTGTTAAAAAAATGAATTTGAATCATAATTAATAGGGGTTAATATTAACTACAAATAAACCTTAAATCCACTAACATATTTATCAGTTTCTAGGTTCATCTTATCTAGTTTATTTTAAAGTTTGTTTTAAACATCACCATTAAATAAAATGAAAATCATTGCTAAATTCTAAAAACAATCACATAAAAAACAGCGCTAAATGAATCACACTACTGTGAAATGACTAGAGAACATGAAATACATGGAGATTTTAGTAACCACCATTAAATATTTAGGAAAAGGTTTAAAAAAACTCACTAGAAGAAACAACCACTACTAAGAATGGTATTTTTTGTAGTATGGAGTTTTTTTAATGGCTTTTGTAATTCCTTCACCTGAAATGTCGGGTTCGAACCAGAGTTCTACAAGACCTCATGTATCCGTCCCCTCATACAAGAGGTTTCTGACTAGAAGTGAGGTTCTAAGTCAATTATTTGGGAGACTATACCCATAGTATCATTTCATAATACAAATAATACATAATAAACAATATAATAGAAACTAGAGTAATTATGTGGAAATATAAAGATGAGACACATGTCATACAATAATAAATGGGATTCTAAAGTGGAAATCCATACTAGAGTAATAATAGGCAGATAAATAAATAAATAAAACATTAGGTTCATCCAGAGTCCATCTCGATATACTACCTTCTCCATTTTCATTTTCTCATCCATCAGCCACATGTCCCTTTTCTTTATCCAAATCCCGAAACATAAATTCTGAATGTGCATCGATATTTTTATGCAAGGTGTGAGTAATAAAATTCAGTAAGACACCACTAATTCATCCATAACAAGTGTGATCATGTTTAACTGGTGTATTCGGTGATAATAATAAATGTAAAATAAATCAGAAAATCTAAAATCACATTATTAGTGGTTGTGCGTTAACCAATCTGATACAACCCCCAACTATACTTGCTTTAACTCCATGTTTAATGGAAAGTCAATATATAAAAAGTAATCAAGATATGGCCATGATAATAGTGATCATACTTCTTGGAATTGTGTGTATGTACTACTCGACATCCACTGAGCTCGAACATTAGACTTCCACTCCCACATATTCTCTTTGATCTATCCATACTGCCAAAGGATCTAGAAAAGTGGCACCTTATGATGGTTCCAGGAGTAGTGGAAGCATGTGGTGGTGGGAAATATATTAAAATTTCATTTAATGTTTATATGCTCAAAAACAAGATTGATGAGCTTGAACAATAAATTTTTAATAAATTTATTTAATGTCATAAAAAATGAATACCTTATCTTAAGAATATTTCTTCATTAATGATGTTAATCATTTGAAAAGACCCTTTCAAATTGCCTTCATTGTGCTATGAGGATCCAAGAATAAAATCCCTCTAGAGAAAATCCACACATTCTCCATTGATACCCGATAAATGTTAAACAATCTCTATGTGCTAGTGTGGGGAATAAAGTTTCATGCGTTGTTCATTCTTTATCACTCATTCTTAAATCATCAATAAATCTATCAAAAAATTATTTTTTTAAGAGGGATAGAGATAGAGTAGTTAAAAGAAAATTCATTATTTGAAACAATTATCTATTTTCAATTACCTTCACAATAGCCATAACAGGTTATTTATTGAGGTGGATTTTAGGATAGGATATTTTTTTATTGAATTCTATCCCTTAAAAAATAATAAAACCATTAATAAACCTCATTACAAATAATAATAAAATTATTATTATTATTCTATGGTGTGCTCCAACTTGAGCATTGAAAAATATTATCTGTCCATCTTTTTAATTAATATTATTTATTAGACATGGACTTGATATATTAAAACTCATATTTTATTTATTAGACACCTAAATACATATTTAAAATATATATTTCATTAATCAATATATATTTGTGATCAATAAAACATGAATAAAATTATACCTTAGTCTTTAGAATAATATTTATTCAATTAATTGATTTCAAATTGTATTTAATCGAGATCATTAAAAACACATAGTATTTTACCCTATATGATTCTATCTAATTGGCATCAAAATAGATTGCCTAAAGACTAAATTTACTATCTAGAAATGAGTCATGGCACCCAAGATAAATAACTTAATTTTGAAATGATGAAAACTAAAAATGAACACTCACTATAAAATATAATCCCTTTATCATAATATCTCATCAAGTAGGTTGCACATCTATGTCACCAACTTATTTTCATGGTACATCTTTCTTTAATTATCCAAAATAACTACATCGTTACACCATGTAAATGGAATTTAATGCAGTGGTTCTATTTCTATAAAATGGATGAGATATCAGCTTCCATAAATATAGAAGGGATAAATCCTTCTTTATCCTATTCATTAATGACATGCAAGTCCTGACAAGAACAATGTAACCCAACATACAGTGATTATATGTCATCATGGTTTTAATCATAAAATCTAAGTGAATGAGTTATAAAATTCATTAATGATAATTTTAAAGTCCAATTACCAATACACATTCTCACATATAGGAAAATCTGATGACACCAAAACATGTGGAATTCCTACCAGTGATTCTTTCTCATAATCTCCCTTATTGGTGATTACCAAGTGAGAAATTTATGATACTAAGACTCATCCTCTTATGAGTTCTCTGAATTAACAGTCTATGAACTATGTGTCCCATCATAGTACGTTATCCAAGAGAAGAACATTCTTTAAGAATATCATCATAACACTTCAAGGTTATCAATATAATAGAGAACTACTATGACTTTATCAATGTGACAAATACTCTAAGACATTATTACAATAGAGTCTTATAGAACAATAGAAAATATGTAATAATATGTATTATTAATATTCAATATATCTAACATACTTGTAATTAAATTACAAATAGATAATCCTAGGACACCAACTTCTTGAAACTTCTATGAGGACTATATCTAACTACATACAACTTTTAGTCAAATTCAACTCACTTAATAATCATATTTATGGTGAGTCAAGATTTTTGTCAAGGGGTATGATATATTTTCTTCTTTGGAAATACTTCTCACTAAAACCTCACCTCTCTTAAAAAAATCCCTCATGATATGATATTTCCAAAGTACATGCTTCTTCCATTGATGTGTACTTGGTTCTTTTACGAGAGACACCAATATAATATTATCACAATATAGTGTAATAGGATATTTACTATTATATACCAATTCATGATCATGGATTATTTTTTGCATCCAAAATGAATATTTAGCTACCTTGGAAGTCAAAATATACTTTGACTCTAATGTAAAATCCATGACCATAGCCATTTTTGAGCTCTTCTAGCTCAAAATACCTCCATTCAAAGTGAATATGTATCTATTTTATGACTTCATGTCATCTTGATAAGTTTGAAAACTATAATCTTCATATATTTTGATGAATAGTTCCACATATCGTCCATAAACTAGGAACATATCCTCATTAGACCTCAAATAATTAAAGATACACTTGACTTCCATCTAATAGAGGTCAACTGGATCATCTTGATATCTTCTTACTGCACATGATTCATAGGAAACATATATCCTAGTAAATTTCATAATATACATGAATTACCCACTCACTAATTCATATGAAAACCTTTACATTCTATTTATTTCCCCATGTATCTGAGGAAACATTTTCCTGGAAGGATGAATTCCAGGTGACATTGAAAATAATCCCCTCTTGGATTTTTCTATACCAAATCTCTTAAGTATCTTATCAATTTATGTACTTGGACTTAGGCTAAGAAACATCTTGGATCTATCATGATAGATCTTGAATCAAAATATCTATGATGTCTCACCCAAGTCCTTCATAGAGAAGCATTTATTCAACCACATCTTAAAAAACTGTAAGACTGGTATTTGATTTCCTATAAGTAATATGTCATCAACATATACTATTTAGAAAATGAATGCAATCACACTACATTTTTTGTAGACACAAGGATCACACTCATTCTTTATGAAACTACCTTCTATTACAGATTCATCAAAATGAATGTTCCATATCATAGATACTTGATTTAATCCATAATGGAATATTTTTTAATTTGAATATATTTTCAACCTTTAGAGTCAAAAAACCTTCAGGTTGATTTATATAAACATATTCTTGATGGTTCCCATTAAGTAAGGAAGTTTTGACATCCATTTATCAAATCTAATAGTCACGGTAAGCCTCAAGGTCAAGTATAATTCTGATGGATCTCAACATTACAACTGGTGAAAAAGGTTTTAACTTAGTTAAATACATAATGTTAATTAAATCCATTTACATCTATTCATACCTTATAGGTACTGACTTTTCCTTCAATGTCTAGTTTTTTTGAATACCAACTTGCAACCAATGGGTTTTACATCCATTGTAGGATCTACCAAAATACAGACATGATTTTGGTAGATGGAATCCATTTTAGAATTGAAGGATTATTTTCACTTGGAAACATCTATGCCACATACTACTTCCTTTTAGGTTATAGGATCGTTATTATAAACTAATAATTATACACCATCCTTGGTAAAAAAAACCATACCATTCTGGTTCTTTAATATCTCTTGTACTCCCACTCATTACATGTGTCTCCAGAATAGCTTCTTCTTACATGAGATTTATAGAACCTGTTCCCATGACAAGTCTTATGTACCTTGAGTCTCAACTTCATCTAATTATATCTCTATCGCACTATCACTTTTAGAGATGTTTTCCCTCTCATGGAATATAGAATGTCATTACACTATTACTTTTTTTCTAAGGGTTCATATTTGTAATATACCATTGTTTCTTTGAGTTATCCTATAAAGTCACACTCTACACCTCAAGGTTAACATTTATTCCTAAAATATGAGATAAAAAACACTTTCCAAACAAAAAAAATGCAAGTATGACAACACTTGTTTCTTTCCATTTCATAAATGGTATGGTATATTGAATAACCATCCTGATGTTTTTTTTTTAATTTTTTTTTTGAATTTTTAGAAAAATAATATTTTGACAAATAATGGGTTTTGAAAAAATAGTGAAAGATTCTAAATTTTCAAACCTAAACATAAATAGGGAGAAAAGTTTTGCTTTATAGAATGTTGTTTTCTGGATACAAATGATCAGACTGAGCAGCACTAAAAACAAAGTATCGAACTATGTAGCACCGATTGGATAAGTTGATAGAATAATAATATTGTTGATCAGACACATTATTATTCATAGATCCATTAGCACTAAGTTAAAGATTCATTCGAGTCAGTTTTGGTTATAAAGTCAAAATGTTGTTGAAGAGTTTGAATAAATATAGTGATGTTAGGAGTTAGAATGTTTTAAACATTCTATCCTTCAGTTAGATGATGATTTTATAGTTTTTAATTATCAAATATCATAAATTTTCAATAACAATTGTGATACAATACTTATGAAGAAAAGGGGGAGAATATGTGAAACCATTAATATTGTGTTTTGTATGAAAAGAAACATTGTTTTAAAAATAATAAAAATCATAATAATTTCCTATGTAAGTCAGAAGGTGCTTTTCCAATCTTGAAGTTATCATAAATCATGAAAACTCTAATGATAAAAGCATTTGAAGAAATGGAGGAGTCATAATGATTTTCATAGGTATATAAATAAAGAAAAAGTTTCCATCGGATCCAGAAGTTCCGAGAACAAAAGTTTTTAGAATTATGAATGTGTTATAGCTAGTGAGGTTTGATGAATTTGAAAGATGCAGAATGCAGTTTCCATCGTAAAGAGAATTCCATCATTATGAGGATTCTATCAGACTAACTATGAGGAGGAAATTCAATCAGACTGACTATGAGGATGAAAGTCAATCATAATTACTTTGAGAAGGAAATTTAGTCAAGATTTCCTTTGAGAACAAATTTCAATTTGACTAAATGTAAGAAAAAATTCAACCAGACAAACTCTGATGAGGAAAGTCAATTCAGAAGGAGATGAGGAAGTTCCATCATAATGAGTTGAGGAACTTCCATCAAAATGAGCTATGTAAGTTACATCATAATGATCTAATGATGTTTCATCATACCGAAGAAAATTTAGGAAGCCTAATAATAAGAATTACAAATAAGACTCAATTAGATTTCAACAGATTTGTGAAGAGTTTATGTGGTAAAACATAAAATTCAAATATGTGTAGATATTAATGTTTTTTAATTTAATTATGTATGAAAAGTTTTCCAATATTTTTACTTTGACTTTCTGGGATTCCTATTAATATAAGCACAATATATTCTTACTTTACATCGTTTTTATGTCATTGGAATAGGTGGAGCACTGTAGAATTCATGTCAAATATATCTTTTTGGACTGAGACCTCATTATATGTTTGGACATCTAAATGTTTTGTTTCCTGTACTAAGGAATATCTGACTAAGAATTTGAGAAGTGTTTGAGTAATATATATTTCGAATGAGGTCATTGTAATGTTTCCATTAGACTAAATTCATTGGACTAAATCCATTGAACCCATCCCCATCGGAATGAGAGAATCATGCCTTGCCACATCAGACAAAGGATTCCAGATAGAGAATTTGTGGAGATGTTTTGAGAATGTATTTATTATTTTATTTTGGCTCAATTGTTTGTAATGAAAATTTTAAGGTGATGGGAGTTTGTATAATAATTTATACTGAGATATAGAATCTATCTAGCAGAAGTTGGCATGATTTGTATTCACTTATTCATTGTAGAGAATTTATATAGACCCACATGAGTGGATATGTAAAGGATGTAGGTTCTCACACCGAGGACAATCCTTTTAAATCGTACGTGATTTCCATGATTTCCTACATTTTCATGCATGCGTATTTAGTAAAATAAAATATGGATATAATCATTAACTGGTTTCAAGGGCTATATTTTTTAAAAGTATTGCAACATATAAAAGTGACCAACTGATTCAACACCATTCTATGTTTTTATTTAGTCCATTGAAATGTTAATTGGTATCATAGGGAAGGTTCCCTTATTTAATCCTTACGATGGATAATATCAATTCTGTCAATAGTAGAGTAATTCCTACATTTGATGGAAAAAATTATTATGGATAGAAAAATTAGATGATTATTTACCTCGTATATTTTGGCCTAGAAGTTATTTATGCTACTACAATTGGTTTTATACTTATTAAGAAATATTATCCTGTGTTGTTTACTAATAAAATTATTATAGAAGTTCATGGAAAGGATAGAAATTCAATTCTTATGTCCTTATCTGAAAATGGCTATATGAAGGTGATGCGTTTCAAAACATCAAATAGTATGTGGGAAAAGCGGGAAAGTATATTCAATGGGAATACTAAAGTGAAGGAAGAAAAGATAGAAATTTAGAATTTTAAGTATAAAGACATTAAAATGAGAGATGAAGAATCCATTGATGAATACATCATGACAGTAATTGAAATTGTTTGTGTAAGATCCTGACCTTTCCTGAAGATGACTCGAGATTAATTTCAGGTATTTATTTTTTTATTGTTTGAGAATACTTGGGATGGGTTTTACCTTGGGGTGTTTATGGGTGAAAATTTTAGAAAATTGGAAGTGAGAAGAGAAATTCATGGTTGGCGTATGGTTTTCTCTAACCATGTGCCCCAACCCATCAAACAATGCAACACTGGATAGAGGAATTTCACGGTTAGCACACGGTTTTTAAAACCATGCACCCTCTCAGGAGAAACTGTGCACCCCCATAATAGAGGCACATGGTTAGGCTCATAGTTAGGGAAAACCATGAACCCCTTCCTAACTAACCATCCACGACCTTTTAAATAACCCAAAAATTATATTTTTAAACACTCAACCCCACATTTTAACTTTTATTCAACCCCTATTCGACCATAGATGATATTTCATGATTTTGGAGCCTCCTAGATGGATTAAAAGTCTTCATGAACTCCATTATTTTTTATTCAAATACTATGTAAAATATATGCACCCTTCTTAGTAAGAGGATCTCATCTCACTTGGTTTCTCATTCCTTCTCATTTTTCTCTTATTTTATTTAGGGTTTGTTATTCTTATTTTGATTGGATATATACCTTGTTTTTTTATCTAGAAATATTATTGTATATATATATATATTAAATATATCTATATTTTTTGTAAATCTTGATTTAAGGTTTTAGATTCAGAACTTTTCCTATGTCGTTGTGCTGCTCAATTTTTGGGGATTTCGGTTGGACAACCACTTTTCAATGAATCAAATTAGTTGGTCTATAATTCAAATACCAAAGACTTTATTTAACTTATGTATAGATTATTTTATAATTTATATTAGATTTTTGGAATTTTTTTCTTGACTGAATTAATTAATTTGGGGAATTATTTAATTAAGGGAATGTGAAATTGGGGATTTTGTAAATTATAGATTAGGATAATTAGTTGTAGAATTTATTGTAAGATTATTGAGATATGAGGATTGAAATATTTAATTTTGTGATTAATTATGATCTATTGAGCTTATGATTGTGATAATTAAATATGGAATTAATTATGGAATTTTGAGTTTGTGGATATTGATTAATTAATTGAATAATTAATTAATGTGATTGGTGTAGTCAATTAAATGGGGAATTAATTAAGGGTATTTATGTGATTAACTAATAGTTGATTTAGTAGTGAAATTTGTGGGGTTAGTTAATTGTTTAATTGACTAATATAATTTAAGTTATTAATTACTTTTATGATTAATTAATTTACATGATGTGGTTAATTAATTTTTGAAATAATTAATGTTATTTATGTGATTAGTAAATTACTGAATTAAATAATTGAATCTTTGTGTTTAAATAATTATTGAAATAGAAATGGAATTTATTTGAATGTTTAAATGTTCAATTAATTATGTGTTATGAATACTAACATGGTAATTTAGTTTAGAATTAAATAATGGGAACATGTTCATTCTAATGTGTAAGTTATGAATGGTAACATGGTTATTTAGTTGTGAAATTTTTGGGAAAAAATCCCTCAAGGTATCATTGAATCATTTTTTAGGTGATTGTGTTTGTTGACAAAACATGCCTCCAGGTTGTCTTTATTGACAAAGAAAACCATGATGTATTAGTGTGTCGACAAAGGGGTTGGACATGGTGATTTGTTTGGCTCAGGGGATGCTTTCAGTAGTTGATGATTGATTGAAGAACCTCGAAAAAGGAATGGATGATCTAGAGGTAGAAAACAGCAGGATGCGTGAAAAAACAGTGGGATGTGTGAAATAGAGGGATGAGGTATTTCACACAAGAAATGTTTCGAGGTCTGATGCTTGAAAATTGGCCAAGTCATGAGGTGCACAATATTTTATAGTAGTGCTGAAAATTGGTGTTGCATAAAAGTTTTTTTTTTCATGCTCACATTGAATTACGGCTTCAAGGAGGGGTTTTCACGCGCGGTCGATTTTTCATTTAAATATGAAGTGAACCCCTCCATTTAAATTTTCATGACATAGAAAATACCTAAACTATGGTACGAAAAATTGAAGTTAGCATGGGAGTTGAGCATAAACATTAAGTTTTCACATAAAGTCTGGTATTGTGCGAAAACCTATGGTTGCGCGTAAAATTTGTATTAGCGCATGAAGTGGTCTTGTGTGAATGGTGGATTTCACGCAAAAGAAGAGAATTTCACGCAAGCCAGTGTAGAGGTTGCACATAAAATTTGGAGGTTGCACGTAAAATGAGGTCATTGCGCAAAAAGTGTATTTCGTGCAAAGCAAAAGAATTATGCGTGTAATAGCTGATATTTTTATGAGAAATATTTTTTTTATACATCATCAAAGGAATCTTTCACTACACACCAAAATATATTGGCTTGGTTCACACGCAATCACATCCTTCCTCGATATCTTGCGTTGTACGCAATACCGAGTTTCACTAAACAATGATATGAAAAATAAAATATTATTAAAACTAGCCGTTATGAATAGTAATAACCACTTTTTGAATTTTTATAAATTTTATTTTTCAAAATGGACTTCAATTTTGGATTTATAATATCTAAATTAGCCTAGGGTGAAATTTTTCTATTTTTCTGAAAACATTCAATTTTTTATGAATAGTGAAAACACTGGGTTACTATTTAAAACCCGACTTTTTATTTAAATAATTATTTATATTATTTAAATTTATTTTATGTAAAAATTGATACATAATACCTATATAATTTCAATGTAATTCATTGGAGTCATTTTATAAAAATTTTAGATATATAAAAATTTTATTGAACTATTCACGGTCTTTTACCCACCTCCAAGGAGAATTTGCAGATTCACATAAAACATAATTTTACCTCTTTTGTAATGGAATTTTGAAAATCCGAGAGACATGGTAAATGTGAAGGACTAAAATTTTGTTCAATGAGATGAATTTTTTTGGTGAATAGTAACTTTTTCCTTTTATTTACCACGGTTAAAAGTTAATAGGGTAATTAAGGATAAAATGATATTATTATTATCCTAACACATGTCCTAATTCTATTGGATAAGTTTAATACGTCCAAAAACAACCATAGGAATAAAATATGACAATTTAGTCCCACTTGGATGAGATTAGGAAATGTAATATTATTTTATTTAATGAATAGTTAAATTATTTAAAATCAAAGTTTAAGAAATAAAACATTTTTAATATAGGGTTATACATAAGAGAAATTCTACTATAAATATACATTAGAAATATAAAATTATTTCCTACAAAATATTATTTTATTTATAATTTTTAGACATTAAATAATTTAATTTATTTATGACACAATTGTGATGCAGTAATTATCTTATTAATGAAATATTAAAATAATTGATGTTATAAATACTAAAAAAAATGTAATTTGAGACTTTCTATGAATTAAAATAATTTTATAGGTCAATATTACATGTTAGTATAGATTTAATTAAAAATTTTCGAACTAATAATGTTTTTTTGATTTTAAAAAAATCAATTACCAAATAGTGTCAAAATTGACATAAAATAGTTTTTTAAAAAAATATTATATTATTAATTGTTATTTTATTCCAAAAAATCTATGGCTCGGCCACATGACATAGATAAGGTTATATATATTAATAATAAACAAATTGGGGTTCGTTTGGCTATTTATAGTAAGTTTATTAACCTTATAGAGTAAGAAAACAACAAGGCATGGTAAAAGTTAAATTATTGAACTTAATGTTAAATATAAATTATAAGGTTAAAATAGTAAACTAAACATGTCCAAATTCTATTTGATGAGATGATTTCGACACATCCCCACCTTAGCTTAGAAATTAATCAATTTGGAGCTATTGAAAACTGAATATGGATTTACAATAAAATAACATTTTTGTTTTTCCAATGGTGCCCCTCTCCTCCATTATAAAAAGGAACCTCCTCCCTCTCCTCCCCACACCACATTGAGCCATAAAGCTAGGCAAAACCCGGAAAAATTATCTTCCACACATCCCTAGAAACATCTTACACTTCCTAGTATTCTTAAGAGACCATCCATAATGACCTAAGAGGAGGTTAAGAAGAGGCATGTCAAAGAAGTTGTAATATCCATTACAGATCCTCTCCAATTTCATTCTTCTTCAACTTCTTCTTCCTTAGTTGTTTCATTATGAAGTAATAACATTAGTATAACTAATATACTGATATTTTATTATAAATAAGAAACAACCCTATTTCACATTCTATCTATCCTGCAGAAAATGGAATCACCGCGCGTGCATACGTACGGAATACCGTCTTCAGTCCGTGGTGTAATCTGTTTTCCACCACTACCTCACTTGGATGGGTATAATGGTGTAGAGAATAACTATATATTATTATTTTAAAGTGATATTTATTCTGAAATAGTATACATACACTCCAATACAATTCCACGATCATGGGAACGATATCATCGCTCGTGTGTACGTACGTAATAACGTCTCCACGATGTGTTGCGACTCTCTCTACATGATCTTCATTGCATAATGACTATATAAATGCATTTAATGAATAAATATGATATATATTATACTAAGAACATTCTTGAAATTAGGTATCTATAATCTAATAATAATAATAATAATTTATTCAACAAAACACGCATAAGAACAAAAAAGCAATAAACACCTGAATAATAAGTAGCAATGAAATATTACTTATACAAAGCTAAGAATATGAACATATATGATATCATAAAAATGAGTAAAATTTTGGAATAAGTCAATAACATTATTTAAATCATTATACAGGAGATTCAGACACGTACGAAGCAAATCTGACCTAAGGTAAGGGAAAATCATGCAATCTCAATTTTTTTATCCAACATTGTTTATACTTCATAATTTACTGGGGAATATTTATCATCCACATCCATGTTTTCTAAAAATTTAATATTATTTATATCCTCCTACAATTTCTTAAATCTAATTTTACCCTTTGGTGAGTTTTTAGTAAAATATATAAAAGGAATCTTTTGTCGTTTTTTGTACGAGGTACTTTTTGTCTTTTCCAGCTAAAGTACGAGAATAATGATTTTTTTAACTTATACGGCATGAATGGTTTTTAAAAAAATTATTTTCATGAAGATTCCTTCACAATTTTTCAAGTTTATTTTTAATCAACTTCTTTATGTTTAATATTATATGACATCTTATGAAAGGAAAATATTTTTGAAGTAGAAATGATATTTTCCTCAAGAATGGAGTTCAGGTGTTTTATCAAAATTATTTTCCATCTATGAAAATATAGGGTTCTCTTTCTATCCATATTTTTACATTGTTTTGATTATGTTATGATGAAATTATTTTTATGATGTCTTTATATCTTATATGGATTGTGTTATGATGACATTATGTTTAAGAATCCCATTATTATTACATGGGTTATGTTATGAAGTATGATTTATGATCTTGTGGAACACATAAGAATGGTATCATTATGAGATGGGTGGGATCTATATCTCACTCCAATTAATTGGGTAAAGATTTATATCTCATGAGATACACATGGCTGGAATGGCAGGTTGAACCGCTTCAGTGATACATGACTGAAACGAGGAGTGAACTCGGTTCAAAAATGGTCTTTGTCCGCTAAGAGAGTCTTGGAAATGTGTCTTGACTAATAAGAAATGATTCTCTATGATTATGTGTGTATTCCAAAAGGTTTCATGTTTTATGTTATGATTATTTGGGATTACAGTTCACCACTATGATATATCCCATGTTATGATATTATGATCTCTTTTATAGGTTAAGTTTTCCAAAAATTTATGTTCTTATGAATATGATGTGTTTGATATTACTTTTGTTTACCCTTACTGAGCATTTGAGCTCACCCCTTTGTATGCTTTCTTTCCCCAGGTCAGGAACAAGGGTACTAAGTAGAATACTCCAAAAGGGACTCTAGATATGAAGAAATAAATGGGAGGCAACGTAGATGATTTATGAACCGGTTTTTTATGTTTTCTAGTTTTAAAGACACAATACCTATACAGTCCTTTCATGGTTTTTTTATATGTTGTAATAACTGTGCTTCAATGATGAAGTAATAAAAATTTATGTAAAGTATGGGTCGTTATAGTTGTTATCAAAGGAAAGGTATAGTCAACCTTTGGAAACAAGGATATGAAATCATTAGTAAGAACCCTAAGGATAAGTCTAAGAATAGAACACAATCTTAGTGTTTTAGAAATGTCCATGAATAACCTATGATAAGACCTTAAGTGTGAAATTTTATTCCTGATGATGTGGTTTTTCTATTATAATTATTGATTCTCACACTATTCTTCTAGGTTTTAGTCAATGGATGGAACCCAAAAGAACCATGTTAACGCGGAATGCGACGAGCAATGCAATGACTATCCCCCAGAGCAACAAAACTTTATGGGAGATGGAATGAAAAATATTATATCCATTATCACACATCTTTCTCAAGCTAGGAATCATGCAGGACTTCCAAACGAGCAAAGGAAGGAGAAAATTCTATGGAATCCTTCATGAGGCAGCTCCCACCTTCATTCAGCGGGTCTACTGATCCATTAGTTGCTGAACAATGGATTAGTACTGCTTAAAATATATTTTCAGTTATTCAATGTTTTGAGCATGATAAAGTCATCTTAACAATGTATCATTTGGAAGGTTATGCTGATCAATGGTGGAATCTTATCAAGAATAAGAGGCAAAGTGGTGAAATTGATTCCATGGAATGGGAAGAGTTCATGAACTTATTTTTCAATAATTACTTACCTCGTATTCTTTGAAGAATGATGGATAATGAGTTTCTTGAACTAAAGCAAAAGGATGATGAATCAGTTGGTACCTAAGAAAGAAAATTTTACAAGACTTGAAAGGTACGCTTCTGGGATTATTATCCAACATGAGAGTAAGATCGATCAATACTTTAGTGGCTTAAAACCAAGTCTTCGAAGGGTGTTAGACATAAGGGACTTCAATAGCAATGAGTAAATAGTTCGATGTGCTCTCAAAGTTGAGATGAATATTAGAGTAACCCATTAGTCATATGGGTTTGATAAGAAGAGGAAAAAGGAATTCAAAGAAAAATCTAAAGACCACACTGAAAATAAGATGAGTTTCCACTTATCCTCAAATTATGGAAAGAAAAATCAAGGTATTCATCTTAAAGGGACAATTAAATGTTTCAAATGTGGAAAGGAAGGTCATCGAGCATTTGAATGCCGCAATGATGGGAAGAAGATGTCTAGTGATGCGAACAATGAAAAGGCTACATAGGGTTCACCTCCTACACTTCAATGTTACAAGTTCAAGGAAAAGGGGCATTATGCTAATAAATTCCCTAATACAAGGGTTTTTTATGATGATTGATGTCAACAAACTCTTAAGGCGAAGGAAAAAAGGAAATTCACATGCAATTTCTATCAGCGATGTGGAGTATGATAACGATGTGGTGAAAGGTATACTTACCATCCACTCTAAATTAGAAAATGTTTTATTTGATTTTTGGATCCACCCACTCTTTTATTTCTGAAGAATTTTCTAAGGGTATCGTTGTATTAGCTCAACAATTAGATGTTGAGTTAACTGTGACAACCCCTAATGGCACAACAGTCGCATCAAAAGTTTATAATTCTTCTCCGATTGAAGTGTGTGGGAAAGTTCTTCCTGCAAATCTTGTGATCCTTCCTATAGTGGATTTTTATGTGATTCTTGGCATGGATTGGCTTTATTTATATGGATCTCATATAAATCTCTAAAAAGGGAAGTCACATTTCATATTCGAGATCAATCTATGATCGTCTATCGATGCAAGGATGATCATAACCTTCCAGTGGAAATTTCTTCCATCTTATCTGTCTTTCTTCCACTAAATGAAGGTCGTTTATCTCAAATGGTTGGAGAGAAACTCACGATTAAGAATATTCCCATTGTATGAGAGTTTGATGATGTCTTTCCGGAAGAATTATTGGGTCTTCCACCCAATTGTGAAGTTGAGTTTTCAATAGAACAAGTACCGGGTGTTTTTCCTATTTCAAAGACACCTTATAGAATGGCCCCAATTTAGTTGTAGGAATTGAAGAAGAAACTCCAAGAGAATCTTGATAATGGATTCATACGCCCTAGTGGATCACCCTGGGGAGAACCTATTCTGTTTGTTAAGTAGAAAGATGGATCAATGAGACTCTTCATTGATTATCGAGAACTTAACAAGATCAATATCAAGAAAAAATATTCTCTCCCATGCATTGATGACTTATTTGATCAACTACGCGGAGCTCAATACACTTCCAAGACTGATCTTTGTTCAGGGCATCATCAATTAAGTGTCAAAAGGGTGGATATACAAAAAACGGCATTTCGTACAAGGAATGGACACTATGAATTTATAGTGATTCCATTTTGTCTTACTAATTCCCCTACTATCTTCATTGATCTAATGAATAGATACTTTAGAGACTATCTTGATCAGTTTGTGGTAGTCCTTATAGACAATATTCTTGTCTATTCAAAGTGCAAGGAAGAACATGAAGATAACATGAGAATTGTATTGAAGCCCCTGAGAAAAAATAAGCTTTATCCTAAATTTACCTAGTGTGAATTTTGGCTTCAAAATGTGGCATTTTTGGGTCACATAATATCAAAAGAAGATATATTTGTGGATCCAGCAAAAAAAGCGGTTATAGAAATATGGTTGAGACCAACAACAGTAATTGAGATCTGACGTTTTCTTGGTTTGCCTAGATATTATCGACATTTTGTGAATGATTTTTCACAATTATCTAATCCACTCACCAGGTTGACTCGAAAAGGAGTTATGTTCGTGTGGACAGAGGAATGTGAAGAGAATTTCAAGTAGTTGATAAGATGGTTATCCAGTGCACCTGTACTCACACTTCCTTGTAGTGGAGAAAGGTTTGTGATCTATAGTGATGCATCCAAGAAGGGGATGGGTGTCTTCTTATGCATAATGATATAGTGATAGATTATGCCTCATGACAGTTGAAAATCCATGAGCAAAATTACCCAACTCATGATTTGAAGTTAGATACGGTAATCTTTACATTAATGATTACAAGGCATTATCTTTATGGTGAAATCTGTGATATTTATACTGATCATAAGAGTTTAGAGTATATTTTCACAAAGAAGGAGCTGAATATGCGTCAAAGAAGATGGTTGGAGCTGATTAAGGATTAAGACTGCTCAATTTATTACCACCCTGGGAAAGCATACAAGGTGGAAGACGCATTAAGTCGACAATATCTTTCCAACTTATCCCTGATGAGGATCTCAAAATATCCAATATTTATGGATTTACAAAGGATGGATCATGGTATTATAATTGAAGGGGGAAAATATTATCTTTCTCAAATGAATGTTCAACCATCTATACATGTGAAGATTAAAGAGGCACATAAAGAAGATGTAGAGTTACAAAAGATGGTGAGAAATGTTCCTAAATTCAACATTGATTGTGATGGGATAATAATGTTCAGGAATCGGGTTTGTGTTCCTCCCTTCCCAGAATTAAAGGAGCTACTGGATGAGGCTCATAGTTCTTCATTCTCTATTCATCCTGGAAGCACGAAGATGTATAGGGACCAGAAAGAGTACTTCTGGTGAGATGGAATGAAAAGAGATGTCTGCTAAATATGTCTCTTGATGCTTGGTTTGTTAGCAAGTTAAAGCTGAGAGAAAAAAGTCTAAAGGGATGTTACATCCGTTACCCATACATGAATGGAAATGGGAAAACATCACTATGGACTTTGTCACTAGACTTCCTAAAACATCCAATGGAAATAATGCTATCTGGGTTATAGTTGATCGTCTTACGAAGTTGACACACTTCATTATTATTATAGAGGATTTCTCTCTTGATCAGCTTGCCATGATATATGTAAAGGAAGTGGTAAGATTTCATGGCGTACCAGATTCCATTATATCTGATCGGGATCTAAGGTTTACCTCGATGTTTTGGAGAATTCTTCAGCATACTCTGGATATGGAGTTGAGCTTCAACACTGCTTATCATCCTCAGATAGACTGTCAGTATGAGAGAACAATTCAAACTCTAGAAGACATGTTAAGAGTTTCTCTATGGACTTCAAAGGTGGTTGGGATCAACACCTACCTTTGGAGGAATTTTCTTATAATAATAGATTTCTCTCAAGTATTAAGATGGCTTATTATGAAGCTCTCTATGGAATGAAATTCCGAACTCCAACTTGTTGGGACGAAGTTGGGGGAAAAAGCTATTAGGACCTGATCTTGTTGATGAGATGCCAGAAAAGGTCTGATCTATTCAACAACACATTAGAGTAGCTCAGAGTCGACAAAAAAGTTATGCCGACAACCGAAGAAAAGACCTAGAGTTTGAAGTGGGTGATAAAGTTTTCTTACAAATATGTCCTTAGAAGAGAGTAATGATATTTGTAAAGAAGGGAAAGCTGAGACCTAGGTATGTTGGTCCTTTAGAAATACAGGATCGTGTTGGGAAGGTTGTTTACCGATTGGCTCTTCCACCGAATCTCTCTCAAGATCATGATGTGTTCCATGTATCTCTCCTGAGAATGTACATACCTGATCCTTCACATGTACTCAATGCAGAAGTTGTACCACTGGAGCATGATATTTATTATGAAGAAAAACCTATAGAGATTTTGGATCATAGAGAAAAAGTCCTTCGAAAAAAGACCACTCGCTTGGTGAATGTTTTATGGAGGAACCACCAATTAGAAGACACTACATGGAAGCATGAGGATATGATGAGGGAGTGGTATCCTTATCTGTTTGTTACGAAGTGAAGAATTTCGAGGGTGAAATTCATTTTAAGGGGGGTAGAATGTAACACCCGAGATTTTTATGAGAAATATTAATTTTTTATACATCATCAATAGAATCTTTCACTACACACAACACTAGCTTGGAATTATTTACATGCAATCTCGGCCTTCCTCGATAGCTTGCATTGTACACAATATCGAGTTTTACTAAACAACAATATGCTATTAAAATATTATTAAAACTATCCGTTATGAATAGTAATAACCAATTTTTGAAATTTTATAAATTTTATTTTTCAAAATTCATTTCATTTATGGATTCGGAATATCGAAATTATCCTAGGGTGAAATTTTGGTATTTTTCTGAAAACAATCTATTTTTGATGACTAGTGAAAACATTGGGTTACTATTTAAAATCCGGCTTTTTATTTAAATAATTAATTATTTTATTTAAATTTATTTTATGTCAAAATTGATATATAATACCTATATAAGTTCAATATAATTCATTGGAGTCATTTTATAATAATTTTAGATATATAAAAATTTTATTGAACTTTTCACCGTCTTTTACCCACCGCCTAGGAGAATTTGGAAATTCACATAAAACATAATTTTACCACTTCTGTGAGTGGAATTTAGAAAATACGAGATACACGGTTAATATCAAGGACTAAAATGTGGTTCAATGTGATGAATATAATTTTTTGCGAATCGTAACTTTTTACTTTTATTTACGATGGTTAAGAGTAAATAGGGTAATTAAGGGTAAAAATGATATTATTATTACCCTAACACATGTCCTAATTATATTGGATAAGTTTAATAAGACCAAAATCTAACATAGGAATAATATATGACCATTTAGGCCCACTTGTATTAGATTAGGACATTTAATATTATTTTATTTAAAGAATAGTACAAATAGTTAAAATCAATGTTTAATAACTAAAACATTTTTAATGTAGGGTTATACATAAGATAAATTCGACGATAAATATTCATTATAAATCGAAAATTATTTCCTACATAATGGTATTTTGTTTAAAAAATTTAGACATTATCTAATTTAATTTATTTATGACACAATGGTGATGTAGTAGTTATCTTATTAATGAAATATTAACATAATAGATGTCATAAATACTAAAAAATTGTATTTTGAGACTTTTTATGAATTCCACTAATTTTATAGGTTAATAATAAATGTTAGTATGGATGTAATTAACTTCTTTTGGAAATAATAATGCTGTTTTTATTTTCACAAAAATCAATTACCAAATAGTGTCAAAATTGACATAAAATAATTTTCAAAACAAATATTATATTATTAATTGTTATTTTATTCCTAAAAATCAAAGGTTCGGACACATGACTTAGATAAGGTTATATAGTATAATAATAAATAACTTGGGGGTTATTTTGGCTTGTTATAGTAAGTTTATTACCCTTATAGTGTAAGAAAATAGGAAGACACAGTAAAAGTACAATTATTGAACTTAAAGTTAAATCTAATAGATAAGTATAAAATAGAAAACTAAACCTGTCCAAATTCTATTGTATGAGAGGATATAGACCCATCCCCACCATATATTCGAAATAAATCAATTTGGAGCCATTGAAAACCGAATATGACTTTATAATAAAATATTATTTTTAGTTTTTCCAAAGGTTCCCCTCTCCTCCTTTATAAAAGGGAACCTCCACCCTCTCCTACTCACACCACTTTGGGCCATATATCTAGGCCAAACCCTGAAAAATTATCTTATACACTTCCATAGAATCGTCCTAGAGGTCTTGGTCTTCTTAAAAGAAAATCCCTAGTGCCCAAAGAGGAGGTTAAGAAGAGGCACATCAAAGAAGAGGTAATATCCATTACCAATCCTTTCCAATTTCTTTCTTCTTCAACTTATTCATACTTAGTTATTTCATTATGAAGTAATAACCTCAGTGTCACTCCTATATGGATATGTTATTATAAATATGAAACAACCCTATTTCACCTTCTATCCATCCTATGGAAAAAGAAATCATCGCGCGTGCGTACGTACGGAATACCGTCTCCACACCATGGTATATTTTGTTTTCCACCAACACCATACTTGGATGAGTATAATGGTGTAGAGAATAACAATATATGATTATTTTAAAATGATATTAATTCTGAAACAGTATACATACACTAAAATACAATTCCACGATCATGGGAACGATATCATCGCTCGTGCGTACATACAGAATATCGTCTCCACGATGTGATGTGACTCATTCCACATGATCTTCATTGAATAATTATTATATAAATGAATTGAATGAATAAATATGATATATATTATACGAATACCATTCTGTAAATGATGTATCTATAATCTAAAAAGAAGAATAAGAATTTATTCCATAAAACACGCATAAGAACAAAAAAAAAGTAATAAACACCCGAATAACAAGTATCAATGAAATATTATTAATACGAAGTTAAGAATATGACTATATATGATATCATAACAATGAGTAAAATTCTGGAATAAGTCAATAACATTATTTAAATCATTATTCAGGAGGTTCGGACACGTATGAAGAAAATCGGACCTAAGGTAAGGGAAAATCATGCAATCTCAATTTTTTTTTCTGAGACTGTTTTTACTTCAGAATTACTGGGGAATATTTATCATCCACGTAAATTTTCCCTCAAAATGTAATATTATTTATATCCTCCTACTATTTTTTAAATCCAATTTTACCCTTTAGTGAGTTTTTAGTAAATGATATGAAAGGATTATTTTTTCGTTTTTCTTACGACGTACTTTTTGACCTTTCTGGCCAAAGTATGAGAAGAATGTTTTTTTAACTTATACGACTTGGATGAATATTTAGAAAATTATTTCCATGACACTTCCTTCACAATTTTTCAAGTTTATTTTTAATCTACTTCTTTTAGTTTAAAATTATTTGGCATGTTAAGAAAGGAATATGTTTTTGAAGTAGAAATGATATTTTCCTGAAGAATGGAGTTCATGTGTTTTATCAAAATTATTTTCCATCTACGATAATATAGGGTTCTGTTTCTATCAGTATTGTTACATTCTTTTTATTATGCTATGATGAAATTATTTTTATGATGTCCTTCTATCTTATATGGATTGTGTTATTATGACATGATGTTTAAGAATCCCATTTTTATTACATGGGTTATCTTATGATGTATGATTTATGATCTTATAGTACACATAAGAATGGTATCATTATGATATGGTTGGGACCTATATCTCCATCCAATGCATTGGGTAATTATTTATATCTAATGAGATAAACATGGTTGGAATGGCAAGTTAAACCGGTTCAGTGATACAGGACTGAAACGAGGAGTGAACTCAGTTCACAAATGGACTCTGTCCGCTAAGATATTCTTGGCAACGAGTCTTGACAAATAATAAATTATTATCTATTATTATGATTGTATGCCACGATGTTTAATGTTTTATGTTATGATTATTTGGGAATACATTTCACCACTATGATATATCCCTTGTTATGATAGTATGATCTCTTTTGCAGTTTATGTTTTCCAAAAAGTTATGTTCTTATCAATATGATGTGATTGATATTTATTTTGTTTACCCTTACTGAGCATTTGAGCTCACCCCTTTGTATGTTTTCTTTTTCCAGGTCAGGAATAAGGGTACTAAGTATAATATTCTAAAAGGGACTCAAGATATGATGAAATAAATGGGAGACAACGTAGATGATTTATGAAACAGTTGTTTTTGTTTCCCAGTTTCGAAAGACACTATACCTATACATTCCATTCATTGTCTTTTTATATTTTGTATTAATTTTGATTCAATTTTGATTTAATAACAATGTATGTAATTTATGGGTCATTGTAACGTGCAAGGTGCCATAAGTGCTGCACTTATAAATTGGAGTTTCCCGGTCCACCCAGTGCAAAGTGAGATTCATCTGCGGGTGAAATTTGGACGTCAACAGAGCATATATATATAATTAAGGATGTATTAATTAGTGATAATGAAGTGACATATAGGTCTATACACTGTGATTGGATCCTTTCCAGAGTAGTGGGAAAAGGAAGCGGAAGAATGTGATCCTCTCCACCAGCAGTGAGCCAGAGAGAGAGAATGTGGGACTGACCCTTGGGAAAGAAGTGAGATGACCGTAATCATTGTGAAGGCTGTGATCCTGGGAAGAGAAGTAATCTAGCCTTAACATTATTGGAAGTGATCCTTAGTGGATTTTTTACATCGGCACATCGCCATTTTATGGTCCTTGGACATAGCCCAGTGAGGTTGTACCAAGTAAAAATCTATGTGTCTGCCTGCATGCTTCCCTGCATTTCATTAAAACCATCATCATCATATAAATAAGAAAGAGAAGTGATCATAATAAAAAAAAAGTTCAAACAAAGTGACTGTTGTAAGAATGTAGTCAAGATCCATTGGGGCAGGAAGAATTTTCAAAAGAATATCCATACCCTGATTCACCCCCCTCTCAGGGTATATAGGTACCTATTAGTCCTAACAGAAATAAAGAATGGGAACATGGTCATTATAATGTGTAAGGTATGAATGGTAACATCGTAATTTAGTTGTGAATTAAATAATGGGAACATGGTCATTCTATTGTGTTATGTATGAATGGTAACATGGGAATTCAAGTATGAATTAAGTAATGATATAAATGACATTATGAGATAAGATATTCATCGGACGTACTTCTGGACCCAGTATAAGAAAAACCAGGTATTGAATGGTAAAAATGGAATAATGAGATATGAAATCCATTAGACATACTTCAGGATTAATAAGGAGCCAATGAAAGCATTAAGGTATGAGTGTCTATGAGAGTTCGAGGGTTTATGTTGTTAAATAATGATTAATTGATAATGTGATACCTATTTACTTATGAATTGTAATTATGTATTTATACAACTGCATACACTTTATATTAACTATATATTATTTTATACACCATTGGTGGTGGCCTTCTGAGTTGTACTCACACCCTACTTGGGCTGCCTTATTGGTACCCAATAGACACTGTGTTTTCTGGATATGTTAAGGGAAAAATCTCATTGTTATATGGATGATATGGGATACAACATGGATGAGGGAACTAGAAATTATTCGGGACCCAATTAGGGGTGGAATCCGTGTATTTATTTTGGGATTAATTTTAGACACTTGACACGTACATTGGCATGGAATATTTTCTTCTTTAGTTTTGATATTGTATTTACACTTTTATCCATCTCGTGATACCGGTTATTTCAGGATATGATTACATGTTATTTAGTTATTGTTTCTTATTTTTTTCTAATGTATTAAATCTGATAAAAGGGGGTATAGTCTCCCCATTATTGATATTTCAGACCCTCACAACTATTCGGTATCCTCAAGCATACAAGGAGTCACACCTGGGGTCATGTGACTGACCAACTTGAGGCATTGATGTGTGGAACCTGGGTCAGGACATTACAAAGTGGTATCAAAGTCCATTTTTCTTTTCTTTTTTATTTTTTATTAATTTTTGGTAAAGGTAGAAATAAAACTAGAAAGAGTCGGGACTTGGTTATGATCCCCTTCATGGAAGTAGATTACCCATGTATGGGAGAGAACCCAAGTACCCATGGTGGTATTGTTGTTATTCATATTTTCTATTACTATTGAATATTATTTCAACATGGGTGACACACTTATTGAGTGTTGTGATTAATGATGTTATTTTTTTTGAGTTTTGACTCGTGGACCAGAATGGCACAAGATTTGAGTTACATGCATCATTCTAGGAACATAGTGTTATAGTGACATGCATAATTTTAGGCACTAATAGAAAAATGGGTTATGGGTAAGTTATTGATCATGAACTGTTTTTCGTTGTTTGTGAAATTGAAATGAAAATGGAACCTAACATGAAATTGAGAAAGATTGTCGAATGATGTTATATGAGAATAAAAGGGTGTCTAAATTAGAAACATGAATAATTAGAATTTTTTTACCCTTGTTATATAGGACCAAAGAGTATGATTATTAAGGGTAGTGATAACACCTCAGTTTTGACTATGTGGAAGGGTTTGGGGAAATGGATTGTTGTGGAATATTGTATTTTACCATAAATGTGTTAATTTTTTAAAAGGTGTCCTAAGGTACCTATTTGTAATGGTATAGATATTTCCCTATTATGGATCTTATTAAGAGGATAACATGAGGATTTGGCTAGAGATGATCTATTAGTAGTAGGAACTAAGGCACCAATTGTTTAAGGTGAGGAATTCTAGGAGCAATTCCAAGAGAACTTTTCCCACTTTATGAAATTCATGGGATGAGACCTAGGGTGGGATTGTGAAGAGTATGTTTGATCTAAAAATGGAGTTAAAATTCAACACCCTACTCCTTTTATTGGAGTGGGTGGACCTGAGAGAGATGATTTCTGGGTTGAGTCCATCAAGACTATAATTGACCACTTTGATACTCTTGTAGAGAGGATGGTCATGTTGGATGCTTAAATTATACGAGAATTAGTGAATCACTTGTGGTATGTTTAGGTGTGGACTGTATAGGGTAATGGTATGTTATGGAAGGAACTGTTGGATACGTTTCTAGAGAAATTCTATACAGAGATACTGATGTAGGAGAGAGTAGCTGAGTTCATGAGATTTACTTCGAGGAGTATTTATGTGGTAGATTATGTTGGACACATTACACATTTGCAACAATTTTCTCCATCATTGGCAGTATATGAGATTACTACAATGATACATTTTTAGGATGGTCTTAAATGTAAGATTATGTCCCAAGTTATCAATTTTCAGTTAAAGGAGTTTGCTGAGGTGGTGGATAAGGATATCATAGATATGGTAACCTGAATGGGCTTCTAGTGTAGGAAAGGTGGTTCCATTTGGATATTAGAAGGTATGACTTTTGAGAGTAGGAAGCATTTCTTTGAAAACATCAACCAGGGAAGTGGGAAATAGAGTTCCTAAAAAAAGGGATCACTTGCATATGACCTTAATCGAGTGATCTATCACCAGTGTGGTATATTAGGAAACTTTTGGAGATAGTTACATCAACCACCAATATAGATACAATATTTTAGAAAGACGGGACATCTAAAAATGTTCTACATGACCTAGTGATAGAATAGTAGTAAGTGTATAACTAGTCAGAATCAGAGTGTAGGAAGAGGATGTTATGCACCTTATCAGTCTTGCATCAGGAGTTCTACTAGACAAGGTGGTAAAGGTAGTGTATGTATAGCTTCAAGGTAAGAGTTCTCATATTAGTAGATTATTGCAGCACATGGGACATAGACTGCATCATGAGGAAGTGGGGTAAGACCGTTGCATTCTATTCACCATACACTTGTGGATATCAAGGATGGACCATTGACAGTGATAGGTACTCTATTTATAGCTTCTATGATATCTAGTTCCTTATTTGATATTAGTGCCTATCATTCCTTTATTTCTACAAAACATGTTAATGGTTTGAGCCTGGTGATGGAGTTCATGAGTGGTGTGTTGATGACAAACACACCTCATGGAGTTCGGTCAAGAGACAATTTTTTGTGCAAGGGGTGTTCTCTTGAGGTCAAGTAGTATCGATTTATATGGGATCATTATATCATATACATTTTATGGTTTTAACTAATTAGGGGTATGGACTGGTTAGTATCATATTGTCCCCACATTTATTTTTACCATAATAGAGTGACCATTACATCTCCTAAGGGTTACAATTATTTTCACTATGTAGAGTGGGATATTGAGGCATTACAAGTAGGGCCAATTAATCATCAAATGGGAGAGATCACAACCCAGGTTTCTAGTTTATTTCTGGAGAATGGAGTTGTAAAATGATATGTCTTTCCACACTTAGTGGAACGATTTTACGATGTGTTTACTTAATATATCTCAATGATTCCACCTGTGAGAGATGTGGAATTTAGCATAGAGCTCATACCAGGGGAAGAGATGATTTCTATTCCACCATATAGAATGGAACATAAAGATATTCAAGAGCTCAAGACTCAACTGGAGGAGTTAGAGGATAAGGTATTTATTTATTTGAGGATGTCGCCTTGGGGTTCTCGAGTGTTGTTTGCAACGAAGGCTGATAGGAGTATATTCTTGTGTGTTGATTATCGAAAGATGAACTAGATGACTGTGAAGAACCAGTATCCCCTCCCCCGTATCGATGATCTATTTGACCAGTTGAGAGGAGCTTGTGTATTCTCAAAGATTGACATGAGATTAGGGTATCATAATTTGAGAGTTCAGACTACTGATATACCATGGGATGAATTTAGAAGCAGATATGGACTATATGATTTCATCATAATATTTCTTGGGTTGAAAAATACACTAGTATTGTGTATGAACATAATGAACAAAATCTTTAATATGTACGTAGATCAGTTTGTGGTAGTGTTTGTGGAAGACATCTTGGTTCACTCTAAGACATATGATTATTACAACCAACATCTTGATATCATTCTAAGTACACTAAGATAGAATTTTCTATACATCAAGATATCTAAGTACAATTTTTTTGATCAATCAGGTACACTTCTTGGGTAGCATCATCTCAGAGGAATTTGTGTTGGTAAATCTAGAGAAGGTTCAGATAGTGGTTTCTTGAGAGTATCCCAAGAACATGTTTGATATCCATAGATTTCTAGGATTTTTTGAATATTATTATAGGTTCATTCAAGACATTTACCAATTGGAAACATTGCTGGTGTGGTTGACCAAAAAAGGGATAAAGTTGAATTGGTTATATGATTATGGTAATTCTTTCTAGGAGATGAAGATGATTTTGGCATCAGTATCAATATTGATCCTACCTGATCTAGGTGAGAAGTAGAATGTGTATTGTGACACTTCTGGGATTTTAATTGGAGTTGTTTTGATGCAAGGAGATCAATTTGTGGTTTATGGGTTTTTTAAGTCGAGGCCCCATGAATCGAACTACCGTACATATGACCTCAAGTTGGATATAATGGTTTATGTTTTAAAGTGATGAGGACATTATCTATTGTGATATTTTTTACTGTGTATATTGATCACAAGAGATTAGAGTACATTTTTTCATAGTGAGACTTGAATCTTCAATAAAGAGATGGGATGAATATATGAAACCATTATGTTTTGAGCCATCATATACGCTTGGAAAGGGGAACATTGATGATGATTCTTTGAGAAGGAAGACACAAACTCAGGTGGTTCAAGAGTCTAGTGCTGAGTGGAAGGTGATGGATTTACTATTGGAGACCAACATTACGGTGAGGATAGTTAGGATTAGATGACTCTCGCAATAATTTCATTGGAGTAAACATTTTTTACATATATCTAAGATACAATTTATGTGGATTTATAATGTTTTACCTTGAGGGTAAACCTTGAAGTTGGGGAGTAACCTTTTGATTGGAGCATAGATGAGGATGATGTCATCTTTATCAGGAATCAGGTTTTCATACCTAAAAGAATGTGATACAAGCTGATGTGTGAGTTTCATGCCTCGAAGTGGGTGGTACATCTACGTGTGACCAAAATGCACCGTGAACTACAATGATAGTTTTGATGGTTGGAAATGAAAAAGAAAATAGTAAGGTTTGTGAAACGATGCTACACCAATCAGTAGGTGAAGGCCGATCATTAATGACCTATAGGTTTACTACAGTCGTTGGCCATTATAGAATGGAAGTGGAAAAAAGTGACCATGGACATTGTGGTGGTTCTCCCAAGGATGCCGTAGATGAATAATTCTATTTGGGTTATTGTGGCTAGACTGAAAAAAGGTAGTGAATTTCTTAATTATATGGGAGACTTTCTCAGTGGAGCAGTTGGGATATTTTAATGTTTGGGTGATAATCTGTCTATATGAGGTGCCACAGAATATTGTTTCTAACTGATGCTTGTTTTTTTACATCACGATTATTGTTGGTATTGTAGAAGGTGCTTGGTATGTAGGTTTTATTGAGTATGAATTTCCAACCACTAACAGATGGGTGGTCAAAGAATACTATACATGTTCTTGCGGATATGTTGTGAGCTTGTGTTCTAAACTTCGGTGTGTCTTGGGAGAATCACCTAGCATTAGTGTAGTTCACCCATAGAAATAGTTATTGGGAAACTATATAGATGGAACCATATGAGGCTCTTAATAGTAGGAAATGAAGACCACCTCTAGACTGGATGGAGTTAAGTGAGTCTAAGTTGTTGGTACTGAGTCTCGTGTAAGGCACATTAGAGCATGTACAGTTGATTCAGAAATATATGGATACGACCCAAAGTAGATAGAAGTCATCTGCAGATAGAAATAAATGACACCTAGAGTTTACAGTGGATGATCATGTATTCATTTGGGTGTTTCCAAGATTTAATCACTATAGAATACAGAGACAGGGCATGTGGGCACCCATGTTTGGTGGACCGTTTGAGGTGGTGGAGAGAATTAGGCTTGTGGCTTACCGATTGGATCTTCCATAGAGATAAAGTGTAATTTATGATGTTTTCAAAGTTTCAAAACTATATTGGTATAACCCAAACCCTTCTAATGTGATTTATATGGATGATGTTGAGATTTAGGTAGATTTTTCATTTGAAGAGCATCTAATACGTGTGTTGAATCACAATGAGAAATTGTTGCGAGGAAAGACCAAGCCTATAGTTTGTGTACTGTGGAATCATGGGAATGTGTGGGAGGAGACATGGGAATGGAAAGAAGATATGAGGTATCATTGTCCTAATCTTTTTTACTCATAATCATAGAGATTATTGGGAGTTCAGCTCATAGATAAGATGTTATACGGTGGTGAGATTGTAAGATCCTGACCTTTCTTGAATATGACTTGGTCTTAATTTTAGTTATTTATTTTTGTTTTGTTTCAGTGTATTTGGTTGGGATTTACCTTGGTGTGTGTTTGGGTGAAAAATTGAGAAAATTTGAAGGGAGAAGGGTAGTGCATAGTTGGCTCATGGTTTTCCCAAACTGTGCAACCCCTGCCTAGAAAACCATGCAACCTTGGACAGAGAGGAATTACATGGTTGACATATGGTTTTTTAATCTGTACAACCTATTATGAGAAACTATGAACCCCCATAATAGAGGATCACAATTAGTTACACATTTAGTGGAAACTGTGCTCCCCTGCACAACAAACCATGCATGAAATTTAAATTCACAAAAAATTTAGATTTTTAATCACCAAACCCCCATTTAACTCTTATTTGATCCCCATTTATCCCTAGATAATATTTCATGATTTTGGAGAATCCTATATGGATTAAAAGACTTAAAAACCTTTTTAATTTGTTATTTTAAGTCTTGATTGATGATCTTCACCCCTCCCTGTAAGAGGATCTTACCTCGCTTGGTTTCCTATTCCTTAGCCAACCTATTTTGATTGGATATAGATATGTTTTTCTGGAATTGAATCTAATATTATAGATCTATATCTATATGTAATAGATTTTGATTGATTTGATCTTGATTAAGGGTTTTAAATTTGAATCTCATTCTATATAATTGTGCTGCTCAAATTATGAGGATTTTTGTTCGGTGATCGCTCATCAATGAATTGAGGTAGGTTTTCTATAATTCAAATCTCAAAGTATTTATTTAAATTACATGTATGTAGTTGTATAATTTCTATTCGATGTTTAGAAATTACGTTCTTAATTGAATTAATTAATTTGTTGAATTAATTAATTGGGGAGATCAGATGTTTGGGATTTTAGGAATTATATATTGAGATAATTAATTGTATAATTAATTATGAGATATTAATATTTTTGGATTGAGATATTTAACTATGGAAATAATTTTGATCTATTAATATTGTGATTGAGATAATTAAATATGGAATTAATTATGTGATTTTTAGATTATGGATATTGATTAATTAATTGAATCATTAATTAATGGGATTTACGTACTCAATTAATTATAAAATTAATTAATGGAATTTATGTGATAAACTAATTATTGAATTAGTAATAAAATTGGTGGGGTTGGTTAATTATTGAATTTACTAAGAGAATTTAAGTGAATAATTAATTTTAGAATTAATTAATGTATTTTATGTGATTAATTAAATTTTGAATTAATTAATGGTATTTATGTGATTAGTTAAATTTTTAATTAACAAATGGAATTGTTATGTTTAACTAATTGTGGAATTAGTAATGGAATGGATGTTGATAAATAATTGTTGAATTAATTATGTGTTAAGAATAGTATCATTGTCATTTAGTTGTGAATTAAATAATGGGATCATGGTCATTATAATGTGTAAGGTATTAATGGTAACATGGCCATTTAGTTGTGAAATAGATAAAGTGAACAAGATTATTCTAATGTGTAAGGTATGAATGATAACATGGTCATTTCGTTCTGAATTAAAGAATAGAAACATGGACATTCTATTGTGTAATGTATGAATGGTAACATGTGAATTAAAATTTGAATTAAATAATGATATCAATGGAATTATGAGATATGATATTCCTTATACATACTTTAGGCACAAACTTATTTCAGAGTTCGTATTGAATGATAACAATGTAATTATAATATATTATATCCCTCAGACACACTTCAACCTCTGATATGATTTGAAATGGGGATTGAGGTATGGGTGTCTACGGGAACCCAAAGGTTTATATAGTTAAATAAAGATTAATTGATAATGTGATAACTATTTACTTGTGCATTGTAATTATTTATTTATACAACTACATACACTTTCTATTGATTAGATATTGTTTTAGTTGTCAATATTGGTGGAATACTCTAATGCCTTAGATTTTCCAAGAACTATTTTCTTTGGATACTATATAGATTATTTGTGAGGCAAGGCACTGAGACGCTGTGAGATTCTGAGGCCGTTGTTCCTAAAATAAATGTTTGAAATATATTAAATAGCATGAATGCATAATTTTCTTGAAAAAGTGTAATAACATCTATATGGGTACCCAAATCAGAAATATAATGGTACTATTGAGTTCAGAATGTGAGGTTTATCCTAGGAATGTCTTAACATTAGTCGGTGTGGGACATTTGTAGAAAATTCATCACAGGCGTGGAAATAAAAAAAATAATTTAATATTTTTTTTTTGTTGATGTAGTGATTGATGGACTTTAAATAGACTTTTATGGAGAAATACTAGGGTTAGCTGTAGAACCCTGGAACCGATGGATAGCCATTGGAGATAGCTTCAGTGATTCCTCTCCGACGAATGGCGATAGGATCTTCGATCAGTGATCGATGGAAAAAAGATTCAATGGATCTCACCAAAAAACATGAAACAACCCCATTCATTATTAGTGATCGATTTGAATCAAGGTAGGGCATGAATTTTTATTTTATTCTTCCCCATTATTGATTTATACAATGAACATGAATCAATCAATAAAAATATTGATATGTGGTTTGATCATTATGCGAGATGAGTTTATTTTATGAGGTTTTTATTAGAGAATATATTTTTAATTTTATTATTCAGATTTTCATTCTAATAATGATAGATCAAGATAAACATGAATATCAATGAACGTTTGTTACTCCAATATGTTCGTGTTCTTTTCTCCCCCCATTCATCGTTCATCATGAGCATTCACGATCAATCGATCATTGTGAACCTATTTCTTGGTGCAATGATCTGATATCACAGATCTAAGATTGGAATAGCCTGATAGAGGTGTGATGATGGAGATAAAGTAATTTAGATGAAATAGGATACCCAATTTACCATTCTTCAACACACAACAAAGAATGACAATTTGATTCATTTTTTAGTAGATCTAATGGCCTAATGCATTGTTCATATAAAAAAGGATTGGAAGAGTTGGGATCTCCAATCTCTTGGTGAAATGATCACTAGATATAAATATGGAGGCATTGGATAAAATGCAGGAGTAGATATGGGATTCTGAAAAATCCTGAACAACACAATGTTTAATTTGGATCTATACATTGTGTGGGGCCACCTGAGCTGTGATTAGGGTGTCCATAGGAAGATAAATATCACATATAATGTGACCCCTTTCACATAGCATGTGGTATCACCTGGGTAACTTGACTGGTACTCAGGAATCGCACGGGCTGTTTACATGGGAAGATGTTCACAGGCTAAGTTGTGTACTTGTACTTGGGAGTACATGCATAGGATGGTGACGTGTACTAGCACATGGTTAGAGTCAATGGGATACGTACATGGTGTGTAATACTACATGGAAACATTTTGATGAGATGATCCATTTACACGGGAAAGACCCGGGTTCAAGGGACAAGGAGTGTGACCCCTACTACCCATTGTGTACTCTTTTATACATGTCATGGATCCCTTGTACTCTATATCATGGAAATTTTTTATTCGGGTTTGTTACCTATATTTTTTTCTTGAGGGTTAGTATGCAATCATTTTTTACTCTCGGGACAACGATCCCTTCAGTAGTAATTCCTAGATAGAGTTGTTGGAATCCCTTTGAGAGGCCCAGAGTGAGATCCACTAATCATATTCATGTCCTAGGTGGAGTTCTTGTTATCTACATGACCATCACTATATGGGAGTCAATACTCTACTTAGCGGGTTAATCCAGATGGATTTGATGGTATCACCCCATGACCTTTCCTGTGATCCTCATCTGTGTATTGTATTCTATTCAAACTATTAACATGCTCTTTCTCATGAAGAGACCAGATAAGAAGTACCTATTGGAAGGACATCATCAATTCGATATGATTCATTAGTTTGTTCTATCGGGTGTGTGCTTTGTGGAATATTCTATATGGAATCATATAATAGTATAATATGAGTGTGACATACATCTAGAATGTGTGTCTTTGTTGAGTATATCTGGATATTCTTGTTATATGTGTTGTAGATATATGCCAGTGTAGAGATGAATGTATTTCCATTATTTAATGTGAAGCACGCCTATCATAGGGAATGTAAAATGAAATTTAATTTTCATAGTGTAGTATAATGGATGACCAGGTTCGTCTCAACAGAGGAACTTTCTCATATGTTCACTCACTTAATATAATTCACCTAAACTAATTATTTTGAATCGTTTTTTTAATTTAAGAAGGTTATGAAATTTAAATTAATGAATATATTAAACTAACATGAAATGAAAAAATTTAATTAGTGAATAAAGGACATGTAATTTATGGGTTGGTTTGTGGGTTCCATCATTCTCCATGTTGGAGTTTAAATAAAGTTTGAAAATTCAATTTTGAGATCTCATTATTGAATTACTAATCTTTTATTAATTGTTGTGAAATATTGAATGTATTTAATAATCTTAACTTCCCCTCCTACTTTAATCAAGGTTGATGGAACAACTCAATCGTGAGTGTGGAAACATCTGTGACCTAGCTCTATCATATGCCATTTCAACCACTGAATGGCTCATATCCATCATATTAATAGATTTTATTCAGTATAAGGGAGGGATCAAATTTAATAAAATAATAGAAATGATTTTGAGTTTAGTTTCCTGTTGGGTTATCACCACACTTGTGCAAGTCACTCTTTCTCCTCAAAAACTTATCAAAACTTAAGAATTTTACAGTAGAATAAATGAAATTTCCACATACCCCCCCGGACCTGAGGATTGAGTAAGTATATCATTTTTTAGGGTAATATCTAATGTTAGATATTATTAGAATAAGAAAATAAGAAAATAAGGATAATAGATGGAAAAGAAAGGAGGGTGTTTGGGTGGAAGAAAACGCTAAAATAAAAACGATGCATGAATTTATTAAAAATCTAAATTACAATTGAAATCTAAAAAATTAAAGAAAATTAAAAAATTAATAATATGATAAGGGAAATATTTTTGAATTTCCTCCCTCGGTGGAGATCTCCTCTTGGTTCCTTGGAATAAATGTCATGGAAAATGGGAGGAGATTTGAGGTGGGAGCTCCCCTCATTTTATAGAGAAGAAATTGTCCTCCTCAAGTTTTAACATTTTTGGAAATAAAAATCGATGATTAACACATTCCATCCTTCATAAAAAGATTGTAATAAATGGCTTTTTCATTCAACCTCAAACTTTCATATTGATTGGACTCTTCATGAGGGATTTTTGTATTTTTTTACTGAAAATGTATTTTTTTCTAGATGAATTTTCCCGGAAGCTTCCTTCAATGTATAATATCTCTTTGACACCATAATGGGATAAAAAACCGTAAAATTTATTTAGGTAGTGCATATATGTGTCCTACAACATATACATTTCTAATCAACACCATTGTTGGTTTGTAAACTTACTTATACATCCATTACAGAGGTGGGGTCCACACTGTCAGCCCTGAAAATTTCCAAACATCAATGATTATTTCATGAATTTAAGTATTCAAATAAGCCTCTAGTGTAGAAGAAAATGTTAAAGGAATTAAAATAAGTATTCTAAAAAATTAATCATTCAATTTGTAATTATATTTTTATAAAAATGACCAAAATAACCTTGACGTAAAAATCTATCACAAATCTAGAATTTAAGCACATTTCACATTATAGCTCAAAACACACCATAAATACAAAATTGATATATATAAGCTCAAATTGATAAATTAGGAGTGTTAAAACATTTTTAATTCATATAAAAAAATGCTTAGAATATTAGTTTTATAAGTATATTTTTTGGTTTCGGGGTGTCCTACTAATTATTGTTATACTCGCCCATACATGGGGTTTTCCGTCATGTGTCATGTCTTGTGTAGAAGATTGAAATTTTGATTGAGTCTTAGGAGGACTAGGACCACATGGTTCTTAGTGAGACCAGAAAAACTGAGGTGTGTTCCAACATATTTCTGAAAGCAATCCCAATACTTAATTTTAGGTTGTACTTTTGTTTTAAAACTCATTGTAGTGGGATTGTATTTGGACCTACTAACTTTATACTAATTTCTTTTATACTCTAGTTATGCAATTTAGATGTATGAATGCATGGGTTTTCAGTTGTTTTTAAATTTCTTCATTTTATAGGCTTAGATATGTGTGTTTCTGTACAGGTACTTAAGTTAAGGCCTCTCATGTCAGTGATACACCTTATCAGTTCTAGTCACTAACCGCTAGCCCATTAGCACTTGGATTTGGGAGATGCGGCATGGGCTCCTCTGAGAGGGGACATGACACCTACTGAGTTGTACTCACACCCTACATGGGCTGCCTGATCAGTACCTGAATAGATTTTGTGCTTTCTAGAGAGGTTAAGGGAAAATCCCTTGTGTTAGATCATTGATATGGGATGGAGCATGGATGAGGGAACCACACAATATTTGAGACCTGCATGGGGGAGTCGTCAATGGATTTATTTTGGGTTTCATTTGAGACACTTGACATGTACAATGGCATGAAATATTTTCTTCTTTATTTTTTGATATTGTATTTTCCTTTTTGGTCATCTTGTGATATTGGTTCTTTTTTGTTATGATTACATGTTATTAATAAATTTTTTATTATTTTTTGGTGGTGTATTAACTCTAAAAAAAGAGGGTAAAGTCTCCCCATGCTCTATATATCAGACCCTCACTACTAATCAACAGCCTCTGACATATGGGGAGGCATTCCTAAGGTCATGTGACTGACTAATTGAAGGCACTGGTGTGTAGAACATGGTCTGAGATGTTACAATTTTCAACATTAGAGGTTTT
Organism: Viscum album; assembly: GCA_963277665.1. Taxonomy (NCBI): domain Eukaryota; kingdom Viridiplantae; phylum Streptophyta; class Magnoliopsida; order Santalales; family Viscaceae; genus Viscum; species Viscum album. The sequence goes on along the minus strand of OY728148.1, from coordinate 981,800,282 downwards.
GGAGATGTCCTGTAATAAAGTTGAATCTTACTCAACTGAAAATAGTTCTTCATAATATGAATGTTTAAAAAAATTATAACCTTAATTGCAAAATTTTATAAAATAAATGATTCCTTAGATAGTGAACAAGGTGGTGAAGAATCATATAGAGAGTATCAACTCAAAACATAACTTATATTATGTATTGAGAAAAACAGAAATCTCAATTAATAAATTAGAGTAATGAAGAAATATTGTGAAGACGTTTCTAAAGTACTAAATTACGTCATGATGTCTGAGGAAGAATACATTCAAGAGTTCTTAAGTTACTAACTAATAATCACTAAACATGGAAGGATGGTTGAAGATCTCAATAAGAAATTGGAATATGAGTAAAAAGAAGTCAATAAGTTTCAATATAAACTTATTTATTCTATAAATACCTTTATAAAGATGAATGAAAACTTAAACAAAGTTTTAGTGGTAAAATATAACTCTTCTAAATTTGTTGAGAAATCTAAAATAAAAAATTAGGTGAATTCCTTACACACCAAAAATAATGATTCATCTGATTTTTTTATCATTTCAAGTGATAAGAAAATTAATATAAAATTTTGGGTGGACAAAGAATTTGATTAACCTGTCACATATAAAAATTTTTAAAACTCACTTAGAAGGAAATATGGTATACACCCAGAGTATGTTAGGGTTGGAAGGATTTATCAACCTCAATTTTTTTTACATAGAAAGATCATACTTCAATAAAAAAATTTAGATTTGATGTATTTTATTGGTGCTATAGAATATATGGGCACACGACTTATAATTGTTTCCATAACATATCAGTTCCCAGATTAATATTTTAACCGAGTTGAAGAAATAGTGAAATTAGAATGAATAACTTTCCTAACACATAAGATAGAAAAGAAAAATCAAAAGAAGTTAGAAACATTCCAAAAAAAATCTATTTAAATGTCTGGAAGATGTTTATGGAAGATGTGATTTGTCTTTTCATCATTTCTAAAGATGTATTAAACTCATTATAGAACATGTTTCTTATGGGAGATAACGAAAAGGAAGGTAGGATGAAGAAATTTGAGAAATTATTTTTTTGTTGAGACTGCCTTGAAAGAAAGTAAAAAAGAACAAACCATGGATACTTGATAGTGTTTGCTATTTGTGCATGATAGGTGATTTAAAAATTTTAAAACATGTTTAAAATCATTAAGGAGGTTCTATTACCTCTAGGGATAATAGTTCTTTAAAAATCATAGGAATCACAATGACTGAGATTAAAGAAGAAAAGTTAAAATATTAGAAATTTTTATTTATTGATGTACTAAAACATAATTTAATTAGTGTAAGTCAACTTTTTGATGATGAAAAAGAAGTAATTTTCAGAAAATATTCATTTGTTATCAGAAGTGTGAAACATTGAAAAGTTATCACAAAAGGAGAAAGAACTACTTGAAATTTTTTTCAAGTTAGAGAATTTAAAAACTGTTGTTATCTAAGTACCAAATATGAGAATAATTTGTGGTGCCAAAGAATAGTCCATATTTGGAAGAAAATAATTAAAAAAAAAATTTAATGTTTATTATGTACAGAATGTTCCAATATTGAAATGAAGAGAGGAAGATTTTTGTGTTACTTGTTAGAGAGGGAAGATGACTAATAAAAGTCAAAAGAATGTTGAGATTCCATATACCGAGCCTCTTAAAAGTATTCATTCCAATTTATGTGGGTCTATAAGACATTAATAAAAAAAGTATATTTATAATTTATCAATTTTAATTGTGATTTAACTCATATGACAAACATAATGTTTTTGAAACACAACTCAGTGCCATAGAAATGTTCAGGTTTTTCGAAAAAGAACTCAATAAAGAGATGGGGGTTCATATAATGAAATTGAGAATGGATAATGGTATTGAGTATAAAATAAATCCTTCTAGAACTTATCTTAATGATCATGGTATTAAACATTAGAATAGTTCTCTCTATACCCCACAAAAAAATAGAGTAGTAGAAAAGAAGAATATAGGTTTGGTGGAAAAGAAATGAATCAGGTGAGAATAATAAAAACATTCAATGTTCTAGTAGAGTGAATTTGATTATCTTATTTTACATGTTTAGAAAAAAAATTAAGTTTGGAAACCAACATGAGTTCTTATGAAAATTTCTTTGATAAAAAACAATTATTGAAGTACATCAATGTTTTTGGAATTCCATGTTTTCTTAAAATAATAAATTTGGATCGGGGAACGTTTGATGAGAATGATAAGGAAAGAACATTTATTATTCACCCAATGTAATAATTTACAAATGTTGGAATAATGTTTTAAAAGTTTTTGGAATCATATTATGTTGAATTTATTGAGAATCAAACATATTTACAAATATTTTTTAGGGATTTTGAGGAATAAAAATTGAAAATTTCCATTGAAAATGAAAGTGATTAATGAAATGTTCATGAAGACTCAGATGAATTGTATGATTAGGAAAGTGAATAAGTAAGAGGAACTATAAAATTAACTACTTTAAAAAAATTGAGACTAAAAATATCCTGTGGAATTAGAAGGCTCTAGTTCAGGACAGAAGAAAGCAGAGATTAGAAAATAAAACTTCACTCATCTCAAAATTTGAACTAGAATCAGTCTCATAAGCTATTAAACACAATGAATGGGTAAATTATATGAATTAAGTGTTGGATATAATTTAGAAAAATAAAACATAAGAACTTGTTTTATGTGTAAAATATAAAAATTTTATCATAAAAATGTGTTTATAGAAACATTGTGAAGGAATATGGAGATGTTTCAAGAAACAAATCTAGGATTTTTTATAAAGGTTGTCCACAAGTGGAAGGTAGAGATTTTGATGAAACATTTTCTCCTATTTAATGGTTAGAAACTATTATAATGTTTTGATTAGTTCCTTCTTATCAATAATACAAAGTGTATCAGATATATATAAATTTAGATAAATTAATGAATAAGTTTAAAATGAGAAAACTTTTGGGTTTCTACTTGATAAGGATGAAAACAATGTTTTTAGATTGAAGAATGATTTATATGGGCTAAAACAAGATCCACATTCATGGTACTATAAGAGTGAAATTTTTTAAGAATGGTGATTTTTTCAAAAAGAAAAGTTGAATAAAACATATATATGAAAGATGTTTACTTTGGAACTCTAATTGTATTTGTTCATGTGGACAATATAATTTTTTTCTAGGGATGAAGGAAATTTTTGTAAATAATTTTCTGAGGTAATGAATTTTTTTTGGAAATATCAATGTTGTGAGAATTAGCATTCATATTTTTCATACAAGTTCAATATAAGGAAAAATAAATTTTCTTATCTAAAGAAATATATGCAAGGGAATTGTTACACTAAATTGGAATTGTAGAATATAAAGAAGTTTCTACTCCTATCTCAGTGAGGATGAAGATGAGTAAAGATGATTCTGGAAAAACTGTGAATTAGAATGACTTTTGGAAGATGATAGAAATTATAATTTACCTTATAACCTCAAGACTGATATTGTTTATGCTATACATTTTTGTTCTAGGTATCAAAGTTATCTTGAATAGTCAAATATGTTTGTAGTAAGGATAATTATGAGATATTTAAAAGGAACAAATTAACAAGGATTATTATAAAAAATAAATCATGAGATGATGTTTCATGGTTATACTTATATTTATTGGGCGAGATATTGTATTGATAGAAAATCAACCTTAGGGGATACATTTTTCGTGGGTGAATGTTGTGTAAATTTTCATTGTAAGAAACAATGTGTAATAACCTTGAGAAAATTGGAATTATAATATGTTGTGACTATTCAAATATGAATTCAGATATTGTGGATGAATGTTCAATTATAAGATTTGAATATAAAGGTTTATAAACTATTGAAGACACTTTATGACAATCAAATTGCAATTGATCTTTCTAAAAATCATGTCCAACATTCAAGATCAAAACACATAAATATAAAGTTTCACTTTAAAAAAGTGAAATATGCTGCTAGAGAAGTTTTGTTGGAATATATCTCAAGGAAGTATCAAATTATTGATATCTTCACAAAGTCAATTCCAAAATAAAGTTTTGATGAGTTGGGGTTGAAAAATCAAGTTCTTCCTCCTATAATGACTTCCTAAAACTCACATGGAATTACCATACCATGCTTTGGATTATATTGACAACAGGGGGGGAGGGGAGTAACAACATTGTATTATGTAAGATGTTTTTAATTATCTTTATTGTATGAATATGAAGCTGTGTTTATCAGATAATGGGGGAGTGGAAAATGAAAATTATAGAAAAATAAATGTGAGAAAATATAAAATTTAGAGGGATTTTATCTTAGCATAGACATACAATTTTCATCTCACCAAGGGTTGGATTTTTTTCAAAACAAAATACCTTATCTATTAGTGTCATGTCTAAACACACATTTAATAAAGGATGTGTTTTGGTTAAATACAAAAAACTAGAGTTGTTTACAAAAGTTGAATTGTGAAAATTTTCTTAGAGTTGAAAAAGTTTTTAATGGGTGTTGTTAAAAAATCCGAATGGGGATATTGAAGAACCTTTGGGATGTTTTGTTTTTAATAAATTTTTTTATTTTTGATAACTAATGTTTTATAAAAGAGTGTTTTTGAAGAAAAAAAAATTAATGTTTTTGAATTTTCAAATCCAAACATAAAGGGGGAGAACATTTTTTTTTGAGAAATTTGTTTTATAGACACAGAGGATGGAACTAAGAAACAGTAGATGAAAAGTATCAAACTGATCACCACCGGTCATAGAATTCATCAAAAAGTTAGAGGTTTTTATCATACACACCATCATTCTGGGATCCATTGACATGAAGTTCAAGTTTCATTGGACTCATTGTTGGTTAGAAAGTTAGAATGTTGTAGAAGAAGTTGAATGAAGAAAGTTATGTCATGGGTTAGAAATTTCTTAAACATTATAACCTTTAGTCAAATATTTTTTTTCTAGTTTTTAATTCTCAAATATCATAAGTTTTCTGTAACACTTGTGATGTGATCCTTATGATGAAAAGGTGGATAATAGGTGCAACCAATCATATTGAGTTTTGGTTGGAAATAAAGAAAGTGTTGAAAGTAAGGAAAGTTGTAATACTTTCTTATATAAGTCATATAGTACATTGATAATATTGAAGATCTCATAAATCAAGAAAACTACAATGACAAATGAATTTTATGAAATAGAGGAATCATAAATATTTTATTGATTCTAGGAATCATGAAAAAAGTTTTCATCAGATCCAGAAGTACTGAGCATAGAATTTTTCAGAAGTCTGAATGAGTTATTATTGATGAGTTATGAAGTATTTCAAAGTTGTAGATTGGAGTTTCCATCATAAACAAAATTCCATCATAGTGATAATTCCATCATTATGAGGATTCCATTAGATTAAAGGTGAGGATTTTCTATGAGGTATAATCTAAAGAGGAAAGTTAATTAAACTAACTCTGAGGAAGAAATTCAATCAAACTAACTCTGAGAAGGAAATTCAATCAAGAACGACTCTGTGAAGGAAATTCAATCACGCTGAATATGAGAAATAAATTTAATTAGACTTACTCTAATGAGGAAATTCAATATAAAATGAGATGAAAAAGATTCATCATAATGAGATGAGGAAGTACCATCATAATGAGTTGAGTAATTTCTATTATACTGTATAAAAGTTAGGATATCTGAGAGGAATTATTATAAACAAGTCATTAGAATATTTCATAATATTTGTGATGAGTATAAGTGGTCAAACATGAAATTAAAATATGTAAAGATATTTGATTTTTTTTAATTTGAGTATGTGGGAAATGTTTTTTAGTTTCATAAATTTTACTTTTTTGGATTCCTATAAATAGAATAAATGTATATTCATACTTTTCGACTTTTTTATGTGAGTTGAAGAAGAAGAGCACTACAAAATTAATGTCAAGGTTATCATTCCATATTGAAATCTAATTAGAAGTTTATACCTCTAAATTTTTTGTTTGTTGGACTGAGTTAGATCAGACTGAGCATTTGAGAAGAGTTTGAGTAATGCATATTGAGAATGGATTCATCAGATAGAGTCCATCAGATTGAATTCATCGGATTGAGTCCATCGGACCCAGCCCTATCAGATGGAGAGAATCAGATTCCACTGCATTAGAATGAGGATTCTGAGCTGAGAATGTGTGGTGTAGTTTGAACAAAGTATTTTTCTTTTGTTTTATCTCAATTTTTTGTATGAGAAATTTATAAACTAATAGGAGTCAGTATAATCATTACAATAAGGATAAATAATGTATCTAATGGGAGTTGACATAAGGTGTATTCACTTATTCATTTTAGTGAATATCTATAGACCCATAGGAGTGTCTATGAAAATGATATAGGTTCTCACACTAAGGTCAAACCTTGTAAATATCATGTTCTTTACTTTTTTTTACTAATTTTTCGTACATTAATATTTACTATAAGATGATAAATATAGAAACATTAACTTTTTTCAGGGTTTAATATTTTCAAAATTATTGAAACTTATAAATGTGAACAACTAATTCAACCCCACTTCGGTGTTATTATTCGATTTTTTGAAACTTCATATACTGTTTGTCACTTTATTTGAAACTTTTTTTAATATTTGTGCTACTTTTTTTAATTAAATTACCTAAAAGAATAATGGAATAATCTCAGGACTCATCATTGATCTCACCATGTCAAACAAGATGTGGTTCCTCCTTTCACTTACATCATTCCACTGATATGTATAAGGAGGTGTGATTTAATATAGGATCCCAAATTCCTATTAGTAATAAATTAATTCTTGATTGAGATATTGTCCCCCAAGTTCGAAGAGGATTTTCTTAACCAGATTACAAATTTGGTTCCCATATTCATTCTTTTATTTCTTGAATTTATCAAAATAACATGACTTATGCCTCATTAAGTAGACATATTCATTTCTACTAAAATCATCTGTAAAATTTAAGAAGTATGAGAACCCACCCCCTACCTCAATAGGAAATTGTCCACACATATATGTATGAACTAATTCAAGAATCTCTTTAGACCTTTCACCTTTTATACTACATGGGGCTTTATTCATTTTACCATATAAACAAAGTGTGACACATACCGATTGGTTTTCTTTCAAAAGAATCTAAATATCCATTTTGATATAACTTACTTAAGCGTTTTTCGTTTACATGAACAAGCCAATGATGTCATAATTGGGTGTGGCACGAGTTATGTGAATTAGTTTCATTATCAATTTCTATTACTTGGTTTGTGTAATATGATAAAAAAATTTGTTATTTTAATTCACCTTACCATAACAAATGATAGTTTTATAAAAGAAGCAACATTCATTTAAAAATATTAAAATAAATCCATCAATATCATGATTAGATATATAAATAATGTTTTTTAATGGATGAAACATAATAAAAACCTTTAAAATCCAATATCATTATAAGATCCCATTTTTTTTCTAGGTACGTCCCACTCTGTGGTTTTTATTGAAAATATTTTTTTTGGGTTTTCCATTGAAATTAAGCCTTAGTGACCAAGTCATATTTGATGATAGAGAGCCTTATTTGGACAAAATAACATTAATTTTAGTAATTTTGTCTATTTAAATCAATGGATTCCATGTATACATATGTTAAATGGGATTAATAGGGCTTTCTATGAGTTTAGAAGGATCAGAGGTGGTTTGATCACTTTTATAGAAGCTAGTATAAAAACTATTCAATGAAAAATTATATGTTGTGTAAATTTTACATGACATGTTACTATTTCTATATGAATTTCACTAACTAGTTTATTATTTGATATGGTTATATGTCATGAACCTGATTCACATCATGTAAATGTTGATCAAAATAAATATTTACCCGGGGCGAAATGTTTTTCCATCATAACATAAAAATAAGAAAATACATGACATGAAAGGATTACACATCATTTATTCCTCATAACCAGTAGTTTTAAGTGTGTCGTGTACTTATGACTCTCATTATTTTTAATTATAGACTCTCCTCTCTCGCTCCTAGGGTGAACTCTAGAAAATTTTTAATTATCTTCCCCCCTTCTAGATGACCCATTTTCACATTCGATCCTTGGTGAGTTTATCCACATTGGTTTTCTTCTTCTCACCCATCATTACTTTTCATTGTTGTGTACATATTTTGAACACGAGTTTTGTTTAGGGAGTTTCTATTGTTTTGGGTTAATCTAGGTTCTTCTTGAGATGTTCTGTGACTTCTTATTTAATGGATATTTTCATTAGAAGCATTGTGTTAATCACATGTTAAAGGTATGGAGACTAAACCTAACCCTAAGGTATATTTAATTGTGAATTATATGAAACTTTTTGATTATGACCATGTAATGTGCACTATAATTAATCATTTGATTTATAGTAAATCATGGATTCGATTCCTTTAGATTAAATGGTTGATGAAACTTGGATTATGGATACCTGTTGGGTGAGAAAACAATTGAGTAAAAAGAACTTGGCTAATGGTTTAAAGAATGGTGAGTATAACATGATACCTTAGGTGATTGCTTGATATAAAATTACTAGGTAATCTATTAATGATTATTGATATGACTGTTGATCATTTGAGAGATTATTGAAAGTTTATTTGAATGAAAAATTTGAATTATAATAGTTAACTATTGAGATTTATGATTTGATATTATGATATCCATACTATCATGACTTGTTGAGTTAGTGATGAAATTATTATATATAGGGATATAATAGTAGTGTTTAAAATATTATATTGTAGTCTTGGCCTAGTGATATATGCTAAAATTCTTATATATAGGGATTTTCTTGGATGATGAAATGCTTATATAGTAGGAAATTCATAGTGATACTTGCTGAAATGCTTATATACAAGGATATACCCAGAGACACATGCTGAAATACATTTATATAGGTTGATGATCAGAGAATGAAATTATTATACAAAGAGAGTTACCCGATTGTTTTATATTTCAATGGTGTATGGATATATATGGAATGGTTGTGTTACATGCTCAGAGACATTACATCATGGTTTTAAAGTAGGTTAATTAATATATTATATTAATTAGTTAATTAATACACCTATTTATAACTTTATTTCATATAATTATTATCAGACTGGTTGTGGTTAGGGATGGTGGTGTCGACCTATTGAGTTTTATTCACACCCTATTTGGGAACCATTTGGTACTCGAGAAGATTACATGGATTTTGGATTGGACAAGGGAATGGTACATTATTGTTGATTCTTTTGTTTCTTGCTGGATGGGATGGATTTTGCAGATGGGTCTGACATGGGGATCAGGACCAGAGCCTTTTGAGAATATTTAATTTGAGTAGATTATTTTGATTGTATTGGTTTCTGTTTTACTTTTAGATATATATTAGATTGTCATTACATTATTCACCATTATAGGTTCCTCCATTTATTTTTCTAGCTGTATGATATACTATTTACACTATTTCTCTGTTACTATAATTTTTATTACTATGGTTTCATTCCACTATGTTTAACCACGCGGTATAGTCTCCCCACTATAAATATCATAGCCTCATTACTAGTCAATATCCTCTAGCATATGGGGATGCATTCTTGATGTCTAATAACCCAATCATTTTGACTATGTAATAGATTACCAGATCGGGGGACATTACAAAGTGGTATTAGATGATTAGATTGTTATTTTCTATTGCTTTATTTTTGAAAAAATTAGAAAGGAGACTTGTATCTATTGGGAATTGGTAATGAGCTTATTTATTGGAGTAGGTAACCTATGTAAGGGGGAAAATTTGAGTTCCAGGGATGGATTATTGTTTATATTGTTCTCTTGTTACAATTGATGGTATATCACATTGGTTGATTTATATGTTGTGTAATGTCATTATTTTGTGATGTTATTGTTAATTGATATTTACACTCATGGACCAGTATGGTGAGATATGAGTATGAATGCATTATGATAGACACATAGGGATATATATACATATATATATATTGACATTCACTGTTCATGATGGGGATATGTATATTTGATGTGTTATATACTTTCCAATATGAACTGTGAAATAATATATCTGTTATATTTGATAAATGGAATGAAATAAACTATTCTTTTATCCAAAAACACTTATAATCCATGGTTAGAGAGACCTAGTTTAATTTTTCTATACTGTCATCACCTCTTTATGTTGACTTTATTTTAAGCCAAAGTTTATAGGAGTGTGTTTTTCTTGTAGAAAAAATGACTCCTCATCATCTTCGATTTGAGTTCTAAGAGAGTGGAAATCAGTTATCTACTAACGTAGATGAACTGGAGCATCATTTAGCTCTTAAGGATCAAATGGATGTTCATTATCACAACAACTTCTTACAGGTCATGAAATCCATGGAAAAGGAGATTATTTTCATTGTGCCTTTGATGTATGAGTTGATGAGAGAGATTCAGCTACAAAATCCACCTATGTTCACTGGGGAGGGAGGCTCCGAGGTAGATGAGTTCTAGATTGAGTCAATCTATACAATCTTCAAGCATCTTGAGATACCCACAGATAGGACGGAGAATCTTGTTGTGTATATGCTCAATGGAACTACCAAACATTGGTGGGATATTCTAGAGCATGATGGGAAGGAGGAGGAGTTATCTTAGAAGGAATTCAGGGTGAATTCATTGAGCCACTTCTATCCATAGATGCTGAGGGATGAGAATGATCATTTTTTCATGCATCTGATATGGGATAGAATATTAGTAATGTAATATGTTGAAAATTTCACCAACCTACAATGATTTGTGCCTTATTTGGTTGTTGATGAGTTCTCTAAGGAGAAACATTTTCAAGATGGTATTCACTATGAGGTTAGGTCATAGGTGAATGTTTTTATTCTGAGTATCTTTTTAGCTTTGATGAATCAGGAACTCATCACAACAAAGAATCTATGAGAGGACCTAAGAGGTAGCCAGACTATTTCGTCAGGGTAAACTAGGATCAATTATTTTGGTGGCAAGAAGTGATTCTATGAAAGTTGCATCGAAGGAAATGACATGAAGACTAGATAGGGTAGTGGTAATCCATCTTAGGATCATATTCCATTGCATTTCATCAGTGTAGAATGTTAAACAAGAAGAAACCATAGTTTTCTAACACCGCTTTAGAGTGCCATGTTTGCGGCAGGATGGGCCATCTTCATAAGTTTTTTAGAGCTTCTCATTGTATAGTAGTGGTAGGGGCGTAAGATAGGTACTAGAGTCTAGGAAGGACGCAACTACTCCTCATCAGATAGGTCGCAAGAGTTCTATAGTACATTTAGGTTGAGGCTGGAGATGTGGTACCCCATTGTAATGACCAAATGTTTATTAGTAAAATTTGTTTCATGAATAAGTGTGTGTTGTATTATATTATATATTTTATACATAAAAAAGATAGAGAAACCAATAAAAAACTATATTAATAAATATTGTTACATTAATGAGCGATGAAACCAATTAAATTTCCCAACATTACAACTGAAAAAATAGTATAAAATAGAAAATATACAATGAGAATATATGGATCGACCTCATCTAGAATTATTGGCCCCACTACCAACACTATATAAAAGAAACTAAATTATAGTAAACCCATAAAAACAAATTTAAAATGGAAATATCAAACCATGAGAGGAATTTATTTGAATATGGAATGAAATAATTGAGTGGTATATATATAAGGTAATGTGATTGTTGGAATAGTAATGTGACCATTGGAGTAGAAACTTGATCATTGGGAATAGTAACCTGACCATTGGAAGAGTGATTTTACCAAAAAATAATATATTATGATATAAATAAATTTTATCATGATTAATTTATGTAAATAAAAATATTATAATTCAATAAAAAAATATAATGATTAAAAACCTCAAAAAAAAATAAAGCATATTTTTAATAAACTGTATGTTAATGAATTTTGTAAAAATCATTATTTCCATGTTAAACATTATATTTGACCTATTTTAGATATTTATTTTTATTAAATTAATATCATTTTTGAAATGATCATGTGTAAATTTTCTTTGGGTGAGTTTTTGGTAATTTTCTGATATACTTTAATTATTAGGTGGATAGTAAAAATATTGTTTTTCACATAAACGATGTATCTAATGTTACATCATTCATGATGTAATAATGACATAATCCTTTATAGAAATTTATTTTCGGCCATTATATATTTAATTTCATAAATTAGTCATTAAAATACAATAATATTAATATTCAAACCTAAAAATCTCTTTCCAAAACCTAAATTCAAAAGTGATTCCTTAAAATATCAATTTCTTTTTTTCTTCACTTTTCTTTTTAATAAGTCAATAAAATAGAATTATAAAGAGGATTTAAAGTATTAAACCCATTATATTACATTTATATATAATTTATTTTTTCAAAAATTAACTATTACATTTTTTCCCTTTAATATATTCTTTTATTACATATTTTATTCAAAAAATACCCCTCTCTTAAAATATAAATAATCCCTCTCCCATCCCTTGGAAACACATTCCTCTTAAACATTCCATAGTAAAATATCTTCACAAATACTCCCTCTAAATTCCCTTACATTACTTATGGAAATTTTGGATCAATCTAACTCTAATCACCAAGGGTGTTATAGCGTCTTACAAGATAAGCTATATTGAGGAGAGAGTATGTCTCTATTAACATTTCCATTTTTTCTTATTCTCTTTTTTATTTCTACCAATTAATTTAAAAACTGTATACTATAAAACCAATTATTCAATAATTTAATATTATATTATTTATGTTAACATGATGTAATTGTCATATTTATGACAAAATTAAATGCAATACTTCTCGTTCCCTCTCTTTTAACAACGTCCTGTTAAAGGTTGATTAACCGCCCACAGAGACATTTCTAAGACAATTCTTATTACCACCTTCATGGATGGATACTATTAATTATATATAATATATAAATAATATAATACATTTATTATAATTTTATGGATGTAATCATACTTTTCTATAAATGACTCTGAAAGAATATTGAGAAATCAAAGTAAATAAGAAATTTTTAGGAAAATCATGATATCAAAACACTTCAATTACATTAATAGAAATTAATAAATATAATAAAATTATTATAATTGATAAATAATTGTATAAAGGGGTATAATTAACATATTTATTAGTTTTTTAATAAATATATGTTTATTATCCAAGAGGTGAAAAAGTGACGAAATAAAGCAGGAATTAAGGTAAGGTGATTCTTGAACCAAACTCTTTTTCATTGGGTTATCTGTATTTCATGACAAATTTGGAATAAATAGTCCTCTAATGTTCCTTAAATATAATTTCATTATTAATCCCTCTTATTTTTTGGGATATACATGTTTCTTATTTGATTTTATGGAAAATACATTGATTTTCCAAAATAACTCTTCTTTCCAAAAACACATCTTTGACTGCTCTTGATTTGTATATTCTTAACTAAAGAATGATGATTCTTATAGAAAATATGTTTTTCCATTTTTCATTTTGGAACAAGAAGTTTATTTATGAAATCATAATTTTTGAAATCCCCATGAAAACAACTCCTTTCCATGGGTTATTTCATGAAAATATTGTTACACATTCTTTATGACATGCATGATTATGAAAATATTATGATGTGATGACTAGACCAAAATTATATATCCCTCCAATGCATTGGGTACTGTTTTCTATCTTATAAGATAACGTTTATTATATGTAAAAATGATTCTAGATTTGTTTACAGTGATGATGTTATGATTATTCACATATGTTATATGTTAACATGATGCTAGCTTTACTCACAACTATATGTGGCTTCGGACCACTATGGAATGATGTTTCATTTTTATACATTTCCACATTAGAGGAATTTATCACATTTTTACCTCATGATATTGATAATGATCCTAGGCTTATGATATGATGATTATCCTCACCCATGTTATATTGATTCTGGTTCCTTATTCATCCTCCTACATGGAATTTATCATACCCCTTTCATTGATGTATATCCTTAGGTATTTGCATGTACTAAGGATAATGTGATATTTTAGAAGGACAAAGAAGATGGATTTAGATAAATTTTTATGTTTTATTATGTACATGTTATTTATGAGCCTAATTTTTCTTAGACATAATCCTTTGGATCCTAGATTTGTAACACTATTTTGTTGTTTATCTTTAATAATATGTAATAGTTATATATGAAAAATTAGGGCCACTATAGGTGGTATCTACGAATGGTTTAGTTAATTAGGGAATTATGATTAGAAAACAACAATAATAACCATTAGTATAAGTCTTTGTATAGGTAAAACATCCTAGAAGACTATTTTAAGAAAATTATAGACCTCAGGATCCCATAATATTTTCCATTAGTGTTAATTTCATAAAATAAAAAATTTCTCATGATTTATTGACTTATGTTTTGTTCTAACATTTTATATTCTAGAAAATGGTAGGATCGAGGAAAAACTAGGCCTAAAACCTATGTGAGTGATAATGAAACAATTATCCAAATGAGATCACCAATTCCATCGGAGTATAAGTTCAAAACATTATGGAAATGATTACCTAGTTGTCTCTAGATATGAATAATAGCATGAACTGTGTAGAATTTCCATATTCACCCAATAAGGATAAATTATCCATTGAGTCCTTAATGCAAAAATGACCATCAATGTTTAGTGGAACTTCCAATCCACTTGATGTGGAATAGTGTGTTAACTCAATGAAGAAGATCTTTTCTATGATATATTTCTCTAATAAGGAGATGATGACTCTTGTAATTTATAATTTATATAGAGATGCTATTAAATAGCAGGAATTGCTAAAGGACAAAAATGAAAAGGATTAAATGGAAGAGATGGTGTGGGAAAAATTTAAGAAAATATTTCTTACAAAGAATTTCCCATGAACTCTTCAAAAAAAATTGAAAGAGTATTCATATAGCTAAAGAAAAAGAAAGGTGGAGTTGTCACAACTTATGATGAAAACATCACAAAGTTGTAAATGTATTCCTTGGGTTTTTTTATCAACAATGGTAGAAAAATAGATATGTTCTTTATTTTTTAAAAATTACACCTTCGAAACGATCTATAAATATAAGAATTTGAGAGTTTTGATGATTTGGTGATATCTTCTCTTAAGGAAGATATGGAGTTCAATGAATGGCCCCATGGTTATGGAGATAATAAGAGAAGAATGGGGTTTAAAGATTGCGGGTCAAATGAAAAATGAGGAAATAGGATCCAACTACCCACATGTCAAAAATGTGGGAATAATAATCATGTTAATTGCCTCAAAGGGATGGGGAAATTCTTCAAGTGTGGTAGAGAAGGACACCAAACTATTGAATATTGGAGATAAAATAAGAAGCAGACCAACATGATAGAGGAAAGGAAGGAACATCCTAATGCACCTCCCATGGTTCAATGCTTCAACTATAGGGACCAAGGGTGTTATGCAAGCAAGTGAACTAAACTACATGTCCTTGAGGGAAACCAGTGTTAGTAATCACCAAAGTCAAAAGATCAAGGGAAAGATTACATTATCACTACTAATGAAGTGGACTGTGAAATTGAATTCATACAAGGTATGATTACTATTCACTAAAAAATTGAAAAATTATTATTTGAATCTAGTTCTACTTATTAATTTATATCTTATATGTTTTCTAGAACTATTGAATTGAAACACAGAAAACTTTATGTAGAGATATCCATAAAAAACATAGTGGTGTAATCATTACAACCCAATTGTTGGACTCTTCTCTTATAATCATATTTGGCATGATTCTTCTTGAAATTATTATTATATTTCCCATGTTGAAATTTTATGCTATATTGGACATTTATTGGCTTTCATTATATATTGAAGACGTCATCAATTGCAAAAAAAAATAAATTTTTATATTCCAAACCATCCCATGGTCCTCTTAAAATAAAAGGAAGATCATGAATCTTATTTGTAAAATCCATCAAAACATTGGGTGTTGACACCCTATAGAGAAGCATACCTTTCCCAAATGGTTGAGTCAAAAGATAGTATTAACCTAGAGGAAATTTCCACTGTTATGGAATACATTGATGTATTTCTCAATGAGTTATATGGAATCCCATGATTGTGAGGAAGTGTTCTCAATAGATATCATACCCAGAGCCACTCCTATCTCAATCATCCCATATAGGATGGCCTTGATTTAAATGGAGGAGTTAATGAAGTTTCTACAAGAGCATTTTGAAAAATGGTTCATACGCCCTATTACATCACCTAGGGGTGCACCGATGCTCTTTGTCAAGAAGAATGGTACATCAAAATAGGTGTATATCAATTTCCAAGATATCAAAAAGATCACAATAAATAAAAATTATCCTCAAAAAAGGATTTATGACTAATTCAATCAACTAAGAGGAGTGAAATAATTCTCAAAGGTGTATATTTTTTATGGATATCATTAATGATAGTTGAAGAAGGAAGATATTCAAAAGACTGCTTTACTTACAAGGTAAGGGCACTATGAGTTCATAGTAATTCCCTTCAGACTTACTAATTTTCCTAAAATATTAATGGATTTGATGAATATATTCTTTAGAGACCACCTCAACAAATTTATAGTAGTGTTTATCGATTATATTCTCATTTATTCCAAGATTAAGTAGGAATATGAAGAGAATCTAATGATTGTGTTTGTGATATTAAGGAAGGAGAAAAGTATTCTATGTTCAGAAAGTGTGAATTTTGGATACAAGAAGTCACATTATTGGGGAACATGATCACAAGTGATGGAATTTATGTGGAACCTTTAAATAAAATCTCAATTGAAGAATAACCTAGACCCACTTGTGTCATATAAATCTATTGTTTTATAGATTAACTGGTTTCTATTTACAATTTGTGATAAATTTATCATTATTTTTTATCCAACTAAATTATTTACCACAAAATGTTGTATATTATTTATGGGTGAAGGATATGAGGAAATCTTTAAGGGGATCAAGAAGAGGCTAATCACTTTTCTTGTTCTATAATTTCCCAGTCAAGAAAATTGTATCACTGAGAGGGGGAGAGAGTGAATCAGTGATATATTTTTTTTATATATTTCCTCAATTATGTAATAAACTTAGAATCCTATTATATATTTATTTCCTTATTGAAAACAATTAGAACATGCATATATAAGAACAGATGAATTTATAAGTATCACTATTCAACAAGAATAGCTACATCCTTTCTATGACTTTGAAATGATCTAATACCACACAATCTGTTAGAAAATAATCTTTTTGTGTGGAATATAATGAATATGATATTATTTTTCACAAATGTTGCTCTATATAAACAATTCAATTGTGAATGCGATCCTTCTATAACAAATAATGAAATAAAAAGTTTCGTAACAACACATGATATGGTGATTCTTTATCAACATTCACAAATGTATTATCTTAAAAACAATTCTTCAACTTCTTACCTAGAAGTTGGTAAGAACTCTTCTAAATTTTGTTACAAAACTCAGTCTGATTTCCAAATCAAATTATCCATGTTCTATTATCCCAGTTTTATTTCTCAATATAAAAAATATATGACTTTTTCAGAATAGGGTTGAGAAAATTCTGAACCACATCTCCTTTAATCCAAAAATCCCAATATGATTTTCCCAGTCTGATGATTCAACCCAATATGATGACCAGTTGAATAGAACAAAACAAAATATGGAAACTTCTTCTCCTCTCTAGAGACATTTCTTCTCTGTTCTTCTTTGCGAATTGTACATTTGTCAAAAGTAAACAGTATTTTTCTCTTTTATACTCACTCAAAAAATGGTTTCGGTGGGATTCCTAAAAAAATTCCCTATCAATCAAATTTTCTGAATCTACACGTTCCATTTAATTTTGGTTTCATATTAACTTCATAGTATCTTCTCAACACTTATTTAACATTCTAAAATCTTCTCACAACTTCAACTGTACACTATAATTTCAATAAACATCATTCTAATTCTGATTTCCAATTTCAATTTGTTCTTATTACTTGCTTCATTATGATCAACACAAATTTAAAACAATATATTATTCTTCATATCTTCTCATGACCAACTTGAATTATAAACAATGTAACTCAAAATATTATAAATGGTTAACTAAATTATTGATATAGCTATTCATTTCTTCTTCATATTGGACAACACATAATTTTATTATTATTTTCATTCATCAGTTCCAAAATATTATTCCTACGATGATTATTATTGCAAACCGAGAATGGACCGATATCACCAGATTCAACATAAACAAATAAGTTCTCTTCTCAATATGATACCAATAAATTTTTATAACAAAAATTTCTTCCTCTAATTAATATGATGACATAATAAATTTGATGGATCAACATTAGAAACTTATTTATTTTTTGAATAAGATTCTCAAAAACTTCTTTCTTCAAGGATTTAAATCTTCTAGATTTTGATCTGACCGAAAACTAGAACCTTTATTATGACTATCCTACCCTGCCTTTATACAAATCTGTATCTAGAAATATAATTATGATGATATTTAGACCAGAATGATTAAAATACATAAACATTATTCTTTCATAAACTTTTAACAAGTATCATGACTTTATTTATGACTTTTATTACTTTCAAGATCAACTTTAGAATCATCTCACTTACCAAGTAAAGTGTTGCAACTTCCCTACCATTCAAAAACATATTTATTTCATGCTCATCTTGAATACGATTGAAATGATTACAATCAGACTGAATATGATTGGAATAATATTTTTCTCCCATTTATTAAATCAAGATTTCATCACAATTTTTACAACTTTTATATGATTTATGAGAACTCCAAGATCAGAAAAAAACATCACATTTTCATCAATGTTAGGCAGACTGAAATTATTCCCTATTAGGATCAATCATTTCATTCCAAACATTGAATGAGTTTGATGATCCTCTTCATCCAGAAAAAATATTCCCAATGTGATAGAATTTCTTAACCATTTTGAGTCTGATTTTATTGAATATGATGGTCAGTACAATTTTTATCACATACCAATTGAGGTGATTTATTTTCTTCTTAAACTCCATTGACAACAAATGAAAATACCTGACTATGATATTCATCTTTATTATCATGGTCCTAACAATCTCCCACTTTCAATTTTTTTGTCAACCAAGGTTTATAAAATCACTAAACTTTTTATCCTCATACTATGTATTACTTATCAATAATTATAAGACTACTTGTGCTAAATCATTATAGGTAACATGAATTATTGACATAAAATTCATGATATCCAAAAGTAGGGATTATGAAAAAATTCTTCATCTTTTCATCATCAAATTTCAAACCTCTAGAGAATACAAAAAAAATTGTTTCCAACAACCACTCCAAAAACAGTTAGAATAGATCACACACTTACAATGATGAATTCACAATATACCCACAACTCTCTCTATTTACATGCTTCCATAATGATAGATTAATAAAACAATTCTTCCCCTTTCAAACACTATCCAAAAATAATATGAGGGATGGAACAAAAAAACTTACCTCAACCTTGACGAGAAAGAGGATAGATGACCTTGTTCAAGCTCAATTTAGAGAATTCTTCATTGGGTAAATTTTTTGTGAAAATGTCACCAGCTTGTTCGGATATTGGACCATACTCAAACATCAACTCATTATTCTACACATGATATTTTATGAAATAATTGTTGATATCAATATATTTTGAAGGAGAATGTTTTACCAGATTCTTGGAAAGTTTGATTTCACTTTGATTATAACAACCCAAGATAAAGGGTAACTTCAATTCAATAAGCTAGTATTCTAACTGATTCTTCAGACACATATGTTGGGTAGTATATTTTGTAGTAGAAAAATATTCAGATTCAATTGTAATGACAGTTACCAAATTCAATTTCTTTTTATTCTAAAAAACATAACTTTTACCTAGAAATAAAGCTCCAACTGATGTGGATCTATTATCATGAACATTTACAGCACAATCAGCATCTGAATAACCAAAAAAATCAATAATTTCTAAGCTATCATACCTGATTTCGAAATTTTTTGGGCCTTTGATGTATTCGAGGATTATTTTTCTAGAAAGTAAATTTGATTATGTAGGAGCACTATAAAATCTTTCACATTAGGTAACATAATAAAAATATTGGGTCCTAAGGTAGTAAAATATAAAAAAATTCCAATCAACTTTGGAAACTCATTCTGAACAACTTTCTAGTCTTCTCCATCATTACTCAACATGGTTCCCACTGTTATTGAGGTGTAAACTAGTTTCAAATTTTCTATACCGAAAATTTTAAGAATTTATTTAGCATTCTTTTTTGGAGAAAGAAAAATGTGTTTCATCTTTTATAAAATTTGTAACCCAATAAAGTATTTCATTTCTCCCAACATGGAAATATCAAAAAAAAAACTCAATTATTAAGAAACCTTTTCACATGATCTTTCATTATTCCTAGTAATGATAATTTCATTAATATAAACAATTATGAAGAAGGAAAACTCATGAATTTATTTAGTGTAAATATTGTTATCAACTATTACTTTCCTAAAACTCATATTCATTAAGAAAGTATCATGTTTGGTATACTATGCCCTCATGGATTTATTTAAAGCATACAAGGATTTAATAAATATACACATATAACTTTCCTCTTTCCCAACAACAAATCCACAGGGATGTTCAATGTAAACTTCCTCATTAAGATCAACATTTATAATTTCATACTTTACATCCATTTGAATTTTTTTTAACTCCATTGTGTAGAAATAAAAAGAAAATTTATGATTGTTTCTAACCATTCCACGAGAGAAAAATTTTCATCAAAATCAACACCTTCAATTTTAAAGTAATATTTAGATACTAATATATCCTTGTTTGTTATCACTTCACCCTATTCATTAATTTTGTTCTAGGAAAACCACTTTGTAACAAAAACATTTTTGATATCTGGATTAGGTATGAGTTCCTATGAATCATTCTTTTCTATCTGGTCTAACTATTCATTCGTGGACTGAACCCATTCTAGATACTCAAAATCTTATTTCACACCATTCCACCCAATTTATAATACAAATAGGTACATGTAATAGAATTTGTTGTTCTTATTATTTGAACCATTTAATGTTGATCACCAATAATGATCGGAGTTTCCACTAGCTTCCTCATTTTGGGATGAGATTTTAGAGATTCTTCTTCCTCACTTGTAATAGATGAGTCTGATTCTTGTTTTTGAGTAGGATTACAATTGGATGTATCTTTATCAGAAATGTTGAAAAAACATTCTTTATCCTGCTCAGCTTTCTTATCTATTTGATTATATTTATCCTTAATATATTTTTTAATAACATAAAAATTATTAGAATAAAAAATTATTTCTATTTATTTGTTGAAACATCTATATCCTCTTCCTTCTAGAGCGTAACCAAGATAAATTCCATCTTCACCTTTCTGCTCAATCTTTCCCAGATTTCAACCTTTCTTCTTTATAATTCATGGACACCTGAAACCACTTAAGTGTTTCAAACATGATGTTTTTCTATAAAAAAATAGTTTACAGTAATATAAAAACATGTCATATCGAAACATCAGTTTTGAATATAAACAACAGTACTCATGGGTTGCATCCAATACGAATGAGAAAGGCCTTGTTCAAATAACACAGTTCTCCCCATTTCCACCATTCTTCTATTCTTCCATTCATAAACCCCATTTTGTTTAGGTGTGTATAGGGTACTATATTCATGAAAACATCCATTCTTATCAGGATAATATTCAAATAATTCATTCTTATACCCATTACTATAATTAGTTTTCAACTTTTTCACTAAATACTTAGTTTTCTTCTTAGCTTTTCTCCTAAAACCTTTAAAAATTCTGAGATTATATGATTTATATTTCATATTCATAACACAATTAATTTGATTAAATTCATCAATGAAAGTGATGAAGTAATTATAATCATTTTTGATTGTTTTATCATTGGTCTATAGATTTCAGAATGAAAAAGTTCCAAGGGTTGTTTTGAACAAATCTCAACATTCTTATACATAGAATTTGTAATTTTTCCCTTATGAAAAATAGTGCACCAAAAATCTCTTATTCATTGAAAATAAAGATTATCTCGAACAGAATATCTGTTTCATAACATACACTTTTTTTATTGACACATGTTTCCCATCCTTTTATGCCATAACCAATTTTCTTCTACCATACCCAAGTAACAAGAGTTTCGAACCTCACCAACTTGAAATAAGTTTCCATTTGTATGTTGGCCTCTTGTAACAATCATTTCATACTTATTAATTTTCACAAAAAACATCTTTCTTGAAGGTATCTTTGTTACTTTCATCACACAATTGTGAAACACTCAACATTTTATGTTTCAACTCATTAATATATAAATATTTATAAGATTTAATCTTTTCTTTCTTAATGATAGTTGATCCAACACCTTTGATTATTATTGATTCTTCCTTGTTGAATTTCATAGTTACATCTTTGAAGTATTTTAAATTTTTCAAAAAAATTAAATCTCCTTTCATGTGTGAGGAACAACCGCTATCAAGAATCCAAGGCCATTCACCTTTAAATTATTTTAAGGTAGTTTTAACAACAAGTGTTTTTTCTTTCTTCACCTCCGGCTTATGAGGAATGTTTATAATATTATATGGTGTTGGTAACAACAAAAATAATACCCTTGGAAATATTACCTGTTTGTTAACATATTTTACAAATAGTTTATTGGGGATGGAACCTATTTTTAATTTTTACACCATCATTATCAGGTTTCTTTATAACTTATTTTTCATACTTATTCTTTTGAGAAGATTCACTCCCTCTAAAACGTGGAATTTCATAACCTATGGAATAGAAGTAATATTTTTGGTTGAACCAACACATATTTGTTTTATTTATGATTCCATCAAAATACCATTACTAATCATCGAAAGAATATTTTCCTCTATGGCTTACGTACTGACTAGATTTATGAATATGTTTCTTAGAAACCTTTTTATCTAAATTTTGTTGACCACCAAACCTTTCTATTGTCAATCATAATCTTGTTTTTTAGATTATTTCTCCCTTTATCATTGTTATAACTAGAAATAATAGATATATTTACATATTCATGATTTTAAGAAACATATTTAGACTCAGGTTTTTCAAAAACTTATGAATTCTCAACATTATTAATCTCAGCCACATACATGAATTTCTAATGTTTCTTATTTCCAGAAATAATTCTATCTTTCCTCCAAACTTTTGATGGTTAATTTTTTTTATCCTTATCAGGTTTTTCCTTATGAAAACATTCACTAACTTCATATATAGAATTTTTGGAAACTATAATTTTATTTTCTTCTTTACAATGTTTTTACTAGACAAGTTCTAACTATTATTTTTATACCTTTATCTTCAATTCCAGATGTTCATTATGATTATTTTCTTCCATAAGATATTTTTTCAAATCACTAACATCCAGTTGCATCTTTTTCTTCTCATCTAAAAAAATGTCATGAATATTTTATGAGGTACATTCATCTTCCAACTACTTGTTTTGTTTTTCAATACTTATAATATTTCTCTAATATATTTCAAATCATATTTTAAATGAAATTTAAGTTGAGTTTATTCGTAATTAGAACTACTGATTCTGAATTCTTCATCATTAATTATTACACTAAAAGTATTCTCAACAAAAATCTGAGTAGATTTTTTGCATTTTTCTTTAATATCATCATATTATTTATCTTTAGATAAGAAAATACACCTTTTAGATTTTGAGAATTTTTTACCCTTCCCTATGGAATTAAATTTTCCTTTCCACCCTATTTCATCCATGACCTTCTTGGACTTATTTCTTCTTAATCACCATTGTTTTCTTTCTTTCATTGTGTAAACTTTATTATACAGTTCCCAATGGATCCATATTCAAAAACATTCAAGGGAAAATCGCCTTTATATTTACCTATACCTCTTCTCACATTTTTAGGAAAAAAGGATAAAATATCATCAAGATTTTTACATACATCATTTTTTGAATCAAAATAACCACCTTCTTCTTCAATAATAACCTTATTTGAATTATATTTCATCTTAGTCTTGAATAAAATTTCTCTATCAATTTTTTTTCATCTATTTATACAATATTATTTCATAAGTGATGAGAGTTATATTAAAATCATCAAAAGATAGTTTTTTTATGATATCTATCTTCTAATTAATAAACATTAGCATCAAACTTGTTGGGAGTAATTATTAATATCGTATAAATAACTATATACTCCTTGAAAATTTAACTAATTCATCTGATAGTGTTGATGCTGTTATTTAACATGGTAAATAAGTCCCCAATAGATTCATACCCACCCATTTTCATGTCTTCGTACTTCTGCCTCTAGATTTGTAATTTTTCTTATTCATTTTTTTATTACCTTTATATATGTTTTTCAACATATCCCATATACCACTATCTTTGTAAACACCCTTCACCCTTAAAAATTCACTTTTAGAAAGTGATTATAGTAAATAATTCTTCTCCCTTCCATCACTCTCATGATTATTCCTATCAATAGATTAAGATGAAATTTATCATCAATAGGAGGAAATACATATGTTGCATCTTCAAGAAACTCATATCTAACAGAAATAATATAGGTAAACATTATATCATTCTAGATATGATAATTCTTACCATTGAAAACTAGGATTCCATTATTTTTGACACAATTCAAAAAATCTGTCGACTTCTCTTCAAAACTTCAACAATGAATGAATGAACGAAACCTATCTCTGATACTAATTGTAATATCTCAGTCAAGATAATTTTATAATTGAGAGGTGGAGGCGGAATTAGTGATATATTTTTCTTTTATATTTCCTTATTTATTAAAAAACAGTTTCCTCCAGTTAAATTTTTCTATTCCTATTGAAAATAATTAAAACCCACATCTATAAGAACACAAGAATTTACAAGGTTTATTATTCAACAAGGATATCCAAATCATTGTTATTTTTTGAAAATGATCTAATACCTCACAATCCACAAGAATACAATCATTTTGTGTGGAATAAATTTAGTAGGATATGACCTTTAACTTGTGTGTCACTATATAAACAATTCAATAGTGCATATTATCCTTCTAGAAAAAATGATGTAATAAAAAATTTTGTAATAAAACAAGTTATGATGATTATTTATCAACATTCACAAATGTGTTCTTTTTTATAAAAAAGATTTACTTTCTTACCTAGATGTTGGTAAGAACTTTTATGGACTTTGTTATAAAACTTAGTCAGATTCTCCTACTCTAATTGATCAAAAAGAAAAATAAATGAATTTGTTAGAATATATTTGAGAAAATTATGAACCATTTCTTCTTCAATCTCGTTATCGTAATACAATTTTTCTAGTATGACGATTCAGCCCAATACAATGACCAATTAAATACAATCTTGTCTCTTCTAATACGCTTCTTCTATTTGAAATACTTCTTCAACAAAATTCAATCAGGAATCCTCTTATTCTCTCTAGAGCTCTGCCTTGTCTCTTATTCACCATGAATAATAAATATATCATAAATTACAAATCAATTTCTCTTTTATACTCCCCCAAAAATAATTTGGGTGTGATTCCTGAAATTGTTTCCTCTTAATTACATTTTACGAATCTATATGTTCCTTTGAATTTCAGGTTCATCTTTCCTTCAAAAACACTTCCCCACGCTTCTCAAACCATCATGAATCTTAAAATAACTTTATCTATACTTTATACTATCTTTAAAAACATTAGTTTGATTCTAATTTCCCATTCTGATTTGTCATTATGATCTGTCTCATTATGATGAAGAAAAATTTAACATAATATATTCTTCATTATCTTTTCTTTTGACCCACTTGAACTATATACAAAGAATTTAAATCTATTTTAAATGGTTGACTAAATTATTGATAAATGTGTTAATTTATTCTTCATATTGGCCAACACATACTTTTCTTTTTCTTTACATTCATCAGTTTCAAACAATTCTTACTCTAATGATTATGATGGCATACCGAGTCCGATGGGCCGGTATCAACAACTTCAACTTCAATAACTTCATTCTCTTCTAAATATGATAGCGATAAATTATTATCACAAAAAATTCAACCATTGATGAATATGATGACATAATAAATCCAATGGATCAACATTAAGAGCTTATTTATTTTTTGAATATGATGCTCGTTAACTTCATTCTCTGCGGATGAAAATCTTTTCGGCATTTAGTTTGACCAAAAACTAGCTCCTTCATTACGATCATCCTCCTTGGTCATTAAAAAATTATTATTCTAGAAATACCATTATGAAAATCTTGAGAGTAGAATGATTCAAATTCATCAAATAAATTCTTTCGTAAACATTCATCAATTACACTAAATTCCTTCAGGACTTTGATTACGTTGAATATCATCTTCATCATCATATAACCTACCAAGTATAGTATTTCTACTTACCTATATTTTATCAAAATCGTTCTTTACATATCAACATGAATACGATTGGTATTATTATGATCAAAATGAATATGATTGGTAGAATATTTTTTCCCCATTACAATTAAACCTTTCATTCCAGACTTAGGGTGAGTATAATGATCCTCCTCATCCCAAAAAAATATTCCTGATAAAATAGAATTTCTTAACCATTGTGAGTCTTATTTTCATGAATATGATGGTCGGTCTGATTTTCACCATATAAAATGTGAGGTGGTTTATTTAATTCTTAATCATCCTTGACAAAAAAAATTAATACCTAAATATGATATTCGTCCTTATCATCTTGGTCTTAACATGTACTCACACTACCAATAAGTGGATATGGTTTTGTAATATATAGTGATGATTCCAAGAATGTATTGGGTTGCGTACTCATGCAGAATGATAAATTGATATCATATTCCTCATTATAGTTAATGATCCATGAGAATAACTACCTGGTACACGATCTATAGTTAGAATATATGATCTTTGCTCTAAATATTTGGTTCCACTATCATTATGGTGAGATGTTTGACATATATAATGATCAGAAGAGTCTAATGTATATATCCACATAGATGTATATCAATATGCAACAACAAAAATGGTTTTATCTAATCATGGACTACGGTTTCTCTATTCAGTACAATCTTAGAAAGGAGAATAAGGTAGATAATGCTCTTAACATAAAAAAACATGCTACTATATCCATGATGCAAATTGAGAGAGACCTTATCTTCTTGTATATGAAAAGTATATATCTTGAAATAATAATTATATGGAAAACATCCTACCTCTCCCAAAGGATTTCCCAACCATCTCTCTAAGAGAAGATTAAGGACATAAAGGGATTATCTGGAGATAAAAAAAGTTAAAATCAATAAAGGAAGGGGAGTTACATGAGTACAAAATTCATGATGATGGTGTAATTTAGTTTTTAATGAGGATTTTTGTTCCTTCATCACTGTAGATAAAGACCATGATACATTATAATTCACATAGCCTATCATTATACACCACCCTAGAAGTACCAATATGTACCATGATCATTGAGAACACTTTTGAAGGGACCACATGAAAAAGGATATTATGGAGTATATATCAGGGAGTTTGTTATTCCATAAAGTTAAAGTAGAGTGAAAAAATTCAAATGGGATGATGAAAAAATTTCTTATAACAATGTTAAAATGGGTGAATATCACCATGGACTTTATCACCAGTCTCCCAAAAACATCCACAGAAAAAATACGATATGGTTTGTGGTGGATCGACACACCAATACTGACCACTTTATCACTATTTGGGAAGATTTCTCACATGAAAAAATTTCCATGATATATGTGAAGGAAATGGTGAGGTTTCATGGGGTTCCACTTTCGATCATTTTTTATTGTGATCCATGGTTCACCTCTAAATTATATTGAAGAATTCAATAATATTTTAGTACTAAATTAAATTTTAGCATGGTCTATCTCCCCCAAAAAGATAGAGAATATAAAAGGACTATTAAAACACTTGAGGACATGCTAAGATAACACATCATGGAAATTAAAAGATAATGTTATCAACATATCCCATTGGTTGAGTTACTATATAAAATCAAATTCCACTCGAGTATTTAAATTGATATATATGAATATTTGAATGTAAAGAAATATAGAACTACAATTTTTTGGGATTAAGTTTTGGAATGAATGATACATGGACCTAATCTTGTGAAAGTGATGATAAAGATGTTTTAATCCATAAAAAAAATATAAAAGCTACCTAGAGTCAATAAAAGATCTATACTGACTACTACTGAAGGGAATTTAATTTTGATGTTAGATAAAAAGTTTTCCTTTGAATATAACAATGGAAGAGAGTCATACACTTTGTAAAGAAGGATATGTTTTAGACAGAGTAATATTGTAACCTTTCAGACCCTTGATCGTATAGGATTAGTGACATATCAACTTTCATTTCCACAATGTATGGATCATGTTCATGATTTTTCCAAAAAAAAATTTATGGAAATAGTTAGGCCATTAACCTTACTAAACATCTGCTTTGACACGCCTGGGGGATATGTTTAGGATAATTTAAATTTTCATTAAAAACCACCATGAAGGAATTTGACAATGAATAACCATGGATAAAACTAGGGTGTTTACATTGAAAATAGGGTATCATGATTTAAAAATGTTATAAATGATATTATGGATAATCTCTAGACTATGGAAAGATCTATGTGGAAATAAGAGGATGAAGTATTTATGTATTAGGGTTGTATTGAAAAATTTAGTTAAATGTGTATTTTGTGATTGACATTATTTATTGGATTTCGATCATATTTATTTTAGGAATTATATTAATTTTTTGTGAAAAGGATGACCTATAAGCTCAGTGATAACCAATCAAATATGGAAAGGCTGTGGGTCATAAACCCATAAAGAAAGGATGATAAGGGTTTATTGCCAAGCAATAACCTATGAAATTTCCTAGTTAATTTTTCATTGTTTTTATTTAAACAATTTTATGAATAAATGTTAATGATAAACCATTAGTTTCACTTTTGTGGATTAGATATTAATCTATTAACAATATTGGATTTGGAATATAGATAATGAAAATACTTAGAATTTTCACTCTTTTATAGGCCTCGCGATCCTTTAAATGTTTCTTTTAGTGCTTCGGGCATAAAAAATCATTATTGGTAAATAATTTCTAAGAGTAAAGGAATGAATTTGAATTTGATCAATCTACAACAAAAAATTAGTATTTTTCATATGAAATTGTAACATATCATGTATGAATATTTCATTATATTGTTATGCAGTAATATAATTACCCAATATTAGGAAAATGTATTAAAAATAAAATGTTTTCAAAATATCATAATTTCTGTTGAATCTGTGGTCTTCTAAATAATCACAGATTTACGGTTTTGAGGTCCTCATCATTCCATTGATCATTCACTTGTTTGTGATTGATGGCTTCATTCACTCCTTATGAATATTTACATTTGTTCAATAAGTACGTATCTATACATTACACTGATGTTCTCTTACTTAGAGACCTAGTTACATGGTAGTCCATGTGACCTATATACTTTCTATTCTATCTTTTATAGAGGATGAATTATAAACCCTTCTCATGAAGTGGGATTTCAAACATATGAAGTATCAAACAATCTACCACCATGATCAAGTTTAATTTGTGAGGATATAATTTCAATTATATGGGGAGAATGTTATGAACTGAAAATCTAATGTACGTACCTTTTATTCGATAGCGTGTATGACACGAGACTGCGAACACATAAGGTGATATAATATCTAGATACATTATAAAATATTTACTATTTAAAATAGATTCTATGTATTTCAATACATCCAACACCGAGTTAGCTTCAGTTGCATATAAGAGAGCCCTTTCATGATAGATTATGTTACATTCATGAGTGGCCTTCCTCGATAGCTTGTGTTTCATTCAAAAATGACCTTCCCTAATAGCTTCCATTACACACAAGACTGATTTTCGACAAATAAAAATGTATTATTAAAATATTATTAATTAATATGATATGATATAACCTAGCTGTTATGTTAGAAGTTATAAATATTATTAACTAAATTATGAAAATTTATGGTTTATGTAAATATAAAATGAATTCATTGGTTACCAACTAATGATAAATGAAAATAAGAACTAATTGGATATAAAAAAGACATATTATTATTTATGTACATCCAAAGGAGTTTTGTCTTAATAAACATAGTTAATTAAAATTAATGAATGATTTTAAGGCAATATATATTATATATATTAAAGAAAATATTTTTTATATTAATCCATTATGTTTGATATGCATAAGATAAGAATAAACCCTATTTTACATATAAAACCAATATGTTTATAAAGGCAATTTTACCACCCTTTAATAGAGAGACCATTTTAAATTAGAATTCTGAAACTTTAATTGATTTAATATGTAAAAATAAACTTAATCTTGGATGTATAAATATAATAATTATTTTGAGGTGAATTTTTGATATTTTTCGGAAACATTTCATATTTAATGAATAATTAAAAATACTGAATTTTAGTTCAAAACTTCTTTTTTATCTAATTTATTTATAAGGTTAAATTATATTATTAATTGGTTTTAATGTTTAATTATATAATATTTTGATAAATTTATACAATTTATGTCATTGGAATAAATTTTAATTTTAAATTGATAATAAGAAATAGAAAACGTTCATAACTTTTTACCTTAAAAACATGAATTGTCGTCCCATCTTGGGGATTAAATTTAAATTAATTTCTACCACTTATGTGATTTTAATTTGGAAAAAATGATTTCATATCTGGAATAAAAATAAATTATAATTTCTAATAATGCCAAATATGTTTTTTATAAAAATATTAGTGAATGTAATTAAAATTAATTACAATTATTAAGGTAAAATTAAGCTTAATAAAGGGCTAAACCTTTAAATTAAGGGGCCAAATGACATAGAAACTTCTCCGAAACCCATTTTACGGACATTATTAAGACATTAACCTTCATTAATTGATTTTTTTAGACTTTTATGACATTTTTTTGGTTAAAAAATGGTTACACCTAACTTGATTTCAAAAGAGCAAGTGAGTCCTTTTCCTCCCTTATTAAACTCTGCCACCTCTCCCCATTCTTAACACATCTAAAACCACATAGATTTGAAAAATATCTTCCCATATAGCTTCCCAACATCCCTCCACTAGAAATTTAAGCCACTATTTTAGTATAAATCCTTCCAAGGAATTATTTTGGTAGAAACCAAAAGTAGTTACCCGATTAAGAGGTAATGTCTTCTCTCATGCTTTCTAATTTTTTTCCATTCTCCAACCCCTCATATATTCTTATTATATTATTATATAAAAACATACTTATCCTTAATATACAAGTATTTTTTATTCTAAATTTTATACCTATACTTTCACACACTTCCATCTAATGGGTAAGGAACATATTGTTTCTTTGTACGACAAACTACTGCCTCATGAAATAATGATTATTCATTTTCCTTTACCAGCATCCATGGTTAGAAATAATGACGGCCACTCTGTTTATATATGATATATATGATATTTATTATTTCTTTATTCTTATTTTATTATTTTATAACACATAGCTTTAAAACTTTCCATTTTTTTAATATGATAACTTTGATTGAGGAAGTGTGGATTACTGCCCCCTCAAAGTGATGTGATTTGTTCACATGATCCATGGAATGTATAAATGATGATTATAATTAAAAATATGCTACATAAAAAACTTTATATGATATTAATGAAATAATTACCTTTATGTATATATACTATATATATATAATTTTCTTTATTAACCTTTTACAGACTAAAAAAGTGATAACGTCGTTCGTGGACATGTGGACTACCGTCTCTTCAACACGATGTGATTCATATTACATAACATTAATTCTATATAAAAGTATATATTATTTAATAATATGTTATTTATTATATAATGATCATTTTGGAATGATATGGTGTTACTTACCTTCTCTCCATAACAATCATTGAAAAATAGGAGCATTACTCATGCGTACGTACAACCTGCAATCTCTATGATTGTAACGTTGGTTCGTTTTTCATAACCATATTTAATAATTTATTTTAAATTCATAATTAATGATAAAATATGATGATTATTTCATGATTATTATTTTTGAGATGTTATATAATGACCCCTTTAACCATATATGACCTACCAATGTTGTTTTTGACACTTAATCCGAATTTGTTCTAAACACCCAACGTAAATAGAATTTTTTAAGTAGTTGTATAAAACATAGTAAAAAGTGAAATATCATTAATTATAAACATGAAAATGTTTCTCAATAAATTAGAAAATTAAAATATGTTTATTATACAAGAAGTGTGAAGATTTTCACCCAAAAGGAAACTCATGGTAATGGATTGTCCTCTCACTTTTTACATTTGTGAGATAAATGTCATATTCAAAATATTATTATTTTTTGTGGTGTATATAAAAACAATTTTGATATATAATATCATGAATTATTTTATTTTAATTGTATTTTTAAATTCAATTCAATATTATTCCTTCACGAGGCTTATGATTTAAAAATTATCAATGTTGTATGGGACACCTTGGGATGATTAATGATTATTTTCCTCAAGAGTAGTACTAATGATCTTGCAATGGAACTTTCATTAGAGGAAATTTTATAACAAATTTTAAACAGAAACATTCATTATTATCTAGTTATTAATGACTATTTTCAAGTATTAGAACAATTTTTAGACTCTTTGGTACTGAAAATGGTTTATATTTTCTTTAGGAAAAGACAACTTTATTTAACTATTTAGTTAGAGAACCTGTTTTCTTTTTCAAATCATGTTGAAATAAAAAAAATTTAAATTTTTTTTCAAATAATTTGGTAAAGAATTTTTGTAGCCTTTTTGAATTTTAACATTGTTTTCAAAGGAATATTATTTTCTCTTTTGAAACAATTTTTTCCTAACCTTTAACCATGCAAATAGAATGTTCTTTTACCTCACAAGACAAATACAAATTTACCAATCGTCATTTCTTTGAAACTTCCCTTTCATGTCTAAAAGGTTACGTTATAATGAAATTTTTTTCAAAAGTGATTTTTAAAGAAATTTTTTTCCTAAATGTTTTCATAATAATAAGATATTTTCCCCAATTTTTTTAATGATCATTTAATAGAATTTCTATTCATCAGCATCATGAGAAACTATTATAAAACTAGGTTTATCCAAAACTAGGGCTTTAACAGTGCTAGATAAAAATGATGTTAAAGACCCCCTTTGGGAGTGAAAAAAAACATTGTTAAAGAAGGTGTTTTATAATGATAAAAAATAATTGTTAAAGGGGTACCTTTATCATCACATTTAAAAAATCACTGATAAATGGGATCTTTTAACAACAATTGTAAAAAACACAGTTAAAGGGGGGTCCTTATCAGTGCTTTTTTAGAAGCGCTGATAAAGACCCCTCTTTATCAACATTTTTTAGTAGCACTGATAAAGGTATACATAAATAAATCAATAAGAATAATATATTAATATATAAATATATTTATATTAATATAAATATAATATATATTTTTTAAAATATATTTTACATAAGGAAAATAGAATTTTTCAATTAATATATAAGATATTTTGTGAAAATTGATTACAAAATAAATAAACAAAATATTTTTAATTAATAAATTTTTTATTATTTCCGATTAATAGTCATTTAATATCAATTTAAAGATAGAAAATAAAATAAATAATATAATATCTAAAATATGTTGAAAAAATAACTCAAACATCAAACAGTGATAACTTTTGATCTGGGTTTCCATTTATTCTCTACCACATATCAAATAAATTTTTTTATGATATCTACACCCTTAGTGACAATGGTAAACCACTATCACAAGCTTAAAGGCCATAAAATCTCATAAGATCTCAAAAATAGAATTTTTAGTCATGGTACCCAGGTATTTTGACATTCGATGAAATTTCAACCTATTTTAAGGGGGTATTATTGCCTTTTTTGGTGGTGACTAATTTTATTCCAAGGTATTACATTTATATTGATATTATGGTTTTGAAATTTTATCATTTTTCACAATTTAATGTTATTTATAATTAAATATATACATGTTTCTTATGATTACATATAATAAATCACTCATATAAAAACATATATCAACATATTTATGTAAAAATCTATATTCTAATATATTTAAATAAATACATATTCTAAAGATGTATTTAAAAAAATATCTATCCATTTTTACATTATATATACATATATATATGTGTGTATGAATAAGGAGATATATATATATATATTATATTCTATTATATATAAATGAATATAATATATAATACATTTAAATAAACATAAGTATATATATATATATCACACACACAAACATATATGTTGTATAAATGTATTTTATAATAATTATATAAATATATGTAAATATATATATATATATATAAACAGAAATATCATTAAATATACATCAAAACAACATAGTGTAGTGGTTAAGGTGTTCCATCTTCGAAGGGGAGGTGTAGGGTTTGAATCCATGAAGATGCGCATAAGGATATAAATTCACAAAGTGATGATAAAAGGTACAGGGGTGAAAAGCACTAATAAAGGGGGGGGGGTGGAGTGCAATTAAAGTGTTTGTGGAAGCGCTGATAAATGGGGTCAAGCTAATAGTTGTCCAAAATAATAATAATTTTACCCCCTTTAACAGTGCTTCTTTTATCATCACTAAAAAGGTGTTATTAAAGGCCCCCTATAACATCACTAAAAAAGTGTTTTTAAAGGACCCTTTTAACAATGTTTTTTTATCATTGATAAAGGGGGACTTTAACAATACTTTTTTAGCACTGATAAAGTTTTAATCTTTTAATCATGCTCATATTGTGAGTGTTTTATTATAATTGATAAAGGAATATTCTAGCACTTTTAAAGGCCTATTTTGTTGTAGTAAACCCTTTATTTTTACTCCACTTAAGATTTTTTTTATTGATATCATCCGTATTCTTA
The DNA here is from genome assembly GCA_963277665.1 of Viscum album. Classification (NCBI taxonomy): domain Eukaryota; kingdom Viridiplantae; phylum Streptophyta; class Magnoliopsida; order Santalales; family Viscaceae; genus Viscum; species Viscum album. The sequence continues at coordinate 981,765,049 of OY728148.1, read as the reverse complement.
TTTTGTATTGTTTTTTTTTTATTTTTCTAAGGATAGTATTCACATTCACTTCCTTGAATTATTTGTTATTCCCCTTGAAATATTTAATCTCCTATGATCATTGAACATTGAATTTACCCCTAATTATCCATTTCATTAATCATGGATTTTACTATTTCGTAAACCAGATACCATTTAACATATGATGTCTACTTTGACAGTTATTTTCTTATTTCAAAAAATATTGATAATTTAATCTTCTTTATTCAATACAGATGTTTCATAAGGCATATTATTAATTTTTATTATTCAATTTGAGGAATAATTTGGAAAATAAATGTAAAGAGGAGACTAAACATTATATAGATCCTAAATGCATCGATAGGTTCTCATGAGACAAATTATTTGTGAAAATCAGAATATTTGAATCTGTCATGTGAAAGGTCCTGATGGTATAGGTATTCATGTTCCTTAGACATGACATCCATTAAGAAAGAATTTACCTAACAAAGTTTCATTTATTATTCATCCAAGAGATTTTGTGTCAACATATCTATGGATACATTTAATTTTTAATTATTTAGATAGTATGTAATTTAGTTTCTTACCTTACCATATTTCTTTTTTTATCTAGTTATTTTAATGTCATGTGTTTTCATTTGTAACCTTGTCATGTTGTTTATGCACCTCTTTCTCAGTTTATTGATTATATGGCATGTGAATTCAGTTATTCACAATTTCATAATTATTATCCTCAATGATTTGTTATTTATTCCACTATATTTCGACTTTACTAATCATTTTATCTCACCCTTATTATATGTATTTACCTAGGAATCCACGAAACATACTATGAAAGATATGTAGGGATTTACTAACTAGATTAGAGTTATCCTCAATGATATTTATTTATAAAGAAGAAGAAAAATATTTAGTAATTAGTTCTCATGTATATATCAATTTATCTAGACTACTAAACTCTCAGTCCTTTGGGATTTAATTCCTCGTAATCATGTTAATGAAATAGTAGTAGACACTAGCTTTGGGCCTTTTGGGGTTGGGTCTCTACAGATCTCCTCTTAGAGACACTAGGGTTTATCCTTTGAGAAGACCAGAACATCTTATATGTGTATATGGAAGTTAAGAAGATAAATGGGTTGGGTTTGGTGGATCTAGAAGGTTCAAATTGGTGTAAGTAAGTGCCATAGAATTTTCCCTTTTATAATTTAGGTGGTCCATCTTAAGAAACTCCCAAAATAATAAATTAATATATATTATTTTTTAATTAAAAATGTCTTTAAAGTGTGTTATTTAAAAGCTACAATGATTATGGGTCTAAATCCTCTAAAAAAATAAATTTTAGACATGTTTAGGTCACAATTTTAACCTTATCATTTGTCTTTAACCCTTAGATAAAACCTTTAACTCTTACCATGACAAATTTTTTTACACTTTACTGATAATATAGTTATTATAAATTGATAAACGAACACCAAATGTATCATTGATGACATATTTATCCTTATTGTAGTTATTTGGCCGAATTTATATTTTTATGAATTTTATTTCATTTAATAAAATATTATTTATTTTAAAGCATCAATTTTTTCATTTTTGATACTATTCAATATTTGTCTTTTTAAAAAATATCCTATCATCATGATAACTTCAAACCAAAAAATATTATATATCACTAACATTTCTAAATTATCTATTAAATTCATGGATGTCATTAATTGTGTAAAATTTTATTTATTTTAATGTTTTTAATGTCATTTATTTTTTATTTCCATCAATTAAACAACTACTACGTAATTATTATGAATGATTTTGATTAAATTATTTATTCTCTAAAAATTTTAAATAAATTATAATGATGAAGATAAATTTATTATCTTTCAAATGAATATGTATAGTTAATTTATCATTCTTATAACCATGTATTAACAATGTAATACTTATTAAAAACATTAGTATGTCATTTTTAACATAACATTAAATAAAATATAATAAATGTCGTATTCTCATCCAAGTGTCATAAAAAGAGTATAATTTCGGCCTAATGATGATTTTTGTAGAAAACCACTCATTAAATGAAATTAGGACAAGTGTTGGGGTAATTTTATAATATCATTTATATCCATAATTACATAATTTACCCTGTTGTAATAAAAATATTAATAAATTTTACTATTCATATGAATAAAAATAAAAGAAACATATTTACATAATTTGTACCCAATAATTCCAAATATAGAATCCATTTTTCATAATTTCACACATATAATTTGAAGTAATTAATTTAAAATATATCTTGTTGACGGCATGAGAAAACGAGTTATTAAAGTTTTAACTTGAAAAAGATTGAAACATTTCTATATCTAAATTCATTATAAAATTGATTAAAATAACATAAATTATATTAAATGCTAAAAATAATCTATTTATACTTTAAAAACATTCAATAATATAATTTATCACTTTAATATTTTGAGGGAAAAATTTTTTTTTCATTTAATATTTAGTGTTTCTCACTATTCATCAAAACATCAATCTTATCAGAAAAATACCAAAAATTTAACTAAAGTAAAATTTTATATTTAGATTTAAAATAGGAAGTTTAATTTTTGAAATATAATTCATAATATTGTTAAAAATTTGATTTAAAATAGGTTCTCCATTAAAATGATAAAACTGTTTTTATAATAAAATTGGTTTTATGTGTAATATTGGGTTTGTTATTATCTTATACCTCTCAAATATATTAAATGAATATCAAAAATATTATTTTTAATATATAAAATATATATTTCATTAATATCATTCTATAATAGTAATTAATTTAATTTATTAGAATAAAATGACTTTGTGTGCATAAAAATAGTTCTTTAAAAAACATCTCATATATATTCCGGTGGTTACTATATTCCTTTTTATTTAATTTAGAACGAAAGAATTCAGGCATATATATTCAAAAGTTAGTTAATAATATTCATAACCACTAACATAATGGCTAGGTTATATCTAATTAATTTAAATAATAAAATTTTAATAATATATTGTTGTTTGGTAATACTCGGTCCTGCATGTAATGAAAACCAACTCATTTTTGTGTGTAGCATAAACATATTTTGGTAATAAATACAACATAATCTATCAAAAAAATGAATTTATTTAATAAGTGACATACTGTAAAATCATTGGGTGTTACAGGTGATATAGGGACATCAACTGTTTATGATAATTCATTACATCTACAAGGTGAACATTATTCACTCAATATTATAAATTAAATGATTTTAATTACATGCATTAGGTGAAGGCTTGATCCCAAAAAACAAGGAGTTGGTTCCTTCTGAACATGATGTGTCATTTTACAACAAAAACATGCACTTATAAACACAAATCACATCCCATATAGAGGATCGAGTTCGGTTCGGGCACTGGGAAACTGGTAACTTCAGAAATGTTTCATCGGATAGAAGTTGTTACCTGAAAATTTAAAATTCAAAACGTAGGGTGAGAATAAGAATTCTGAGTAAGGAGTTTAAAATACACCAATGAAACTTTTGAAATCATTTTTTAAAAACATATCCAATCAAAATTCTCTTATAGAAAATTGTAACACATGTAACATATTATAAAAGTGCTCAACTAAGGTTTTCAAGGAATACATGAATCAATTATGAAACTTTCAAAAAGGGGAAGTAAAAGATATCCTAAACATGTATGACCTATGATTGTTTAATCCAAAATTAAATCGTTATGATTAATACTTAATCATAGTTGCGAGTGAAGGAAAAAACTTCAATTTCATATATTGGTTACTATTTTACACGAATCATTCCCCAAACATTTACTTGTGACATCAATAAGAACTTAATAAAAACATTAGGGCAATAGTAGTGAATGAATTGGCATATCATATTGAAAAGAACATGTAACATGACTTGAATACGTGTCTTTAACATTTCATTCATACATTCATGAAAATATCACCAAGGTTCATCCCCAAGGTGTTAATACAGAAAAATTACCGAGGTTATTCATCAGGTTATCGCGATGCTTGTCATCTCTAGAGATTAATTCTTTACCCAATGCATTGGAGCGCTATCAGGGCACACCATTAATATGTATTTACATTTATGTGAGCCAAATAAATCAGTACTTTACCTAAATGGGGTTTTATATTCAAGATGTCCCAAACCACCGTGAATATTTCATTCATAGTTGGTCATATTAGTTGAATTTACATATCTTATATGTGAGAAAGGAATCTATATGATTAAAAACCAAGATAACAATCATATGAACGTTATTAAAAGGAAAGAATAAAGGCAGTTTATGGCACCTACATTGACATATAAGGTACTTATAGAACAGAAAACTATAATTTATAACATGCAATTTTGTTCTTGAAATTCTAAAATTTTATCATCCAATTGAATACCAGGTGAACCAAAAATCTCAAGTAGGGTTTGGAGCTTTCACATGATAAAAATTGAATATTCTTAAGCCTTTGCATATTATTGAATAATGTCCATGATAGAAATCATGAATCTTCACTATAAGAAACATCATTTAAATCATACGGAAAACAAATAAGTTACTCTTAAATGTGGATATATGTTTTGTTTAACACCCTATTTCATATGTTTTTAAAACTCCACCTAAACTATAGACGTAATGTGTTAGGACCTTAACAACATAAATCGATGTTCACGCAACATATAAAATATAATTATGTACCCGAACTCAAACTGAAATACTGGCACACCCATGTGTGTTAATCCCCTATGAATATTAGTTCAACAACATTTTTAATAGGGAATGTCATAAACTTAGTCATAAAAATTTATTTATGAAATCCTACAATAAAATAATTTTATAAAAACCTGATCATATATATAACAGTTTCAAAATTTATTTATTATCTAAATATGAAATTATGTGTATGTGAATATGTGCAGTGCATGAACAATTATAAACAAACATTAAACATATAACTGAAGTAGAAAGTCATGCCCATTCTTTCATATAACTGACGTATATACATATAACCAAAAGTATATATGTATTTTCAAAACAAAAAAAATGAGGCAAGGTATAATCTTTACATTCTTTAATCTATTTGAATTCAAGAGAACTTGAAGGCCTTAGTTCAACATTTATGAATGTTTGGACTGAACCGTAAGGATAATATATATATATATATATATTCGAATATATAAGTGTATATATTCTCAAAGAAGAAAAACAAGGAAAAACTAAAAACCCTTACATTAATAACCAGGGAAAGGAGGACTTCTGGGAGGGTTGGCCAGGCTCGTTGGAGACTTGAATGGGAGAGAAGATCCGAGAGGTCCCAGTTATTTATATACAAAAGATCGCACACCACCTTCCATGAAAAAATGTACGCACATTCATTTCATTCAATGGGGGTGTCGTGCTTGATGAAAACGAGGAGATATGGGGGTACCCGATGGTCAGAGGTGAGTAAAACGAGGGGTGTTCCATAGGGTAGGGGTACTGGTGTAACCCATGTGTGCAAGGAAAAGATGACGCAGCTAGGGGAAATGTCGGAAAAAAATGGACGGTCCAGATCGATCCCAACATCGATCCAATGGATGAGATGTGTCTACTGTTTTAAATTAATTGAGTGGCTTAGATTAGATATAAGTTTCATAGGACGGTCTATGTTCGATGCGATAATTTAAAAAACTTGAATGGGCACGATTAGATCGTTCTGGATCGAAAGGTTGAAAAAAATCATGGAGAGGGATGCAGTCACAGAGGGTCGAGTGCGGGATCAGAAAAAACGGCCCATATCGCACGTGACGTGATTCAACGGTCCAGATCACATTTCACCCAAAAAAACTGCTTCCCAAATAGAAATGGAGAGTGTTTTTAACATCCGTTATAACCTCAGGCCTACCAACGAGTGATAAAAAATCACACAACACCCATGAAGGGGAGCGTATACACAGGCTCCCGCCCGCAGGCCATGGCCTACCTAGACCCCATCGCGGCCTCACGCCCACACTGGTGTGCCCATGAGCTCATGCTCTCTCTCGACACCCTTCATGGAACTTCTGCCTAAGCTCGGGTCTGCCTTGGCTTGGGGCTAAGGGTCAAGCTTAGCCACTTCGTGTGAGATGCCTCCCTTGACCCTAGCCAAAAAGGATTGGCCCTAGTAGGCCAATTTGTTTTGAAAAAGCTACACTTAAAAAGTTTTAAGAAGATGAAACAATACATTTATTAAACTATATAGAATTTTATATTCTTAAACATTAATGAATACAAATTAAACTTTTATTAGTTAGAAGTATTTCTAAAATTAAAAATACTAAACCCCTTTTTTAACTCAAGAATTTACAAAAAGGATATTTTAATAAACCTACATTATAATTTATATACTAGTATCCATGAAATCATAAATCAATCAAAACATAATTTAATTTGAAAAACATAAACATAGTTTATAACATTATTTATGAATTGAAAGTCGTTACATTGTATTTGGAAAATTCGCAAAGTATTTTCAATTCCTTAATTCTTTTCAAAATCACATAAGGGTGAAATGAAGTTTAACACCATATCCTTTTAGAGTTCATAAATGATGGTTTAATTATAACCATAATCATCACTCAACTATTTGGAAACTAATTAATATTTAAATATTTTCACTTATCCTAACAAGGTCCATTAACTATTTTGTTATAAATGTTAACATCCAACGTTCACTTGAACAATCATCAAAAAAAGTGTCCTATAAAACCAATCCTTACGGTGTCCTAAAACTCAAAATGTAGAAGATGGTGCTTCCCATTCTGTTGATGCTCATCATGGTTTTTATGATCACAGTGGTGATGTTTTTTGCTTCAGTTGACTCAAAGGATCTCCTTTACATACTGGTCCTCATGGTGATTGGGGGTCTTCTAGTAGTTCTGATAGGGTTTTTAATAGGTATATTTGGTTATCATGATTAATCTTTTGATCTTGGTGTATTTTAGACACTACGATGTTCTTATTTAAATATAGAGTCTTATATTTATCCTTTAAATTTTTGGTCTATTAAAAAGGCATTAACAAAAGTAAATTCATAATATCATCATTATATGATACCAAAAATTCAAGGTGTTTCATTACTCCCCCCATCAATTAATTTCATCCCCACAATTCCTTTCATACAAACATTCTAATAGCATGCTCCCAGTTGTTCCTATCATATCCCCCATCATAGAGGATCCATAGGTGCATTCAGCAGAACACCCAAATTGTTTCTCAACTCCTCTAGTTCTCTGATCTTGATACACTTCAGGAAGAAGGGGTTGAATTCATGCACTGAACTATTGGGATTCCAGAGGGAGGCTCTAGTGGTACAGAGTTTGGAAATTTCCATATAGATCAACATACAAAGAACATTCCAAATTATGTCTTGATCGATATCATCTATGTTATAGACATTGTAGTACAAGATAATATTGAGGAGTTGGTATATGTATGTCTCATAAACGTTTACCTCTAAAGCACCCCCTTGAAATTTTACTCTGGACATGTAGTTCCAGCCTAGGGTGAAACAATGGAAGAACCATTTGTGGTATTTTCTTCTCCGCTTATGCTCGGCCAATTGTGCTGAGCCTATGTGATAGTAGATGGGAGCATTCTCTTGATAGGTGTGGAGAATCCCTGGACCATTTTTCACCTCAAACAATTGCTTGCAAGTTCCTAGAAGGTTTGCGAAGGGACGATACTCACCTTCTGAGGTTTTGATAGAAATAATATCCAGTATGTCAGAAGGAAGAGATAGCATGTGGGTTTGTCCTTCCATCTGAAAGTTTAAGATGATATTTCAATCACATGAAATCCATCCAAAAGTATAAACAAAGTAAATACATAAGAAAGATGAGATAACAAAATATGTTCTTTATATAACGACTAGTGCACAATGTAAAATGGGTCTAATGGCCTCCCCAGTTCCCTAACCCATGAATTCCCAAGACAAGCTCGAAACTCTCAATCTCCCTAAACTATATGCAACACGAGTAATCAGGTTCGATGTCGTCGGAGCACTTATGGTATCTCCATAGTCTGACATGTGGGGTGTACAACTATGAGACATCCTTATGTACTTGATTTCTATACACAGAATGAGAGGTATTATATTCAAGGATTCCAAAGTCCATCATTTAACCAAAATGGCCATAGGACAAGACTTAACACATGTATGTTGTGTGGAGATCTCCCTCTATAGTAGCCTCTTAGAAAGCTGTGAGCGAGGAGACACCTTCCTCTACGGTGAAGAATCTAAAAGTCCCTCATAGTACTTCCCCCATCTTGTGTAAGATAGAAACTGGCTTTGAATCATAAAGATATAATCCATACCTTCTCCTCGATGGAGTTGAAGTTCTCGGGGAGAGTTTGAAACATCATAGAGATGTTTGCACGACATACAGATATGGGCATAATTTATAAAAGTTTCATGGATTGCTATGGAAATTATGGTTTCTAAGGCCTCATTGGTAAGAGAAAAAAGATTAGTACCTTCGTTTTCCATCTGAAATTTAATAAAACTCGTTTTTAGTAATTCTAAAGTATGTTTTTCTTTGTTTCAGTTATAGATTTCCAAAGTTATACAAACTGAATCCTCTGATACCAACTGTGAAGTCCCGACCCCAAAAAAACCAGGAGTCGGTGCCATCTAAACATGATGTGTTTTTTTAAAATAGAAACATGCACTAATAAACACACATCACGTCCCATACAGAGGATCGAGTTTGGTTCGGGATCTGGGAAACCAGTAACTTCAGAAATGTTTCATCTAATAAAACCTATTACCTGAAAATTTAAAATACAAAACATAGGGTGAGAATAAGAATGCCCAGTAAGGGGTTTAAAATAAACCAATGAATCTTTTGAAAGAATTTTTTAACAACATATCCAAAGAAAATTCTCTTATAGAGAACTGTAACACATGTAACAAAACATAAAACTTCTCAACTAATATTTTCAAGGAATACCTGAATCTATACGGACATTTTAAAAAAGGGTTATAAAAGATATCCTAAACAAGAATGACATAAAAATGTTTAAGAACAAATTATACTATTAAGATTAATACATAATCAAAGTGGTTCGTGAAGGAAAAGAACTTCAATTTCATATGTTGGTTACAAGTTTTACACAAATCATGCCCTATACTTTTACTTGTGACATCTATATGAACATGATAAAAACATTAGGGCAAGAGTAGTGAAAGAATAGGCATATCATCTTGAAAAGAACATATAACATTACTTGAATATGTGGATTCAACATTTAATTTACACATTCATGAACATATCACTGAGGACTATCCCCAAGGTGTTAATAAAGAAAAATTATCGAGGATATTCACTAGGGTATCTTGAAGCTTGTAATCTCTGGAGATTAATTCTTCACCAAATGAATTGGTGCGCTATTAGGGAGCACATTTAATATTTATTTACTATAATTTGAGCCACATAAATCAATACTTTACTTAAATGGGGTAGTATATTCAAGATTTATCATACCACCTTGAATAGTTCATTCATAATTTGTTATATTAGTTGAATTTACATATCTTATAAGTGAGACAGGAATCTAGATGATTAAATACCAAACAAACAATAATATGACCACTATTAAAAGGAAAGAATAAAGGAAAATTATGGCATGTCGCACCCCGACAAGGGTGTTTATTTTATTTTATTTTATTATTCGCTTCGCCTTAAATTCTTTTTGGTTCGGTTTGAGTCGCTAACGATTTTGTTTTTTTTATTTTAAACTTAGGATAAAAAGTGCATGTTTTGGGTCTGACATCTTTGGACGCACGGGTGGAGCGCGACGTCGCGCGGCTTCGCCCATGCAACTGCGTGGTCCTTTCGTTAATTTTATTATTATTAAAATGATATGAATTCTTTTTTATTAGTGGTTATTATTATTATTATTATTAATGTTTGACACAAATTTTTATTACATAAGTTTTATTAATATTATTGTTATTAATGAGGTTTATAATAATGATTATTGTTATTAATAATAGTACTAAATTTTCATTATTAATATTAGAATTTATTGAGGTATTTATAGAAGTATAATTATATATTAATGACTTATTTATTTATTGTTATTATTTTTCTTATATTTTCATTTATGTTTTTTTTTCTTCCTTTTTCCCCCCTAACCCTAGCAGCCCACCCTTCTTATACTTCTTTTTTTCTTCTCCCCGTGGGAGCTGCCACCTCCTTCTTCTTCTCCCACTCTGATCACCGCTGCTTCCCGGTGCCTCATCTTCCTCTCAGCCGCCGCAACAGCCCACTAGCGCCCTTCACCCAGCAGTAGTACAACCGGCCTCCCCGCCTCGGCTCCCTGTGTTTGGCACACCGTCCGCACCCCGCCTACCTCCCTGTAACGCAGCCCCGGCTTGGCCTCCGCCTCTTACGCAAGTCCCAGCCACCCGCACCCTGCTCCGCCAGCTACCAACAGCCACTGCCTCGCCTGCACGTTCTGCCGGATCAGCTGGCTCCCTGCGCTGCACTCCCTGTCTGGCGCCCTCCCTCTGTTGCAGCGCCCAACCGGCCGTTTCCAGCCACCATGAACCCCTCCCTAACACCCGGACATCTTGCAGCGTGACCAGCCTCCAGATGAAGCCCCCGCGCGACGCTCCTGCCCAGTTCCTTAGGTAGTTCGACCCGCCTCTTGCCCAATCCCTCCTCGTACTCCAGTTGAAACCGCACAGCGCCTCCCCTCCGGATTCCCTTGTCCCAAAGCCCCCTGCTTCTTCCTCCTTCTCTTCTTCTTCTTTCTCTTCTTCTTCTTCTCCTCTTCTCCTCCTTCTCTTCTTCTTCTTCTCCTCTTCGTCTTCTCTCCTTCTTCTTTCCTTTCTTTTCCTTCCTCTTCTTCTCCGTTCCGGCGCCCTGTTCGGCCGCAAGTCTGTTTATTTTTTTTTATCTAATTAAATATTATGTTTTCTTTTGTTATTATTATTAATAGGTTAGTTATTATATCATTATTGTAAATATTAATATTTTAATATTGTAATTATAATAATAATAATATTATTATTATTATATTATTATTGTTATTATTGTTATCATTATTATATTATTATTATTATTAATACTATTATCATATTATTATTATTATTAATGTTAGTATTGCTAATATTATTATTATTATTATTATTATTAATTTTATTATTATTATTATTAATATTTATTTTATTATTATTATTATTATTATTATTATTAATTTTATTACTATTATTATTATTATCGTCTTTATTTTTATTATTATTAGTATTATTAATTTTATCATCATTATTATTATTATTATTAATATTATTATTATTATTATCGCTTTGGCCTTTTATTTGTTGGGAGTTATCTTTTTATGTTTATTTTGGTAAGATTATTATTTGAGGGCCCGCGCAGGGTGTTTCCGAGTGAGCGCCATCGTTGCGCTTTGTTTCCGAGGTTCCATCGTCGCCGCGCTTTGGTTTCAAGGTGAGCGTTTCTTTCCGACGCTTGGTTTGACATGCTCTGGTGAGTTTTTGGATGTGTCTGAGTCCTTGGTTTTGATTATGCAGAGTGTCGGACTTTATAACGTGGCTTCGGACACGCGTTGTGTCACCGCGCCTTGGTTCCAAAGTTGTTTTGTCGTCGCGCTTTGATCTTGAGGTAGGTTCCCTTTGCACTGATTTTAAAATTTAAGTTATATTATTTCATGCTGTTTGTGCACCCTAATTGTTCAAAATCAACATTTTATTAATTGTAATAAATATGAGATAATATACGATAATTAATTTTTAATATAAGATGGTTAATTTTTAAATGGTTATTTAATGTCAAAAGGAGCCGTTTATTTTATACACGACACATAAAACATCCTTTTGACGGGCGGACACCCAATAATGAATGAATGCCCGTTTGGCTTTTAAACATAATTCATGGAATATAAAATAGAGTTCTGGTTTAATGAGAAATGATTTCTTTTGAAGCGTGAACAAATACATTGGTTCGTTTGAGAAATTGCCCGGTTGGCTCTTAATGTTTATTTGGAAAAGAAAATGGTTTTGTTTGGTTTATAAAAATACTGGCAACCTGTGAAGTAGTGTTTTGTGGATTCTTCAAATAGTTTTAAACTGGTTTTGGTAGTAATTGTGAACTGTATTAAATGCCCGTTTGGCACTTTATGGAAAGCGATAAAAATGTTTCGATAAAAACCCTCTTAGGGCGACTCTCATGCCTTGGTTGCGATTGATTGTTTGGGAGGCCGCGCTTAGAGGCTCCCGGGTACTTGAGTGGAAAAAGGCATGAGGTTGTCCCATGGAGTGGCTCGGGGAATGCCTGTTGTTCTTTATATATAGATATATCTGATTGGATGCTCGGTTGGCATCGGTTGGCTCACCCCCTTTTTCTTAAACACTTTAGACATGGGAATCTGGAATATTGAGAGAATATTCTAAGAACGATTGCTGCACTGGTAGGTTATGGTACTGACCAGTGGCCCATAGTAGGTGGATATATTGGGTTTATTGCTATGGGATTTGCCCTTGACCTGCCTGTGAGTGGATGGTCGAGCGTGTTGTGCGTTTTGATTTCATCGTGACATGTCAATAAGGATGATTTCTCATGTATTGGTGTCTTCTGTTTTATTCTCGATCTCCTAGGTTCACCCATGTCTATTCAGCTTTTGTAGCTTGCAGTAATGATTATGATGCTCACGTGTAAACTTACATTGCCCTTGCTGTGTGTTTTACTTTGTGCATTCTGGTGTATTGTTTCCTTTGGAAAATGGTAAATTGCTTTTGATTAGGTTTCTAAAAATTGTTTTCAAATAAAAGTGTTTAACCCCCTTTGTTCAAATTTGAAAATTTAAACATCACTTTCCCCTTTTCCTGAAATGTCATTGGCACTAATGAAATGAACACGAATTCGGAAAATGGCTAAGGGAAATGGTTCGTACATTGTTTTTAAGTAGAATATTATTAAAAACATACTTTTATAGATTTTAGGTCAAACATGAAATGATGTTTCTTTTATTTTAAAGGTAGTGCATTGGGAATAGATATCGGGCTAGCCTACTGAGTTTTAATACTCACGCCTATAGTTTTTTTCTGTTTTTAGTGTTTGTGCAGGCTATAGCATGAATGCGCTCGCCTAGGGCGACGCTTGATCGTTGAGTCGGAGAGCGACCCTCGAGGTCGCACGGTGTTGTTCAGACGTCGTGTTTGGTTAGTTTGTTTTCTGTTTGTTTTTGTTTAGTCACTTTATTTGGTTTACCTTTTCTGCGCTGCTCTGTATTATTTTCTTTGTATTATTTATTTATTTTGGGCGAAATCGTTCCCATAGCCTCTGTCGATGCCCTGGCGCTTGTCGCCAGCCCGGGAGGATCGAGAACGCCTCTCGGGCCATGTCGCGGACCGGCTCGGGTGACCGGTTCAGGGTCGACCCGGGTTGGTTCGTGACAAAATGGTATCAGAGGAGGTTTGCTCTTAGCAGACCTCACTTTTCAGAGCGCCCTTTTTTATTTGGGATGTCATGGTAGATGGAGTAGGATTGTCGGGACTTGAGGGGTAGGTGCGAGAAGAGCGTCGCGAACTCTTGCCCGTACTGATCCTCAGGTTTCCATGGGAAGTCCGGTTTAATTGGTTTGTTTGGGTTTTTATAGAAATGTTTTGTGATTGGGGTACGACAAATGGAGTTGGGCTAATAGTCCTAAGCCGCATGGCCTGGCAAGCCATGTGTATCTAGGGGCATGGTCCAAGAAGGCTCTCTGTGTCAGTGGCGTGTTTGGCATATGGCCGCCAACCATATGGTCAAGTCACCCACTGACACTAGTCCCCTGTTTGATTTGTTTTGGGTTTCCGTTGATTTCTGAAAGTGGTTTGAATCAGAAAAGTTGTTTTTGAAAAAAAAATGGTTGTTTGAAATAACATGTTTAATTTGGAGATTGTTTTAAAAGAAGTGGTATAAATGAATTGTTTTTGGAAAATGAAGTTGCTCTGTTTTGACCTTGGTGTTCTGATGAGTGCTCACATGCATTGTGGTATGTTGGAAATGTGGATGGATCTCTGGTATGGTGGATGGATGCCCTGGGTGGCACGGATACATGCATGTGAGTGAGGCTCTATAGAATACCAATGGCGAAGGTTTAACCCACCAAGCTTGTTCAAAATTAAAGATGTTTTCAAAGAGAAAATTTTTGATGTTACGAAAACTTGTTTTCTCGGGTTTTGAGCTTGTCACCTATGCAGTGTTTGATTTTGAGGTTGTATTCATTCATTGAGTTGGCGTTGATTGGGTTTTTGACCATTCCTTGTCCAGCGGTTATCCCTTTGAAGCTTCGATGAGTGATTGTAGTGCGGTTGATCAACCTAAGGATTTTATGCTTGAGTTTCGGAAGCTCGATCCACCTCTCTTTTATGGTCAAGAAGAAATTTCTGTGGTAGAGGAGTGGATGCGGAAGATTGAAAGGGACTTTAGCCTCATTGGGTTTCCCGAGTCACTGAAGGTCAAGTTTGCGACCTTCATGCTTGAAGGTTCACCGTGGATGTGGTGGAAGTCAGTGTCACGGAACAAGCCCCGTCAAGAGGTTACTTGGGATTTTTTCAAGGCCTTGTTCATTCGTCAATATTTCTCTGAGGAAGATAGGGTGAGAAAGGGGATGGAAATTTGTTGTCTGCAGCAGGGCGACATATCCGTGTCTGAATATTTCCAGCGCTTTGTGGAGCTAGTACCTTATGATTCAGAGTATGCCACAAATGACCCCGTGAAGGCTCGACGCTTCGAGGCGGGTCTCCGCCCTGATCTAAAGTCGAAGGTGTCAGAGTCCAACTTGACTTCTTTTGTCGATGTGGCGAGACAAGCCTTTCATGTCGAAGCTGCAATGGCAGGAGTGCTCGAAGTAGTTCTCCCTCCTTTTATCCCTATGAGCACTGGTGAAGATTCTGGAAAGGAGATGAGTAAGCAAATGGAAGTGGATGGATCAGGTCATGGAATCAAGAGGCCTCGAGATCTTTCATCAACCTCTTCGGAGCGAGAGATTATTGTGTGTTATCAGTGTGGAAAGCGGGGTCACAAGAAGTCATCGTGCCCAAGCGCTCCGAAGCCCTGCCAGGCGTGTGGACGTCTGGGTCACTTGCGACGATTTTGTCGGGGCGTTGCAAGAAAGCGTCGCAGGGGAATTTCTCAGAAGTAATGTGTTGTTGGGTCTTTGTTCAGAGTTTCCGGTGTAAGTTTCCTTTTAGAGTAAGTGATCTATTATCGTGGCCTTTGTATGAGTGTTGTTTTAGGTTTGAAATGTATGGGAATGTCGTGGGTCTTTTGATGAACTTCGCCTTTCAATGCTGGTGTGTTTTAATTTTAAAATCTTGTCCTTCAATCTGTCAGATCAAAAGATGTATGTTTCTTATTGGGATTATCAGAACCTGACTGCGAGGCAGGAGATGCTTCATCCATCAGAGCTCCAGCCAAAAGGTCTCGGAGCGAAGCCGGCGCGTAGTCAGGAACCCCCCGGGAAAAATTTTAAAGAGTCCGGTTAAAGTTGCGCCTATATCGTCGTGTTGAGATGGTTTTGGTGTTGTTTCTCTGGTTTCTTTGTCGTTGTAGTTTTCCTCTTGTCGCAAAGTGCGCGACGGACTTATCCCTCGTGTAACATCGGGAATTGTGCCTTTTGGATGTATGTTGCTGATCAGTGACCTCGTGTGGACCACCGATGTGAATCGGTTATGGCTTTGGTATGTGTCCATCCCTAAGTAGTGGTACGTGAGTAGTTTTCCATCCAAGTTTCAGTGATCCAATCCTTGGGCCCACCCTCCCCGCCCATGGGGGTAAGGGCTTTGGTTTGCGTAAATTTTTTTTGTTTTTTAGATCAACTCCTATTACTTTTGGACGTGAGTAAGTGGTTTAAAGGTCCTTGCTGCGCTCTTTCTAGCTGGGGTAAAGTCTCGTGGATGTCGAAGTTGGTTTCCCGTTTGGTCGTTAGTTGGTCGGTTCTTTATGGTGGGGAGACCCACCATGAGTCTCTTTGGGTTTTCTCTTAAATCGTTATCGAATGCTAGTCGAGTTCTTATGGTGGGGAGCCCGTTCGGGCCTTTCCTATGTTGGTGATTTACTTTGGGCAATGAGGTTCAGTCCCGCTGGTAGTCGTTGTGATGTCCTTGAGATAAGAGGTCGGATCGTGTTCTGTGAAATCCTTAGGTGTTGATCGATCGACTGGTTGGTGTTGTGGCTGTCCGGGGGCGGAAAGCATTATGGTGGGGAGAATTGTCGCACCCCGACAAGGGTGTTTATTTTATTTTATTTTATTATTCGCTTCGCCTTAATTTCTTTTTGGTTCGGTTTGAGTCGCGAACGATTTTGTTTTTTTTTATTTTAAACTTAGGATAAAAAGTGCATGTTTTGGGTCTGACATCATTGGACGCACGGGTGGAGCGCGACGTCGCGCGGCTTCGCCCATGCAACTGCGTGGTCCTTTCGTTAATTTTATTATTATTAAAATGATATGAATTCTTTTTTATTAGTGGTTATTATTATTATTATTATTAATGTTTGACACAAATTTTTATTACATAAGTTTTATTAATATTATTGTTATTAATGAGGTTTATAATAATGATTATTGTTATTAATAATAGTACTAAATTTTCATTATTAATATTAGAATTTATTGAGGTATTTATGGAAGTATAATTATATATTAATGACTTATTTATTTATTGTTATTATTTTTCTTATATTTTCATTTATGTTTTTTTTTCTTCCTTTTTTCCCCCCTAACCCTAGCAGCCCACCCTTCGTATACTTCTTTTTTTTTCTCCCCGCGGGAGCCGCCACCTCCTTCTTCTTCTCCCACTCTGATCACCGCTGCTTCCCGGTGCCTCATCTTCCTCTCAGCCGCCGCAACAGCCCACTAGCGCCCTTCACCCAGCAGTAGTACAACCGGCCTCCCCGCCTCGGCTCCCTGTGTTTGGCAGACCGTCCGCACCCCGCCTACCTCCCTGTAACGCAGCCCCGGCTTGGCCTCCGCCTCTTACGCAAGTCCCAGCCACCCGCACCCT
The DNA here is from genome assembly GCA_963277665.1 of Viscum album. Classification (NCBI taxonomy): domain Eukaryota; kingdom Viridiplantae; phylum Streptophyta; class Magnoliopsida; order Santalales; family Viscaceae; genus Viscum; species Viscum album. The sequence goes on along the minus strand of OY728148.1, from coordinate 981,747,984 downwards.
GCTCCGCCAGCTACCAACAGCCACTGCCTCGCCGGCACGTTCTGCCGGATCAGCTGGCTCCCTGCGCTGCACTCCCTGTCTGGCGCCCTCCCTCTGTTGCAGCGCCCAACCGGCCGTTTCCAGCCACCACGAACCCCTCCCTAACACCCGGACATCTTGCAGCGTGACCAGCCTCCAGATGAAGCCCCTGCGCGACGCTCCTGCCCAGTTCCTTAGGTAGTTCGACCCGCCTCTTGCCCAATCCCTCCTCGTACTCCAGTTGAAACCGCACAGCGCCTCCCCTCCGGATTCCCTTGTCCCAAAGCCCCCTGCTTCATCCTCCTTCTCTTCTTCTTCTTTCTCTTCTTCTTCTTCTCCTCTTCTCCTCCTTCTCTTCTTCTTCTTCTCCTCTTCCTCTTCTCTCCTTCTTCTTTCCTTTCTTTTCCTTCCTCTTCTTCTCCGTTCCGGCGCCCTGTTCGGCCGCAGGTCTGTTTTTTTTTCTAATTAAATATTATGTTTTCTTTTGTTATTATTATTAATAGGTTAGTTATTATATCATTATTGTAAATATTAATATTTTAATATTGTAATTATAATAATAATAATATTATTATTATTATATTATTATTGTTATTATTGTTATCATTATTATATTATTATTATTATTAATACTATTATCATATTATTATTATTATTAATGTTAGTATTGCTAATATTATTATTATTATTATTATTATTAATTTTATTATTATTATTATTAATATTTATTTTTTTATTATTATTATTATTATTATTATTAATTTTATTACTATTATTATTATTATCGTCTTTATTTTTATTATTATTAGTATTATTAATTTTATCATCATTATTATTATTATTATTATTATTATTATTATTATCTCTTTGGCCTTTTATTTGTTGGGAGTTATCTTTTTATGTTTATTTTGGTAGGATTATTATTTGAGGGCCCGCGCAGGGTGTTTCCGAGTGAGCGCCATCGTTGCGCTTTGTTTCCGAGGTTCCATCGTCGCCGCGCTTTGGTTTCAAGGTGAGTGTTTCTTTCCGACGCTTGGTTTGACATGCTCTGGTGAGTTTTTGGATGTGTCTGAGTCCTTGGTTTTGATTATGCAGAGTGTCGGACTTTATAACGTGGCTTCGGACACGCGTTGTGTCACCGCGCCTTGGTTCCAAAGTTGTTTTGTCGTCGCGCTTTGATCTTGAGGTAGGTTCCCTTTGCACTGCTTTTAAAATTTATGTTATATTATTTCATGCTGTTTGCGCACCCTAATTGTTCAAAATCAACATTTTATTAATTGTAATAAATATGAGATAATATACGATAATTAATTTTTAATATAAGATGGTTAATTTTTAAATGGTTATTTAATGTCAAAAGGAGCCGTTTATTTTATACACGACACATAAAACATCCTTTTGACGGGCGGACACCCAATAATGAAAGAATGCCCGTTTGGCTTTTAAACATAATTCATGGAATATAAAATAGAGTTCTGGTTTAATGAGAAATGATTTCTTTTGAAGCGTGAACAAATACATTGGTTCGTTTGAGAAATTGCCCGGATGGCTCTTAAAGTTTATTTGGAAAAGAAAATGGTTTGGTTTGGTTTATAAAAATACTGGCAACCTGTGAAGTAGTGTTTTGTGGATTCTTCAAATAGTTTTAAACTGGTTTTGGTAGTAATTGTGAACTGTATTAAATGCCCGTTTGGCACTTTATGGAAAGCGATAAAAATGATTCGATAAAAACCCTCTTAGGGTGACTCTCATGCCTTGGTTGCGATTGATTGTTTGGGAGGCCGCGCTTAGAGGCTCCCGGGTACTTGAGTGGAAAAAGGCATGAGGTTGTCCCATGGAGTGGCTCGGGGAATGCCTGTTGTTCTTTATATATAGATATATCTGGTTGGATGCTCGGTTGGCATCGGTTGGCTCACCCCCTTTTTCTTAAACACTTGAGACATGGGAATCTGGCATATTGAGAGAATATTCTAAGAACGATTGCTGCACTGGTAGGTTATGGTACTGACCAGTGGCCCATAGTAGGTGGATATATTGGGTTTATTGCTATGGGATTTGCCCTCGACCTGCCTGTGAGTGGATGGTCGAGCGTGTTGTGCGTTTTGATTTCATCATGACATGTCAATAAGGATGATTTATCATGTATTGGTGTCGTCTGGTTTATTCTCGATCTCCTAGGTTCACCCATGTCTATTCAGCTTTTGTAGCTTGCAGTAATGATTATGATGCTCACATGTATACTTACATTGCCCTTGCTGTGTGTTTTACTTTGTGCATTCTGGTGTATTGTTTCCTTTGGAAAATGGTAAATTGCTTTTGATTAGGTTTCTAAAAATTGTTTTCAAATAAAAGTGTTTAACCCCCTTTGTTCAAATTTGAAAATTTAAACATCACTTTCCCCTTTTCCTGAAATGTCATTGGCACTAATGAAATGAACACGAATTTGGAAAATGGCTAAGGGCAATGGTTCGTACATTGATTTTAAGTAGAATATTATTAAAAACATACTTTTATAGATTGTAGTTCAAAATTGAAATGATGTTTCTTTTATTTTAAAGGTAGTGCATTGGGAATAGATATCGGGCTAGCCTACTGAGTTTTAATACTCACGCCTATATTTCTTTTCTGTTTTTAGTGTTTGTGCAGGCTATAGCATGAATGCGCTCGCCTAGGGCGACGCATGATCGTTGAGTCGGAGAGCGACCCGCGAGGTCGCACGGAGTTGTTCGGACGTCGTGTTTGGTTAGTTTTTTTTCTGTTTGTTTTTGTTTAGTCACTTTATTTGGTTTACCTTTTCTGTGCTGCTCTGTATTATTTTCTTTGTCTTATTTATTTATTTTGGGCGAAATCGTTCCCATAGCCTCTATCGATGCCCTGGCGCTTGTCGCCAGCCCGGGAGGATCGGGAACGCCTCTCGGGCCATGTCGTGGACCGGCTCGGGTGACCGGTTCAGGGTCGACCCGGGTTTGTTCGTGACATGGCACATACATTGACATCTACCGTACTAAAAGAACAGAAAACTAAAATTTATCACATGCATGTTTGTTATTGAAATTATAAAATTTTATCATCCAATTAATTACAAGGTGAACCAAATATCTCAAGTAGGGTTTTGATCTTGCACATGCAAAAACATTGAATATTGTTATGCCATTGCATAATACTGAATAATGTCCATGATAGAAAGCATTAATCTTCACCATAAGAAAAATCATTTAAAAGGTAGGGAAAACAAATAAGTTACTCTTAAATGTGGATATATGTTTTTTTAACACCCTATTTCTTATGTTTTTAAAACTCCACCTAAACTCAAGACATAATTTGTAAGGACCTTAAGAACTGAAAACAAGGTTCATGCAATATATAAAATATTTTTATGTACCCGAACTCACACTAAAATATTGGAACACACATTTTTGTTAATCCCATATGAATACTAGTTCAACAACATTTTGAATAGGGATGGTCATTCCCTTAGTTATAAAAATTTGTTTATGAAAACCTAAAAAATATAATTTTATAAAAACCTGATCATATTTATAACAGTTTCAAAATTTATTTATTATTTAAATATGAAATTAAGTGTTTGTGAATCTGTATAGTGCAAGAACAATTATACACAAACTTCGTACATATAATCGAAGTAGAATGGTCTTGTCAATTCCTGCATATAACCGACATATATACATATAACCAAAAGTATATATGTATTTTCAAAAGAACAAATTGAGTCCAGGTATAATATTTACATTCTGTAAGCTATTTAAATGCAAGAGAACTCAAAGGCCTAGTTCAACATTTAAGAATGTTTGGAATGAACTGTAAGGTTAAAAAAAATATATATTTTTTCAAATATATAAGTGTATATTTTCTCAAAGAAGAGAAACAAGGAAAAAATAAAAAGCCTTACATCAAAAACCAAGGAAATGAGGACTTCAAGGAGGGTTGGCTGGGCTCGCTAGAGACTTGAATGGGAGAGAAGAACCGAGAGGTCTCAGTCATTTATATACAATAGCAAACACACCACCTTACAAGAAAATAAAGTACCCACTTCCATTGCATTCAATGGGGGTGTCGTGCTTGAAGAAAACAAGGAGACATGGGGGTCCCCAACAGTCAGAGGTGAAGAAAATGAGGGGTGTGCCATAGTGTAGGGTTACTAGTGTTACCCATGCTTGGAAGAAGAAGAAGATGTGTCTAGGGGAAATGACGGTGAAAAACAGATGGTCTAGATCGATCCCAACATCGATCTCAGGGATGAGATGCATCCGTTGTTTTAAAAGAATTGAGCGGCTTAGATTAGATCTATGTTTCATCGGATGGTCTATGTTTTACACGAATATTTAAAAACCTTGAACGTCCATGATTAGATCATGCCGGATCAAATTGATGACAAAAACTGTAGAGAGAGACATGGTTGTTGAGGGTCGAGTGTGGGATCGGAAAAAATGGTCCAGATCGCGCGCGACATGATCCAATGGTCCAGATCGCGTTTCGCCTGAAAAACTGCTTCCCACATCGAAATGGAGAGCGGTTTTCACCTCCCTTATAACCCTGTACCTCCCAGTGAGTTCTTAGAAATAACACATCACCCACGAAAGAGGCCCTATACATGGGCTCCTACCCGCAGGCCCTGGCCTCCCCAGACCCTGCTGCGGCCTCACGCCCGCACTGTTGTGCCTATATGCTCCTGATCGCTCTCGAGTGCCCTTCTAGGAACCTCTACCTGAGCTCGAACCAGCCTTGGCTTTGTGATAAGGGTCAGGCTCAGCCACTTCGTGTGAGTTTCCTACCTTTGCCCTAGACAAAAAGGGTTATCCGTAGTGGGATAATTTTTTAAAAAAAAGCTACACAAAAAAAAATATTACAAAGAGGAAACAATCCATTTATAAACACTATATAGAATTTTATATTCTTAAACATTAATGAATACACATTAAACTTTTTTTAGTTAGAATTATTTCTAAAATTAAAAATACTAAACAACTTTTTTAACTCAAAAAGTGACGAAAAGGAAAATTTTAATAAATCTACATTATAATTTATATACTATTATCCTCGAAAACATAGATTAATCAAAACATAATTAATTTGAAAAACTTAAATATATTTTATAACATTATTTAATAAATGAAAATCATTACATTGTATTTGAAAAATTCACAATGTGTTTTGAATTCCATAGAACTTTTCATAATCACTTAAGGGTGAAATAATGTTTTACACCATATCCTTTTAGAGTTCATAAATTATGGTATAGTTATAACCTTAATCATAACTCAATTATTTGGAATCTAATTAATATTTAAATAAGTTTACTTATCCTAAAAAGGTCCAACACATATTTTTTTATAACTGTTAGCTTCCAATGGACACTAGAGCAATGGTCAAAAAAGTTTCTTATAATGCCAAACCATGCGATGTACTAAAACTCAAAAGGAAAAAGATGGTGCTTCCTATTCCACTGATGCTCAGCATGGTTTTTATGATCACAGTGGTGATGTTTTTTTATTTAGTTGACTCGACGGATCTCCTTTACATACTAGGCCTCGTTGTGGTGATTGATGGTCTTCCAGTAGTTCTGATAAGGTTTTTAATAGGTAAATTTTTTTAGCATAATTACTCTTTTGATCTCAGTGTATTGTAGACAATATGGTGTTCTTATTTAAATAAAGATCCTCATTTTTATCCTTTAAATTTTTGTTTGTTTAAAAGGGATTTAACAAATGTAAATGCATAATATCATCATTATATGATACCCAAAATTCGGGTTGTTACACATTTTTTTTAATTGTCATAATATTCATTTTCATTTTATTTTTGGTATTTTTATATGTTGGATTTATGTATTATTTAGCTTGAGCATCTTTTATTAGTTCATGTGGGCATTTTGTTTGGTTTATACATTAGGAATGTGCCATTAGCCTTGGATCCCATTCCCATTTGATCTATATCATCCTCATACCTTATGTCAATCCATTGATCCTTATGATCCTATGGTTTTCTATTCATCCATTTTTTCAATCTTCATGAAACAGATTGGCTTGATCTCTGGGTGACCCTTGATAGCTTATCCTATGATGTCATATGTCCATATTTTGTTGTTTAAGGTTTTATATTGGTACACTTATCAAGATTTTTCATATCCTTGGTTATATTCTATATTATTCCTCAACCCCTACTAGAATGACTCCTCAATTTGGAATCTACCTCTCCACTTGTGGGAGATTTATTTGGGTGAAAAATCTCCATGGTTTTGGGAGCTCTAGTTTTCCTTGAGGGAGAAGAGTAGATAAAGGAGCACTGGTGGGATTTCATGACTTACCAAAGAATAAATAATGATCTAGATTAGTTTTGTTCATCTTGATCTATTCTTAGTGAGGAGATCTGATGAGGTCCTAGTGTTCCTTGGTGTTACTTTTACCTAGATGGAAATGATGATTATATAGGAGAAAAATCTCTATTACCCTAACAACAAGACCTAATTACATATAGGCTCTATGAAAACACATAGGAGAGATTTATCCCTAATAAGGGGCATTAGTATGGTATTCTTCTTCTTTTAAATCAGTTATTTATGCCTTTTATTTTATTATGCTTTGGTTCTATGTTGCGAGTGTTTTTTGTGTTTTTCCAAGGTGCATAGTATACGTTGATTCCCAAACATGGTTCTACTGTGAGTCCTGGCATTTCAAGAACCTGAACTTTGGATATTTTCTTCATGTTCCTTTTTCTTATATGGTTATGTTTCACTATTTATCACATATCGTTTATAATCCCATTTTTTCATAGTGTAATCTTGGTACCCATGCACAATGCATATAGGCCAAATAGATTAATAATGTAGAAAACCTATGGCCCCCTTTATGATTTGATTACTACTTTATGTCAATCGTTTCTATTGATAATCTCTATTAGGTTTGAGACTACTATCTCTAATAGGTCTTGGTACATGTTAGTATTATTATAAAACTGGTTATATATATTCTCATTAGCATGTTATCTATTGTAAAAGTTTACATGAATCGTTACTTTTTATTCTCTCGTTCATTGTTTATGGTTTGTTAGAATCAGCATGTTACACTTTTGATTATGATAATTCATCACAATATATGTAATATTCATGTTTTCTTGATTCTTCATGATATTTATATAATTATAAACATGTTAATTTTTTTTTCTATATTTTTGAGAAACAAAATTATACCCATACAACTCAATTACTTCATTTAATGTAGGCTACCTCATAGTACAACCGACATTTTTTTTATAGAATATGATAAAAAAATAATTAGTAAGGATGCTATTGGGATAAAATATTATTTTCCCTTTCATGATTTGATAATTGTGAGGTAAAAGTAAGGTAAAAATAAAAAAAATTGAACAATATATGTAACATAGAAAACCCCACAAATAAAGATGGGTAAAAAACCATATAAAAATATAATGATATATATATGGTAAAAGAGATTAAACACACTATCTTTCTATTATAATGAAAATCTCCATTTAATTAACTCTCTTGAGTAATGTATAATGCACCTCAAAAAATATAACACTCAAAATGTTGAAATATGAAGCTCAATACATGAGGTGACGATGTTAAAACCGTCAAAGTGCTCTGCCTTTTATAGGCAAGCCCCTTACTTGATCTTCCTCCTATATTTAACTCCATGGGTTAGTTTTTCCACCCATCCCACTAACCACACTACCCCCTTTGAAAAATCAAGAGGGCGAAATTGTTTGTGAAAAACAAATGCCATTATATATCACATTTGGATATATGATTGGGAACTAATAATATTCCACAAATCTTCTCTATCTTCCAACCATGTTTCTCTTATATCTATGATTATGGAGGATGTTTTTACTATATTATCTTAACAATGTTAATAAAAATCATCATAAAATTAACCTCATTTTCTTCAATATAAAATTTCTTCATATCCACTATTATTTCCTCCACCACATCTCAAAAAAAGTGATATTGTACCTAATGTGCATTATCTTGGAATGAAAAGATAGATTCCTTTTAATTTTAAAGGTGCTATAATTGTCACAGAAAATTTGGATATACTTCTTTCATTGTCTGGGATCCTCAGGAAACCTTCACATCTAAATCACATATTTTTAAGACTATTTAGTTTTCATGTACTCTACCTTATTCGTGGATAAATATATAACAGACTACAACTTTGAATTCCATATCACAACTCATCCTATAAAATTATACACATAACCCAATGTCTATTTGCCTTGGTCATAATCACCTACAAAATCTGAATCTGCGTAGGCTCTAATAGGAAAATTTGAGCCTCAATATCATAATACATCAGATTAGAATTAATGTAACATCTCATTTCATTCATTCAATTTCCGTCATTTATTATTAGTAAACATGCCAAGTCATTATTTAACTCACTTTTCATTCTTTTCTCTCATCAGTCGTGATACAATTCAGGTAGATTTATGCTTATATAATGAGAAACATTCTCTTTATCCATAGGCTTGTAAATGTACTACATTCTCCACATTGTAATAAAAAAACACATAAAATCATGAGGACAGGAAATTAAGGTTCTATTGACTTTGAGGTTTATGGTTGGTAGGATTTGATGATTTAAAAATTAAGGCTCAAGGAGGAAGCTAATCTCATAAGTACTATGCATGATATCAAAAGTAAAAATATAATGAAATTATCCCATTCAAATTAACAACACCCACTTCCCAAAACGCTAAGAAAAGGTTATGATCAAGTAAACATAATGTATGATTTTTTCACCCTCTTGAATATTTTATTATTTTGTACTTTTTTTCTTTTTTTGAAATTTAACATTATATAAAACCTCACATCCATGACATAACCACATAGGATCATAAGATAAATGGTCTGAAAAATGGTGATTTTTGGTTTTCCCAAATCACAACCCATTTTTTCTCCTTTTGATGGTTCTTTTTGTCATTTTTGTCATTTTTTTAATTCTAGAGTGGAAAAAATTGTATATAATGAATTATTACACAACCTTTTACAATTACCACAATAATACCCCCAAAATTCTTCATTATAATGTATATCATCCCATCCACCTTGATTCCCTTTACCCCAACACTTCAACTTTAAAATATTATGGAAATACTCAGAGGAGGGTAGGAAAGGATAAAAATGTATTGAAATATGGCTCATCCCTATAATGGTCATTCATGGTCTCTATGGGCTAAATTATGGATTGATGTAAAGGTGGTATTTTAAGGAATATAATCTTTTAAAAGGATGATTCAATCTTTTTAAATGTGTTTTTGCAAAGTCATAGACTTGACCAGTTTCAATACAAGTTCCTGTCAGTTACATGTCCCATGATCACTCAAAAAATATGCTCAAGAATAAATAGGAATTACATGGTCTATAAATCCTCTTATTAATGGGAAAAATAAAATTGGACAATTACTCATGGAATGACTAATAAATCAATTCACATGAAATTCAGAAATTCAAATCATGAACGATGGTAGGGAAATTTCATTTACATGATTCAATTAATTCCTTAAAATAATGAGTCATTACTTAAATATCCATGCTTCATTTTAAAAACTATATTATTAATTTCAATAATTAAATCATTTAAACATTGAAATCTAAAACAGAGAATCTCAGGATTCCTACGAAACTCATGTCTCCTAGATAATCCGAGTAAAACGTTAATTTAAGTGTGGGCCTGAAATTTTATGTTTGAAGCACAAAACTTATTGTGGAAAAAACGTGGAAAGTTTAAAAGAAAAACACAGAAACTGGACACCCTTTTCCCATGAAACTTGGTCTTTCCCCTTCACTATCTGGGGTATCCTTCATCCTTCATGATCCTACAAAATAAAATTACTCAATTAACCACGCTTATCATTTTATTTAGGTTTAAAATGAAAAGACAGAGGTGTCCTCATGCTAAATTATTTCAAAGAAAAAAATTTACATCTAAATTCCTAGAAAGAAAGTAAAGAAAAATCATGGTATTATCCCCCATGCCGGCCCTGAATTTTGACTACCTTCAAATGGGTAGTACCAAATATTATCCATAGTCTGAGGGAGGATGTAACTTCTTTGATTGGAACCACCACATGTGGAATTTCTCAACTTGGGCTTCAATCTTCTGGGTGAGTAATGATCTATGGATAGAGTACGCCATCTACCCCCCCCCCCCTTCACATTGAGGTATAGCATTTATAGCGGGGTAGTATGAAGTATAAATCATCCTCCTTCTAGGTTTCTACTTGTGCAACCTTTTCTTCCCTGTCCATTGGTTCATTAAGGTATGTTTTATCAAAAGAATAGTCAATAGGAAAGTCATAGTGTAATTCTATTTGAATAATATTAAAACATTAAGTATCAATATAAAATTCTTCTCCATAAACGTAAGAATATTTTATCATGATTTCCTTATGGAAATCAATATAATCTCTCCATGAAAATTCTTCAATAAATATTCAACATGTCCAGGGATCTCCATATATTCCTCAACATGTGCACATCCTGGTTCTTCTTCATCCTCCAAGGCATAACTAAGATTATCAGATTTTGTATAATCAAAACCACAATAATTGATGTAGAATTCATATCCAATAAAATTAGAAGTGATAGAGTCCATGAAGGGTTCAACTACCTGAGTCGGTTCAGCTTCAATCTCTGCCTCAGTGGTAAGTGCCTCTTGGAGTAGACTCTCTGAGGATGGAGGCATGTAGTTGGGCTTCTCCAAATTGACTTCAAATTCCACCACATGGGTGGTTTCTTCCTTTAGTGGTGATGAATCTTATTCTTTTTATTGTATGGGTAGGTCAGGTAGTTCCTAAAATTTAATCAAAAATTCATCCAAACATTTTTCATCTCCCACTTTTATCTCATCAGGTAAGTCTTCCTCCCTTGACTCCTCCGGTTCTTCAATTTCAAATATAAGTGGTGAAATTTCTACCACCACTTTTCTCAAGTTAATCCTCTGTCTTAGGTTTGGGTTACTCCATTAATTCATGAACATAATCAAAAGCTCTATCATACTTTTTGGTTAATTGTTCAATTCTTTCTCTATGATCATGCACCTAAGCTCTTCTAAAATATTTATCTTCTTCTTCTTGTTGTTGCTCAACCTGTGAGTAATTTTTCAATGAATAATATTATGAATTTGAATACATAATTGAGGTGTTTTTTTATTTTTTCTAAACGAAATTGAATATAACTAAGATGTGAAAATAGAAAAGGTAAATAAACTAATGATTATCTCCTTGGAAACAACATTAGTTTTGACTCATGCCTATTTAGGGGCATGGAAAAAAAATTATTTTTTCTAGTGCAACATAGTGGCTGACCAGAGTCATCTATCTTGAAGAACCTTCTCAATGTAGTTCACATAATTTATATAATTCACCTATTATATATATTTTTTTGGTTTTTATTATTAAATTATAGTGATGAAAATATTTTTGGATTTTTTATTATTTAAAATAATGACATTTGAATCAAGAATTCTAAATTTATACTAAGATGCAAGTCTAAATAGAATGAATTAGTAAGAAAGAAATTGCTTTTGGGGGTTGGTTAAATGTTCAATCATTATGATCCTTTATATGTTTTATTTTAGTTTCATAATCCAAACATGAAATATCATCTTTTAAATATTATTATTCAATTATAAATTGTGGAATATCATTGAATGTTTGAGCACTCTCAATTCCACCTCCTCCTTTAATCCATGTTGGTGACAAACCATTGTCTATAATGTGTCATCTTCTAGGACCAGTTCAATTGAATCCATTTCATACATTTATTAGCTCAAATCCAACGTGTGAAGAACAAACCAATAGAGATAGAGGAAAAATAATTAAATAAAATAATAGGGATAGGTTTAGTTGCATGTCATTGGAGTCAGTCACAATATCGAATACATTCACCATACCTCTGCGTGCTACTGAAATATATCTACAAACATAAATTAAACATTAAATAAAATTCATGATCACCATATCCTCCCCCCGGGCCAAGTCTTGGGTTCATCCTCTCATTTCCGAGAGTTTGATATTACTCAGTGGAGTGGGTGGAAGAGAAGAGAAAGAGGGAAGGAAATGACAAAAAGTAGATGGAGAAACACAAATGCATGGATTAATAAAACTAAAATTTGAATTGAAATTGAAAAATAAAAAAAATAAAAAAAATAAAGAATAAATTAGGGGGAAAGTGGAGAATACATGGCACGTGCCCTAGTGGGATCCCTCCTTTGCTGTGGGTGTCGAGCTGATGATTTGGGAAGAAGGCGAGGGCCTCCTTTTATAGGAAGAATTAATTCCTATGAAGGTTTGCACATTTTAGGCCTATTAAATGTTAGATTAATGTTTTTATCCCTTCATAAAAGTTATTCAATAATGTGGTTTCCATTCACCCTCAAAATTTCAGCTCATTTAGCCATAGAATTAAAGATTTATGGAATTTTTATTGAATAAGACTTTTTATGGACGAAATTTCCAGGAAGCTATATTCAAATTTATAACGATCAATGGAAACCATAATGACTTCAAAATACCCCAAAATTTGTTATAAATTCAGTCCTTTGTGTCCTAGTTCTATCCTAGGTGGAATCCCCTAAATATGAGGTGAAGAGACTGATTTTTTAACCTATTATAGTGGTGGGGTCCATTCTATTTTCCTAGACAAATTTCCAAATTCAATGAATGTTTTGGACTAATAGATTATTGAGTCAAATCTATGTCATTATAATAAAGTTTAATGAAATAAAATCATGATTCTTAGAAAAAGAATCAAGAATTTCGGAATTATAATTTTTAAAAAATGACAAAAATAACTTTGTGGTAAAAATCTGTCAAATATCCAAAATTATGCATTTTTCTCAATTTTTCTCGTAATCATTCTAAAATTCAAATTACCCATTATTTTAATAAATAATTGAAATAAATGTGTTTTATCATTGAATAAAATTAAAAAATCCTCATTATTTAATCAAAAATATGCACATAAATTTTCTCTCTCAAATACCCCCGCACTTAAACCATGTTTGTCCTCAAGAAAAAAATCTCAACATAGAAATTAAAGGACACCAATGTTACCAATATTAAAATTCTAATTCAATTAAATCAACAAAAATTAAATGTGAAATCAATATTTATAAAATTTTCAAAAATATCAATTTAATTCCCCATTTTTCAAAGAAACAAATAATTCCCATATTTTACTTTTACCATATGAAAATTGATGGAACTTATCCTTTCATTCATTTAAGTTCCTTGATTCATTGTTATTAAACATACCATGTCGTGATTTACCCCACTTTTGATTATTTTCTCTCATTACTAATTATACAATTCAAGTAGAGTTATGCTCATATCATGAGAACATGCTTTTTATCCATATGCATGTAAATAAACTACTTTCTCCACTTTGTAATTAAAAAATGCAGATAAAATCATGAGGACTTTAAATTATGGTTCTATTGACTCTAAGGTTTATGTTTATTAGGATTTTATTCTTTAAAAATTAAGTCTCAAGGAGGACAAAAATATATTAAGTACTATGCATTATATCAAAAGTAAAAATATAATAAAATTATCCCCTTCATAGTAGCTACACCCACTTCCCAAAACTCATAGAAAATTTTATAATCATGTAAGCATATTGAATGATTTGTGCACCCTCTTCAATATTTTTTTATTTTGTACTTTATTTTATTTTTTCGTAAGTTATGAGTATATCATACCTCACATCAATCACCTAACCATATACACTCATAAGATCATCAGTCTAGAAAATGGTGATTTTGGGTTTTCCCAAATAATAACCCATTTTTTATCTTTTTGTTGGTTCTTTTTTTCATTTTGTCATTTTTTTTAATTCATGATGGGAAAAATAGAATTTAATGAGTGATTCCACAACATATTACAATTACCACAATAAAACCCCTACACTTCTTCCTTACACTGTATATCATCTCGTCCACCATGATTATCTTTACCCACACATTTCAACTTTAAAATATCATGAATATACTCAGAGGAGGGTAGGAATAGATAAAAATGGATTGAAACATGACTCATTCTAATAAATGTCATTAATGGGGTCTATGTGCTAAAAGAATGATTGATGTAAAGGTAGTATTTTAAGGAAAAATTAGGTTTTCAAAGGATACCTCAATCATTTTAAATGTGTTTTTGCACAATCATAGATTTAAAAAGTCTAAATACAAGTTATGGTTGGTTACATGTCCCATTATTACTCAAGAAATATTCTCAAGAATAAATATGAATTACTTGGTCTAGAAATCTTCTCATGAATGGGAAATATAACATTAGAGAATAACTCATGGAATGACTAATAAATCAATTCACAAGAACTTCAGAAATTCAAATCTTGAAGGATGGTAATGAAATTTAATTTAAATGAATCAATTAATTCCTTCAAATCATGAGTCATTACATCAATATCCATTATTCATTTTAAAAATTAAATTATTAATTTCAATCATTTAATCATATCAACATTTAAATCAAAATCATGGCATCATAGGATTCCTAAGAAAATCATTTCTCCTAGATAAGTCGGGTAAATCATGAATTCGAGTTTGGGCATGTAATTTTATCTTTAATGCTCAAAACATGTTGTGGAAAATAATGTAGAGAGTTAAAAAGATAATACACTAAAATTGAAAACCCTTTTTCAATGAAACATGGACCTTCTCATTCACTGTCTGGGGCTTTCTTCTACCATTATGATCCTAAAAATTAAAATTACTCAATTATTTACAATGATCATTTCATTTTAGCTCAAAAGGAATACATGGAGGGGGCCACATGCTAAATTATTTCAAAAAAAATAAATTGACATATGAATTCCTAGAGAGAATGTAAAGATAAATCTTGGAATTTTCACCTATGTCGGCCCAGAATTTTGACTACCTCTAGAGGGAAGTACCGGCTATTATCCAATGTCTGATGGAGGATGAAGATTCTTCGATTTGAACCAATACATGTGTCTTTCCCCAGCTTGTGCTTCATCCTTCTGGGTGAGTAATGATCCAGGGATAGAGTACACCATATCCCCACCCCATTAACAATGAAGTATATCTTCCATTGTGGGGGTAAGATAAAGTATGAATCATCAACATTCTTGGTTGCTACTTGTAAAACCTCTTATTCTCTATACATTGGTTCCTCGATGCATGATTCATCAAATGAAATGTCAATGGGAATGTCAGAGTGTAATTCTATTTGAATAATATTAAAACATGAAGTATCAAGATAAAATTCATCCCCCATTAAAGTAATGATATTTTGTCATGGTTTCCTTAAGGAAATATACTAGTATCTCTTCATGAACTTCCATCAATAAATATTAAACATATCGAGGGATATCCAAATGATCCTCAGCATGTGCACATCTAGGTTCTTCTTCATCCACCATGGCATAGATGAGATTTTTCGATTCTGTATAATCAAAACCACAAGGAGTGAAGAATAATTTATATTCAATAAAATTATAAGGGATAGATTCAATGAATGGTTTAACTCCCTGAGTTGGTTCAACTTCAATCTCTGCCTCAGTGTTATGTGCCTCT
The DNA here is from genome assembly GCA_963277665.1 of Viscum album. Classification (NCBI taxonomy): domain Eukaryota; kingdom Viridiplantae; phylum Streptophyta; class Magnoliopsida; order Santalales; family Viscaceae; genus Viscum; species Viscum album. The sequence goes on along the minus strand of OY728148.1, from coordinate 981,732,367 downwards.
TAGTGTAGACTCTCTGAGGATGGAGGCAGGTAGTCGTGCTCCACCATCTTGACTTCAAATTCCACCACTTAGGTGGTTTCTTCCTTTTGTGGTGTTGAACATTATTCTTTGTATTATATGGGGAGGTCAGGTAGTTCCTCACATTTAATCAATAATTAATACAAACTTTTTTGATCTCCCACTTGTAGCTCAGTAGGTACGTATTCCACCCTTCCCTCCTTAGGTTCTTCAATTTCAAATATAAGTGGTGAAATTTCTTGCACCACATACTCAGGTTAATTCTCCATCTTAGGGTTGGGTTGCTCCATTAATGCATGAAAATAATAAAAATCTCTATCATCCTTTCTGGTTAGTTGTTCAGCATTTTTTCTAAGTTCAAGCACTTAATCTCTTCTAAAATATTCATCTTCTTCTTGTTGTTGTTGCTGCACCTATGAGTAATTTTTCCCTGCATAATATTCTGATTTTGATTACATCCTGGAAGTCTTTTTTAGTTTTTTAAATGAAATTAAATCTCAATAAGATGTGAAAATAAAAAAATTAAATGAAATAATTATTGGCTCCCTGAAAACAGCTTCAGTTTTGATGCACGCCTGTCATGGGGTGTGGACAAAAATAATTATATTTTTCTTAGTTCAGCACACTGGCAGACCCTGGTCATCTCTCTTGATGATCCTTCTCAATGTAGTTCACTTTCATTATCTAATTCACCTATTATATCTCTTTTTATGGTTTTGTTTATTAAATAATTGTGATTAAAATATTTTTGGGTATTTTATTATTAAAAATAATGACAGGTGAAGTAAGAATTCTAAATTTATACTTTGATGCAAGTCTAGAAAGAATGGATCACTACTGGAATTTTAATTTTTACCAATGGTTGTAAACCGTTGGTAAAGTCCTAGAAACCATTGGTATATAGTATATCAATGGTTCCCTCAACCATGGACAAGTAAGCTGTGACAATATGCATATTCAAATTGTTCTGTGAATACTGTTGGTATAGGTGTCAAAATAGATGGTATACCAACACTTTTTTAAAAACTGTTGGTATATGTGTGTTTAATTATAACATATACCAAAGGTTTTTAAACTGTTAGTATATGTGTGTTACACTTATCCCAACGTTTATAACCCATTGGTATAGAGGGGATATGGCAAGACATAATGCTATACCAACAGCTTTGTTATAACCATTGGTATAAACCTATACCAATGGTTATAACAAATTGTTGGTATAGTTATATTATAGTATCTATAACAATGGTTTTGAAACCGTTGGTATACAATTGATCACCTCCACACCACTAGGAACCTCTCCCCTCTCCAAACCTGCAACATCACAACAACCCCTCTCCATACCTGCAACAACACCAATAAAAAAAATCCCAATCCAATGTATTCAAATCTTAGAATTCATTCCAGAATTTAGAAATTTAGAAATTTAGATATTCAAATAAAATAACACCCATAAGAGAAAAATCCTAAATGTTATAGGAAATGCAATAAAACCCCTAAGAGTATTCCAAATATAGAATTCATTCCTCACTCAAACCGCAACACCAACACACATAAGAGTATTCAATATTTAGAATTCATTCCTCAATCAAACCAAAATACCAATACACACAAGAGAAAAAACATTCATGTTATAGGATGAACATGGGATGATTAGTCATGGTCTTTGGTTGATTATCTTAAAACCAACAGAAAATCATGGGTAGAGTGGAAAGGATCATGACAACCATAAGATGGAAAATGATATTGGTCATGTTCTTAGACGTAGGATGAGTTATAGGAAGCACATGGGATGTTTATATTTCTCTAATGATAATGTATCCATGTATAAATGGTTCCGGATCTGTTAGTGGGAAACATCGGCCAATCTCGACATATGATATGAGTTACCGGAATAGACTACATGTTTTTCATTGGCTTTTCAATTATAATAATCGGGTATGCGGCAAATTGTAATTTTCTCTCCTGGGTCTGATGTGAGATGAATCCCCATATTTGGTCGTGGGTTTGAATATTCAATTAAGTCTTTGGTATTTGGTTCTCAAAGGGACTTTGGATTTGTCCTATAACCCACTATTTGAGGATGGGATTGAGGTGATCCATGGGGCTATGATGTTATGATATGTATTCCTCACCATTGGGGTATTTTTTTGAGACTTTAAAAATTATTTTTCAAGAATCTATGTGTAGCCTTTTGACCAATTTGATATATGGTATTCTTGAGTGTTCAAAAGATTCATATGAAATAACTATATGATATTTATTTGTTGTATGTTATTTTATATAATGAACAACCCATGATTGAGAATTACAAGAAGACTGTTGGTGCATGTTCATGATGGGATGTCGAGGCTAATTCCTAATATAATTCATGTATTTATATATATATTATGACACATTGTGTTTCAATCTATGCCTTGTGAATATTTTATTCTAATAACATATTACTAATAGACTATATTTTTTTAATCCCTTATTTTCAAGAATCTATGTGTAGCCTTGTGAAGATTTTCTGTATGTCAGTTGTTGTTTTCCCTTAAAATGAAGTCCATATCAAACAAAAGTGACACACATTGAGTGATACTAGTCACACAGTGCATCAGATTGAGGTGGGGTTGACTCGTACCCATCACAAATTATCCATGGATCATTGGGTGGGGGGCTATCTGGGGTGGGGGGTGGGTTGTCCGAGGGGTGCAGGGGGAGGGGGCGATCCGGGGGTGAGGGGGGATGTCCGGGGGGGCATCCGGAGTGCATTTTCATCAACCGCGGTCACACAACACCTCTGATTCATGTGTCGTCTATCTGACCATTTCAAAATTAACCCACTCTTAGTTTTCGCCTGATTTCCTGGTATTTCGAGGTCTTTCGGCCGGTATCGACCACCCCACACACGTTTTTCAAGCATGCCAAACACCTAAAAAACACATATTCTAAAATTCCATGCAAACCACACTTACAAATGACGTTTTATATTTTTTTACACCTCAAGAATAATTATTATGGTGTTTTCATTTGATTTCAAGTCATTTCGATGTCGTTCGGTATGTATTTGACCATAAAACACATGTTTTGGCCATTTACGACACGCTGAGTGCATGTTCAGCCACTGTGGACACACAACACCTCTCATCAGCATGCTATCTAGCCAGACATTTCACAATTCACTCACCCTTTGTTGTCGTCCGATATGATGGCATTCAGAGGTCGTTCAGTCCATTTTGGCTACCCCACACACACTTTTCAACCGCGTCAAACACCTAAAAAAACATATTCAGCAGTTCCGCTAGAACCACGCATCCGAATGACATTTTTTCACCTCATACACATCAAAAATAATAATTAGGGTGTTTTCATACGATTTCAAGTCATTCCGATGTCGTTCGTATGCATTTGACCGTTAAACACATGTTTTGGCCATTTAAGACACGCAAAGAACGTTTTCGGCCACCGCGGTCACACCACACCTCTAATTGATGTGTTGTCTGACTAACCATTTCACGATTCACCCACCCTTTGTTGTCGTATGATTTCAAGGAATTATGAGGTCATTCGGCTGGTTTTGACCACCCTACGCATGCTTTTCAAGTGCGCCAAATACCTAAAACACACATATTCTACCTTGCCACGCAAACCGCGGGTTCTAATGACGCTTCATATTTTCTTACACCAAAAGAATAATAATTAGGGTGTTTTAGTGTGATATCAAGTCATTCTGATATCATTCCGTATATATTTGACCGTAAAACACATGTTTTGGACATTTATGACATGAAAAGTGTGTTTTCGGACACCACGATAACATGACCCCTCTGATTAACGTGTCTTATAGCCAAAAATTTCACAATAACCCCCCCATTGTTTTAGTTTGATTTCAAGGGATTCTGAAGTCGTTCAACCATTTTTGACCACCCTACGCACGCTTTTCAAGCGCGCCAAACACCTAAAAAACACATATTCAGTCATGTCGTGCAAAACACGCATCCAAATGACGTGAATTCTCCTCATACACCTCAAGAATAATAATTAGGTTGTTTTATTGTGATTTAAAGTCATTTCGATGTCGTTCGGCATGCATTTGACTGTTAAACCCATGTTTTGGCCATTTACGACTCATGGAGTACGTTTTCGGCTACCGCGGTCACACGACACCTCCGATTGACATGCTGTCCGGATGAATATTTCAAAATTCACCCACCCTTTGTTGTCGTCTGATTTCATGGAATTCCTAGGTCGTTCAGCCAGTTTTGATAACCCCACGCACACTTTTCAAGCGCACCAAACACCTAAAAAACACATATTCAACTATTCCGACCAAACCGCGGGTCTGAATGACGTGTTGTCGCCTTATACACCTCAATAATAATAATTAGGGTGTTTTTGAACGATTTTTATTCATTCTGATGTAATTTGGCATGAATTTGACAGTTAAATGCATGTTTTGGCCATTTACGTCACACCGGGGTTGTTTTCGGCTAGTACGGTCACACAACACCTCCAATTAATGTGTCATCTGGCCGACCATTTCAAAATTTACCCAACCTTTTTTTGTATGATTTCATGGAATTATTAGGTTGTTTGACAAATTTTGACCACCCCACGCACGTTTTTCAAGCAGGCCAAACACCTAAAAAACACATATTCATTCGTGCCGTACAAACCACATGTCTGAATGATGTGTACTCTTCTCATACACCTCAAAAATAATAATTATGGTGTTTTAGTGTGATTTTAAGTCATTATGATGTTATTCGGCATGCATTTGACCATTAAACACATGTTTTGGACATTTACAACATGCAAAGTTCGTTTTCGGCCAGCGCGGTCACATGACACCTCTGATTGACGTGCTATCTGGTCGATCATTTCACAATTCACCAAACATTTGTTGTTGTCCTATTTCATGGAATTCCGAAGTTGTTAGGCCGGTTTTTACCACCCCATGCACGCTTTTCAAGCACGCCAAACACCTAAAAAACACATATTTAGCCGTATTGCGCAAACCACACGTTTGAAAGACATGATGTATCCTCTTAAACCACATGAAAAACTATTAGGGTGTTTTTGTGTGATTTTAAGTCATTCCAATGTCGTTCGACATTAATTTGACCGTTAAAAACATGTTTTGGCAATTTACGACACACATAGTGTGTTTTCAGCTACCGCAGTCTCACAACAACTCTGATTGATGTTCTATCTAGCCGACCATTTCACAATTCACCAACCCTTTGTTTTCGTCTGATTTTATGGCATTCTGAGGTCGTTCGACTAGTTTTGGCCACCCCACGCATGCTTTTCAAGCGCACTAAACACCTAAAAAATACATATTCAGCTGTGCCATGAAAACTGTGCATCTCAATGGCATGAAATCTCCTCGTACACCTCACGAATAATAATTAGGGTGTTTTCGTTTGATTTCATACCATTCTATTGTCGTTAGTCAGCATTTGACCGTTGAACGCATGTTTTGGCCATTTACGACACACAGAGTTTTTTTTCGGCCCTCACAGTCACACAACAGCTCTAGTTGAGGTAGAGTTGACTTGTACCTATCCCAAATGACCAATGTATTATTGTTCTAAAGTATCAACATAATCTGAATGTGTTTGATTGGATTTCTATATGTCAGTTGTTGTTTTCAATTAAAATTCGGTCCATTTCAAATAAAAGTGAGACACTTTGAGTGGTATCGGCCACACCATGAATCAGATTGATGTGGGGTTTACTCTTACACATCAAAAAGGTCCCATAGATCATTGTTCTAAAGTATCAATAGAATCCAAATACATTTGATCCATTTTACGTATGTCAGTTTTTGTTTTTAGTTAAAATGTTGTCCATTTCAAATAAAAATGAGACACTTTGAGTGGTACCGTCAACACCGTGCCATGGATTGAGGTGGGATTGATTCGTACACATCACATATGACCCATGGATCATTTTCTTAATGTATCAACACAATCCAAATATGTTTGGTCAGTTTTCTATATGCTAGTTGTGTTTACCTAAAAGTGTGTCCATTTTAAACAAAAGAGAGGCACTTTGAGTGAAATAGCTACATCGTGCCTCATATTGAGGAAGGGTTGACTCGTACATGTCACATATGACTCATGGATCGTTTTCCTAATGTATCAACACAATCTGAATGCGTTTGGTCAGTTTTCTGTATGCTAGTTAGGCAAATCATGCAACAACGGTGATGATATCTTAGACTAAAACTATAGACATTGTGCATGATGTGCATCCCCTAGTGCATGGTTAGAGAAAATCATTCAAATTTCTTCTAACATATATCCCTATATGTTTGGAAGATACCCTATGGGATGGACTTATATTTTTTACTAACCGTGAGGCATAGTTTATTGTTACGCCGACCGAGGTTCTGAGCTTCGAACATTCCCCAGAAGCCCCATAAACCAGTATAACATCATTAGGCTTCCATATTTGGTCATAAATAATGAGTTATACTGAATTCAAAAATATCAATACCAGAGTGAATAAGCATGTTAAAATATAAAGAGTTATACATAATTCAAAAATGTAACGGATCAATCTACCCCTGATCACCATCACCATCACCGCTATCATCATTAGCCTCATCCTCGTTGCCATCTTTGTCCTCATCATCATCATTGTCATTGTCCCCAAGCTCATCCTCAGCCCCATCCTCACCTTCTCCTCATCCCCATCCTCGCCCTCGTCCTCTTCAGCATCGTAGTCATCAGCAAGAACATCGTCATTTCAACCGCCACTAGTACTGCCACCAGGTGCATAGGATAATACACCCATCCATTACATATATGTTTGAAAAGCCGCACTGGCCTCTGGTGGAAGTGAGGAAGATAATGCTTTGATCAGCTTCATAAATTCATTCTCCCTCGTTTGAACATGTTCTTCCAACTCTATGACCCTTTTATCAGACTGTCTTGCATGGTCCATGACCTGTTCCAACTTGGTGGTACTAGAATGGATACCTGGAGAGGACTAATACCTCGTCAGGACTATAATCTTACCAGGTTGGTAGCGTAATCGACCAGAGTGCTCATCTCCAGAAACCTGGTATAAATGATCGCGTGTACCTAAATTTTCAGGCTTTGGGCATCAAGGGCCTCTAAATTGTCCTATTAAAAATATTAATAGATTATTAAATTTCAAAATAGATATTAAAATTTTTAATAAACAAATTAAAACAAAAAATATTTTCTTCTGTCGTTTCATTAACTGTAGATCCATCTTTTTCCATCTACTCAAGAAAAAAAATTTGCTCGAGGGAGGAGTCCTTCAATATTCAATTTTGTCTTCTGTAATGACAATGAAACAATATAAAGTGAAAGTATAATCATATATTCAATATTCAATAAATCACATAATTTATGTAGGGAACAATAAAAAGGGAATTTCCTAATGAAAAATTATAAACAACTATATCGTACCAGCTGCCTCTCATGATCTGACCTAGTAGTGAACCCCAAAGTGTGGAGGTATTTCTTTGAATCAATGTTTTTTTTCAAAACATTCCTAAATAATGTTTAATAATAAATAAGATAATATTAATTCAAAATATGAAAACTGTCATTTAAATTTCTCAAATGGGATTAATACCTTAAATTTGGTAGTCACCTAATGGGTAATAATTTTTAAATATTGCTCTAGCAGGCAGTCATCTGTGATAGGTACTATCTCCAACTCCATGCCAACTCTATCACACCATCCAACATATAGCTCATGCTTATAACCTCTCCAAATCTCTCCTAGCCCCTTTAAATGTACTGGTCGTGCACCTTCACCGTCAGGGACGTTAAACCGAAGCTGACACCCATTATATTAATTCATATAAATTTATACAAAATACAACATTAAATCCAAGAGATTTTTTACCCATATTTGTTCCCATACATTATACTTGACTTCGTGTGGAAGTTGTCTCCAAGGGAGAGGGATGACCGGAATGATGTCGGTGTATTTGGATAACGTCGACAAAAACCCCTGACATTCCTACCCAGAATTATAAATCATTTGCCATTCATCATTGTATTCAACCATCATCTATGTCTGGTAGTTCCATACTGCACGCAAGCGAGTACGCCCCCGCCCCCGCCTCCTATTAGTAGATGAATTTGTTTTTAATGAAAAAAATATCAGTATGAGTTATAATAAAAATAAATTTTGGTATAAAAATTTGTTAGAGTTATATAAATATACATATGGTAGTCAGATCAATGGTCGTCACTGGATGTTCAGAAGCTAAAGGAATATCCTATAAAGGTGGAGTGTTCTTTAGTGTAAGCTCCTCAACCACATTCTATGTCGGAGTAGGAGTTGGAGAAGGTGGAATATAATAGCTCATATATAATGAACCAGAAGAAAAAGATGATGGTACAGACGTCTGCCCAACTGGTATTGTAAATATCGGAGGCCTAAATATCCTGTGTGTCCCTAAAGACACACCAGGATCAAAATGGGGCGTAGAAGATATGTCTGTGGTAGGGGCATAGTCCAATCGGGTATGACCAGTGGATCGTCTAACTCTCACACCACAAGCCCTCATACGACTGGCCTCAGTACCAAGATCACCAGATGAACATCTAACTCTTACACCACCACCCTCCTACCACCAGTCTCTGTACTGAGAGAAATATCAGGCTTCTCGTCAGATATCTCTCATCTAGGGGGTTAATCCTGAAAAAAAGATTAACACAAAAGTAAACACATGATATTATATGTTTTTGAAATATATATATTTGAAATAAAATACTCACAACATGGATGAGTGGATGAACACCCATCTGTGTCATGCGATGATTATTTTCTGTCATCTTTTTCCACCACATCTCTTCAATGGGTGTCATTTCCTGCAATAAAAATAAATATGTATGTAATTTGAAACAAATAACTAATGTGTAACCCAAAAAAACATAATATATAAAATCCATTCTGATAAAAAAACATAATGAAATAGAATATTTATAGTGGTTTGAAGGAATGTACTAGGATACACACTCTGAATGATGTAGGTGTATTCATTGAATCATGTCCCAATTGATTTTGGAGAGGGACCATCAATAGTTATAGGTATGGATTTGATTAGAAACACCGATAAAAAGGATATCTAGGAATTGTGATGTCCCAAACCAGAATTTCACTCATTAGTGACCGAAATCCAGATATCCACATGGCCTCAAGTACATCTACCAAAATTCCAAATGTAATTGCTTAATAGTAAGAGAATTTGCTGTGTCTAGGGGAGACTATTACCTCATTACCTAAGTTGCACAATTTTAATATCATCAGTTAAAAATTGGAAGAAAGATAACAATGGGAAAGTTTTGGGAATGGATGAAAATAACCAAATTAGTAATAATAACTAATAACAGAATCATAAATATAATTATGGTAATATATTTTATGTATCAAGACTAAAAACAAAGTTACAACTATTAGAATGTAGTAATATACAGAAGGCTCAATAAATTCTAAAATTAAACCTAGCTTCTTGAGATACAACCAAATCATCTGGTTCATGGGTTGAAAGAGTGAGATTAATGTCAATAACTCAAAATCCACAATCATCAATAAAGTTTCATTACCTCATCATTGAATCAAACCATTGGTAATGGGAACACTTTTACCAATGGTTTCACACAACGATTGGTTACAGAGGACTTCAAGGCCCCTTTATAGGCATCCCAAATAGAGGCACATGCCTCATGCCCCATTATGTGTTACAGGAATCCCAAATCACTCACTGATGTTCAATAAATCATTCTTGTCACCTCTATGGTCGTACCTTTCATTACCCAATTAGTTCCTCAAGTCAAGCGCAGACCATGGGTGGATATTGTTTAGGCTTCTACACTAATAGGTTGTTCATGGATTGAAAAAAAGTTTAATTTCATTAAATATAGACAAAAACATTTATTATTAAATTTGAGATTACTAATAATGTATGTCAATGATCACAATTTTAATGAATTAAACTTGTGACTTATAAACATTGTTATGGATGTTTACACATGCCATCATGGCTAGTGAAAAGCACCCCACCATCTTAAAAGTGAGTATTGGCCATGAAAGAGACATAATATACAACGTACAGTGAGAACTACATTTAATTGACCCTAAAGTTTTATTAGTACAATCATCTTAGGAAGCCAATTATCACTCATGACTAACCGTGCCACTATAAACAACCCATAGTGTATGAGTTTTCTCTCTCATCATAACAACATCACCACACATTATTACCATGATGTGAATCATGTGTAATATGGATGATATTAACACAACATTCACAGCAATACCAAGACTTTTATGAACTGATAATTTATGGATGATATTAACAAATAATTCATTTTGAATCAAATTTGATTCACTGTCAAAGCCCAACCCACACACCCAAATCAAACAGAAAACAAAATTAATACACACCCAAATCAAAATAGAAAACCAAAACAGTACAAGTAGAACATTAAAATGAATGTTTCACTTAAAAAATTAGAAGTGTAGAACTACGAAATTTTGAAAATGGATCAGAACAAAGAATTTTCGTAGTAGGGTAAACAAAATCCCGCTTCTCCACTTCCCCAAATGAAAACATAAAGCCAAAATAGTATATGCAATATCACTTACAGAATACAAGTGAAGAAATGATAAATCTTAAATATGGAAGGATTTCGGCCATAGGGGAAGGAAAATCCAAATTCCCCCTTCTGTTGAGGGCTACAATCACGTGGAATGGGGGAGTTCGAGCATCTGTAAATTTTGGGAAATACTTTCCCAATGGTTTGTAAAAACTGTTGGTAAAGGATGATTTAAACCCCTCTATACAGACGGTTTACGAAAACCATTGGTATAGAGTATACGTTTTCCAATAGTTTTGGAACCTGTTGGGAAAAGATGATTTAACCAGCTTTTACCAACAGTTTCCTTAAACCATTGGTAAAATTCCTCTATAGGCATTGGGAAAACCTCCATTTCCAGAAGTGAATTATTATGAAAGAATTTGGTATTGGGGGATTGCTAATGTTCAATAATTTTTATACATTATATGTTTTAATTCAGTTTGATAATATAAACATTAAATATCATGTTATTATTATTATTATTATTATTTATTTATAAATTGTGCAATATCATTGAATGTTTGAGAAGTATCAAGTCCACCTCCTCCTCTAATCCATGTTGGTGACGCACCATTGTCTAGAATGTGTCATCTTCCAATACTCGATTCAATCCAAGACATTTTATCCATTGATTAGATCAACTCCAACGTGTGAAGAACTAAGAAATAGAGACAATGAATAATTATTAAATAAAAGAATAGGGATAGGTTGAGTTCCATGTCATCGGAGGCAGTCACAACACCGGGGACATTCACCTTACCCATACATGCTACTCAAATCTATCTACAAACATAAAATTAAACATTAATGAAAATTCATGATCACCTTCACATCCCCCTATGCCAAGTCTCAGGGTCAAACACTCATTTCTGAGAGTAATATATTACATGGTGGAGTTGGTGGAAAAGAAGAGAGAGAGAGGTAAATAAATGAAGAAAAGTGGATGGAGACACAAAGACATGGATTAATATAACTAAAATTTAAATTACAATTGAAAACTAAAAAATAAAATTAAAAAAATAATATATGAAATAAGGGGGTAACAGAGGAGAAGCATTGGCCCATTCCCTGATGGGATACCTACTTATTTGTGGGTGTCGAGATGATGATTTGGGGAGGAGTCGAGGGCCTCCTTTTATAGGAATAATTTCGTCCTCTAAAATTTTGCATGATGTTGGCCCATTAAATGGTCAATTCACATGTGGACCCCTTCATAAAATTTGTTGATAAATATGTTTTCCATTCATCCGCCAACCTTCATCTCATTTATCCATGGGATTAAGGAGTTATGTAATTTTAATTCAATAATGATTTTTATGGCCGAAATTTCCAAGAAGATTCCTTTAAATGTATAACGATCAATGGAAACCTTAATGAATTAAAAAATCCCCCAAATTTGTTTTAGAGTTGTTCTAATGTGTATTGGTGCATCCGTAGTGTAATAACCTAAATGGGAGGTGAGGAGATTGATTTGTGCATCTTTTATGGTGGTGGGGTCGACACACTCTACCCGAAAAAGTTTCCAACGTCAATGATTTTTTTGGACTAATAGATCATTAAATAAACACTAGAACCTGAAGAGAAATTTGAATGAAATAAAACTAGGATTCTTAAAAAAATCACGAATTTTGGAATTATATTTTTTATGAAATGACAAAAATACCCTTGAGGTAAAAATCTTTGAAAAATCCAAAATTATGCACTTTTATCAATTTTTCACAAAATCATTCTAAAATTCAAATTACCAATTATTTTAATAAAACATTTAAATACATGTGTTTTATCATTGAAAAACATTAAAAATCCTTATTATTAGATTAAAAATATGTACATAAATTTACTCTGTCAATTACCCCCACACATGAACCATGCTTGTCCCCAAGAATAAAATCTCAAAATGGATATCAAGGGACACCAATATTACCAATATTTAAATTCCATGTTAATAAAATAAAAAAACTTCAATGTGAAATCAACCTTTCCAAAATCTGCGTAAAATATCAATTTAATTTCCAATTTTTCAAAGAATTAAATAATTCACATATTTTAATTTTACCCTTTGAAAATTGATGGAACATATCCTTTCATTCATTCAATATCCTTGATTAATTATTATTAAACATGACAAGTCATGATTTACCACACTTTTGATTCTTTTCTCTCTTCACTCATGATACAATTCAAGTATAGTTATTCTCATACCACGAGAACTTGGCCCTTAGACATAGGCTTGTAAATTAAATACATTCTCCACTTTGTAAAGACAAAACTCACATAAAATCAGGAGAAAATTCAATTAAGGTTCTATTGACTCTGATGTTTAAGGTTGATAGGATTTTATTCTTTAATAATTAAGGCTCAAGTAGGAGGATAATATATTAAGTACTATACATGATATCAAAAGTAAATATATAATGAAATTATCCCCTTCAATTTAGAAACACATAATTCCCAAATATCAAAGAAAAGGTTATGATCAAGAAATCATAATGAATGATTTGTTCACACTCTTGTTTTTTTAATTTTTACTTTTAATTATTTGTTTTTAAATTTATGATTATATCAAATCTCACATCCATCATCTAACCACATATGATCATAATATCATCAGTCTAGAAAATGGTAATTTTTGTTTTCCCCAAATTAGAACCCATTTTATTCTCTTTTTGTTGGTTATTTTTGTCATTTTTTATATTTTTTTAATTCAAGAGGGGAAAATTAGATTATAATGAATGATTCCACAACCTTTTACAATTACCACAATAATACCTCCACACTGCTTCCTTACAATGTACATTATCCCGTCCACCATGATTCCCTTTAACCCCACACATCAACATTAAAATATCATTCAAATACTAAAAGGAGGGTAGGGATGTATAAAAATTGCTTGAATCATGTATCATTTCTATAAAGGCCATTCATGGTCCCTATGGGATAAAGGAAGGATTGATGTAAAGGTGGTATTTTAAGGAAAATTTACTTTCCAAAATATGACTCAATCATTTTAAATTTGTTTTTTGCATAGTAATAGATTTGAGAAGTTTCAATACATGTTCTTGTCGGTTACATGCCCCAAGATCATTCAAGAAATATGCTCAAGAATAAATAGGAAGTACATGGTCTATAAATCATCCTGGGAATGGAAGTACATGGTCTATAAATCCTCTTGGGAATTTAAAATATAACATTTACCAATCACTCATGGCATGACTAATAAATCAATTCACATGAACTTCATAAATAAAATGCATGAAGGGTGGTAGAGAAATTTCAATTACATGAATTAATTAATTCCTTCAAAACATGTGTCATTACTTCATTATACATGATTCATTTTAAAAATTCAATTATTCATTCCAATAATCTAATCATATCAACATTGAAATCTAAAACATGGAATCACGGTATTCCCATGAAACTCATGTCTCTTTGATAAGTCGAGTAAAACATGAATTCAAGTGTGGGAATGTAATTTTATCTTTAACGATAAAAACATGTTGTGGAAAAAATGTGGAGAGTTTAAAAGATACAACACTAAAATTAAACACCATTTTTTCATGGAACTTGGTCATTCCCCTTTACTATATGGGGATTCATTCCACCTTCATGATCCTACGAAATAAAATTACTCAATTAATCACATTGATCATTTCATCTAATCTCAATATAAAAGAGGGAGGGGGACACATGCTAAAGTATTTCAATGAAAATAAATTGAAATATTAATTCCTAGAAATCAAAGAAAGATAAATATTGGTATTATCCCCCGGGTGGGCTCTAAATTTTGACTACCTCTAGAGGTCAATACCTACTGTTATCCTAATTCTGATGGAGGATACTGCTTTTTTGATTTGAACGACCACATGTGGATTTTCCCAGCCTTTTCTTCATCCTTTTGGGACAGAGTAGACCATATCCCCCATTTACAATGAGTTATAGTATGCATGGTGGGGGTAGGATGAAGTATGAATCATCCACTTTCTTTTCCGACATTTGTGCAACCTCTTCTTCTCTTTCCATTAGTTACTTGATGTATTCTTCTTCAAAATAATAGTCAATGGGAATGTCAAATTTCAATTCAATTTGTATAATATTAAAACATGAAGTATCAAGATCATATTCTTCACCATCAAAGATTCTTTTTTCATGGTTTCCTTTGGGAAATAAACTATAATCTCTTCATGAACTTCTTTCAATAATTATTCAATGTGTCTAGGGAGCTCCATATGTTCCTAATCAGGTTCACATCGAGGTTCTTCTACATCCTCCAAGGAAGAATTGATGTTGTCTAATTCTGTATAATCAAAACCACATAAAGCAATGTAGAATTAATATTCAATAAAATTATAAGGGATAGATTCAATGAATGGTTCAAATCACTGAGGCAGTTCAGCTTCATTCTATTCCTTAGTGGTAAGTTCCTCTTGGAGTATACTCTCTGAGGATGGAGGTAGGTAGTCAGGATCTTCCATCATGAATTTAAATTCCACCACATGGGTGGTTTCTTCCTTCAGTGGTGGTGATTATTATTCTTTGTATTGTATGGGTAAGTTAGGTAGTTATGTATATTTAATCAACAATTCATCGAAACTTTTTTGATCTCCCACATATAGCTCAGCAGATACGTCTTCCTCCCTTGCTTTCTCATGTTCTTCAATTTCAAATATAAGTGGTGAAATTTATTCCACCACTTTCTCATGTTCTTCCTCTGGATTAGGGTTGGGTTTCTCAATTAATTTATGAACATAATCAAAAGCTCTATTAGCCTTTCTGGTTAGTTGTTCAATGCTTTCTCTAAGTTCATGTGTCTGATCTCTTAAAAAATATTCATCTTCTTCTTGTTTATGTTGCTGCAACTGTGAGTAATTTTTCCATGCATAATATTCTGAATTTGAATACATCATGGAAGCCTTTTTCGGTTTTTTTAAATTAAATGATATATAAATAATATGTGCAAATATAAAAATAAAATGAACTAATGTTTGGATCCCTGGAAATAGTGTCAGTTTTGACGCACGTCTGTTGTGGAGTGTGGAGAAAAATAATTATATTTTTCCTAGTGCAGAACAGTGGCTGACCAGGGTTATCTCTCTTGAAGATCCTTCTTAATGTAGTACACTTAATTTATTTAATTCACCTAATCAATCTCTTTTTGTGGTTTTGTTTATTAGATGAATGTGATTAAAATCATTTTGGGATTTTTATTAATTAAAATACTGACATGTGAAGTAAGAATTCTAAATTTATACAAAGATTCAAGTCTGAGTAGAATGAATTAATAAGAAAGAACATGGTTTTGGGTGTTGGTTAAATATTCAATAATTATCCTCCTTTATATGTTTTATTTCAGTTTGATAATCCAAACACTAAATCTAATGTTTGAACTATTATTCATTATTTATAAATTGTGGAATATCATTGAATATTTGTGAACTCTCAATTCCACCTCCTCCTTTAATCCGATTTGGTGACACACCTTTGTCTAGAATGTGTCATCTTCCAGGACCCGGTTTAATTGAATCTGTTTCATCCATTGATTATCTCAACTCCAATGTGTGAATAAATAATCAATTAAGAGAGGGAAAATTATTAAATAAAATAATTTGGATAGGATGATTTTCACGTTATCAGTGGTAGTCACAACATCGGGGACATTTGAATTACCCATGAACGCTACTCAAATATATCTACAAACATAAAATTAAACATTAAAGAAAATTCATGATCACATTCACCTCCCCTTTTGAAAAGTCTTGGGGTTATACTCTAATTTCCGAGAGTTATATATTACTTGGAGGAGTGGGTGGGAGAGAAGAGAGAGATAAGGAAAGAAATGAAAAAAGTGGATGGAGAAACACAAATGCATGGATTAATAAAACTACAATTTTTATTACAATTAAAAATTAATACCATTAAAAATTTAAAATAAAATAAAATGAAAAAATGGGGTGGGGAGAGAGGTTTAGCATCATCCCATGACCTGTTGGGAACCCTCCGTGGCTGTTGGTGTCGAGCTGATGATTTGGAAAGGAGGAAAGAGCCTCCTCTTATAGGTAGAATACTATCCCCTATAACATTATGCATTGTTGGAACAATAAATTTTCGATTAACACATGGAATCCTTCATAAAAGTTGTTCTTAAATGTGTTTTCTGTTCAACCTCCACATTTTATCTCATTTAGATATAATATTAAGGAGGTATATAATTTTCATTGAAGAAGACTTTTTGTGGCTGAAATTTCCAGAAGCTTCCTTCAAATGTATAACGATCAATGTAAACCTTAATGACTTCAAAACTCCCCCAAAATTGTTTTAGAGTCATACCTATGTGTCCTAGTGATATCCCAGGTATAATAATCTAAATTAGAGGCGAGGAGACCAATTTATGCATCTGTTACGTGGTAGAGCCCACACTATCTGCCTGGAAATGTTTTCAAATTCAATAAATTTTTTGAACTAATGGAACTTCGAATCAGCACTAGGTCATAAATATACAGTTTAAGGAAATAAAATCGTTATTATAACAAAAAATTAATGATTAATTTTTTACTTATATTTTTTAATAAATTAAACAAATACCCTTGTGGTAAAAATCTTTCAAAAATCCAAAATTATGCACTTTTCTCAATTTTTCTCATAATCATTATGAAATTCAAATTACCCATTATTTTAATAAAACATTGAAATAAATGGGTTTTTTCATAAAAAAATAAAAAAAATCCTCTTTATTTGATAAAAAATATTCACATAATGTTTCTTTGTCAGAGATTTCATGCCACTTTGTCTTCTGTTATAATAATATGTCATGCCTAAATTGATTAAATTCTTAAATGGAACTTATTAAAAAAGTAGGTAAAATTGTTAGTTTTTTATAGATTGCTTAAATGATTTTTTGGTAATTATGATTAATGGGTGGGTATATCCATGTGATGTGTTAAATGGAAATTGGTGATATGTGGGTGGTTAAAACCATGTGACATGATTAAATGGAAGTGGAGTACATGAGTGGATATAGTCATTAGATGTAATGGTTTAAATGAGTAGGTATACTCATTGAAGGGTTTTGAATGTAATTGTTTATATGAGTGGGTAGACTCATATGGTTGGAAATTGTTAAATGTATGGAATGGTTGATGATTTTCATAGATTCCACGAATGGATCTCCATGGATTTGGAAAACAGTAGTGGACGCCTTGGTTGAGTATTCACTTTGGGTCTTGATTCCGTGGGATGTCTCGGGCTTTGTTTTCCATTAGATCATGCTTGATTGGACTCACGTAGGAAATTCTGGTATACATGATCCTAGGACTCCAACTAGTGCCTATACTGAGTTTCTATCAAGATGATACTAAGACTTGATGATGATTCCTTGGTCTTCAATACATTGGATTCATCCCTTCATGGTTTAAACTTCATTATATGGCACAGTCATGGGATATATGACTGTGTTTGTATGACAAGGTCGTGGGTTTTTTATATGGTTTTCTTTATAGAGTAAGTCTGTGTGGATTGGATAAGGATTGTTTTACGACAAGGCTGTGTTGTTTGTTTATATTGCCTATAGGTTCCTTGTTAGGATCACTAGTTGTTGTAGGAAGCCACAAGTGGTTGTTCGGTATAACTTGTTTGCATTGGTTATATGCCTTGGGCTTTCACACATACATTACTTCTTACTTGTACATGTTTCTCATATTTCATAGTGCATCATAGAATTGTATAGATCTTTGGGTGAAAACCTACTGGGATGTTTATCTCACACCCTATTTGGGGCTCCCTGGGGACCTAAACAAATTATATGGTTTCTGGTGATAGTAGGGGCAAGTTCCCTAAAACAAGTTTTTGATCATTTCTTTAGAGAATGGGAGCATGAGACCCAGCTGAGGCTTGCGATGATACTGTGACACTTTTTGATATTTTTGGATTTTGTAAACCTATATTGTACTTTATATCAGTGTATATTTTTTGGTTGTTTTCTAGATACATGTATCATTTTCATCATGGTAAATGAGACACTTATGGATTGTTATATATTCCTATATTGCTTATCTATTTTACCAATTGTATTCTTATTGTATATACTTTTTCTATTGAATTTTATTGACTTCCACTATGATATACTCTGGTAATTAGTGAATAGTCTCCCCAATTACTCAACTAGACCCTCACCACTAGTTGGAAGCATCTGGCATTTGAGGAGTGTGCTTGAGTCCATGTACCCTACCAGGATTGGGTAACTATTGAGTGGCATCCGATTTCAGGACGTTACAAAGTGGTTTCAGAGACAATTTATTTTCTAGTATGATTAACTGTTTGGAGACAATAGACAGGGATATGAAGGAAAATGGAAATTGTTAATGAGCTATGCTCGAGCGTAGCTAACCAGTGTACTAGAAAAATACAAATTACCCTAAATGAAATGGCTATTTTCTGGCATTGAATATTACAGTTGATTGGATTTCACCATTAGGAGACACACATGATTTACGATGGTATTATTGATGCAATTTTGGGTTCTATTTTTTTGCAACCTATGTTGATGAGGGTATTCCATCTCATGCATCATATAGTATCTTGTTAGAAATCACATATCCTGAATTATGTCATACCATTTAAGATATGTTAGTTGACGCATGCTATTGTGATACTTTCTCTAATAGTTGTTCCTGATTTTGTGATAGACATTGTGAAGATGATAGAGTAGTGACATCATCTTTCAATTCATAAGGTGTATGTTCCCTTATGAAATAGAAAATGATGTACCTTTTAAATTAAAATTTTAAAGTGAATTTGATGTGTATGGATTATATGGGCATAAAATTTTAGTTCATGAGGAGTTATGGGTCCTCAAGGATCAGAACTTGGTGGACCATTGGGTAAATCATGTAAAATAATGATTGTTATATGAAAATAAATGGAAAATATAGACTTGACCAACCCCCGGATATTGATTGGGTGAGAGGTAGTGTTTCTCATTTTTTGGGGTTTGTTCTTAATACAGTCATGTATTTAGGATTATGTTGTGTGTAATGACTTGTTTTTAGGAGGGTTTTGACCTGTCCTATGCTTTTGAGATACGAATTTGATATCATTCCATTATGAGGTGAGTGTTTGGCATTGTAGAGGCATGTCACCATGAAGACCTCCAATGGTATGCCATGATGGTGGAGATGACCATGAATTGAAGGTGGTGGGACATGAGATACTAGTAAATCATCTTTTAGTGCTTTTTGTGGTACAATAGACTATTTCAGACATAGGTGCTGAGGCATAGTTCCACGAGGGTTTATTTTGTTATATGCTGACTTTTCAAGGAGCACTGTAGCCTACCATGACTATGGTCGAGCTGACATGGGTGTTCTATCAGCAAAATCTATTCATGTTTTTAGGGGAGGATGGTCCACAAGCTTTTGAGTTGTGGCTTGAGACCACACTAGATATCATTGAGAATCGGGAGACACCTCTTGAGAGGAGGGTTAAGATCTCCCCTTATATGATACATGGAGTAGTAAAGTACTGGTGGGATGTTCTGAACCAGGATGAAAGGCTACGAGATATGGGTTGGTCTAATTTCCAGACCTACTTCCTTGACTACTTTTACCCTAAGACACTATGCACAGAGTGAGATGGTGAGTTCATGCGTCTAGAGCATGGCACCATGATAGTTATAGAGTACTTAACATACTTTACAGTGTTGCATAGTTTTTCACAGATGTACCTTACTGATGAACTGTCAAGAGTGAGATGCTTTGAGGAAGGCCTCTGACATACAATCAAATCACAGGTCAACATGTTCAGGTTGACCTCTATCACTGAGATTTTGAACCAGACACTGATTATAGAGTGCAACCTGAGGGAATTTTTGGATATAGAGTAGGGAAATGTTTCTTCGCAACCTAGTGGTTCTATATCTTCAGGAAGGAAGCACCAATTTCATGCTTCCAATGAGATAAGCATCAGTTAGGCTGTGAGTGCTAGTAGCTCAGGGGTTTTTCTCTAGTGTGGCTGGAGAGGGCACACGAAGAATCAGTGTGACTGAGACCTAGTCGAGTGTCGAGCTTATGGAGGGATGGTCCAGATGCAATGGTTTTGCAGGACCTTCACTCCAGTTGTCAGTGGTATGGGGTCAGCTCCAATGTCAGGTTAAGGAGTAGATTTCTTAGATCTGTGTCAAGTAGGGAGCTAGAGAAATGAAGACCAATCAAGCTACATAAATAGTGGTCTTTTCTGCGGTAGCCATAAACCAATTACTCCTATACATCGAAGGGTACTCACTTTGAGCAGTGAGGTTGTTTCACATGGTATTGTATAGTTCAATTATATTATGTTCAACATGCCCCTAAGGAGAAGGGTTTCATTCTGTCTACAGTGAGAGGAATGATCTTAGTAGCATCTATAATTGAATCTGCTCTTTTTGATACAGGTGTATCTCATAGTTTCAAATCCGCACCTATGGTGAAAATCCTTGGGCTTGTTTTGTAGTATTTTGAAAGCATTTTAATGCTAGATATACTATTGGGAATGAGAATGGATGATGTGATCTAGTGCAGGGAGTACCACCTTGAGGTTGGTGGGTGTCACTTCATTTGAGATATTTATGTCTTTGAGATGATATGGTTTGACGTCATTCTTGGGAAGGACTGTTTAGTATATTATCTAACTTACATTGTCTACAATCGCATAAGGGTATCTTTCACATCACCAGAGGATGCAGTGTTTACTCACAAGAGTGAATGGGGTGTCTAAGCAAGCTCATATGGACTAGATCATCATTAGTTGGGCATAATGACAACCTAGATTCCAATTTTTTTGGATGATAAGGGAGTGAGTCTGGTAGACTTTCCTTTTATGGTGGATCGTTTTAGGGAAATGTTCCCATATGATTTTTCTAGTTTACCTATCGAGAGATAGGTTGAGTTTTCCATTGAACTAGTGTTATGAGCTGCACCAGTATCCATTTCTACTTACTAGGTGACTACTATGGAGTTTTACAAAATTATGTGGAAACTAGAGTATTTGGAGGCAAAGGGGTTTATCTGACCAAATACTTCTCTATGGGGTTTTCCAGTTCTTTTTGAAAAAAATGTGGATATATCTCTTAGGATATTTGGGGATTATAATAATTTGAATCATATTATGGTTGAAAACCAATATCCCTTTCCACAAATAGATGAAATGATTGATTAGATTCTTGGATCCCAAGTATTCTTCAAATTTCTTCTAAGTTTAGGATATCACCAGGTACAAATTGGACCCACAGACATACCTCATACAACCTTTCATAGTATGTAACGCCCTGACCCTAGTTACCCAGAGTCAGTGCATTATTTCGTAACATTGGCATGATCACAAAAGATCATGTCTCGAAAGACCGATTAGTTTAGTAGCCTTGGAAACACTAGATAAATTCATAAATGTTACATTACATCATAAATTAAAAAATAAAAATAACATAGTCTACACAGTCCACGCTTCTATCCCCTTCAGACTATCCCTGTAGGTCAGTCATAAAATAATTCATCATATCCTAGGAAAAATAAAACATTGAAAGGAGTGAGCTCAGATGCTCAGTAAAGATAACAATATAGCGGAAGCGTTCTTAAATGAACATAAACATTTAAGGCAATCTATAAATAAAACAAAAGTCTTTTAAACTTTAACATTAGCATAATATGGAAAAAGTAAAATGAAATAATTCCATTTACATATTCACATGGATATTCTACTGGTCGAATAATCAGATGCAATATCAATAACCACTTTGATAATGATGGAATGCATAATTTCATACTATCATAACCACGCAGCCAAGGCCTCGTGCCAAGACTACAAATAAGATTTTGTCAAGCCCTCATGCGAAGACACTAGTTTGTCTCATGAGATATGCTGATTCATCGAGGAGCAATAGCGGGCTCCACCCATAACTTATTAAGTCCAATACATTCCTCATATGAACAGGTTTAAACATATCATAAACCATAACATAATCATATCACATAAAACATGTATAAAGGAAACATAAAATTTCCACATTTCAGTCACAAGATATCAATACAACACATTGTTATAATAAAAACATTATCAAAACCATTTTCCATTGGAAAATAAAAGAAAATTAAAACTTGGTATTTATTTTTCATTAAAAAAAGTTATGGCTTGTAGAGAAAGCTGAAACTCAAATAATGGTCACGGCGGCGGGGAAGTCGTTGTCCCCGCAAACGTACGACAAGAAAAACATTCCTTTTTGTCTTTTAGTAGAACTCTTTGTATAAAAAGTTTCATTTTAAATAAATATAAATGTCAAAGGGGTTTATACACCGTACAAAATAATGTTGTGTATAAAACAAAATATGCCTCAATGAAAGGAGATTGAGACGAAGTCACCTACAAAGATCATTTTATTAAATAAAATAGATCTATTATGCGTATTCACTATATGTACACATAAATAATGTAAAATTACAAGATTTTACATAATAATTTCATGACATAATTTGAATGTAGGAGATTAACCCAAAGAACAGAATTTGGGTTAAGAAGTTCCCTTACCTCGTGTCCGATTTGACTCGATCGTTCTTTAATCTCTTGAATAATAAACTAAAGTTAATTTCAATTTGATTAAGAACCTTTTTCATGTTCATTATTTCTTTTATATCACTTATTACCATTTTATGAACAGTATGTAATTATTTAAGTTAAAAACGGACATTTTGTCGATCTTTGGTACTTGAGTCAAAAATAAACTTCTTATAATTACAAGTTGTTCATGTGGTGAAATATCCATTATATCCAGAATTATATTCATGATGTAGATATCATATATATCATATATATCGAGTATATAAATTCATTTATAATATTACATAACATTTTGAGGTATGAAATGAAATGCACCGTTCATGGAGACGGAAAGCCGTATGTACGCCTGAACGCTACTTTCATTTCTATTTCGTATTTAATGGAATGAAATCATAATGATATAAAGGTATATTATAATTCCTGTATAATATAATACATAATATCATATACTCCATCCTTTATACATCCATCATATGGAAATAACAATTCAAATCACTTTGAGGGGGCGGTAGTCCGCACTTCCTAAAATGAAATTATCGCAATTACCCATAATGGAAATCATAATGGTATGCCATAAATGAAAAATACAGAAGCATAAGGAAAACATAAACATAATATATTTCATATATAAATATAATTACATCTTAATGGCCACCATTAGAGGTGTTAAAAGAATATTGAACAATCATTGTTTCGTGAGGCAGTAATTCGTCACCCACAGAAGGAGTATGTTCATTTACAAATAGACGAAGGTGTCTGTAATTGTAAATAAAATCATTCTCATAACAAAATCATAGTATATTGAAGATACTGGTTTTGTTACAAAATAAAGGATGAAAAATATTTTATGGGGTTGGAGAAGCAAAATAAAACAAAATAACACAAGAGAAGACATTACATTTAAATCAGGTAACTCTTTTTGATTTGAGTAAAAGGCTTCCTTGGGAAGACTTCTGCCCAAAGTGAAGCTTATAGTAGTAAAAGAATGATATTGAGAGAGTATTTTGGTAGAGGTTGGCCGTTCCAAATGTCTCGGAAGGTGTGAATAAGGTGGTAGTGGTGGGGGCCTTTTATAAGAGGAGAGGAGGGGCACTATTGGAAAGTCCTGAAATGATTCTTTATTATATAATGATTTTTGGATAATAAAGTTCCCAAACATATATATTTAAAGGATAAGGTGATAAGGGATCGAAATATACTCATCCAATAGGTTTTTTATAAGTGTATGTATTATATTTTACATTATCTTTTCATTTTATTTAAATCGTTAATTAATGAGGTAATCGCTACATCATCATGGTGTCATTAAAAATTTAATTTATTTAATTTATAAAAATTATAAAATAATTACCATGATGTAGGAAATATTTTTATATTTACAATGAATATTTATAGTCTAAATTTTAACTTATATAACCCCATGTAATAATTGTTTTAGTAAAATAACACTTGTTTGTGACAATTTTATTTTTACATTAAATAAAAAGTTATTAATGTCATTTTATTACCCAAGTGGATACATGGGGTCCCCAAGTTGACCCATGGATTTTATTGGCCGTAAATGACTCATAAAATAAGGTTAGGACAAGTGTAAGAGTATTTTAATATTTTTATAATATCATTTTTACCTTAAATTTCACTAATTACCTTTAATCACGATTAATAAAACATAAACAATACTATTCACCAAAAATTATTTTAATAAGATTGAACCACATTTTACTTCCCAATGATAATGATGTATGTAGGATTTTTGAAAATGAAATCACAGAAGTGGTAATGTTTCATTTAAACGAAAAATAAATTTTTTAACTAATACTTAGTGGTTTCACTATTCATAAAAAATCGAAGTTTTTCAGAACAATGCCACAATTTCACCCTAAGCTATAATTGATATTCTGAATTAAAAAATGATGCCTATTATAAAAAATTTAAAATATATATGGTGCATTTATTAATTTTATAATTAATTCCCGCTATCACAACAAATAGCGTGTTTTTAAGAAACAATATATATCAAAATATTGACAATTGTTTGTGTCCAATTTAAAATTGAAATTAATTATAATGACCACGATTGTATAAAATGGTAAAAATATATTCTAATTATACTTTAAAACCACTCAATTGTATAATTTATCAATATAAATTATTTTGATTAAAAATTTTGTTTTTAAGTATTTTTTACTATTCATTAAAAATTGGAAGTTCTCAGAAAAATACCAAAAATTCAACATAGGCTAATTTCGATATTATGAATCCACAAATGAAGTCCATTTTGAAATATAAAACATATATAAATTCAAAAAGTGTGTATTACTATTCATAATGGCTATTTTGATTGGTCGCGGTGTGTTAGAATCTCGAACTTGCGTACAATGCAAGCTATTGCATTATTGAAAGAGAAGTGTATCGTGGAAGCTCGGGGTGTTATATTCTCCCCTCTTTTAATAAATTGTGTCCTCACAATTTGAAAATTTTCTTTGAAAATAAAAGGTTTAAAATAGAAAATACCTTTATGGAAAAACCACATCATAAATAGGGTTAATAAAAATATAACATTAAAATAAATAAAGAGAGGTACAAAGGTCACCCGAGATAGCCCATACTATAATTATATGAAAATATGGATATGGTGGAAAAACAAACCATCATGGTCTGATGGAGAGTTTTAGAAAACAGGATTAGGAGAAAGTTAACCACATGAAAATCACAAACTTGTGATTGGTTAAACGGTCATTGAATCCCCGGTTGGAAAACTTAACGGACAACGTTTTTGTTTTAAGTTACCTTTCAGAAAGTTGAGAAATTTATTTAAGATAATTACTAAGAACGTAAGGAAATATACTTACATGTCATGTAGGTTTTCATTCATTAATAAATGTTTATCACGAACCCATCTTTCACTCCAAATGGTAACAGAACTCAAAACTATTCTATTTATCCGAATTGTATAAGGTTCCAAATATTACCACATACCATTTAGATTAGGAAAACTATTTTGTAATAACCAGGGAAATCCTGTAGGCTAGTGGTATGTAATAAAGGCATGTCGTACTATGGTTGTGGGTTCGATTCCAGCAGCTTTGTCCGACGCGACGGGTTATCCCCCAACCTGCTGGTTGTCCTTTTCCTAAAGGTATAGTATTATAATATTCCAAAAATAATCAACAAAAATGTTTTAACCTTAAACAATACTATCCAATGTTCAACTTAATGAATTCCTACCTTTATAGTTATCCAAAATACCTCTATCCAGACTTTTTCTAAATGGTTTCTAAATTCCAAAATCAATTGTAAAATCAGATTCCCCAAACAAAGTAAAGTTTTTCTTATTTTCACATACTAAAAAATGATTACCTTCATCATATTAAATTCTTAATGAAAACAACAAGTATTGTAGTACAATCCTTATATATATATATATCACATTATCCTTATAACCAGAATATAATCCTTGAGTCCAAAAGCACCAATACATTAATTATTCCACATCAATTGTAGTAAAATCATAAGATTTTCCTTGATCACTTGGTCTTTTCTGAGGTATGTTTCCCTGACGCTTAGGACATTCATTTTCATAATGCCTCATTTCCCAAAAATTTTAGCATTCAACATTGATATCCTCTTTCTTTCCCTTGCAATCACGAGCCCGGTGACCTTTTTCTCTACATTTATAACAAACTCCCATTCCTTTTAGGAATGTACCGGGGTGATTATTCCCACAATTATCACATAATGGAAAATCCTCCTTTCCCTTTTTCCCTTTATCTGTCTCTTATTCCATCATTCTCTTCTTCTCTTTCTGTACTTTATTGTCATATGATTTATAGAATTCCTTTTCTGTCTTGATATCACATTAGACAATATCTTCGTACGACGAGAAGGTTTTTGGGACTAATGCTCGATGGATAAATGGTTTTAACCCATCAATGAAACGATTAATATTACTTCTTGGGTTACGTATATAATCTCCAGCATGCCTCGCTAACCTTGTAAAGTTAGCCTCATACTTTGCGAAATTCTCATCCTCCTTTTGTCTTAGACTCAGAAATTGTCTTTCCATATATGCTCGATGGTCACGAGGAATGTATTTTTCTAATAAAAGCACTTTGAAGTCCCTCCATTCCATATTAGATACTTCTTCATCTTCTTTCATATTTTGAATCAGCAACCACCATTGATCGGCATCTCCAGTGAGCCAGTAAACTGCCATGACAACCTTCTCCCTTTCCCTACTCCCCAAGGCATGGAATATTTTCTCTAAAGTGTTTATCCATTGCTTAGATACTAATGGATTTGTACCCCTATTAAATTTTGGTGGATGTTGTCTCATGAAGCAGTCTAACATTGATCCTCCACGTTGCGGATCGGGGTTCTCCATACGAGTAAGGTTATTATTCATAACCCGAGTGAGTTATCCCAGTACGGTGATAAGTTGATCAGAACCAGTTGTATCTCCAGCTCCACAAGAATTGTCATGAGCAGGAGGGAAATCCCTACATGGAGTGCGTGCATTTATACGGTTTCCATTCCTCCCACTAGGCGCCATTTCTAAAAAATGGCATAAACTAGAATATATTATGAATGAAAATACATAATTCCATAATTGTAAAACACATAACATAAATTGAACTATTTATGGATATAATCCATAATCATAAAAAGAAATGCTTTCTTTGAGGATGTATATACTCGAAAACTGTTCATAATGGTTTGTAAAGAAAATGAGAATTATCCTAAGCATATCCCCTGGGAGTGTCGTAACCATGAGTGAAGCAAGTCCCATAGTCGTGCACCAGTTCCCGTTAGAGTCTAGCTCAATGTTGTGTTTTCGGGTTTTACACCAAGGTACATCTGTGCCAGAGCCGCATCTACCTGCTTGTATCCAAAAACGGATGTATTTCTCGGAAAACACACAAAATCTCTATAATACCAAAATTTTAGGAAGTTCTTCTATACTAATCCTCAAAATCTATCTTTGGGTTATGTACTCTAATCAGAGTTTATCTATATCTAGCTTACAAGGTTATTACTAAACTACCTCTGATACCAACTGTAACTCCCTAAGCCCAGTTACCCAAACTCGGTGCATTATTTCGTAACATTGGCATGATCACAAAAGATAAATTCTCGAAAGTCCGATTAGTTTAGTAGCCTTGAAAACCCTAGATACATTCATAAATGTTACATTACATCATAATGTGAAAAATCACAATAACATAGTCTCCATAGTCCACACTTTTATCCCCTTAAGTCTATCCCTGTAGGTTAGTCATAAAATATTTTTTCACATCCTGGGAAAAATAAAACATTGGAAGGGGTGAGCTCAGATTCTCAGTAAGGATATCAATATAGCGGAAGCTTTCATAAATAAACATAGACATTTAAGGCAATGTATAATTAAAACAAAAGTCTTTTAAAATTTAACATTAGAATTATATGGGAAAATTAAAATGAAATAATGTCATTTTCTTATTCACATGGATATTCTACTGGTCGAATAATCACATGAAATATCAAAAACCACTTTCATAATGATGGAATGCATAATGCCAGACTATCATAACCATGTACCCAAGGCCTCGTGCCAAGACTACAAATAAGAAATGAAATGCACCATTCATGGAGATGGAAAGTCGAACGTATGCATGAACGCTTCTTTCATTTCTATTTAATATTTAATGGAATGAAATAATAATTATATAAAGGTATATTATAATTCCATTATAATATAATATATAATATCATTTACTCCATCCTTTATAAATACCACATATGGAATTAAAGATTCAAATCACTTTGAGGGGGCGGTAGTCCGCACTTCCTAAAATGAAATTATCACGGCATAAATGAAAAATACAGAAGAATAAGGAAAACATAAACATAATATATATCATACATAAATATATTGACATATTAAAATTGCTATTACATAAAGTGTGGAAAATTTTTGTATGTATGACACGACGATAAAAAGATTTTTTTAAAATTGCTATTACATAAAAATAATTATTTATTTTCCTATATCCGACAGTCACAAGAATCAGCTAATCCTATATTGAATGTAGACCTATTATCAACAGCTTTGAAGCAGCAAGAAAAATACAGTCGTGTGAGGGGTGTGGGGTTTGGGGTGACACCCCGAGTATATTTTGAGAAGAAGAAGAAAATGGAGAATAGAGACGAAACATTGAAACAAATGAGAAAAAAAACTAGCAACACTTGAAGAATGATTGCAATGGTATGGTGAGTTGATAGAAACTTTTATGGGTGGGATGCAAGGAGTAGACACAAATCATGAACAACTAGCATGTGATGATCCCGCCCCACCCCCCACTAGCTTTGAGGCGAGCAATTCCCCTCAAAAAGAGTTGTCTTGACCATTTTAATCAATATTCTAATAATTGTTCCCATGAAATGTAAATCAGAAAAACACTGATACATTTCCTATACTAATCTTCTACAAGGTGATAATGATTGTGATTTATATCATTCAACACCCACCTATCACCTTGTAGCGAGGGCTACAGTGTTCAACATCCCAAATGACACGCTGCATAATAGACCACATCCGAGAGATCATCTGAAAGTGACGATTAATATAGCTCATGATCCAAATGCAGAGCTACCTATTCCACTTGATGACGATGATATTAATATGGTCAAAAAGGCTATTGGGACATTAACTGCAAGGTCGTCACAACTTGTAAAAGTACATGAGGCCAAAGTGGTATTTATTTCATTTTTTTCAAGCTAAAACATTAACAATTAATGAATAAAGGGTCTAAACCAATGAATGTTATTATAGGTGGAGAAAGGGTAGGGGGTGAAAAACGTCGGCTCAATACCATCTAAAGGATCGACCAACCGATCCCAAGTAGTTACTGAAAGCACAATAACACCACATGTTCTCTATCCACATTAACTATCATTGAAGACTCATGTGGATATGAATCTAAAAGGTGGTAGTAGTCATATAGTGGTTTTCAAAGAGAATATATACGGCGTGGAATGTCAAGAATTCATTGCTGCTGAAAATGTAAATGAGATCCTTGAAAATGGTTGTCTAGGCATCACAGTTGTAAATATATATATGAGGTACGTTTCTATGAATTGATTTTCTGAAAGCTAATCTAATGCACAAATAATGACTAAATGCATTTTATATTGTTGATAGATGTATATATGGAAAATAGTTGAAGGAATTTTCACACGAGCCAAGATTTGGACTCATTTGTCCTCATACCACATCATCACATCATACGAAAATAGAGCCATCAAAAAAGAATGAAATATTGAACGACTTCCTAAAAACATCTGAAATCAATATTACAAATGACAAAATCTTATAAATATCAACCATGTAGGGGTAAAACTCTACGATTAAATCATATAAATTATATTTTGACTTATTTTATTACTAATTATTTTTTGTGTTTTTTGGAAACATTGGATGCTAATTGTAGTGAACATGGATACTCCAAAGATTTATTTTCTGGATTCAAAGCAAGGATATCCATCAAACCCACCACACATGATGGAGTTCGTGAATCTGTAAGAGACTACATCCTACGTTTTAGGTCGAAACATCATGTTATATAATTTATATTATATTTTCCGTAGGATTATGTTATGACAAGGTAGTGTATAATTATCATCTAAAAAAAGGAATGAGTACATGGGATAAGAATAAGACGGCAAGAAAGTACTACATCTGGACAAATATCAGGGTGTATACAATAAAATTTCACTATCCAAACACATCTCAACACAAGTTACTTATTTACCTTATGATCAAATTTTTTGCAGTTTCCAAAACAAACAAACGATAATCATTGCGTTTGTTATGTTTGTAAATTTACGAAGTAGATTGTTTTTCATCAAGAAACAAGCTTCCCTAAAGAGGTATTTTTTAAAACAACTACTAGTTCGGTTAATTTAGTTATTAATTATTAATTTTTACATTTTATAGTACTACTCTGACTGACGAAAAGCCTCATACCCACAAGACGATATTGAAATGTTTAGAAATGAGTGGTCCACATAGCTGATGAAAGATTGTACACAAATAACATGAAGATCTGACTTGGGGACAAGTACAATTTGTGGTCATTTTTTAGAGGGGTTTAGGGGATACAAAGATGTCACATTGTTGTTTGTAAATGTTCATTGGAATATTTTAATTTTTATTAAAAAAATATTCTTTCTCCAATGAGTAAATTCCCCATTTTAAAAGATGATATACACCAACAACATGCAAGAATGATGAACCACTCAAAGGGCCTTTCTTTTGTTTAAAATGGACAGATTTTTAAATGAAAACAACCACTGACCTATGAAAATCCAACCAAAAGCATTAGGATTGTCTTGATACTTTATGAGAATGATCGATGGGTCATTTTTGTCATGTAAGTGTCAACCCCGCCTCAATAAAAGGCATGGTGTGGCCAGTACCACTCAAATGGTCTCTCTTTTGTTTAAAATGGACAGATTTTTAAGTGAAAACAACAACTAACCTATGGAAATCCATGAAAACACATTCGGAATGTCTTGATCCTTTATGAGAATGATCCACAGGTCCTTTTTGAAGTGCATGAGTCATCTTCGCCTCAATCTGAGGCACAGTGTGGCCGGTACCACTCACAGGGTCTCTCTTTTCTTTAAAATGGACACAATTTTATGTGAAAACAACAAATGACATAAGGAAATATGACCAAACACATTAATATTGTCTTGATCCTTTAAGATAAAAATCCATGGGTGCATTGGGGATGTGTAAGAGTAATCACCACCTCAATCTGAAGCAAGGTGTGGCCAGTACCACTCAAAGGGACTCTCTTCTGTTAAAATTGGACAGATTTGTAAGTGAAAACAACAACTGACCTACGAAAATCTGACCAATCACATTCGAATTATGTTGATACATTAAGAGAACATTCCACATGTGAATTTGGTATGTGCACAAGTCATCCCCGCCTCAATCTGAGGCACGATGTGGCTGGTACCACTTAAAGGGTCACACTTTTGTTTAAAATGGAAATATTTTTAAGTGAAAACAACAACTGACCTATGTAAATTTGACCAACTCATTTATATGGTCTTCATCCGTTAGGAGAATGATCCATGGGTGAATTAGGGATGTGTATGAGTAATCCTCGCCTTAATCCAGGGCATGGTGTTGCTGGTACCACTCAAAGGGTCACTCTTCTGTTTAAATTGGACAGATTTTTAAGTGAAAACAACAACTGACCTATGATAATCCAACCAAATGAATTAGGATTTTGTGGATCCTTTAATAGAATGATCCATGGGTGAGTTGGGGACATGCACGAATCATCCCCGCCTCAATCTGAGGCACAGTGTGGCTGGTACCACACAAAGGGTCTGTCTTCTCTTTAAATTGGACATATTTTTAAGTGAAAACAATAACTGACCTACTGAAAGCTGACCAAACGCATTGGATTGTGTTAATAATTTAATAGAACAATACATGGGTGCGTTGGGGATGTGCAAGAGTCATCCCCAACACAATCCGTGGCATGGTGTGGCTGGTACCACTCAAAGGGTCTCACTTTTTTTTAAATGGACAAATTTTTAAGTGAAAACAACAACTAACCTACCGAAATTCGAACAACACATTTTGATTGTCTTTATATTCTAGGAGAACGATCCAAGGTTCCTTTTCAACAAGTAAATGTCATCCCAACCACAGTCCGAGTCACAATGTGGCCGGTACCACTGAAAGGGTCACTCTTTTGTTTAAATTGGACACAATTTTAAGTGAAAACAACAATTGACCTACGCAAATCTGATCAAACACATTCGGATCATCTTGATCCTATATGAGAATGAAACATTGTTCCGTTCTGACATGGAAGTGTCATCCATGCCTCAATCTAAGTCATGGTGTGGTAGGTACCACTCAAAGGGTCTCTCTTTTGTTTAAAATGGACAGATTTTTAAGTGAAAACAACAACTGACCTACAGAAATCTGACCAAATACAATCAGATTGTCTTGATCCTTTTTGAGAATTATCCAAGAGTCCTTTTTGATGTGAACAAGTAATCTCTACTTCTATCCAAGGCATGGTGTGGCCGGTACCACTCAAATGATCTCTCTTTTCTTTAAAATGGACATAATTTTAAGTGAAAACAACAACTGACCTACAGAAATCCGAACAAACACATTTGGATTGTCTTGATCCTTTAACAGAACGATCCATGGGTGTGTAGGGTACATTTACATGTAATAACCACCTCAATCTGAGGCATGGTGTCACCGGTACCACTCAAATGGTCTCTCTTATGTTTAAATTGGTCATATTTATAATTGAAAACAACAATTGGCCTATGGAAATCTGACTAACACATTCAGATTCTATTGATACATTAATAGAATGATCCATAGGTGCCTTCGGGACATGCAAAAATCATCCCCACCTCAATCCGAGGCACGGTGTGGTCGGTACCACTCAATGGGTCTCTCTTCTTTTTAAAATGGACAAATTTTTAAGTCAAAATAACAAATGACCTACAGAAATTTGACCAAATGCATTCGGATTGTCTTGATCTTTTAGGAGAACATTACACGGGTCCTTTGGGACGTGTAAGAGTCATCCCTGCCTCAATCCGAGGAACGGAGTGCCTGGCACAACTTAAAGGGTCTCTCTTCTGTTTAAATTGGGCACAATTTTAAGTGAAAACAACAACTGACCTACGAAAATCAAACCAAACACATTCAAATTGTCTTGATACTTAATAAAAACGATCCATGGGTCCTTTGTGATGTGTAAGAGTCAACCCCACCTCAATTCATGGAAGGTCATGGCCGGTACCACTCAAAGGGTCTCTCTTTTGTTTAAAATGGACAGATTTTTAAGTGAAAACAACAACTGACCTAAAAAAATCTGAAAAAACACATTCTTATAGTGTTAATCCTTTATGATAATGATACAAGGGTCTTTTGTGATGTGAAAAATTCATCGCTACCTCAATATGAGGCATGGTGTGGCTAGTACCACTCAATGGGTCTCTCATTTCTTTAAAAAGGACAAAATTAATGTTAAAACAAAAACTAACCGACAGAAATCCAACCAAACGCAATCATATTGTCTTGATACTTTATGATAATGATACACCAGTGTGTTGGGGACTTGTACGAGTAATCCCCACCTCAATCCGAGGCACGGTGTGGCTGGTAACACTCAAAGGGTATCTCTTCTATTTAAATTGGACAGATTTCAAGTGAAATAAACAACTGACCTATGGAAATTCAACCAAACGCATTCTGATTGTGAATATACATTAATAGAACAATCCAAGGGTGTGTTGGGGATGTTCATGATTCATACCCTCCTCAATCAGAGGCATGGTGTGGCCGGTACCTCTCAAAGGGTCTCACTTTTTTTTAAAATGGACATCATTTTAAGTGAAAACAACAACTGACCAACGGAAATTCGACCAAATGCATTTATATTTTCTTGATCCATTAGAAGAACGATCCATCTGTCCAATTTGACATGCATGAGTTTTCCCTGCATCAATCCGAGGCATATTGTGGCTGGTACCACTCAAAGAGTCTCACTTTTGTTTAAAATGGACAAATTTTTAAGTGAAAACAACAACTGACCTACATAAATTGGATCAAAATGCATACGAATTGTCTTGATATATTAGTAGAACGCTCCACAGGTCCTTTGTGACATTTATGAGTAATTCCTGACTCAGTTCGAGGCATGGTGTGTCTGGTACCACTCAAAGGGCTTCTCTTCTGTTTAAAATGGACAAAATTTCAAGTGAAAACAACAACTGACCTACGATAGCCCCCCCCCAACCCCCTAGACATGCCCATGGACAGCCCTCCCCCCACCTCACATAGCCCCCCAACCCCCTGGACACCCCCACCCCTAGAAAACCACAACCCCCCTGGATGACACCCCCACCCCTCCTTGACACCACCTTACCACTTGCATACCCCCAACCCCCTAACACTCCCACCCATTAAAGACAAACCCCACTCTCCCAGACACCATCACACCCCCTTGGACAGCCCCACCAACCCCCTGGACCCCCCAGACATCCCACCACCCCCTATAAAGCCACCCCCATGGACACCCCATAGACATCCCCCCATCTAGACACCCCCTCCATGTACACCACTCCACCCCCCTGGAGCACCCTACCAACACCCTAGACCGCCCCAACCCCCTGGACACCCCCACCCCCTGGACACCCTGATCCACTTCGACTCCCCCATCCCACCCTCCTAGACACCACCCTACCCCCCTTTTACAGCCCCACCAACCCCCTGGACTTCCCCCACCCCCAAAACCCCACCCACCTCCTGGAAATCCCCCCCCCCCCCCCGACAACCTGGACAGTAGCCCACCCCCTAGACAGCCCCCCCCCCACCTAGACACGCCCACTCCTATACACCACCCCAACACCTAGACACCCCCCGTACACCACAAACCTCTTTGGATAGCCCCCAACCTCTTGGACTTCCCCCACCCCCGTGGACACGCCAATCCCCCCGGACACCCCCTACCCCCCCTTGGACAGCCACCCGAAACCCCTGAACAACCTCCCCAACCCCTTGAATTCTGAATAGAATTCTTTATGTATTTAATTATCTTATGAATTATGTGTTAATGGTTCATGGTTATACTTAGTGTAATTAGATTATGATTTATGTGTCAATTTTGTATGGGTATTCATACTGGATTATTTGCAGGTGCTGTTTGGGTGTGCTGCTGCAGATTATTTTTTTCAACAGAGATGGATTTTAGCAGTGCTTTTTTAGCACTGATAAAAGAATCCGTTATCATCTCTAAAAAAGAGCTGATAAAATAAATAATTATCAGTGCTCTCTTAGTGCTAAAAATTCTTCCTTATTAGTGATTTTTTAGTGCTGATAAAATATACCTTTATCAGTGCTAATACAGCGCTGATAAAGGGGAACCCCCATTATCAGCGCTGAGATTTACAACACTTTTTTAGCGCTGATAAAGCCTGTTTGAGCACTGATAAATCTCGTTTTTGTAGTAGTGGGTGTTTAAATATAGTTTGATAATTCAATTTTGAGATCTCAATATTGAATTAATATTATTTTCTTAATTTGTGTGAATTATTAAATGCATTGAAAAATCGTAACATCCCCTCCTACTTTAATCAAGGTTGATAGAACAACTCAATCGTGAGTGTGACAACATCTATGATCTGGCACTATCGTTTGCCAATTAAACCACTGAATGGCTCAAATCCACCGTATTAAGAGCTTGTATTGAGTATAATGGAGGTAACATATTCAATAAAATTACAGTAATGAGTTTTAGTTTAGTTTCCTGATGGGATATCACCACACCCGTGCCCGTCACCCTTTCTCATCAAAAACATAATAAAACATAATAATTTTACCGTATAATAAATGAAATTGACACATAACTCCCCCGAGACAAAGATTAAGTTAGCATATCATTTTTTAGGGTAACAGGAAATGGTGGATAGTATGAGAATAAGAAAAGAATAAAATAAGGATAAGAGAGGGAGAAGAAAGAAGGGTGGTTGGGTGGAAGAAAACACAAAAATTAAAACCATTCATGAATTTATTATAAATCTAAATTACAATTGAAATTAAAAAATATAGAAAATAAACAAATTAATAATATGATAAGGGAATGATTTTTGAACGTCCTCCTTCAGTGGAGATCTCCCCCTGGTTCCTTGGAATAAATGTGATGGAAAATGGGATGAGATAGGAGGTGGGAGCTCCCCTCCTTTAATTGGAAGAAATTGTCCACATCAAGTTTGCACATTTTTGGCAATATAAATAGATAATTAACAGATTCCATACTTCATAAAAATATTTAATTAATGACTTTTTCATTCGACATCAAAATTTCATATTTATTGGACTATTCTAGAGGGATTTATGTAATTTTTATTGACAATGTATTTTTTTCTAGAAGAATTTTCCTGGAAGCTTCCTTCAATGTATAAAATCTCATTGCTACCATAATGGGATAAAAACTCCCTGAAATTTATTTAGGTAGTGAATATATGTGTCCTACTCCATATCCATTTATAATCAACTCCATTGTAGCTGTGTAGCCTGATTTATACATCCGTTACTGAGGTGGGGTCCATGATGTCAGCCCAGACAATTTCCAAAACTCAATGATTTTTTTGGCCTTTAGATATTCGAATAAAACTATAGTCTAGAAGAAAAAGTTCAAGGAATTAAAATAAGTATTCTAAAAAAATAATCATTCAATTTGGAATTATATTTTTATATAAATGAACAAAATACCAATGCTGTAAAAATCTGTCAATAATCCATAATTTAAGCACATTTCACATTTTAGCTCAAAACACACCATAAATCCAAAATTGATCCATATAAGCTCAAATTGATAAATTAGGAGGGTAAAAACAATTCAAATGCATATAAAAAATGTGGAAAATATTAGTTTTACCATTACATTTTTTGGTTTTGGGGTGTCCTACTACGTATTGTTATACTCACCCATACATGGGGTTTTTCTTCATGTGTCATGTCTTGTGTAGAAGATTGAAATTTTGATAGAATATTAGGAGTACCAGGATCTGACGGTGCTTAGTGAGACCAGAAAAACCGAGGTGTGTTCCTACTTCTTTCTGAAAGCAGTCCCAATACTTACATTTAGGTTGTAATGTTGTTTCAAAATCCTTGTGGTGGGCTTGTATTTGGACCTTCTTACATTATACTACACCCTTTTATACTCTGGTTATGCAATTTAGATGTTTGAATGCATGGGATTTCAATTTTTTACATTTCATCATTTTATAGGCTTGGATATGTGTGTTTCTCTACAAGTACTTAAGCTAAGGCCTCTCATGACAGTGATACACCTTCTTAGTACAAGTCACTAGCCCCTAGCCTATTGGAGGTGGGATTCGGGAGTCACGGCATGGGCCCCTCTTGGAGGGGGCATGACACCTACGGATTTGTACTCACACCATACTTGGGATACCTGATCGGTACGTAAATAGATTTTGTGATTTATAGAGAGGTTAAGGGAAAATACCTTGTGCTAGATCATTGATATGGGATGGAGCATGGATGAGGGAACCACACACTATTCTGGATCTACATCAGTGAGTCATCAATGTCTTTATTTTGGGTTTAATTTTAGACATCTGACATGTA
The DNA here is from genome assembly GCA_963277665.1 of Viscum album. NCBI lineage: Eukaryota > Viridiplantae > Streptophyta > Magnoliopsida > Santalales > Viscaceae > Viscum > Viscum album. Next base: position 981,693,958 of record OY728148.1, on the reverse strand, counting down.
CATTGGCATGACATATTTTATTCTTTAGTTTTTGATATTTTATTTTCATTTTTGGTCATCTTGTGATACTGGTTCTTTTAGTTTATTATTACATGTTATTAATATATTGTTTATTATTTTTTGATGGTGTATTTACTCTGATAAAAGAGGGTTAAGTCACCCCATGATCAATATAGCAGACCCTTACTACTAATCAACAACCTATGACATATGGGGAGGCATTCCTGAGGTCATGTGACTTACCGATTGGAGGCACTGGTGTGTGGAACCTGGTCTAAGATGTTACATTTTTCATCATTACAGGTTTTGGAGATGTCTTGTAATATTCTACAATTTTGAAGAAAATCATGTAAAACATTCCAGATAGGTTTGATTCTAAAATTTTCTATTTATAAGATAAAGATGATTTATCTCTTGATGAATTGATTAAATTTATTATTACTTATGAAATGAGAAAATATCCAATGTTAAAAAAATATGAAATATGAAATAGATTTTGAATCAATGAGAAAGATGATAATTCAAAATGTTGGACATGATGATCCTTGCTACATTGAAGATATAGAGGATGATAAGTTGAATAAAAAAACCGCGTCTCTTATATCAAAGAACTATAGTAGAGGAAGATGAAATTATGGTGGTAACCTTACTCTTAAAAGTTTTGATTGTGGTTGAATTGGACACTTTACTATGAATTTATGTAATAAAAAATTTTGTGAGAATCAAGAATATTATGATGAAACACCATGATGGAAGAAGTGAATCAAAAGTTATGAAGAAGAAAATTAATTCAAAAAACAAAAGTATAAGTCTACTAGAATCAAAATAAATATGATAAGTAATAAATATGAATCATACTCAACTGAACACAATTCTTAAAAATATTAAAGTGAATAAAAATTAATAACCTTCATTGCAGAATTTTAGAAAATAAAAGATTCATCACATAGTGAACAAGGTGGTGAAGAATCATATATAGAGTATAAATTCAAAACATAACTTATATTATGTATTGAGAAAAATAGAAATATCAAGTAAGAAATTAGAGTAAGGAAGAAATATTGTGAATAATTTTCTAAAGTAAGAAATTATGTCATCAAGTCTGAGGAAGAATACATTCAAGAGTTCTTAAGTTACTAACTAATAATCACTAAACATGGAAGTATGGTTGAAGATATCAATAAGAAATTGGAATATAAGGAAAAACAAGTCTATAAGTTTCAATATAAACTTATTTATTCTATAAATACCTTTAGAAAGATGACTGAAAAATTTAACAATGCTTTAGTAGTAAAATGTAAGACTTATAAATTTGTTGACAAATCTCAAATAAAGAATTAGGTGAATTCTTCCCACACCAAAAATAATGTTTCATCGAATTTTTCTAAAATTTCTAGTGATAAGAAAATTATTCGGAAATTTTGGGTGGAGAAAGAATGTGATAAACCTATCCCATATACAATATTTTAAAACTCATATAAAAAGAAATATGGTATACACCCAGGGTATGTTTGGGTAAGAAGGATTTATCAACCTCAAATTTGTTTTACCGAGAAAGATAATACTTCAATAAAAAATAAAGATTTGATGGATTCTATTGGTACTATAGAATATATGGGCACATGTCTTATATTTTTTGTCATAACATATCACTTCCCAAAATATTATTTGAATATAGTTGGAGGAATAGTGAAATTTGAATGAATAACTTTCCTAAGACATAAAAAGTTAGAAAATAAAAATCACATGAAGTTAGAAACTTTCCAAAAAAAATCAATTTAAATGTCTGGAAGAAGTTTATAGAAGATGTGATTTGGATTTTCATCTTGTCGAAATATGTATGAAACTCCTTTTGGAATAGGTTTCTTATAGGATATAAAGAAAATGAATCTAGGATGAAGAAATTTGAGGAAATAATTTTTTACTGAGACTACCTTGAAAAAAAGTAAAAAAGAATAAACCATTGATACTTGATAGTGGTTGTTAATAACGCATGATACTTGATTTAAAAATCATGAAACATGATGAAAATCATGAAGGAGGTTTTATCACCTTTGAGAATAATAGTTCTTTAAAAATCATAGGAATCATAATGACAGAGATTAAAGAAGAAAAGTTGAAATCTTTAGAGTTTTTATTTATTTATGTGCTAAAACATAATTTACATTGTGTAAGTCAACTTTTTGATGATGGAAAATATGTAATATTTAGAAAATATTCATGTGTTATAAGAAGTGTGAAATAATGAAATGTTATCACAAATGGTGAAAGAACTAGTGGAAATATTTTTCAAGTTAGAGAATTTAAAAACTCGTGTTATTTAAGTGAAAAAGATGATAATAAGTTTTGGTGGCCAAGACATGTTCAACTTGGGAAGAAAATAATTAAAAAACAATATACAGTTCATTATGTATAAAATTTTCCAAAATTGAAACAAATAGAGGAAGATTTTTTTTACTTGTTAGAAAGGGAACATGACTAATAAAAGTCATATGAATGTTGAGATTCCATCTACCGTGCCTCTTAAACTTATTAATTCCAATTTATGTGGGTTAATGCGACATCAATAAAAAAATGATATTTATACTTTATCAATATTAATTGTTATTTCACTCAAATAACAAAGATAATGTTTTTGAAACAGATCTCAGATCCTATAGAAATGTTCAGGTTTTTCAAAAAAGATGTTGAGAAAGAGATGGGGTTTATATAATGAAATTGAGAATGGATAATGGTATTGAGTTTACAATATATTCTTTCGAAACATTTCTTAGAGAGCATGGTATTAAAAATTAGTATAGTTCTCTATACACCCCACAACAAAATGGAGTAGTAGAAAGGAAGAATATAGGTATGGTGGAAATGGGAAGAATCATGTGAGAAGAATAAAAACTTTCAAAGTTCTACTAGAGTGATGTTGTTAGTATTATTTTACATGTTTAGAAAAAAAATAATGTTTGGAAGACAACATTAGTTCTAATGAAATTTTATATGATAAAAATCATTTATTGAAGTATATCAACGATTTTGGAATCCCATGTTTATATAAAATAATACATTTGGATCGGGGAAATATTGATGAGAAAGCCAAAGAAGGAACGATTATTATTCACCCAATGGAAGAAGTTAAAAATGTTGGAAAAAATGATTATAATAGTTGGTGGAATCATATTATGTGGATGTTATTGAGAATCAAACTTATTAAAAAAATTATTGGGATTTTGAGGAATAAAAAATGAAATTTTCTAATGAAAATTAAAGTGATAAAAGTAATGTTCGTGAAGATTAAGATGAATTGTATGATGAGGATAGTGAAGAAGGAATAGGAACTCTGAAATTTACTATTTTAAAAAAATTGAGACAAAATGTTTTTTGGGGAATTATAATTCTCTAGTTCAGGCTAGAAGAAGCTGAGATTAGAAAATAAAAGTCCACTCATCTCAAAATTTGAAACAGAATCAGTCTCATAAGATATTCATCACAAAGAATTGGTGAATTTTATGAATTAAGTGTTGGATCAAATTGAGAAACACGAAACATAGGAACTTTTTTTATGTCTGAAATATAATTTTTTTTAAAATGTGTTTATAGAAACATTTTGAAGGAATATGGAGAAGTTTCATGAAACAAATCTAGGATTTTTTATAATGGCTATGCACAGGTGGAAGGCATATATTTTGATGAAACGTTTTCCCCTATTTAATTGTTAGAAACTATTATAATGTTTTGAGTATTACTTGATAATCAAAATTACAATGTGTATCAGATATATATAAATTTTGATAAATTTGATAAGAAGTTTACAATGAGAAATCTTTTGGGTTTCTACATGATAAGGATGAAAACAAAGTTTTTAGATTGAAGAATAATTTATATGGTCTAAAACAAGATCCACATTCATGGTATTATAAGATTGAATATTTTTTTAGAATGATGATTTTTTCAAAAGGAAAAGCTGACAGAAATATATATGAAAGATTTTGACTTTGGAGCTCTAATTTTATTTGTTCATGTGGATAATATAATTTCTTCAAGGGATGAAGAAAATTTTTGTAAATTATTTTCTGTGGAAACACAAAACAATTTTGAAATATCAATGTTCTGAGAATTAACATTCTTCCTTGTCTTACAAGTTCAATATAAAGAAAAATAAATTTTCTTGTATTATGAAAATTATGCAATGGAATTATTACGAAAATTTTGAATTGTAGAAAATAAAAAAGTTTCTACTCTTATCCTAGTGAGGATGAACATGAGTAAGGATGAGTCTGGAAAATGTGTGAATTATAAAGACTTTTGGAAGATGATAGGAAGTATACATTGCCTTATAACCTCAATCCTAATATTGTTAATTCTATAAATTTGTGTGCTAGGTATCAAAGTAATCAGAAAGTGTCAAATATGTTGGCAGCAAGGATAATTCAGAGATATTTCAAAGGAAAAAATTCCAAAGGATTGTTATAAAAAATAAATTATGAGATGAAGTTTCAGGGTTATACTAATATTTATTGGGGTGGAGATTGTAATGATATAAAATCATCCTTTGGAGAATCATTTTTCTTGGGTGAATGTTGTGTAAATTTTCACAGTAAAAAACAATTTTCAGTAACCTTGAGAAAAGTAGAATTAGAATATATTATGACTATTCTAGTATGTACTTAGATATTGTGGATAAAATTTCAATTGGAATATTTGAATATAAAGGTTTATAAACTATTGATGATACTTTATGAAAATCAGATTGCAATTTATATTTCTAAAAATCATGTCCAACATTCAAAATCAAAACACATAAATATAATGTTGCACTTTATATAATAGAAAGTTGCTACTAGAGATGTTTTGTTTGAATATATCTCAAAGAAGTACCAAATTATTGAAATCTTCACAAAGTGAATTCCAAAATAAAGGTTTGATGAGTTGAGGTTGAAAATTCATGTTCATCCTCCTATAATGACTTCCTAAAACTCATAAGTAAGTCCCCTACCATGATTAGGATTATATTGACGAAGGGGGAGAATGTTGAGTCAATAAGGTTTTCCTTATGACTTTTCCATTCCTTCTTGTTTTGAAAATCACAAACACCTTATACTTAAGAAAATATTATTTCTTACCCAAATAAGGAAAATTTACTTCATTAAGGAAATTTACCTTAACCTAGATTTTCTAATACATAGCTATTTTTTCTTAAATTTAAAAACCGGAATCATAACCAAATTTCCGGAGCCTTATAATGAAAAATTTAGAACATTATGTTTTTAGGATCTGAATTCTGGATGTGATCTGTAATATAGTTCTAATCCGATTTTTGGACTCCAAACTCTGAAGCAGTTCTAATATAAACTCTTAAGTAGTTGGACTCTGAACTCTTTAGTAGTTTGACTCCAAACTTTTAAGCAGTTCGAATCTGAAATCTTAAGTAGTTGGACTCTGAACTCTTTAGTAGTTTGACTCCGAACTTTTAAGCATTTCGACTCCGAACTCTTAAAAAGTTTGACTATGTAATTTTAAGCAGTTCGACTCCGAACTCTTAAGAAGTTCGACTCCAAATGTTTAAGCAGTTTTACTCCGAACTCTTAAGAAGTTCGACTCCGAACTCTACAGGTTCATAATCCGATCTCTGGTGAAACCAGACTCCGAATTCCTATTAAACATAATCCGAACATTTCTTAACACAGACTCCGAACTTCATTTTGGTTAGACTCCGAACTTTTGGCTTTCTTTCACTCTGAAATATTGATTATCTTTTTACTTACTTATGCTTTCAAAATGATGTTTTACATTCTGTTATAAATATTTTTTTATAAAACGATGTCATATATTCTGTTTCTAATAACTGTTGGTTAAGTTACACGTGTACAGGTCCCTCCGAATTTCATGGAAAATATGACCGTTGGAAGAGGGGGCCGACCGTTGGAAATTTGCCTATAAATAGGAGCTCATTTTAAAGAGCTCAAAAGGCAAGGTAGTTGATCAATATAGAAACCATAGGCTGTTAAAGTTATTTCTAGAGAGAGAAATCTTTTCATGCCTTGTGTGTACTAAACCGATCGTTCAGTTTTTGCTTCGTGTGACTCCGAATATTGGGGATTACATTTGAGGATGTCTGGGGATAGGAAGACAGAGGTACCGACTACCTTGATTTTGAGGGCTTCATTGCTGAAGAAGACAGAGGTTGCCAACTACCTTGAAGTTGAGGGCTTGCGGGGATAGCAAGATAGAGACTCTGATCTTCATATCGAGGGCTTACCCTGGTGTGGGTAAGACAGACTTGCTTGAAAGTATAAATCAAGGGACCATTATCCAATGTTCTTGGATAACCTTCTCTTTGGGTTAAAAGACTTATATCTTGTTACTTGTAGTTTTAATAGTTGTTTATTTCCGCTGTATTTTTTATTATAAGTAATGTATAACTTTCTTATAATTCCTTACTTGTACTCTATTTCATTTATATTCTATACGCTTTAAGGTAGAATCTCATATTATAATTTTAGTTAAGTTTTAATTTCCAGAACCATATTTCCGGATCCTACTTTTGTAATCTCTTTCCAGTTTTAAGAATGTTCATAGGATTTGAAGTTTATAACTTCATTCCTTATTCAAATATTTATTTGGTGTTAGAGGTGTTGTGAATTTTATTAGTTTAAGTTTGTTAAACTTATCCCTTTCATTTGCTTAAGGAAAACATAGTTATTCGTAACTAACATTAAAGGTTCCAAAGGAATTTTTAAAGTGTACAATTCACCCCTCCTCTTGTATATTGAGCATCTACATTATTATTTCAATACTACAATTGGAATCAGAGGAGGTATCTGAAATTCTTATACTTATGAATAAGTTATTCTTGCTCAATTTTCTTTGTCATTCCGAACTGTGTCATTCAGAACTGTGTCATTCCGAACTATGTTATTCCGAACATTGTGATTCCAAACATTTTCTACTAACAATTGTGTGTACTGATGGTTTTTAAGGTAGGGAAGGAATTAATGTTGGTTCCATTGATAATTTAAATCCTAAAACACAACCAATCTTTGATGATATTGACTATTAATGCAGGAGAGATCGAATGAAGAATTTTGTTATCAATACTGGAGTGGACAAATTTGTTATGATCGCTGGTGATTATAAAATTCCTAATAAGGAAGTTAGAACATTCACTAATCAGGAAAAGCAAGAATATCTTCTCAATTATAAGGTACACAATACTTTAATTTGTTCAATGACTAGAAATATATATAGCCAAATTTCTTCTTGTGAAGCAGCTAATTGTATCTGGAAGAATTTAGAGGTTACACACTTTGGATCTTCTAAAGTGATTGAGACTAGGAGAGAAATGCTTAGAGCTGAATATCAAGGATTCAACTTTCCTTATGGTGAACCATTCTGAAAAGTTCAACAAAGATTCATGACCATTTTTAACAGTTTACAGTCTATGGGAGAGAAAGGTTTAGATGATGAAGCTCTTGTGGATATGATAATTGATATTATGCCCAATGAGTGGGAATCCAAATGAACTGCTATAAATGAGAACAAGAAGGTCACTCAAATTACTCTTGACGAGTTATTCAGAACTCTTCTCCAATATGAAACAAGAATGAAGAGACATGATGACAACATCCAGAAGAAAAATGGAAATGGTACTGTTTCTTTTAAAACAACTTCAAATCAGATGAAAGCTAAGACTCCTGAGAGAGAAACCAGATCCAAGTCTAAGAAAGTTATTTTCCAATCCGAATCTAGTGAGAGTGATGTCGTTGAAAATGAATTAGAAAATCATGACCGTAGGATGAACAAGATAGCTGGCCATAGAAGTTTACAATCCATGTATAAGAAAAATGAAAGGAAAGATTGAAAATATGGAGAAGTTACTTGTCATGAATTCAAGAGAGATGGACATATTAGACCAGATTGCCCTTTGCTCAAAAAGAAAGAAATGAAAGAAAGGCATTCAGACAGGAACAGAAAGAAGAATTATAAAGCCAATGCTAAGAAAGTTCTGAAAGCTAATGATACCTGGAGTGCCAGTGGTGGTGATTCTTCAGATTAATCTTCTGATTATGAATCTGCAGGACAGAATAATCTTGGTCTTATAGCCAGATTTCCTATTGATAATAATTGTTTTATGGCTAAGGTATGAAATGACGAATCATTGACCAATTTTTCTTTAAATTCTAATGATAGTAAGTATTATAACTCTTCTTGATGGAGAATCCTCTTCTGATGAAGAATATACTTTACCTACATATAAAGAAGTCTCTAGGTTTGCTGAACTTCTTGAAATTGAGAAATCTAAACTCAAGAAAAAAAATGATAAGGAAAACTCTAGGAATTATATTCTTACAAAAGAGATATCAGATTTTTCTAAAGATCTTGATTAGTAAAATGATGATTTTGAAAGTATTTTAAAAAATCTTGATGATGTATGTTCTGAGAAGAACCAACTTTCTAATGAATTAGAAAAAGTAATTTCTATGAAAAATGTTTTTGAGCCTAGCTCTAGTTCTAAAACTAATGATTTTGAGGATAAAAACTTAGTTATAAAAATCATGTTCAAAATTTTTTCCTTAATGAAGTGTTTATCAAACTTTACCCATGGTAAGAAAATTTTTGATAAAACGTATTTCCAAATACGTCCTTTAAGAAATTAATCCGGATTTGGTTATACTCATGAAAAACCAATTTTTAGTAACAATTATTTTGTTCCTCAAAGTTCCCCATTTTGTACCAAGTGTCAATGTGGTGGTCACTAGGCAAAGAATTGTTCCTTAAACAAAACTCAATCTCTAGGATTTCACAAAGCCTATTTCTCTATGAAGATGTGGGTACCTAAAATTTTATTGTCTGGAAATCTCGGATCCAAACAAGTTTGGATTCCGAAAGTCTAATTTTCTTCTTGGTTTCAGGAAAAAAAGAGAGTACTAGAAACAATACATGGTACATGCATAGTGGATGTTCCCGGCACATGACTGGTATCAAAATCTATTTTGAAAAGATTATCAAAATGAAAGGTGGAAAGGTATCTTTTGGAGATTATGCTAAGTGAGAGATTGTTGGTATTGGTAATATTGTTTTCCTTGGTAAGACCTGGATTTCAAATGTTCTTTTTGTTAATGGTCTTAAGCACAACCTCATTAGCATAAGTCAGTTATGTGATGAAGGGTACCTTGTGAATTTTAGAAATTATAAGTGCTTAGTTCACAATTCCAAGGAAGAATTTATTCTCTCTGCCAATAGGCAAGAGAATGTTTACACTTTGAACCTAGAAGATCTCAGGAGTCAAGATTTACCTTGCCTAAGTGCAATGGATGATCATTCCTGGGTATGGCATAGAAGACTAGGTAACTACAACCTTAGAAACTTATGTAAACTCTCTAAGACGAAACTAGTTAAGGATCTACCGAATCATAGATTTGATTCTTCTAAAGTTTTTGATCCTTGTCAATATAGAAAGCAACATATATCTAGTTTTAAATCAATCGGTGAAGTCTCAACAACTGATGCATTACAGTTAGTGCACATGGATCTTTTTGCTCCAACATAAACTGGATGTATTGGAGGCAAATACTATGTATTTGTTCTCGTTGATGATTACACTAGATATACATGGGTCTATTTTCTAGAAAAGAAGTCTGAAGCTTTTTCTAATTTCAAAAGTTTTAGTGCTCAAGTTAAAATTGAGAAAAACCTTCCATTGAAAACAATTCATAGTGATCAGGGAGGAGAATTTAAAAATTCAGATTTTGAAACTTTTTGTAGTAGAAAAGGTATTAATCACAATTTTTTAGCTCCTAGAACTCCACAACAAAATGGTGTAGTTGAGAGAAGAAATAGAATTCTTCAAGAAATAACTAGAACCATGTTGGGTGAATACTCTATTGCTAGACATTTCTGGGCTGAAGTCGTAAGTACGACTTTCTATACTATATATCGAGTTTTTATTAGACCTTTTCTTAATAAAACTCCTTATGAGTTATGGAACGATAAAAAACCAAGAATCTCCTACTTCAAGGTTTTTGGTGGCAAAGTATTCATTTTGAATACTAATGATATTCTACATAAATTCGCACCAAAATCGGATGAAGGAATTTTCTTAGGCTATTCCACAACCTCTAAGGCTTATAGAGTTTTCAATAAAAATACTTGTACAGTTGAAGAAACCGTACATGTAAAATTTGATGAGTCAGATTCTTTTTTTTAAACCACCTCAACCAACATCCTCGGATGTGTTTTCAAAAACTAATTTTCAACCTTTGATAGAAGAACCTTCTGATAAGAAAATTTTTCAAGAAGATACATCTGAAACATTTACCCCAGAAGAATTTCTACCCTATATTGTTGAACATGTTTTACAAAACCCAAATCAGGTGTTTCTTAAGAATCATCCAAGTGATAGTACCATTGGTGATGTAAATCAACCTATAAGGACTAGAAGTTCCTTATGAAATGAAGTAGAACATCTATCATTTCTTTCTCAATTAGAACCAAAAAGCACTGATGAAGCTTTAGGTGATGATTATTGGATCAAAGCCATGCAAGATGAACTAAATGAATTCGAAAGGAATAATGTCCGGACCTTGGTTGAAAGACCTATGGAAACTTTTTTTATAGGAGAAAAAAGGGTTTTTAGAAATAAATGTGATGAAAATGGAGTCATAGTAAAAAATAAAGCTATACTTTTTGCTAAAGGCTACAATCATCAAGAGGGAATAGACTATGAAGAAACATATGCTCCAGTAGCTGGACTTGAATCTATCCGTATTCTACTTGCCTTTGCAGCATTATTTAATTTTAAACTTTTTCAAATGGATGTGAAATGTTCTTTTCTTAACGGTTATGTTCAAGAGGATGTTTTTGTTGAACAACCTCTTGGATTTGAAGATACAAAACATCTTGATCATGTTTTTAGACTTACCAAAGCTTTGTATGGTCTTAAACAAGCCCCACAAGCCTGGTATGATAGACTCACTGGATTTTTGCTTCAAAATAACTATGTTAAGGGAAATGCAGATCCAATGCTTTTTATAAATAAAGATAAGAAAAATGTTTTGATTGTTCAATTTTATGTTGATGACATCATATTTGGTTCAACCCAGAAATCATTGGCTGACTCCTTTGCGAGTCTAATGAAATCTGAGTTTGAAATGAGTATGATGGGTGAGTTAACTTTTTTCCTTGGTTTTCAAATTTCTCAAAAACCAGAATGATCCTACATATCTCAACATAAGTATATTAAATATATTCTTAAAAAGTATGGTTATGGCAACACTAAGAGTATAAGTACTCCCATTTGTACCGCAAACTCTTTAGATCTTGATGAATCTAGGAAACCAGTAGATCAAGCATCTTTTAGAGGTATTATAGGAAGTTTACTTTACTTAAAAACTAGTCGACCAGACTTAATGTTCTTAGTATGCTTATGTGCAAGATATCAATCCAATCCTAAGGAATCTCACTTAAAGTCAGTAAAAAGAATTTTTTTCTACCTTAAGGGAACCATGGATCTAGGATTATTTTATACCTCTGAAAATGATTTTTTTTCTAAAAAACATTTCTAATGCTGATTTTGGTGGGTGTAGAATAGATAGAAGAAGTACATCCGGAACTTGTCATTTCTTAGGAGATTCATTAGTTTCTTGGTCTTGAAAGTAGAAACATTCAGTAGTAGTCTCTACTGCTGAAGCAGAATATGTAGCATCTGGAAGTTGTTGTGCTCAAGTATTGTGGATGAAACACACACTCACAGATTATGGCTTGGGTTTTTCTAAAACTCAAATTTTTTGTGATAAGACAAGTGCCATTTCCCTTAGTAAGAACCCTGCACATCATTCATGTGAAAAACACATAGATATTAGGCATCACGTTCTTAGGGATCACACACTTAAAGGAGATATCATTCTTTAGTTTATCGGAACACAAGATCAACTTGCTGATATTTTTACAAAATATTTGCCTTCTGATAGATTTGAATACATTAAACAGATGTTAGGACTGATAACCATAAGGTAATCCTTCTTAATTAACTTTATGTTGAAAAAGTCTCCTTACAGTAATAAACCCTTTTTCATAGGGGGAGTATATTTGTTTGTTAGAATAACACAGTTTTTAAAAGTTTGTTTTCAAACCTTTCGGAACTAAGATTTCCGGAATGGAAATTGTTCATACTGAAAACTTCCGGAATGGAATTTTTGTACTGTTAATTTTCAGAATGGAGATTTTCGGACTGTGGTTTTCGTAACGTCGTTTTCGTACTAGAATTTTCAGAATGAAGTTTTTTTTCTCCAAGAATAATATTACCAATTTCAAATAATATTTCTTGTCAATCCGTATGTTATGATTTTCCTACTTATAATTTTGTAATCAAATTTTGCGTACTGGTATCTTCCTTGTTTAGTTCGGATTCTAGTTTTTCCTCAAATCCGAATGTTTTCTTTAAAATCCTCAAAATATCGGAGTCATTTTTTTTCCTTGTGGAATTATTCTCAACCGTCAGATCAGATCATTGTTTTTTCAACCATTGGATGACTTTTGGTAGACCAACAGTCAATTTCTTTGCCTATAAAACGGGGGTCCCGAGACTCGTCCCACATCATTTTTTCAAGCTTTTGCGTCTCGAAGACCTGCTGATCCTCTTAATTCCGGTTCCGAACCTTGTGAAGCTGATCCGAATCTTACAATTTATTTCACTCTGAATGTCTATTGAAGCAACTTTACCAGATATGTCAACTGTAAATCCAATTTCAAAGTGGTTAGTTTACAGAAAAATGTTAGTTCATCCTGATTTTTTTAAGCTTGATTCTATTATTTTGGAGAATATTAGACTGAATGGATGGGAAGATGTCTGCATAGCTAAGTTAGAAAAATAGGATCCAGTTTATACTGACTTGTTGATAGATTTCTATGACTTTGTTTCCTTCCTGGTGGAAGATGGAAGAGAAAGGTTTTCTTTCAACTCCTATGGGAAAACTTATAAACTTTCGTGCATTAAGGCAGCAAGCCTGGTTGGTATAGCATCTGAGGGAGAAGCTGAATTCTATTCTCACAAATTTCCCGATGTGCAAAAAAGTTTCAATAAGGAGAAGGCAATGAAGTGTCTTGGGCTCAAGGATGATTCAACAACTATGATTGCTCAGCTCACTCCGAATAATAGAATACTTCAACTATGGGTGCATGGTATTCTGGTTCCGAGAAGAGGGGACAAAGACAATCTGAAGAAGAGTGATATCTATGTCTTAGATTTTTTGGTAAATCTAAGAAAGATAAATCTGATAAGGCATGTCTTGGTTACGATCAAGAATATCAAAGAAGGAAATCTGAGAGCTCAGATTATAATGTTTCTTGCCTTATTGTCTATGTTTATAGTTCGATGCTTAGAATCATTCAAGGTTTCCTGAAAATCAAAGATCCGGAATTGCAAGCTCATGCTTGTCAGTGATGATACACTTAAGAGAATGAAGATGGGATTTTCTAGTGAATCTAGATAATTTTACCCCTATATGTGGATGAATTTGAAGCAGCTGAAAAAGAAACACAATCTCCGGAACCTTCAAAAAAGAAAAAGAAGAAGAGAATGTCTAAGGAAGTAGTTACTGATGAAGAAGTTCCCCAGCCTAAAGAAACTGAATCCGCATCACCCAAGCCGAAGAAGCAGAAAATCTATACAGATGAAGTAGCAGCAAAATGGAGGAAATATAATGAAATGACGAAGGAAGGGGATCCTCAATTCGGACTCGACCATGCTGAGGTGAAGGCATTAAAAGAAAAATCTTCTGAGGAGATGGAAAGACAATCGAAGGAAAAGAAGTTGAGGAAGAAGATGTCTGAAACTGATATAGTGTGATATTTGTTAAAATATATAGAGTTGGCTTCCGAAAGGCTTCCAGTTCCGGAAGCATTTGGGGTTGAACCGTCATTACCAGAAACTCCAGCGAAAAATTATGTCACTCCGGAAAAGGACAAGGGTAAAGAACCGATAGTAGAAGCTGAGAAGGAGGTTGCTGAAGCAGTTGGGGAAGAAGTTGAAGAAGAATAAGAAGAAGAGGAGAGTGAAGATCTGGATACCTTGATCAAAAAAATTCAGAATTATAAGGCTGAATCCGCAAAAATAGTATCTCTAGGGAAGGGAGATGAGGAATACAGCAAGCAAAATCAAGAAGAAAAAGAAGAGAATGAGTTGTTTGATGGAGAAGAGTCCTATCAGAGGAACTTTCTTGAGGAAGGACAAGAAAAACAACAACCATATGAAGATTAGATTGTTCAAGTTTCTGAATCTAATTAAGTTTCTCTTAATGTGCAATCCATTTCGAAATCGGAGAAAGGGAAGAAAACTTTAATGGAGACACATATTAAAGATATCATCAGAAAGAAAGAGGTTGGTGGTACCTCTAGAAGGAAGGTGATGCCAGTTGAAGAAGAGGAATCTCAAAAAGAAGTTTCTAATTCAGAATCATCATCCCACGATCATGATTTTGTGGTTCAATCTCTAAGAAATTTTGTGGACACAATTCCGATTCTTCCAACAATAGGTTCTAGATGCCAGTTCCTGCAACAATCAATGAATCAAAAATCGGATTCCATATCCATGGTAATGGATATGTTTTTGAATATGGAAGCTGAACAGAAAAGTTTTCTGATCGATTATGACATGCATAGGAAGTCCTGCAGTAATGTAAAAAAGTGGTCTAAGTGAGTTGACGTAGATTTAGTTCACTTTGATAATATTCAGGATGAAGTTCAAAATGCTTTTGAAATGGTGGATAAAACGGTTAATGATGTTTCGGAGAAGTTGACCCATGAGAAAAATTTCAGGAATCAATAGGTCAGGGATCTGAATGGCAAGCTTAACTCAGTATCTCAAAATTGGAAATCTGAAAGAGATTTCTGGATTGAGTTTCAGCAGAAGATGGAAAAGGAAGATGAGTTGCTGAAGTTGCAGAAATAAGCCATGGATTCTCAAGTAGTGGCTTTAAAATCTCAATAAGAAAAGGTAAAATCCTTGGAGAGGCAATGAGAGGAAGATCAAAGATACATCAAGAAACTCAAAGCCTTGTTGAAGCAGCTCATTCCGAATGAAAAGGAATAAAAATGAACCGACTCCGATCTTTTGTTATAATTGTATTTTCTTGTAATTTTTGTCCCCAACAATAATGAAATGGTTATCTGGTTGGTTAGTTACTTTTTATATACTAATGTTTCCGGTAGTATACTTTGTTTTCCATTCCCTTCAATTATTTTTTAAAATCACAATGGGTGAGAAGGAAAAAGAACTATTCCTAAGGAGGAGAAAGGAAAAATTTCTAAGAGAAATATCCTTAAATAAAGGGGGAGTTTCCCACCACGAAGTTTTTTCATTCATACAATAATGAAAACTCTACTCTGGAAACCTAGAATACAATCCTTAGAGTTTCAATGCCTAAGGGGGAGTTAGTTGTATTCATTTCTATCCATGAACAAAGGGAGATATGTATTAATTTTCATAGTCTAATGAAAATTTTCAGAATCCTTATATACTTTTTCAAAAGGATGTTTGTGCTTTCCAAAAAGGGGGAGATTGTTGGGTCAATAAGGTTTTCCTTATGAATTTTTTATTTCTTCTTGTTTTGAAAATCACAAACACCTTATACTTAGGCAAATATTATTTCTTACCCAAATAAGGAAAATTTACTTCTTTAAGGAAATTTACCTTAACCTAGATTTTCTTATACATAGCTATTTGTTCTTAAAATAAAAAACCGGAATCATAACCAAATTTCTGGAGCCTTATAATGAAAAATTTGGAGCATTCTATTTTTAGGATCCGAATTCTAGATGTGATCTGTAATATAGTTCTAATCCGAATTCTGGACTCCAAACTCTGAAGCAGTTCTAATCTGAACTCTTATGTAGTTGGACTCCGAACTCTTTAGTAGTTTGACTCCGTACTATTAAGCAGTTCGACTCCGAACACTTAAGTAGTTGGACTCCGAACTCTTTAGTAGTTTGACTACGAAC
Organism: Viscum album; assembly: GCA_963277665.1. NCBI lineage: Eukaryota > Viridiplantae > Streptophyta > Magnoliopsida > Santalales > Viscaceae > Viscum > Viscum album. The sequence goes on along the minus strand of OY728148.1, from coordinate 981,677,971 downwards.
ATTTAAGCAGTTCGACTCCAAACTCTTAAAAAGTTCGACTCCGAACTTTTATGCAGTTCGACTCCGAACTCTTAAAGAAGATTGACTACAAACTTTTAAGCAGTTCTACTCTGAACTCTACAATTTCAGAATCCGATCTCTGGTGAAACCAGACTCCGAATTCCTATTAAATAGAATCCAAACATTATTTAACACAGACTCCGAACTTCATTTTGGTTAGACTCTGAACTTTTGGCTTGCTTACACTCTGAAATATTGATTAGCTATTTACATACTTATGCATTCAAAACGATGTTGTACATTCATTTATACATAGTTTTTTATAAAACGATGTCATCTATTCTATTTCTAATTGACCGTTGATTGAGTTACGCCTGTACAGGTCCCTCCGAATTTCATTGAAAATATGACCGTTGGAAGAGGAAGATGACTGTTGGAAATTTTCCTATAAATAGGAGCTCATTTGAAATAGCTCAAAAGACAAGGTAGATGATCAATCTAGAGACCATACGTTGTTAAAGTGATTTCTAGAGAGAGAATGATTATCATGCCTTGTGCGTACTGAACCGCTCGTTCATTTTTTGCTTCGTGCGTCTCCGAATGTTGGTGATTACATTCGAGGACTTCCGGGGATAAGAAGACAGAGGTACCGACTACCTTAAAGTTGAGGGCTTCCGTGTTGAGGAAGACATAGGTTACCAACTACATTGAAGTTGCGGGCTTGTGGGGATAGCAAGACAGAGACTCCGTTCTTCGTATCGAGGGCTTACCCTGGTGTGGGTAAGATAGACTTGCTTGAAAGTATAAATCAAGGGACCTTTATCCAAGGTTTTTGGATACCCTTCTCTTTGGGTTAAAAGACTTATATCTTGTTACTTGTAATTTTACAACTTTTTTATTTCTGCTATATTTTGTATTATAAGGAAAGTATAACTTTCTTATACATCCTTACTTGTACTATGTTTCATTTAGATCCTATACGCTTTAAGGTAGAATCTCATATTGTAATTTTTGTTAGGTTTTACTTTCCGGAACCATATTTTCGGATCCTAATTTTGGAATCTCTTTCTAGTTTTAAGAAATTTCATAGGATTTGAAGTTTATAACTTCATTCCTTATTCCATGTTTCATTTGGTGTTAGAGGTGTTGTGAATTTGGTTAGTTTAACTTTTTTAAAATTATCCCTTTCCTTTTCTTAAGGAAAACCTAGTTATTCTTAACTAACTTTAAAGGTTCCAAAGGAATTTTTAAAGTGTAAAATTCACCCCCCTCTTGTATATTGAGCATCTACATCATTATTTGGATCCTACAGAGAAATGGTAAAAACGTTGTACTATGTAAGAAGTTTTTAATTAAATATATTTTGTGAATATGATGTTTTGTTTATCAGATAATGGGGGAGAGGAAAATAAATTTTATAGAAAAATAAAAGTGAGAAAATATAAAATTTTTTGGGATTTTATCTTAGCATGGACATATAATTTTCTTCTCCCCACGGGATTGATTGTTTTCAAAAAAAAAATACCTTATCTATTTGTGTGGTTCCTAAACACTCATTTAAAAAAGGATGTGTTTTTGTAAAATTCAAAAAACATGAGTTTTTTACAAAAGTAGAACTGTGAAATTTTTCGTCGAGTTGACAAAGCTATTAATGAGTGTTGTTAAAAAATCTGAATGGGGAGATTGAAGAACCATTGTGATGTTTTGTTTTTAATAAATTTTTGTATTTGTTGATAACTAATATTTTATAAAAGAATGTTTTTGCAAAACAAGTGAATGTTTCTGAATGTTCGAATCCAAACATTAAGGGGGAGAAAAGTATTGTTTTTGATAAAGTTGTTTTATAGACACAGAGGATTGATCGTAGAAACACTAGATGAAAAGTATCGAACTGATCACCACCGGTCATTGAATTCATAAAAAAGTTAGAGTTTTTTATTAGAAACACAATCAGTCTTATATCCATTTACATTATGTTCAAGTTTCATTAGACTCAATGACGGTTAAAATGTTATAATGTTGCTGAAGAGGTTGAATGGAGAAAGTGATGTCAGGAGTTAGAAATTTCTTAAACTTTCTAACCTTCAGTCAAATATTTCATTTCTAGTTTTTAATTATCAAATATCATAAGTTGTATGCTACACTTTTGATGTGATCCTTAGGAATAAAAGGGGGAGAATAGGTGCAACCAATCATATTGAGTTTTGGTTGGAAATAAAGAAGGTGTTGAATGTAAGGGAATTCATAATACTTTCCTATACAAGTCATATAGTACATTGATAATATTGAAGTTCTCATAAATCAAGAAAACTATAACGATAAAATATTTTTATGAAATAGAAGAAACATAAAGATTGTATTGATTCTGGGAATCAAGAAAAATGTTTTCATCAGATCCAGTAATACTAAGCATAGAATTTTTTAGAGGTCATAATGAGTTATAGTTGATGAGGTTTGAAGTTTTTCGAAGTGGTAGATTGGAGTTTCCATCATATATATAATTCGATCATAATGATAATTCCATCATTATGAGGATTCCATTGGATTGAAGCCAAAGATTTTTATGAGGTAGAATCAGAGGAGCAAAGTTAATTAAACTGACTACGAGGAAGAAATTCATTGAAACTAACTCTTAGAAGGAAATTCAATCAAGATAGACTCTGAGAAGGAAATTCAATCACACTGAATCTGAGAAAGAATGTTAATTAGGCTAACTCTAATTAGGAAATTCAATTTAGATTGATATGAAGATGTTTCATCATAATGAGATGTATAATTTCAATCGTAATGAGTTGAGTAATTTCTATTATACTAAATAAACATTAGGAAATCTGAGAAGAATTATTATAAAGAAGACATAATAATATTTTATAATATTTTTGAAGAGTTTATGTGGTCAAACATAAAATTAAAATATGTATAGATATTTGATTTTTTTAATTTTATTTAATGGGAAAAGTTTTTTAGTTTCTTAAATTTGTCTTTTCGGGATGACTATAAATAGAAGAAATGTATATTCATACATTTCATCATTTTTATGAGACTGGAAAAAGAAGAGCACTACAGAATTTATGTCAATGTTATCTTTCCATATTAAAATCTCATTAGAAGTTTAGACATCTAAACTTTTTGTTTATTGGATTGAGTAACATAAGACTGAGCATTTGAGACGAGTTTGAGTAATGCATATTGTGAATGGATTCATCAGACTAAGTCCATCATATTGAATTCATCGGATTGAGTCCATCAGACCCATCCCTATTGGATGGAGAGAATCAGGCCCAACCACATCATAATGAGGATTTTGAGCTGGGAATTTGTGGTGTAGTTTGAAAAAAGTATTTTTATTTTGTTTTATCTTAATTTTTTGTAAGAAAAAATTTATAAGACAATAGGAGTCAGTATAATAATTACAATTAGGATATATAATGTGTCTAATGGGAGTTGGAACATGTTGTGTTCCCTTATTAATTTTAGTGAATTTCAATAGACCCATAGGAGTGTCTATGAAAATGATTTAGGTTCTCACACTAAGGTCGAACCTTGTAAATATCATGATCTTTACTTTTTTTACTAATTTTTCATACATTAGTATTCAATAGAATATGATAAAGATAAAAACATTAACAAGTTTCATGGTTTAATATTTTTATAATTATTGAAACTTATAAAAGTGAACAACTAAATCAACTCCACTTCAAAGTTACTATTTGATCATTTGGAACATCGTATACTGTTTATCACATTATTTGAAACATTTTTTAAAATTTTTGATACTTTTTTGTAATTAAAATCACTAAAATAATAATGGAATACTCTCATGACTCATCATTGATCTCACCTTTTCCAAAAAGATGTAATTCCTCATTTCACATACATCATTCCACTGATGTGTATAAGGAGGAGTGAGTTAATATAGGATCCCTATTATAAGTAATCAATGAATTATTGATTGAGATATTCTCCATCAAGTTGTAAGAGGATTTTCATAATTATATTACCAATTTAGTTCCCAACTTCATTCTTTTATTTCTTGAATATATCAAAAGAACCAGACTTATACCTCATTAAGTTGACATATTCATTTCTACTAAAATCATCGTTAAAATTTATGATGTATGAGAACCCACCCACTGCCTCAATAGGAAATGGTCCACACACATATGTATAAACAACTTCAAGAATCTCTTTAGACCATTCACTTTTTCTACTAAGTGGGGATTTATTCATTTTACAATATAAATAAGTGTGACACATACCAATTGGTTTTAGTTCAAAAGAATCTAAATATCCATTTTGGTATAACTTAGTGAAGCATTTTTCATTTACATGACCAAGCCAATGATGCCATAATTGGGCGTGGCACGAGTTATGTGAAGTAGTTTCATTATCAATTTCCATTACTTTGTTTGTGTAATATGATAAAAAAATTTATTTAAATTCACCTTACCATAACAAATGTTATTTTTATAAAAGAAGAAACATTCATTTACAAATATTAAAATAAATCCATCTATAGCAAGTTTAGATATATAAATAATGTTTTTTAATGGTTGAAACACAATGAAAACCTTTCAAAACCAAGATCGTTATAAGATCCCATATTTTTCTTGGTACGTCCTACTTTGAGGTTTTTATTGAACATATTTGTTTGGGTTTTCCTTTGTAATTAAGCCTTAGTGACTAAGCCTTATTAGATGACAAAGTGCCTTATTTGGAGAAAATAACCTCAATTTTAGGCATGTATGATTATTAAAATTAATGGATTCTATGTATAAATATGTAAAATGGGATTACTAGGGTTTTCTATGAGTTTAAAAGAATCATATGTGGTTTGGTCACATTTATAGAAGCAAGTATAAAAAATATTGAATGAATAATTATATGTTGTGTACATGTTACATGACATGTAACTATTTCTTGATGAATTTAATGAACTATTTTATGATGTGATGGGGTTACATGTCGTGAAACATATTGACATCATGCTAATGATGATCAAAATAAATATTAACCCCGGGCCAAAAAAAATTTCCAGCATAACTTAAAAATGAGGAAATAAATGACATGAAAATATTACACATCAGGTATTCCTCATACCCAGTTGTTTTAAGTGTGTCGTGTACTTATGACTCTCATTATTGTTTATTATAGCCTCTCCTCTCTCACTCATAGGGAGAACTCTAGGAAATTTTGAATTAGCTTCCCCCCTTCCAGATGTCCCATTTTCACATTCCATCCTTTGTGTGTTTATTCACATTGGATTCCCTCTTCTCACCCATAAATACCTTTCATTGTAGTGTACATAATTAGAACATGGGTTCTATTTGGGGAGTTGATCTAGTTTTGGGTTAATCTAGGTTCTTCTTGTGATCTTCTATGACTTCTTCTTTAATGGATTTTGTCATTAAAAGCGTTGTGTTAATCACATGTTAAAGGTATGGAGACTAAACCTAACCCTATGATATATTTAATTTTGAATTATATGAAATATTTTGATTATGACTATGTAATGTGCATTATAATTAATCAATTTATTTATAGTAAATCATGGATTGGATTCCTTTAGATTCAATGGTTGATGAAACCTGGATTATGGATACCTATTGGGTGAGAAAACATTTGAGTAAAAAGAACTTGGCTAATGGTTTAAATCATGGTGAGTATGACATGATAGCTTAGGTGATTGATTTATATATAATCCCTAGGTAATCTATTATTGATTATAGATATGACTGTTGACCATTTGAGAGATAAATGGATGTTTATTTGAAAATAATGGTAATTCTCATAATTAACCATTGAGAGTTATGATGCGATATTATTATATCCATACTATTATGACTTGTTGAGTTGGTGATGAAATGATTATATATAGGGATATCCAATTAGTGTTTAATTTATTATATAGTAGTTTTGGCCTAGTGATACATGCTAAAATTCTTATATATCAGGATTTTCTTGGAGGATGAAATGCTTATATAGTGGGAAATTCCCAGTGATACATGCTAAAATGCTTATATACCAGGCTACACCCAGGGACACATGCTGAACTACATTTATATAGGGTGATGATCAGAGGACGAAATTATTATATAAAGAGATAAACTTGATTGTTTGATATTTCCATGGTATATGTCTATAGATGGAATGGTTGTGTTGCATATTCAGATACAATTCATCAAGGATTTGAAAAATGTTAATTGATTTATTATATTAATTGGTTAATTAATACATCTATTTATCACTTTATTGCTTATAATTATTATCAGACTGGTTATGTTTATGGATGGTGGTGTCGACCTACTGAGTTTTATTCACACCCTATTTGGGAACCATGTGGTACTCAAGAAGATTACATGGATGCAGGTTTGGATAAGGGAAATGGACACTAATGTTGATTCTATTGTTTCTTGCTGGATGGGATGATTTTGGAGATGGGTCTGACACGGGGATCAGGACCAGAGCCTTTTGGGATTATTTAATTTGAGTAGATTATTCTGTTTGTGTTGGTTTCAGTTTTACTTTTAAATACATCATATCTTTTTATTATATTATTCATCATTATAGTTTCCTCCCTTTATTTTCCTAGATGTATGATATACTATTTCCACTATTTCTCTATTCCTATAATATTTATTACACTAGTTTGGTTTTAATATGTTTTACAAGGGGTTATAATCTCCCCACTATAAATATCATGGCCTCGCTACTAGTCAAAAGCCTCTGGCATATGGGGATGCATGCTTGACATCTAATGTCCAAATCATTTTGACCATGTGAGAGAGTACCAGATATGGGGACATTACAAAGTTGTATTAGGGTATCAGCTTGTTATTTTCTATTGATTTATTTTTTGGAAAAAGTAGAAAGGAGAGTAGGATGTTTTGGGACTTGGTAATGAGCTTATTCATTAGAGTAGCTAACCCCTATAAGGGGGAATATTTGTGTTCCAGGGATGGGATTATTGTTTATGTTGTTCTCATGTTACAATTGATGTTATTTCACTTTGGTTGATTTACATGTTGTGTGATCTTATTATTTTCTAATGTTATTAGTTATTGATATTTACACTCATGGACTAGTATGGTGAGATATGAGTATACATGTATCATGATATACACTTTGGGATATATGTATATATATATATATATAGACATGCATTGTTCATGACAGGGAAATGTTTATTTCAAGTGTTATATACTTTCCAATATGAATTAAGAAATAATGTGTCTATTATATTTGATAAATGGAATGAAATAAACTATTATTTCATCATAAAACACATATAATCCATGGTTAGAGAGACATAGAGGAATGGTTCTCTACTGTCATCGCCTCTTGAGGTAGAAATTATTTTTAACCAATGTTTATTGGAGTTTGTTTTTCTTGTAGATAAAATGACTCCTCATCATCTTTGAGTTGAGTTCTAAGAGAGTGTAAATCAGTTATCTCCTAACATAGATTAAGTGGATATTACTTTATATCTTGAGGATCAAATGGATGTTCATCATCCCAATAACATCTTAAGGGTCATGCAATCCATGGAAAATTAGACTATTTTCATCGTGCCTTTGATGTATGAGTTGATGGGAGAGATTCAACTACAACATCCACCTATGTTCACTGGGGAGGGAGGCTCTCTGGTAGTTGAGTTCTAGATTTATTCAATCTATACAATCTCAAGCATCTTGAGACACCCCCAGATAGGAGGGATAATCTTGTTTTGTATATCCTCAGTGGACATACCAAACATTGGTGGGATATTCTAGAGCAGGTTGGGAAGGAGGAGGACATTTCATGGAAGGAATTAGAGGTGAATTTATTTATCCACTTCTATCAATAGATGGTTAGGGATGAGAAGGATCAATAGTTCATGCATCTGATATAGGATAGAATATTCGTGATGGACTATGTTGAACATTTCACCAACCTTCAATGCTTTGTTCCATATTTAGCAATTGATGAGATCTCAATGGAGAAAAAATTTTAGGATGGTATTCAATATGAGTCTAGGTCATATGTGAATGTTTTTATTTTGAGTATCTTTTTAGATTTTATGAATCATGAACTCATCGCAACAAATAATCTGAGAGAGGACCCAAGAGGTAGCTAGGCTATTTCCATAGGGAAAACTAGGATCACTTATTTTAGTGGAAATAAGTGATTCTATGACAGTTTTTTCCATGGAAATGACTTGAAGAGTTGTTAGGGTGGTGGAAATACAACTCAGTATTATATTCCATTGTAGTGCATTAGTGTAGAATGTTACACCACAAGAAACCTTATTTTTCATACACCACATTGGAGTGCCATGTTTGCTGCAGGATGAGCCATCACATTAAGTTTTTTTAGAAATTATCATAGTATTGTAGTGGTAGGGGAGTAAGATAGGTACTAAAGTCTTGGAAGGACTCAATTACTCCTCATCAGATAGGTAGCTACATTTCTATAGTACGTTTAAGTTGAGGCGGGAGATGTTGTACCCCATTATAATAACATAATTTTTATTAGTAAAATTTGTTTCCTGAATAAATGTGTGTTGTATTATATTATATATTATACACATAAAAATATAGAGAAACTAATAAAAAATATATTAATAAATATTGTTACATTAATCAGCAATGAAACCAATTAAATTTCCAAACATTACAATTGGACAAAAAGTATAAATTTGAAAAGCTAAAATGAGAAAATATGGATCGACCTAATCTACTAGAATTATTGGCCCCACTAAGAACACTATATAAAAGAAACAAAATAATAGTAAACCAAGAAAAATTATTTAAAATGGAAATATAGAACCATATGAGGAATTGATTGAAAGGACCAGTTTGGGATATCAGTGTTGTGGACTTTTTAAACGAAGTCTCACTTTTATCCCTGTACCTCTAGACCTGTTAGGATCTTGATTCTCTTATTCTCTTTTCCTTTTCGCATGCAATAATAGAAAGCGGTAAAGATATGCACATGATATTTTTACAAGGTTCACCACTCAATAAGAGTAGCAATGTCCATGCCATGCATGGGGATGACCAGTGCATGGATTCTCCACTATAATGTAAAATGATGTTACAATGGAGTTTCTACGAAAAAAATCCTCTAGCTAGTGTGAGTCCCTACTCTTTAGAGGGGGTGGGAAACAATCCTCTTCCCTGGACTGGTGAAAGCCTTGTCCAACTTGCAGCCTCTAGCTGGTTCTTTATACTTCCTATAGAGATAGTCTCTTGCAGCCTCTAGCTGGTTCTTTATACTACCTCTGAAGACAGTCTTCCCTCTGTAAAAAGAGTTTGCAACACCAAAAGAATATTTCACCTGTTCAGACCTATTGGATGTCACAGTGCTACTTTGTTCTTCTTCTATTCAATTATTACCTGCCTAGCAGCATACAGGTAAACAACCACTTCTTTCTCTGCAGCAAACCTGAAAGCTACACAATCTTCTTCCACTACTTCTTCAGTGCAATACCAGCTACACTGAGATCACTTCTGCTTCAATCTGCTGGAATCACAAACTCCCTTTGTGATTATCAGAACAATGAAGACCAGATCATCTTAGCATCATCAGAATTAAACTACCCTAAATAATTGTCAGCCTTTAGTTAGGCATACTCAGTTCTTAATTTTCTCTACTTTCTCCTTGACACAGTATAATTACAGTGTCTTAATCTCTTTCTTCAATTCTCAATACCAACACAGGAGTGTATCGGTATACTAACTTCTTCCTTGGTGTAGATATGAATTCAGTTCCACATCTTCTTATTCTTCAATTCACAATGCACGATGATAATGTTAAACACCAGTCGTGTGAGTGCGGTTTAACTTCTCTTTGTGAAACCAAATGGTTCACGGTTCTTTTTTCTTCGCAAAGCTACTTCAAGAGTGCTATGCACCTATTGAAGGCCTGCGGGACCCTCAAATTTTTCATGCACACTTCTCGGTGGCTTGCGCGTAAAATTCAAGCCTTGCGCGTAAAAACACCTTTTGGCACGAAAAACCCTTTTCATGCAACTCTTCTTTTTCACACAGAATATCCCTTTTCCGTGCTACAATTCTTTTCCATGCAACAATTCTTCTTTTCGCGCAATACTCTATACTTAAATTTTTTTTCGTGCGCCAGAGCTCAGGATTTGACTAAGTGTCGAGTCACACTAAATGAGAGGGGGTCACCACATATTTATAGGCAGTTTGGACCCTGTTCATAAAACCCCTTTCTGCGCATAAAACTGTCTCTCAATTCTTGAGATTACGCACACCTCAGGACTTTTCCATTTTTCGTCTATCCAATCAAAATACACCAACTGCGTGCAAAATTCAACACTATATTCCATATTGCGAGCAAACTCAATCTTTACCACGACATCGTATTTTGTGCACTGCTCCAATCTTTCGCACATTTCAAGCCTTTTCCAATTATCATCATTCTAAGCATGAAGCACCAATTGCACGCAAAATTCCACAGCGCATTCCATATTGCGCGCAAAACCAATATTTTGGGAAACATCTTTTTCTCGCACGAGGACCAATTTTTCGCGCAGGCCATTCCTTGGCCATATTTTCCTTTACCAGAGACAGAGATCCACTTGCGCACAAAATTCTTAACCGCATTCCATATTGCGCGCAAATTCATCCTTTCACGCGACATCGTATTTCTTGCAATGATCCAATGTTTCGTGCAGCTCATGCCTTTGTAAATTTTTGAGCTTTGTATCTCGAAACACCTTTTGCACGAAAAATATAATTCTTCTATTTCACGAATCCAATATATATTTCGCGCAGCTTTTCATTTTGCGCGCATCCCACTGATTTTTCGTGCAACTCGCTACTATTTCGCGCAACCCGCATATACTACGCGCACCACTTTATTTTTGCGCGCAACATGCCAAAATTTCTGCGCACTTCATGCCTTTGTCATTTTTCGATGTTATGATCTTGAATCAATCCTTGAACGAAAAAATCTAAACAATATTCAATCTTTCATGCTTCATCCATTGCCAAAAACACATCTTCATCCCCCGATTTTCAGGCCCAAAAATTTGGCAAACACTGGAAAATGGCGCCACCTTAAACTGTGCTTTTGTGTCGCCCCCAGATTGTCCATTGCTTTTCCATTTCTCTCTTCACTGCTTCCCATAACCATTCCTCATCTTTAATCACGGACTCCAGTATCGTGATATATATCCTTTGATAGATCAGATTAATCATTGTCAGAGTTACAATGGGAAGTACAGAAACTTCCCTATCTTCCAGCAGCATCACTCCTTCTAATCAAAACTGTATATGAATGGCATCATCATTTCTCCCCTTTTCTATCATAAGGCTTTCATCACAAGTTCTTCTGACTTAGGATATTTGAGAAATACATATCAGCAAAGCATCATTTGTTCTGGATATAATGCGAAATGCATGGCTACCTCAGAATGCCAAGCCCTTACAGATTCTCTCTTCTTCTTCAGCCATCATTCTAAACTTCATGCAAATCATATGATTTTATTCTTCAAGTAATCTCTTGCATGGATTCCTATCAGGAATAATTTCATAGTCTTCTTCAAATCCCCATTCTTCTTCAATCATCGTCAGATGGATGATACTTCTCCAATCATCATTGTTGTAAAAAATGTGTCACCATTGACACATGTTCTTTGAACTTAGGATCAGCTCAACAATCTTCTGAATTTGATTCATAGATAATTTCCCAGGTATGAAATTCAGTGCTATGATATCATAACAATTCTCCAGGCATCCTCATTTCATCAAATCTCTATTAACTATGGAGTCCTACTTTATCTCCTTCTATATTTTGACCAGTATTGACAACTGTTGACAACAAATACAATCATCATACACAAATTGGTCCCAACATTGATTTGAATATTGAATAAAATAATTGAGTGGAATATATATAATGTAATGTGACTGTGGGAATAGTAATGTGACCGTTGGAATAGTAAGCTGATCGTTGGGAAAAGTAACCTAGCCATTGGAATAGTGATTTTACCAAAAAATAATAAATTATGATATAAATAACATTTATCATGATTAATTTATGTAAATAAAAATATTATAATTCAATAAAATTAATATCATGATTAAAAACCTCAAATAAAATAAAGCATATTTTTAATAAACAGTATTTTATTGTATTTTGTAGAACTCATTATTTTCATATTAAAAATTATATTTTACCTTTATTAGATATTTATTTTGAATAAATTAATATCATTTTTGAAATTATAATTTTAAAATTTTCCTAGGGTGATTTTTTTGTAATTTTCTGAAATACTTCAATTTTTAGGTGAATAGTAAAAATATAGTTTTTCACATAATCTATGTATCTTAAATTACATAATTCATGACGTAATAATGACATAATCCTTTATAGACATTTCGTTTCCTCCACTATATATTTAATTTCATAAATGAGTCATTAAAATGCAATAAAATTAACTTTAAAACCTAAAAATCACTTTCTAAAACCTAAATTCAAAAGTGATTCATTAAAATATAATTTTTTTTTTCTCCACTTTTCATATTAATAAGTTAATGAATTATAATTATAAAGAGGATTTAGTTTCTTAAACCCATTATATTATATTTATATTTAATTTATTTTCTCAAAAATGCACTATTACATGTTTTTCCTTAGATATATTATTTTATAAATATTTTATTCTAAAAATACCCCTCTCTTAATGTATAAATAATCCCTCTCCATTCCCTTGGAAACACACTCCTCTCAAACATTCCAAAGTACAATATCTTCCCAAATATTCCCTCTAAATCCCCGTAAATTACTTAGGGTCATTTTGGAGCAATCCAACTCTAATCACCAAGGGTGTTATATCGCCTTACAAGAGAAGCTACATTGAGGAGATGGAAAGTCTCTATTAACATTTCCCTTTTTTTATTCGCTTTCTTTTTTTTACCAATTAATTTAAAAACCATATACTATAAAACTAATTATTTAATAATTTATAATTATTTTATTTATGTTAACATGATGTAATTTTCATGTTTATGACAAAAATAAATGCAATACATCTCTTTCCCTCTCTTTTAACAACATCCCATTAAAGGTTAATTTACCACCTACGAAGACAATTATAAAAAAAGTATTATAACCACCTTAATGGATTGTTATTATTAATTATAAATAATATATAAATAATTAATTACATTTATTATAATCTTCTGGATTTAATCATACTTTTCTATAAATGTCTCTGAATGAAAATTGAGAAATCCAAGTGAAATTTTTTTTATTAGGAAAATCATGATATCAAAACACTTCAATTTCACCTATAGAAATTAATAAATGTAATAAAATTATTATAATTGATAAATAATTTCATAAATGGATATAATTAACATAATTATTAGTGTTTTAATATATATAAGTTTATTATTCAAGAGGTGAAAAAGTGACGATATAATGAAGGAATTAAGGAAAGGGGATTCTTGAACCCAACTCTTTTTCATTGTGTTATCTTTATTTCATGGCATATTTGGAATAAATAGTTCTCTAATGATCCTTAAATTTAATTGCATTATTCCTCCCTCTTCGTTTTTGGGATATACATGTTTTTTATTTGATTTTATGGAAAATACAATGATTATCCAAAATAAATCTTCTTTCCAAAACACAGCTTTGAATCCTATTGAGTTGTTTATTCTTAACTAAAGAATGCTGATTCTTATAGAAAATATATTTTTTCCTTTTTTTATTTTGGAACCCATAGTTTATTTATGAAATCATAATTTTTGAAATCCTCATGAAACCCATTCCATTCTATGGGTTATTTCATGGAATGATTATTACACATTCTCTGTGACATGAATGATTATGCAAATATTATGATGTGATGACTAGAAATAATTATATATCCATCCAATGCAGTGAGTAATGTGTTGTATCTCATGAGATAATTTTTATTATGTATGAACATGATGCCATATTTTTTTACAGTGATGATGTTATGATTATTCGCATATGTTATGTGTTAACATGATTATAGCTTTATTCACGACTATATGTGGCATTTGACCATAATGACATGATGTTTCAATTTTTCTAATTTCCACATTAGATTAATTTATCACATTTTTACCTCATGATATAGATAATTATCCTAGGATTATGATATGATGATTATTCTCACCCATGTTATATTGATATAAGTTCCTTATTCATCCTTTTACAAGGATTTTGTCTTACCAATTTCATTGATGTATATCCTTAGGTAATTACATGTACTAAGGATAATGTGATATTTTAGAAGGATATTGGAGAAAGATATAAATAAATTTTTATGTTTTATTATGTACATGTTATTTACGAGCCTAATTTTTCTAAGACATTATCCTTTGGATCCTATATTTGTATCCCTATTATGTTGTTTATCTTTAATATTATGTAATAGGTATGTATGAAAAATTAGGGTCACTATAGTATGTATCTAAGAATGGTTTAGTTAATTTGGGAATTATGATTATAAAACAACAGTAAAACCCATTACTATAAGTCTATGTATAGGTAATACATCCTAAAAGACTATTTTTAGAAACATATAGACATAGGGATCCCATAAAATATTCCTTTAGTGTTAATTTCATAAAATAATAAATTAAACATGATTTATTGACTTATGTATTGTTCTAACATTTTCAATTCTAAAAAATGGTAGGAACTAGGAGAAACTAGGCCTAAAAACTGTGTGAGTTACAATGATACAATTATCCAATTGAGATCCCCAATTCCATGGGAGGTTGAGTTAAAAACATTGTGGAAATGAATACCTAGTTGTCTCGAGATATGAATAATAACATGAACTATGTGTAATGTCCATATTAACCCAAGAAGGATCAATTATCCATTGATTTCTTAATGCAAAATTGACCATCGATGTTTAGTGGAACTTCTAATCAACTAGATGTGGTATAGTTGGTTAACTCAATAAATAAGATCTTTTCTATGATCTATTTCTCTAATAAAGAGATGGTGACTCTTGTAATTTAACATTTCTATGTAGAATCTATTCAATATCAAGAATTGATAATGAACAAAAATCCAAAGGATTAAATGGAAGAGATGGAGTGGGACGAATTTAAAAACATATTTCTTACAAAGTATTTCCCTTGAACTCTTCAAAAAAAGATTGAATGAAAATTCATACAGCTAATGATAATGGAACGTGAAGTTATCACTGCTTATGATGAATACTTAATAAGGTTTTAAATTTATTCCTTGGTTTTTTTACCAATAATGATTGAAAAATAAATATTTTCTTTATTGTTTTAAAAATACACCTTCGAAACGAACTAGAAATATAAGAATTTGGGAGTTTTAAAGATGTGGTTAAATGTTCTCTTAAAGTAGATATGGAGTTCGAAGAATGGTCCCATGGTTATTGAGATAATAAGAGAAGAATGGGGTTTCAATATTGTGGGTAAAATGGAAAATGAGGAAATAGGATCCAACAACCCACTTGTCAAAAATGTGGGAAGAAGCATCATGTTAATTTCCTCAAAGGGACGGGGAAATTCTTCAAGTGTGGGAGAGAGGGACACCAGGCTAATGAATATTGAAGATACATGAATATGCTGACCAACATGATAGAGGAAATGAAAGAACATCCTAATCCACCACCTATGGTTCAATGCTTCAACTATAGGGACCAAGGGTGTTATGCAAGAAAGTGCACTAAACCTCATGGCCTTGAGGGAAACCAGTGTCAGCAATCAAAAAATTCAAAGGAGTAAGGGAATGATTTTATCCTAACTTCTGATGAAGCGGAGTGTAAAAATGAATTCATACAAGTTATGATTCATATTCACCAAATAATAGAAAAAGTATTATTTGATTCTGGTTTTACTTATTCATTTATATCCTAAATGTTTTATATAACAATTGAATTGAATCCTCGTTACCTTTATGTGGAGATATCCATAAAAAACATAGTGGTGAAATCATTACAACCCAAGTGTTGGACTCTTCTCCTCTAATCATATTTGTGATTATTCTTCTTGAAAATCTTATTATATTTCCCTTGTTGAAATTTAATGCTATATTGGACATGTATTGGCTTTCATTATATATAGAATAAATAAAAAATTGGAAAAAATATATTTTTATATTCTAAACCATCCCATGATCCTCTAAAAATGCACAGAATATCATGAATCTTCTTTGGAAAATCCATCAACATTGTGGGTGTTGATAACCTATAGAGAAGCATACATTTCTCAAATGGTTGAGTCAATGGAAGGTATTAACCTGGAGGAAATGTCCATTGTTAGGGAATATATTGATGTATTCCACAAAGTGTTACATAGAATTCCCTAATCATGAGGTAGTGTTCTCAATAGATCTCATACCCAGAGCCAGTCCTATCTCAAAATTCCCATATTGGATGGACTTGATTGAAATGGAGGAGTTAAGGAAGTATCTACAATATCATTTGGAAAAATGGTTCATACGCCCTAGTACATCACCTAGGGGTGCACCAATGCACTTTGACAAGAATAAAGGTAGATCAAAACATGTGTATATCAATTACCAAGATATCAACAAGATCACCCTAAATAAAATTTATCCTCAACCAAGGATTGATGACTTGTTGAATCAACTAATAGGAGTGATATAATTCTCAAAGATGTATATTTTTTATGGATATCATCAACTAAAGTTGAAGAAGGAAGATATTCAGAAGTCTACTTTCCTTACAAGGTATGAGCACAAAGAGTTTATAGTAATTCCCTTCAGACTAACTAATTTTCCTACAATTATTATAGATTTCATGAATATATTCATTAGAGACCACTTCAACAAGTTTTTTGTAGTTTTTATCAATTATATTCTCATTTATTCCAAGATTAAATAGGAACATTAAGAGAATCTAATGATTTTGTTGGTGATATTAAGGAAGGAGAAAAAGTATTCTAAGATAAAAAAGTGTGACTTTTGGATGAAAGAAGTCACATTATTCGGGAACGTGATCACAAGTGATGGAATTTATGTGGCCCCTTCAAATACAAAGAAAATTGAATAATAACCTAGACCCACTAGTGTCATATAAATCTATAGTTTTATAGATTATCTGGTTACTATTTACATTTCGTGATAAATTTATCATTATTTTTTAGCCAACTAACTAATTTACAACAAAATTGGGTAAATTATTTATGGATGAAAGATACGAGGAAAGCATTACAGAGATCAAGAAGAGGATAATCACGGTTCTTGTACTATAATTTCCGAATCAAGATATTTGTATCACTGAGAGGGGGAGAGAGTAGATCAGTGATATATTTTTCTTTTATATTAACTTAATTATGTAATAACATTAGAATCGTATTAAATATTTATTTCCCTATAGAAAATAAGTAAAACACACATCTATAAGAACACATTAATTTATAAGTATCACTATACAATAAGAATAGCTAAATCCTTTCAATGATATTGAAATGATCTAACATGACACAATCAGTTAGAAAATAATCCTTTTCTATTGAATACAATAAGTAGGATATTCTGTTTCACTCATGTAGCTCTATATAAACAATTCAATAGTGAATGTGATCCTTCTATAACAAATGATGAAATTCATAGTTTTGTAACAACACATGATATGGTGACTCATTATCAACTTTCACAAATGAATTATTTTTAACAAAATTCTTCAATTTATTACCTAGAAGTTGGTAAGAAATTTTTTAAATTTTGTTACAAAACTCAGCCTGATTTCCCAATCCAATTTTCCCAGTCCTATTATCCCAGTTTTATTTCTTAATAGGATAAATATCTGACTTTTTCAGAATATGGTTGAGAATATTTTGAACCACTTATTATTCAATCCAAAAATACCAATATGATTTTCCCAACCCGATGATTCAGCCCAATAAGATGACCAATTGAATACATCAAAAAAATATATGGAATCCTCTTCCCTCTAGAGCTATGTCTTCTCTATTTTTCTATGTGAATAGTACATTTGTCAAAAGTACAATGTACTTTCCCTTTTATACACACACAAAAATGGTTTGGGTGGGATTCCAAAAAAATTCCACTCACAATCAAATTTTCGGATTCTACACGTTCCTTTGAATTTTGGGTTCATATTAACTACATAATCTCTTATCAATACTTATTTAACATTCTCAAATATTCTCACAACTTCAACTATGTATTATAATTTTTGTAAACATCATTTTAATTCGGATTTCATATTTCAATTTGTTCATACAACCTACTTCATTATGATGAATACAAATTTAAAACAATATATCATTCTCCATATCTTCACTTGACCCACATTGATTGTAAAAAAGTAATTCAAACTATATTAAATGGTTAACTAATTTATTGATATAGATATTAATTTCTTCTTCATATTGGCCAACACATAATTTTCCTTTTCTTTTCATTCATTAGTAAAAAAAATTATTCCTCCGATTATTATTATGACATACTGAGTATGGACCGGTATCACTAGCTTCATCATCAATAAATTAGTTCTCTTTTGAATATTATACCAATACATTTTTAAAAAAAAAAAATTCTGACACTAATTAATATGATGAAATACTGAATTCTATTGATCAATATTAGTAACATATTTTTTTAATACAATTCTCAAAAAAAAAATTCTTCAAGGATTTAAATATTCTAGATTTTAGTCTGACCGAAAACTAGAACCTTAATTATGATTATCCTACACTACCTGTAAACAAATATGTATCCAGAAATATTGTTATGATGTTCATTAGACCAGAATGAATAAATTACATAAAATTTCTTCGTTCATAAACGTTTAACAAGTATCATGACTTTCTTTATGGATTTTATTACATTGAAGATCAAATTTAGCATCATCTCACTTACCAAGAAAATTGTTGCAGCATCCCTATCATTCATAAAAATATTTATTTCCTACTCATCTTGAATATGATTGGCATGAATAAAATCAGAATGAATATGGTTGGAATAATATTTTTCTCCCATTTCATTCATCAAGCTTTCATCACAAGTTTTACAACTAACTTATGAATTATGAGAACTCCAAGATTAGAAAAGAAACATCACATTATCATCAATGTGATGCTGACTCAAATTATTCCCCATTAGGATCAAACATTTATTTCCAAACATTGGCTGAGTTTGATGATCATCTTCATCCTGAAAACATATTCCCAATGCGATGGAATTTCTTTACCATTGTGAGTCTAATGTTACTGAATATGATGGTCAGTCCAATATTTATCAATTAAAAAGTGAGGTGATTTATTTTCTTCTTAAACTCCATTGACAACCAATGAAAATACCTGAAAATGATATTATCTTTTTCATCTTGGTCCTAACAATCTCCCACATTGGATTTTTTTGTTCAACCAATGTTCATAAATCTCTGAACTTTTTATCCTCAAGCTATGAATTACTTATCAATAATTATAAGACTACATGTGCTAAATCATTGTAGGAAACAATAATTATTGACATAAAATTCATGATGTCCAAAAGTAGTGATTATAAAAAATTTCCTCATCTTTTATTCCTCAAATATTAATCCTCCTTAGAATTAAAAATAAAATTGTTTCCAATAACCACTCCAAAAAACAGTTATAATAGTTCACAAAATTTTAATGATGAATTCACAATTTACCCACAACTCTCTCAATTTACATGCTTCCATAATGATAGATTTATAAAACAATCTCCCCCCTTGAAAACACATCCCAACGATAAGATGAGAGAGGGAAAAGTAACACATACCTCAACCTTGAAGAGAAAGAGGTTATATGACCTTGTTCAAGCTCAATTTAGAGAATGCTTCCTTGTGTAAAGGTTTGTGAAAATGTCAGTAGCTTGTTCTGATTTAGGAACATACTCCAACATCAACTCATTATTCTACACATGATATCTGATGAAATAATATTTTATATCAATATTTTTTGAATGAGAATGTTTTATTGGATTCCTAGAAAGGATTATTTCACTTTGATTATCACAACCCAAGATAAAGGGTAAATTTAATTAAACAAGTTAGTATTCTAAAAGATTCTTTATCCACATATGTTGGGTAGCAGATTGTGTAGTTGAAAAATATTCAGATTCAGTTGTAATGAGAGTTACTGAATTCTATTTCATTATATTCCAAAAAACATAAATTTTACCTATAAATAAAACTCCAACTGATGTGGATCTTCTATCATCAACATTTGCTGCACAATCTGTATCTGAATTACCAATACAATCAATACTTTCTAAGCTATCATACCTGATTTCAAAAAATTTTGGGCCATTGATGTATTTAAAGATTCATTTTCTAGAAAGTAAATTTGATTATTTAGGATCAATATAAAATCATTCACATAAGGTAACATAATAAACAATATTGGGTCCTAAGGTAATAAAATATAAAAAAATTCCAATCCACTTTGGAAACACTTTCTGATAAACTTTCTTGTCTTCTCCATCTTTACTCAACTTTTTTCCCACTGATATTGAGGTGTAAACTAGTTTCAAATTTTCTATACTGAACTTATAAAAAAAATTCATTAGAATACGTATCTTGAGAATGAAAAATGTGTTTCTTCTTTTTTAAAATTTGTAATGAAATAATGTATTTCATTTCTCCAAACATGGAAATCTAAAAAATCATTTATTTAGAAATATTTTCACAAGATCTTTCATTTTTCCTAGTAAAGATAATGTCATTAATATAAACAATTATGATTAAGTAAAACTCTTGAATTTATTTTATGTAAATATTGTTATCAACTCTTCCTTTCTTAAAATTCATATTCCTTAAGAAATTATCATGTTTGGAATACTATGCCCACATATATTTCATTAGTTCATTCAAGGATTTGTTAAGTATGCACATATAACTTTCCTCTTTCCCAATAATAAATCCACATGGTTGTTCAATGTAAACTCCTTCATTATGATCAAAATATATAATGGAAGACTTTACATCCGTTTTATTTTTTTTAACTATATTGTGTAGAAATAACAAGAAAATTTATGATTGTTTCTAACCTTTCCACTAGGGAAAATGTTTCATCAAAATCAACACCTTCAATTTTAGAGTATCCTTTACATACTAATATTTCCTTGTTTGTTATCACTTTACATTATTCATTAATTTGGTTCTGGGAAACCCACTTTGTACAAATAACATTTTTGTTATCTGGATTAGGTACGTGTTCTTATGAATCAAATTTTCTATCTGGTCAAACTCTTCATTCTTGGACTGAACCCATTCAAGATACTCAATATCATATTTCACATCATTCACCCCAATTTTTGAATACAAATAAGTACGTGTAAAAGAATTTGTTGTTCTTAATTTTTGAACCTTTTTATGTTGATCACCATTAATGTTCTGAGTTTCCACTAGTTTCATCATCATGGGATGAGATTTTAGAGATTCTTCTTCATCACATGAAATAGTTGAGTCTGATTCTTGTTTTTGAGTAGGATTACAATTGGAAGTGTCCTTATCTGAAATGTTGACAAAACATTATTAATCTTGGTAAACATCCTTATCTTTTTTATTATATTTATCCTTATTATATTTTTTTAATAACATTGAAATTATTATAATAAAAAATTCTTTCTATTTTTTTGAATCATCTATATCCTCTTCCTTCTAGAGCATAACCAAAAAAAATTCCATCTTTAACTTTCTTGTCAAACATTCCCAGATTTCCACCTTTCTTCTTTATAATGCATGGACACCTGAAAACTCTTAATTGTTTCAAACATGTAGTTTTTTCTATAAAAATTTGTATAGAGTCAAATAAAACTTGACCTAGAGAAACATAAATTTTTAATATAAACAACGATACTCATGGGTTACCTTCAATACATATGAAAATGACCTTGTTCAAGTAACATAGTTCTCCCCATTTACTCCAAACTTATATTCTGCCATTCATCAACCACATTTTGTTGAGGTATGTATAAGGAACTATACTCATGAAAAATTACATTCTTCTCGGCATAACATTCATATTTTTCATTCTTATACTCATCACCATTATTAGTTTTTAAATTTTTGACTGAATACTCACTTTTCTTCTTATCATTTCTCCTAAAACCTATAAACATTATAAAGGAATATAATTTATGTTTCATATTCATAACACAAGTGATGTGATTAAATTTATAAATGAACGTGATTATGTAATTATCATCATTTTTTTATTGTTTTCTCATTGGTCAATAAATGTCAGAATGAATATGTTCTAAGGGTTGTTTTGAACAAATCTCAACTATCTTATACACAAACTTTGTAATATTTCCCGTATGAAAAATAGTGCAACAAAAATCTCTTATTCATTGAAAATCACGAATATCTTGGAAACAATTTTCCTTTCATAACTTAATATTTTTTATTTGACACATGTTTACCATCATTTTATGCCATAATTAATTATCTTCTACCATACCCAAGTAACAAGAGTTTTGTACTTCACCGACATGAAATAAGTTTCCCTATGTATGTTGGCCTCTTGTAACTATATTTTCATCCTTATCTATTTTTAGAAAAAATACATATTTCCTGAAGGTAACTTTGTTACCTTCATCACACAGTTGTGAAAATCCCAAAAAGTTATGTTTCAACTCATCAATATATAAATATTTCTTAGATTTAATCTTTCTTTCCCAATGATAGTTGATCAAACACCTTTTATTATTATTGTTTCATCCTTGTTGAATCTCATAGTTACCAATTTGAAGACTTTTAAATTATTCAAAAAATTTAAATCTCCTTTCATGTGTGAGGAACACCCACTGTCAAGAATCCAAGGTTGTTCAACTTTAAATGATTTGAGGGTAGTTTTAACAACAAAATATTTTTCTATCATCACCTTCGGCTTATGAGAGATGTTAGGAAAATTATATTGTGCTGGTAACAAAAAAATAAAACCCTTAGAAAGATTAGCTGGTTTTTCACGTATTTCAAAAATAGTTTCTTGGGGTTGGAACCTATTTTTAATTTTTACACCACCATTGTCATGTTTCTTTAGAACTTCTTTTTCATACTTATTATTTTGAGAAGTTCGAATCCCCCTAAACCTATGACTTTCATAAACTATGGAATAGTAGAAATGTTGTTGTTTGAACCAACACATATTTGTTTTTTTATGATTCCATCAAAATACCAGTAGTAACCATAGAAAGAATATTATACTCTATAGCTTCCATACTGACTGGAGTTATGAATATGTTTCTTAGAAACCTTCTTACTTGAATTTTGTTGACCACCAAACTTTCTTTTATCAATCAGAAACATCGTTTTTAGCTTATTTACGCTTTTATCCTTGTCATAACTAGAAATAATAGAACAATTTAAATATTCAAAATTTTTAGAAACATTTTTAGACTGAGGTTTTTTAAAAACATATGAATTCTCACCTTTGTTAATATTCACAACATACATAAATTTCTATGATTTCTTATTTCCAGAAATAATTCTATCTTTCCTATAAAGTTTTGATGGTAACTTTTTTTATACTTACCGGGTTTTTCCTTATGAAAATATTCACCAACTTCATATAATGAATTTATGGAAAATATAATTTTATTTTAATCATTACAATGTTTTTACTAGACAAGTTCTGTCTATTATTGTTATGCCTTTAACTTCAATTCCAGATGTTCATTATGATTCTTTTCTTCCTTAAGATATTTTTTCAAATTACTAATATCAAGTAGCATCTTTTTCTTCTCATCTAAAAAAATTTCATGAATTTTTTATAAGGAACATTTTTCTTCCAACTTCTTGTTTTGTTTTTCAAGACTTCATATATTTCTAAAATATATTTCAAATATAATTTTAAACATAATTTTAGTTGAGTTTCTTCTTAATCAGAGCTATTGATTCTGAATTCTTCATCATTAATTTTTAAAATAAATGTATTCTTACCAACATGCTTAGTAGAATTTTTGGATTTCGCTGTACTATCATCTTATTCTGTAACATTAGATAAGAAAATACACCTTTTAGATTTTGAGAATATTTTACCCTTACCTATGGAATAAAGTTTTCCTTTCCACCATATTTCTTCCATGACCTTCTTGGCATTATTTCTTCTTCGTCAACATCTTTTTATTTTCTTTGTGTGAATTTTTTGTAATGTTCCCAATGAAGCCATATACAAATCATTTCAAGGAAAAATTCCCATTATATTTACCTATACCTTTTCTCACATTTTAAGAAAAAAGGGATTAAATATCATCATGATTTTTATATACCTCATTTTTAGAATCAAAATACCACCTTCTTCATCAATAATAATCTTCATTGAATTCTCTTTCTTCACAGTATTGAACGAAATTTCTCTATCAAATTTTATTTTTATTTTCATATCATTATACCTTAATATTTTATATGTGATGAGAGTTCTATGAAAATCATCTATAGATAATTTTTTATGATATCTATCTTCTAACTAATAAACTTTAGCATAATAATTTTCGGGAATAATTCTAAATATCTTTTCAATAACTATTAAATCCTCATGCTTTTCACTAAGACATTTGATAGTGTTGTTGATGTTATTTAACCTGGTAAATAAGTCCACAATAGATTCATACCCTCCCATTTTCATGTCTTCATACTTCAGCCTCCAGATTTGTAATTTTTCTTCTTCACTTTTTAATTTCCTTCATATATGTTTTTCATCTTATCACATATACCTTTAACTACGGAAACACCCTTCACCCTTAAAAATTCACTTTTAGAAAGTGATGATAGTAAATAATTCTTTTCCCTTCTATCACTCTCAATATTATTCTTATCAATAGATTAAGATGAACTTTATCATCAATAGGAGGAAATACATCTCTTGCTTCTTCATGAAAATTATATCAAATAGACCTAAGATGGGGAAACATTATATATTTCCTGAAATGATAATTCTTACGATCAAAAACCAGGATTCCTTTATTGTTGACACAATTCAAACTATCCATCGACTTCTCTTCAAAACTCCAACAAAGAATAAATAAAGGGAACCTGTATCTGATACTAATTGTAATTGCCTAGTCAGGATAAGTGTATCACTAAGAGGGGGAGGGGTGAATTAGTGATACATTTTTCTTTTATATTTCCTTATATATTAAAAAACATTTGCCTCCTGTTAATTATTTCTTTTCAAATTGAAAAAAATTAAAACCCACATCTATAAGAACATAATAATTTACAAGGTTTACTATTCAACAAGAATATCTACATCTTTGGTATTGTTTGAAAATGATCCAATACCACACAATCCACTAGAATATAATCATTTTTTTGGAATAAATTCAGTATGATATTCCATTTCACTTGTGTGTCACTATATAAACAATTCAATAGTGAATATTATCCTACCATAAAAAATGATGTAATACAAATTTCTGTAACAAAAAATGTTATGATTCTTCTTTATCAAATTTAAAAAATGATTTCTTTTTTATAAAAAATAATTACATTCTTACCTAGAAGATGGTAAATACATTTATGGACTTTGTTTTAAAATTCAGTCTAATTCTCCTAGTTTATTTTTTTAACAAGATAAATATATGACTTTCTTAGAATATATTTGAGGAAACTCTGAACCACTTCTTCTTCAATATAGAAGTCCCAATACAATTTTTCCAGTATGATGATTCAACACAATATGATGACCAGTTGAATACAATCTTGTCTCTTCAAATATGCTTCTTCTATATGAAATACCTCTTTAAAAAAATTCAATCAAGAATCATCTTTTTCTCCCTAAATCTCTTCCTTGTCTCTTATTCACCTTGAATAGTACATCTATCATAAATTACAAAGTAATTTCTCTTTTATACTCACCAAAATAATGGTTTGGGTGGGATTCTCGAAAAATTTTCCTCTCAATTACATTTTACGAATCTATTTGTTCCTTTGAATTTAAGATGCATATTGCCTTCATAAACTCTTCTCAACACTTCTCGAACCATCATGAATTTTCAAATAGACTTATCTATACTTTATAGTTTCTTTAAAAACAGTAGTCTGATTCTTAAATCATATTCGGTTTTTTCATTATGATCCACCTCATTACGATGAAGACAAATATAAAATAACTTATTCTTCTTTATCTCTTGTCTTGACCAACTTGAATGATATACCTAGTAATTATTCTTATTTTAAATGGTTGACTAAATTATTGATAAATCTATGAATTTATTCTTCATATTGGACACTACATACTTTTCATATTCTTTACATACATCAGTTTCAAACAATTCTTCCTCAGATCATTATGATGGAATACCGAGTCCGATGGACCTGTATCAGTAGCTTCAAATTCAACAACTTCTTTCTCTTCTAAATATGATACCAGTCAATTTTTATAAAAAATCTCAACCTTTGATGAATATGATGACATACTAAATCCATTTTATCCACATTAAGTGCTTATTTATTTTTTGAATATGATGATCTCTATCTTCTTTCTTTTATGATTTAAATCATTTTGGAATTACGTTTAACTAAAAACTAGCACCTTCATTATGATCAAACTCCTTCGTCATTAAACAATTATTCATCCAGAAATATCATTATAATGATCTAGAGACTGGAATGATTTAAACTCATAAAATTTAATCATTCGTAATCTTTCAGCATATACCATTAATTCCTTCATGACATTGATTATTTTGATTATCAGCTTCATGATCATATAACCTACCAATTAACGTGTTGCTAATTACCTGTATTTTATCAATATCTTTATTTCCTTCTCAACCTGAATACGATTGGTATTATTATGATCAAACTGAAAATGATTGGTAGAATATTTTTCCTCTCTTTATTTGATCAATCATTCATCACTAGTTTTATAACTTACTAACTATTTATGAGAACTCTATGATCAGAAAATCATCATTATATTTTCTTTGAACTCAAGAATACTCGGATTTTTCCCCATTACAATTAAACCATTCATTCTAGACATAGGGTGAGTATAATGATCCTCTTCATCCCGAAAACATATTCCCAATACAATGGACATTATTAAACATTGTGAGTATTATATTCTTGAATATTATGGTCAGACTGATTTTCACCAAATAAAAAGTGAGGTGACTTATTTTCTTCATAAACTTCATTGACAACAAAAAATAATACCTAAATATGATAGTCATCCTTATCATCTTGGTCGTAACATGTACTCACACTACCAATAAGTGGAGAAGTTTTTTTATATATAGAGATGATTAAAAGAAAGTATTGGGTAGTGTACTCATGAAAAATGATAAATTGATATCTTGTTCCACATGATCGTTAAATATCCATGAGAATAACTACCTAGCACATGATCTAGAGTTAGATGATATGATCTTTGCTTTAAATATCTGGTCGCACTATCTTTATGGTGAGAAGTTTGAGATATATACCGATCATAAGATTCTAATGTATGTATTCATATAGAAGTATATAAATATGCATAAAAAATGGTTTGATATAATCACGGACTACGATTTCTCTATTCACTACAATTCAAGAAAGGAGAATATGGTAGATGATGGTCTTAACAGAAATAAACATGCTACTACCTCTATGATGAAAATTGAGAGAGACCTTATCTTCTTTTTTATGAAATGGATATATCTTGATATCATAACGATATAGAATACATCCTACCTCTCGCAAATGATTTCCCAACCATTTATCTAAGAGAAGATCAAAGAGACATAATGGGTTGATCTGGAACTAAAAAAAGTTGAAATAAATAAAGGAAGGGGATCTACATGAGTTCCAAATTGATGAGGATGGTGTAATTTGGTTTTTAATGATACATTTTGTTCCTTCATCACCTGAGATAAAGACCATTCTGTTTTATAATAAACATAACCTATCTCTCTACACCACCCCAGAAGTACCAATATGTAACGTGATCTTTGATATCACTTATGATGGGAATACATGAAGAAGGAGATTACGAAGTATATATAATGTTGTTTGGTATACCATCACGTTAAAGAAGAGTGAAAAAATTCCAAAGGGTTGATGAAACCATTTTTTATAACCATGTGGAAATGGGTGAATATCACCATTGACCTTATCACTAGTCTCCCAAAAACATCCACTAGAAAAATTATGATATGGTTTGTGGTGGATTTACTCACCAAGACTCACCACTTTATCACTATTTGGGAAGATTTCTCACATGAAAAAAATTCCAAGATATATGTCAATGAAATGGTGAGGTATCATGGGGTTCCAATTTTGATCAAATTTGATTGTGATCCAAGGTTCACCTCAAAATTCTATAGAGGAATTCAATAATATTTTAGTACTAAATTAAATTTTATAATGACCTATCACCACCAAATTGATAGAAAATCTAAAGAGACTATTCAAACACATGAAGACATGCTAAGATCACATGTGATGGAATTTATAGGTGGATGTGGTCAACATATCCCATTGGTTGATTTCTCATATAAAAAACATCCACTAGAGTATTTAAATGGATCTATATGAATCTTTGAATGTAGAACTCAAAATTTTTTGGGATGAAGTTGTGTAATGAAAGATACATGGAACTAATCTTGTTAATGTGATGACAAATAAGTTTCAATCCATACAAAACATATAAAATCTAAATAGAGTCGGTAAAAGAGATATAATTACTACTATCGAATGGTACATTAATTTTGATATTAGAGAAAATGTTTCTCTTTGAATATAACCATTGAAGAGAGTCATACACTTTGTAAAGAAATGTAAGTTTTAGCCCGAGGAATATTGGCCCCTTTGAGATCCTTGATTGCATAGGATTAGTGACACATCAACATTCATTTCCACAAAGTATGGATCAAGCTCATGATTTGTCCAAAACTAATTTTATGGAAATAAGTTGGCCATTAACCTTCATTATTGAGTTTGGTTGGTTTTTTATGAAGTTTTGTTAGGTAAAAATGAGGGTAAACATAAATTGTTTTTAAAATACCAAGTGATTCATTTTCCTCCCTTATAAAAAGTCACAACCACTCATCATTCCTCACACCACTCAAGCCAATTAGTTTCAAAGAATATCTGCCCATATAGATTCCCAAAATCCATAAACTAGACCTTGAATCCTCCCTTTGTTTAGAAATCCTTACAAAGAATCCTTTTGGTACAAACCAAAAGTAGTTACCGGATTAACAGGTAACATTTTCTCTTAAGATTTTTAGTGTTATTTCCATTATCCAAACCCTCATATCTTATTATTTGACTCTTGTATAAAAAACCATATCCTCAATATAATAGTATGTTTTATTCTAAGGGTAATACCTACACATACACATAGTTACATTTAATGGGTAATGAACATATTGTGTCTATGTATAGTGAAATACTGCCTCACAAAATAACGATTGTTCATTTTACTTTACCAACTTTCATAGTTGGCCATTATTATGGAAAATATATTTTTATATGATATAAATGATATTTATTAATTATTTATTCTAATTTAATCATTTTATAATACACACCTTTAATACTTTCCATTTTTCATTAATATGATAACATCGTTTGAGGAAGTGTGGAGTACCGCACCCTCAAAGCAATGTCATACAATCACATGATCCATAGAATGAATAAAGAATGATTATAATTAAAAATATGTGAAATAAAAAACCTCTATATGTTGTACATAAAATAATTACCTTTTTGGAAATATACTATATATATCTATATCAATTTCATTATTACCCTTTCACACACTTAAAAAGTGACAATGTCGTTCATAGATTTGTGGAATGCTGCCTCCTCGACACAATGTGATTCGTTTTACACCACAATAATTATATATATAAGTATATGTGATTAAATAATATAGTATTTATATTATATTGGTCATTCTGGAAGTATTTGGTGTTACCTTCTTTACATAACGACCATTGAAAAATAATAACGTCGCTCATGCGTGCATACGGCCAACCTTCACCATAATTGTAATGCTGGTTCATTTTACATTACCATATTTAATAATTTATTTCAAAGGTATAATTAATGAACGAATATGATAATTATTTAATGATTATTATTTTGTATATGTCATATAATGACCCCTTTGACAATTGTGGACACACCAATGTTGTTTTTGATGCACAATCCGAATTTGGGGTAAATAGCCGATGTAAACAGAGTTTTTGAAGTAGTTGTTTACAACATAGTATAATTTGAAATAAACATAATGTTAAACATGAAAAATTTTCTCAAGAAATTATAAAATTAAGATAAGTTTATTATATAGGAAGTAAAAGGACGTTCACCCCAAATGAAACTCAAGTTAAGGTATTTGCATCTAACTTTTAACATCTACGAGATAAATGTCATGTTCACCATTTAATTATTTTTTGTGGTGTATCTAATACCCATTTGGAAATATTATATCATTAATTATTTTATCTTTACTGTATTTAAAATATTCATTCAATATTATTCCTTCCTCAGGGTTGTGATATTATTTTTTTAGAGTGTTATGGGACACTTTGGGATGTTAAAAGATTATTTTCCATATTACTTGTACTATTGATATTTAAATAGAATTTACATTCAAGGATATTATATATCCATTTTTTCAATAAAACCATTCATTATTATCTGGTTATTCATGACCATTTTCAAGAATTAATACTATTTTTTCCACTATTTGGTACTCAAATTTTTTTAGAAATATTTAAATAAGAAAACTCAACTTTATTTCTTTTTTAGTCAGAGAACCAATTTTCTTATAAAACCCATTTTTTAGTAAAACTATTCAAAAAAAATTTAAAATGATTTGGTAAAATAATTTTTATCCTTTTTATCTTTTACAATTGTTTTCAAATGAATCTTCTTATCACTTTATGAACAATTCATTTTTTAACCTTTAACAATGAAAAATGAATGTTGTTTTACCTCATATGACAAGTAAATATTTATCCACCATCATTTATTTGATGATTAATTTTCATGTATACATGGTTAATTTTTAAATAAAATGTTTTTAATATTGAATTTCAAAGAAAAAAATTTCCAAAAGGTTTTTCATAATAAAAGGATATTTTCCTCGAGGATTTATTTTAAATATCATTTTATAGTATTTCTGTTCACCATCAACAATAACCATATATCTTTACTCCACTTGAGATTTCTTTATTGATACCATCCTTATTCTTCCTCTACGTGGCTTATTATTGATTTTTCCAAGGATAATATTCACATTCACTTATTTGAATCAATTTTTATTCCCATTGAAATATCCAATCTTCTATGATCATTGAACATTTAATTTCCCCCTAATTATCCATTTCATTCATAATGTATATTATTATTACCAAAACCCTATACCATTTTACATACAATGTCTACTTTTATAGTTATTTTATTATTTGGGAAAATATTGATAATTTCATATCCTTTATTTAATACAGATATTTGATAAGGCATATTATTTATTTTGATTATTCGATATGATGAATGATTTGGTCAAACAATGATGGGAAGAGCTCAAAATTTATATAGGTCCTCAATGAATCTATAAGTTCTCAGGAGAAAAATTAGTTTCACAAATTATAACTGTTTAAACCATCTTGTGAAAGTTATTGATGGTATAGGTTTTCATCTTCCTCAAACATGATGTCTATTAAGATATCATTTCCATTGTTTTGTTTTAGTTATTATTCATCCATGATATTTTACATTGACATATCTATGGATACATTTCATTTTCAATTATTTAGATAGAATATGTTTCAGTTTCTTACCTTTCCATATTTATTTTTCCTTATCTATTTGTTTCAATGGAATGTGTTTTTAGTTTTTACCATTCCATAATATTTATGAACATCCTCCTCATTTTATTGATTATATAGTGAACTTCCTTCTTAGTTTGTTGATTATATGGAATGTGAGTTCAGTTATTCACCCCTTATTAATTATTATTCTCATTGATTCATTATCACTTCCTCTATATTTTTCCCTTACTAAGAATTTGAGCTCACCCTTTTTATGTTTATTTCCCTAGGAATCCATGAAGAATGCCTTTAAAGATATACAGGGATTTACTAGATGGATTAGATTTATCCTTGATGATATTATTTTAGAAAGAATAAAAAATTATGTTTTAATTAGTGTATTCTTTTCTCATGTATGTATCTCGTTTATCAAGAATACTAAACTCTCGATCATTTGGGATTTAATTCGTCATAATATTTCCAATGTAATAGTAGTAGACATCGACTCTAGGCCTTCTGGGGTCTGGTTACTACTGTTGGTATCAGAGGAAGTTTAGTATCATCCTTGGGAACTAGATTTAGGAAATTCATAGGTTAGAGAACATATACCTAAGGTAGAATTTGAGGATAAGTATAGAATAAAATCTTAGAATTTTTGTATGGTAGATATTATGTGGTTCTATCAAAAAATACATCAATGTCTGGATAATAAAAGTGTATTTGGTTTTTATACATATGTATCTAGGATTAATAACTATGACACGGTATTTTGAGCCTAACATAGGGTAACCTGGTATACTACAATGGGCCTTACTGCACAACTGCTTTGACATTCCTGGGGGGCATTTTTAGAATAATTTTTATTTTATTTAAAAACCACCATGAAATATTTTTACAATGTATAACCTAGGTTTAAACTAGGGTGTCTAGAATGAAAATAGGGTATCATGATTTAAAAATACTATATATGATATTATGGAAAAACTCTAGACTAAGGAAAGATCTATGAGGAAATAAGTGGATAAGTATTTATGTATTAGGGTTGTAAAGAAATATTTAGTTAAAAGTCTATTTTGTGATTAACATAATTTAAATAATTTCCATCATATTTATTTTAGGAATTATATAAATTTCTTTTAGAAATGGATGGCCTATAAGCTGGGTGAAAACCAATCAAATCTGGCAAGGCTGCGGGTCTTAAACCTATTACCAAAGGATGATAAGTGTTTTATTCCAACCACTTACCTATGAAATTTCTTGGTTATTTTTTCATTGCTTTTAGTTAAACAATTTGATGAATAAATTCTAATGAAAACCCAATAGTTTCTCTTTTGAGAATTTGATATTAATCTACTAACCATATTGGTTTTGGAAGATAGTTAAAGAAAACAGTTAGAATTTTCACTCTATTATAGGCCTCATGATCCTTTAAATATTTATTTTAGTGCTTTGGGCATTAAAAAATAATTATTGGTAATTAATTTCTAGGATTACAAAATGAATTAGAATTTGATCAAAGAAAAACCGATATTTATGATTTTTCATATGAGAATGAAACATATCAAGTAAGAATTTTTCATTATATTCTTAAGTAGTAATATAATTACACAACATTATGAAAATATATTAAAAATAAATTTTTTTCCTAATATCATAATTTCTATTGAATTTTTGGTCTTCTAAATCATCTCTGATTTACGACATTGAGGACTTCAAATTTCCATTGATCATTCACTTGTTTGTGATTGATGACCCCATTCACTACTTATAAATATATACAATTTGCTTACAAGTATGTATCACTACTTTACACTAATTTTCACCTTTTAGAGACTTAGTTACATTATAGTACATGTGACCTATATACTTTTTATTCTCTCTTTTATAGAGGATGACTTATAAACCCTTCTCAGGATGTGTGATTTGAAACATAGGAAGTATCAAACAATCTATCACCATGATCGAGTTTAAATTGCGAGGATGTAATTTAAAAAAGTTGGGGAGAATGTGATGAACTGAAAATATAACGGAAGAACATTTTATTCGACATCATGTATGACACGCGACATAGAACACGTAAGGTAATATAATATCTTGATACTTTATAAAATATTTACTATTTAAAATAGATTCTATGTATTTCAATACAAGCAACACTGAGTTAGCTTGTGTTTCATGCATGAGAGGCCTTCCGTGATAGATTATGTTCCATGCATGAGTGGAGTTCCTTGATAGCTTTTGTTACATTCAAAAATGACCTTCCTTGATAGATTCCATTACATGAATGGCCGATTTTCACCAAATAATAATGTATTATTAAAATGTTGTTATTTAATATAATATGATATGTCCTAGCTATTATGTTAG
The DNA here is from genome assembly GCA_963277665.1 of Viscum album. Classification (NCBI taxonomy): domain Eukaryota; kingdom Viridiplantae; phylum Streptophyta; class Magnoliopsida; order Santalales; family Viscaceae; genus Viscum; species Viscum album. Next base: position 981,643,861 of record OY728148.1, on the reverse strand, counting down.
TAGTTATAAATAGTATTAACTAACATATGAAAATTTATGGTTTATATAAACATAAAATTAATTCATTGTTTACCAACTAATGATTAATGAAAATAAGAACCAATTCGGTAAAAAAAGAAATATTATTATTTACATACATCCAAGGGTGTTTTTTCTTAATAAAGAGAGTTAATGAAAATTAATGACTGATTTTAATGAAATAAATATGTTATATTAAATAAAATATTTTTTATATTAATAACTTATGTTTGATATGCATATGATAAGAATAAACCCTATTTTACAAAGAATACTTATATTTTTATAAAGGCAAGTTTACCATGTTTTAATAGAGAACCCATTTTAATTTATAATTTTAACAATTTAATTGACTGAATATTTAAAAATAAACTTAATCTTGAAAATATAAATATAATATTTATTTTAGGGTGAATTTTTGATAATTTTCTGAAACATTTCATATTTAATGAATAGTTAAAAATACTGAATTTCAGTTCAAAACTTCTTTTTTATCTAATTTATTTATAAGATTAAATTATATTTTTAATGGGTTTTAAAGTTTAATTAGAAAATATTTTTATAAATTAATACAATTAATGTCATTGGAATAAATTTTAATTTTAAATTGATTATAGAAAATAGCAAACTTTCATACCTTTTTACCTTAAAAACATGAATTGTCGTCCCATATTCAAGATTAAATTTAAATTAATTACTACCACTTTTGTGATTTGAATTTGTAAAAATGGATTCTATATTTGGAATAAAAAAAATATATAGTTTCTAATAAGGACAATTTTTTTTATAAAAATATTAGTGAAAGTAATAAAAAATAATTACAATTATTAAGGTAGAATTAAGGTTAATAAAGTACTAAACCTTTATCTTAAGGGAAAAATAACCTAAAAACATCTCCAAAACCCCTTTTATGGACATAATTAGGACAGAAAACTTATATTATTGAATTTGGTTTGTTATTTATCACATTTTTTTGGTTGAAACATGGGTACTCCTAACTTGATTTCAAAAGACCAAGTGGGTAATTTTCCTCCCTTATATAGGTCTGCCTCCTCTCCCCATTCATGAAAAAACTCAAAACACATAGATTTGAAAACAATTTTCCCATATAGATTCCCAAAATACCTCCACTATAATGTTAAGCCTCATTTTTAGTATAAATCCTTCATGTAATCCTTTTGGTAGAAACCATAAGTAGTTGCCCGATTAAGAGGTAATGTCTTCTCTCAAGCTTTCTAGTTTTATTTTAATTCTACAACCCCTCATATAATCTTATTATATTATTATATAACAACACACATATCTTAATATAGTACTATTTTTCTATGTTAAAGTTTAAACCAACACTTACACACACTTCCACCTAATGGGTAACGAACATATTGTTTCTGTGTACGACAAACTACTGCTTCACGAAATGATGATTGTTCATTTTCCTTTACCAACTTTCATGGTTGGAAATTATGATGGACACTCTGTTTATATATTATATTTATGATATTTATTATTTCTTTATATGTATTTAATATTTTTATAACACATAACTTTAATACTTTCCATTTTTTAATACGATAACTTTGTTTGAGGAAGTGTGGATTAGTGCCCCCTCAAAGTGACGTGATTTGTTTGCACAATCCATGGAATGTATAAATGATGATTAGAATTAAAAATATGCGACATAAAAAAACTTTATATTATATTAATTTTATAATTACCTTTCTATATATATACTATATATATATATATCATTTTCTTTATTACCCTTTCACACACTTAAAAAGTGATAATGTCATTCGTGGACATGTGGACGACCGTCACCTCAACACGATGTGATTCATTTTACATCACAATAACTATATATAAAAGTATATATGATTTAATAATATTTTATTTAGGATATAATGATAATTTTGTAAAGATCTGGTGTTACTTACCTTCTCTACATAACAATCATTGAAAAATAAGATCATTAATCATGTGTACGTACAACCTACCATCTCCATGATTGTAATGTTGGTTTGTTCTTCATACCCATAATTAATGATTTATTTTAAATGCATAATTAATGAAAAAATATGATAATTATTTCATGATAATTATTTTTGAGATGTTATATAATAACCCCTTTAACCATAGTAGACCTGCCAATGTTGTTTTTGACAAATAATCCGAATTTGTTCTAAACTCCCAACGTAAACAGAATTTTTCAAGTAGTTGTATAAAACATAGTAAAAATTGAAATAAAATTAATTATAAACATGAAGATATTTCTCTATTAATTATAAAATTAAAATATGTTTATGATAAAAGAAGTTAAATGATGTTCACCCAAAAGTAAACTAAAGGTAATGTATTCTCATCTCACTTTTTACATCTATGAGATAAATGTCATATTCAAAATTTCATTTTTTGTGTGGTGTTTATAATAACCATTTTGATATATAATATCATGAATTATTTTATCATCATTGTATTTGAAAATTCCATTCAATATTATTCCTTCATGAGGATTATGATTTAAAAATTTTCAAAGTTGTATGGGACACCTTGAGATGTTTAAAGATTATTTTCCTCAATAATAGTACTAATTATATTGCAATGGAACATCCATTAGAGGAAATATTATAACAATTTTTCAACAAAACCTTTCATTATTATCTACCTATTCATGACTATTTTCATTTATTAGTCCATTTTTACACTCTTTTGTAATAGAGATAGTTTAGAAATTTTTTAAGAAAACCCAACTTTATTTGTCTCTTTAGTTGGAGAACCTGTTTTCTTTTAAAATTCATGTTTTAATAAAATGTATTCAAACATATTTTTAAAATTATTTGGTAATGAATTTTTTATCCTTTTTTTCTTTTACCATTGTTTTCAAAAGAATATTCTTTTCTCTTTTCAAACAATTTATTTTTCAAACCATTAAACATGAAAATATAATGTTCTTTTACCTCGCACGACATGTACGGATTTACCTATCGTCATTTATATGAAGCTTCCCTTTCATGTCTAAAAGGTTACTTTATAAAGAAATTTTTTTAAAAAGTGATTTTCAAAGAATATTTTTCTCAAAAGGTTTTCATAATCATAGGTTATTTTCCCATATTTTATTAATGATCATTTTGTAGTATTTCTATTCATAAACATCAACAAAAACTACTACAAAACAAGGTTTATCCAATACTAGGGATTTAACAACGCTAGCTAAAATTATTTTAAAGAAAACCATTGTCAGCGCTAAAAATATAATTAAAGGTTGTCTATAATAATGATAGAAAAACATTGTTAAAGAGGGACCACTATCATCACTTTTAATAAATCACTGATAAATGGTATCTTTTAACAGCACTTGTAAAAAAACACGGTTAAAGGGGGGGTCCTTATCATATCTTTTTTAAAAGCGCTGATAAAGACCCCTCTTTATCAACACTTTTTTAGTAGCACTGATAATGGTATACTTAAAATATTCATTATTAATAATATATTAATATATAAATATAAATATATTTATATAAATATAATATATATTTTTTGATATATGTTTTAGATAAGGTAAATAGAATTTTACACTTAATATATAAGATATTTTATGAGATTGGATTACAAAATAATTAGAAATTTTTTTTATTAATAATTTTCTTATTATTTCTGATTAATAGTAATTTAATATCAATTTGAAGATTAAAAATAAAAAAATAAAAAAAAATCTAAAATAAGTTGAAAACGTAACTCAAACTTCAAACAGTGATAACTTTTTATCTAGGTGTCCATTTATGCTCTACCACATATCAAATCAATTTTTTTGATGATATCTACTCCCTTAGTGAAAATGGAAAACCTCTATCACATGTTTAAACGCCAAAAAATCTCATAAGATCTCAAAAATAGTTTTTTTAGTCATGGTACCCTGATTTTTTGACATTCGATGGATTATAAACCTATTCTAAGGGGGTCTTATTGCCTTTTTTGGTGCTGACTAATTTTATTCCAAGGCATTACATTTATATTGATATTATGGTTTTGATGATTTATCATTTTTCATAATTTAATGTTATTTATAATTAAATATATTCATGTTTCTTATGTTTATTTATAATAAATCACTCATAGAAATTCATATATAAACATATTTGTGTAAAAATTTATCTTTTAATATATGTAATTAAATACATATTCTAAAGATGTATTTAAAATAATATCTATCCATTTTTACATAATATATACATATACATATGTGTGTATTAAAAAAGTGATATATATTTATATTATATTCTATTATATATAAATAAATATAATATATAATATATTTAAATAAATATAAGTATATATATATCACAGACACACACATATATATTGTATAAATGTATTTTAAAATAATTATATAAATATATGTAAATATATATATATATATATATAAACATAAATATCATTAAATAGACATCAAAACAACATAGTGTAGTGGTAAAGGTGTTCCCTCTTCGAAGGAGAGGTGTAGGGTTTGAATCCATGAAGATTTTCATATAGATAGAAATTCACAAATTGATGATAAAAGGTGGTGGGGTGAAAAGCACTGATAAAGGGGGTGTGGAGCACTATTAAAGGGTTCATGGAAGTGCTGATAAAGGGGGTGAAGCTCCTAGGGGTCCAAAAAAAATAAAATTTTAACCCCTTTAACAATTCATCCATTATCATCACTAAAAAAGTGTTTTTAAAGGCCCCCCTTTAACATCACTAAAAATTTGACGTTAAAGGAACCTTTTAACAGTGTTTTTTATCATTGTAAAAGGGGGACTTTAACAATGCTTTTTTAGCACTGATAAGGTTTTGAACTTTTAATGACACTCATATTGTCAATGTTTTATTATAATTGATAAAGGACTATTCCAGCACTTTTAATAACCTATTTTGTAGTTGTGAACCCTTTATTTTTACTCCACATAAGATGTTTTTGTATTGATATCATCTGTATTCTTCCTTTGAATGGTTTATTATTGATTTTTCTATGGATAGTATTCACATTAACTATCTTGAATTATTTGTTATTCCCCTTGAAATACTCAAACTCCATTGATCATTGAACATTGAATTTACCTATAATTATCAATTTCATTCATCATGGATGTTACTATTTCCTAAACCAGATACCATTTTACATATGTTTTCTACTTCGAAAGATATTTTATTATTTCAAAAAATATTGATAATTTCATCTTCTTTATTCAATATAGATATTTGATAAGGAATATTATTTATTTTGATTATTCAATTTAAGGGATAATTTGGAAAATAAATGATGGGGGGAGACTAAACATTATATAGATGCTAAATGCATCGATATGTTTTCATGAGACAAATTATATGTGCAAATCCGAATAATTTAAACCGCCTTGTGAATGATCTTGATGATATAGTTTTTCATGTTCCTTAGACATGACGTTCATTAAGAAAGAATTTACCAAATTTAGTTTCATTTATTATTCATCCATGAGATTTTGAGTCAACATATCAATGGATACATTTCATTATTAATTATTTAGATAATATGTGTTTTAGTTTCTTACCTAACCATATATCTTTTCTCTTGTCTAGTTATTTTAGTGTCATGTGATTTCATTTATTACCTTGTCATGTGGTTTATGCACCTCAGTCATAGTTTATTGATTATATGGAATGTGGATTCAATTATTCACCACCATCATCACCACTATAATTTTATTATTAGGCCAAAACGCTACAAGAAAAAAAGAACATCCATGACCTATAGAGGAAAAAAGTAATTTAAGCCAAGGGAATCAACCTGAATCAAGTTCACCCCCTAGATTTTATGTACGAAAGCATCAGAAAGAAAACTAAACAGGGTACCAGGAGTAGTCAGGGAGGCCAAATAGTCTCCCACTTTGTTCCCCTCCCGCCAAGTGTTGGTTACCAAAATGTTGTCACTTAAGAGGGCCATACATTGTTGAATGATGTAAGAGATGTACCAGGGGATATAGCCTTTACCAAGTAATGCATCATGTATAATCATAGAATCAGTATCCACCTAGGAAATAAAAATTTTGCGTTCCCTGTAGATGGACAGACCTGAGAGAACAACTCTAGCCTCTGCTCGAACAGAATTGTCACTCCAAAAGTGAGATGTGAATGCCAGGACGACACTTCCCCTAGCATCCCAAACCAACCCACTGTCACGCTTGTCCCCCAGGACACATGACCCATCCATGTTGAGCTTGAGGCTGAATTCAAGAGGAACTCATCGAACCCAATGTCCCCTAGAAATAATGGGAAGAACTGCAGCTACAGGGACACCCAAAAAACAAATGGATGGAGCTCCTTCTAGTTACTAGAATAGAAAATCAGCTCAACCATCATGAACCGAACACTTCCCATGATGGACCTACTAGTGGAACTATTCCTCTTGAACCTGGCTCGATTCCTGGCTTCCTATAAGAACCAGTATCCCACGTTAAAGATTAAGGAGTGTTCCATCTTTTCCACCTCTAAACCCTTGGACCCCTGAAAATAGCACTCTAGGAAGACATCAATGTTGGACACATTCATAGAGTAATTTATAAACACCCCAAAGGTACTCCATACCATGCACTCCCAAACCCCTAAAAAATATCTCTTGTTCTCTTTTTTTGTATCCAAACAACACTGAAAACATGAGGCCATAGAGATACTTAGGGGTTTGACATTGGAATCAGATGCTACAACATTGTTCCGAATTCTCCAGGAGAGAATGTTGAGTTTAGGAAGGATTGTTTTCAACAGATGATCTCATTCCATCTATTATATTGATCCTGGGAGATGGTCATCCTATGATAGTCCTTCGAGTTAAATTTCTCTTAGACAGATGGATTAAAAACACACATATCCTTCTCCAAGGTAATGAGAATGGAGTCAAACAGTTCCTGCTGAGACGTATTCAAAACAGATCTAAAAACTATGGATAGTGGATTGATTCCATGAAAGAGATCATAGGAGCAGGACACCCGGGAAAGGAAAGCTTGATAACTGAGAAGTTATAAAACCAGTATAGTATGTTGCCTTCACCAATGATCCATTGCGAATGAGGAAGGAGGATAGAAATGATACTACACATAGAGGACCATAAGAACAACCCATTTGTAGAAGGAGAAGCAGTACTGGTTCAGTGATTTTGGGACATAAGTTTCCCCCACATGGTATGCTCCTCGATAATCACCCAGGCGAGCCTCGTATGCATGAACTGGATTGTGACTACCAAGCTATTGACACTGATCCCTCCCTTGCGAACTGGCCTCGCCATCTTCCTCCATGAGACCCAATGTATCTTCCCCTATAAATGGGTGTCCTAGATGAAACAATTAAGGAGCCAATAAATAGATTGTATGACACCCTTCGACATAATAGAAGTGGCATGTGCATGCGCTAGTGTAACACCTCGAGCTTCCATGATACGCTTCTCATTCAATAATGCAATAGCTTGCATTGTACGCAACTTTGAGTTCTAACACACCGAAACTAATCAAAGTAGCCGTTATGAATAGTAATAACAAATTTTTAAATTTATAGAAATTTTATGTTTCAAAATGGACTTCATTTTTGTATTCGTAATATCGAAATTATCCTACGTTGAATTTTTTGTAACTGTCTGAGAACTTCCAATTTTTTTATGAATAGTGAAAAATACTTAAAACAACTTTTTTAATCAAAATAATTTATTGTGATAAATTATACTATTTAGTGGATTTAACGTATAATTAGAATATATTTTTACCATTTTATCCAATGGTGGTCATTAGAATTAATTTATCATTGAAATTGGGCATGAACAATTGTCAATCTTTTGATATAAATTGTTTCTTAAAAACACGCTATTTGTTGTGACAGTGGGAATTAATTATTAAATTAATTAATGAAACTTATATGTTTGTAATTTTGTAAAATAGACATCATTTTTGAAATCGGAACATCAAATATAGCTTAGGGTGAATTTTTGGCATTATTCTGAAAAACACCAAATTTTGATGAATAGTGAAACCACTAAGTGGTAGTTAAAAAACTGATTTTTCGTTTAAATAAAATATTACCACTTCTATGTTTCGAATTTCAAAAATATGACATACATGGTTTTCATTAGGAAGTAAAATGTGGTTCAATGGGATTAAAATAATTTTTTGGTGAATATTAACTTTTAAGTTCTTAATCGTGATTAGAGGTAATTAGTGTAGTTTAAGGTAAAAATAAAGATTTAATAATATGAGATTAGCTTGAAACATATCCTACCCTCCTTTTATGTGCCATTGACGACCAATAAAATCCATGGGTCAACTTGGGGACCCCATGGATCCACTTTAGTTGGAAAATGACTTAAATACATTTTATTTAATGTTAAAGTAAAAAATGACACAAACATGAAATGTTTTACTAAAAAATTTTTACATGGGGTTATAAAGGTAATAGTTTTGACTATAAATAGTCATTGGAAAGCTAAAAAGATTTCATACATCATAGTATTTTTTTAATAATTTTTAGACATTAAATAAATTAAATTATTTATGACATCATGATGATGCAGCGATGACCTCATTATTTAACGATTTAAATAATATAAAAAGATAATGTAAAATCCAAGGCATACACTTGTCAAAAACCTATTGGATGAGTATATTTCAAACCCTTATCCCCTTATCCTAGAATTATATAAGTGTGGGACCTCTAAAATCCGAAACGCATTTTATAATAAAGTGACTTTTCTTTACTTTCCAAGAGTGCCCCTCCTCTCCACTTATAAAAGGCCCCCAACTCTACCACCTTACTCACACTTTCAAAGCCTTTTGGCTCGGCCAACCTCTGCCCAAATACTCTACCAACTTCCCTACATTACTTCTAGAAGCCTCAAATTGGGCATAATTCTTCCCAAGGAAGCCTTTGGATCAAATCAAAAGAGTTACCGGATTTTAAGGTAATGTCTTCTCTTATGTTATTTTATTTTATTTTGCTTCTCCAACCACATAAACTCTTTTTATTCATTTTTTTGTTACAAAACCAGTATCCTAAATATACTAGGATATTTTTATAAGAAGTATTCGAGCTAAACTTACACACACCTACATCTAATGGTTTAAGAACATACTGTTTCTTTTGGATGGCGAATTTTTTACTCACGAAACGATGATTGTTCAACACTCATATAACACCTCTAATGTTGGCCATTATGATGACACTATTTTTATATATTATATATATTATGTTTTTGTTTTCCTTATGATTTTTTATTTTTAATTTATGGCATACCTTTATGATTTCCATTATGGGTAAACACGATTATTTCATTTTAGGAAGTGTGGACTACCGCCCCCTCAAAGTGATGTGAATCGTTAATGCCATATGTGGGATGTATAAAAGATGGATTAAATGATTTTATATATAATATTATACTGGAAATATATTATACCTTTATATAATTATTATTCCATTCCATTAAATACTAAATAGAAATGAAAGTAGCGTTCATGCGTACGTACGGCTTACCGTCTCCATAAACGGTGCATTTCATTTCTTACCTCTAAATGTTACATAATATTATGAATGAATGTATATACTAGATATATATGATATATATGATATATATATCATGAATATAATTCTGGATATAATGGATATTTCACCACATGAACAACTTGTAATTATAAGAAGATTATTGTTGACTCAAGTACCAAAGATTGACAAAACGACCGTTATTAACATAAATAATTACATAATGTTCATAACATTGTAATAAGTGATATAAAAAGGATAATGAAATTGAAAATGGTTCTTAATCAGGTAGATATTAACTCTAGTTTATTATTCAAGAGGTTAAAGAATGGTTGAGTCAAGTCAGACACGAGGTAAGGGAACTTCATAACCCAATTTCTATTCTTGGGGTTAATCTCCTACATTCAAATTACGTCATGATATTATTTTCTCCTATCTTGTATTTTTACTTTCCTTATGTGTACCTATAGTAAATACACATAATAGATCTATTTTATTTTAAAAATGATCTTTTAAGGACTTTATCTCAATCTCCTTTCATTGAGGCCTATTTGGTTTTATACACAACTTTCTTTTATACGGTGTATAAACCCCTTTAACTTTTACGTTTATTCAAAAGAAATCTTTTTTATACGAAGCGTTTTACTAAACGACAAAACGGGAATGTTTTTATTTCCGTACTTATGCGGCGTCAACGACTTCTCCGCCACCATGACCATTATTTGAGTTTCAGCTTCCTCTATAAGCCATCACTTTTTTTAATGAAAAATAAATACAAATTTTTAACTTTCTTTTATTTTGGTTTTGAAAATGGTTTTGAAAGCGTTTTTATTATATCAATGTGTTGTATTGATATCTTTTAATTGAAATGTGGAAATGTTATGTTTCCTTTATGCATGTTTTATGTGATACGATTATGTTATGGTTTATGATATGTATAAACCTATTCATATGAGGAATGCTTTGGACTTAATAAGTGACGGGTGGAGCCCGCTATAGCTCCTCGATGCATCGACATGTCTCATTAGACAAACTAGTGTCATGGCACGAGGCCTTGACAAAATCTTATTTGTGGTCTTGTCACGAGGCCTTGGCTACGTGGTTATGATAGTCTGGCATTATTCATTCCATCATTATGAAAGTGGTTATTGATATTGCATGTGATTATTAGACTATTAGAATATTATTGTGAATAAGTAAATGGAATTATCTCATTTTACGTTTTCCATATTATGTTGAAGTTCATGTTTAAAAAGAATTTTGTTTTAGTTATTCATTTCCTTAAATGTTAATGTTTATTTATGAAAGCTTCTGCAATATTGTTATCCTTACTAAGCATCTGAGCTCACCCATTTCAATGTTTTAATATTTTCCAGGATGTGAAGAAGTATTTTATGAATGACCTGCAGGGATAGTCAGAGAAGGATATGCGTGTGGACTATGGAGACTTTGTTATTTTAGTTTTTCACCTTATGATGTAATGTAACATTCATGAATGTATCTAGTGTTTCCAAGGCTACTAAACTAATTGGTCTTTTGAGACTTGATCTTTTGTGATCATGCCAATGTTACGAAGTAATGCACCGACTCCGGGTAGCTGGGGTCGGGGCATTACAGTTGGTATCAGAGAAAGTTTAGTACTAACCTTGGAAGCTAGATTTAGATAAACTCTGATTAGAGCACATAGCCCGAAGATATACTTTGAGGATTAGTATAGAATAACTTTTTAGAATTTTGGTATTATAGAGATTTTGTGAGTTTTCCGAGCAATACATCCATGTCTGGATACGAGCAGGTAGAGGTGGCTCTGGCACAGATGTACCTAGGGGTAAAACCTGAAAACACCGCTTTGAGCTATACTTGAACGGGAACTGGTGCATGACAACGGGCCTTGCTACACTCTTGGTTACGACACTCCCAAGGGATATTCTTAAGATAATTCTCATTTCTTTACAAACCACTATGAAGGGTTATGAGTATATACTTCCTCAAAGAAAACTTTTTTTTATGATTATGGATTATATCCATAAAATAGTTCAATTAGTGTTAAGTGTTTTACAAGTACAGAATTATGTATTTTGATTCCTAAACTAATCTAGTTTATGCCATTGTTTAGAAATGGCGCCTAGTGGAAGGAATGGAAATCGTATCAATGCACACACTCCGTGTAGGGATTTCCCTCCTGCTCATGATAAATATTGTGGAGCTGGAGATACAATTGGTGCTGATCAACTTATTACCATACTAGGACAACTCACTCAGGTTATGAATAATAACCTTACATGTATGGAGCACCCTGATCCGCAACGTGGAGGATCAATGTTAGACCGCTTCATGAGGCAACAACCGCCAACTTTTAATGGGGGTATAAATCCATTAGTATCTGAGCAATGGATAAACTCCATAGAGAAAATATTCCATGCCTTGGGGAGTAGCGAAAGGGAGAAGGTTGTCATGGCAGTTTACCGCCTCACTGGAGATGCTGATCAATGGTGGTCATTGATTCAAAATACAATGGAAGATGATGACATATCGAATATGGAATGGAGGGAGTTTAAAGTGATTTTCTTAGAAAAATACTTTCCTCATGACCATCGAGCAGATATGGAAAGACAATTTCTGAGTCTGAGGCAGAAGGAGGATGAGAATGTTGCAAAGTATGAGGCTAACTTTACAAGGTTAGCGAGGCATGCTACAGATTATATACGTAACCCAAGTAGTACGATTGATCGTTTCTTTGATGGGTTAAAACCTTTTCTCCGTCGAGCTTTAGTATCACAATCTTTCTCAACATACGAGGATATAGTCTCATGTGCTATCAAGGCAGAAAAGGAATTCTCTAAGTCTTATGACAACAAAGTAAAGCAAGAGAAGAAGAGAACGGTGGAACAAGAGACAGATAAAGGGAAAAAGGGAAAGAAGGATTTTCCATTATGTGACAATTTTGGGAAGAATCACCCCGGTACTTGCCTAAAAGGAATGGGAGTTTGTTATAAATGTGGGGAAAAAGGTCACCGGGCGTGTGATTACATGGGAAAGAAAGAGGCTATCAATGTTGAATTCTACAATTGTAGGGAAATGGGGCATTATGAAAATGAATTTCCTAAGCATTAGGGAAACATACATCAGAAAAGGCCAAGGGATCAAGGACAATATTATGTTGTTACTACAGTTGAAGTGGAATAATTAATGTATTGGTGCTTTTGGACTCAAGGATTATATTCTGGTTATAAGGATAAAGTGATTGTACAGCAGTACTTGTTGTTTTCATTAAGGATTTAATATGATGAAGGTAATCATATTTTTAGTATGTGACAATAAGATAAACTTTACTTTGTTTGGGGAATCTAATGTTATAATTGATTTTGGAATTTAAAGACCTTTTAGAAAAAGTCTAGACAACGGTATTTTGGATAACTTTGGATAGTACTGTTTAAGGTTAAAACATTTATGAAGTTTATTTTTGGGATACTATAGTTTTAGGAAAAGGACAACCTACAGGGTGGGGCATAACCCATCGCGTCGGACAAAGCTGCAGGAATCGAACCCACAACCATAGTGCGACATGCCTTTATTACCTACCACTATCCTACAGGAAGTCCCTGGTTATTACAAAATAGTTTTACTAATCTAAATGGTATGTGTTAATATTTGGAACCTTATACAATTAGGATAAATAGAATATTGTTGAGTTGTATTACCTTTTAGAGTGAAAGATGGGTTTGTGGTAAAAATTTATTAAAGAATGAAATTATACATGACAAGTATGTATATTCCCTTACGTTCTTAGTAAATCTCCTAAATAAATTCCTCATCTTTATAAATGTTAACTCAAAACAAAAATGTTGTCGGTTAACTTTTCCTACTGGGGAATCAATGATCGGTTAACCAATCACAAGTTTGTGATTTTCTTGTAGTTAAAAATTCTCCTAATCCTGTATTCTATAACTCTACATCAGTCCTTGATGGTTTGTTTCTCCTTCATATCCATATTTTCATAGAATCCTAGAATGGGCTATCTCGGGTGACCTTTGTACTTATCTTGCTTTCTTTTAATGTTATATATTTATTAACCTTATTTCCGATGTGGGTTTTACACAATGGTATTTTCTATTTTCAACCTTTTGTTTTCAAAGAAAAATTTCAAATTGCGAGGATGCAATTTATTGAAGGAGGGGAGAATGTAACACCCCGAGCTTCCATGATACGCTTCTCATTCAATAATGCAATATCTTGAATTGTATGCAACTTCGAGTTCTAACACACCGCAACTAATCAAAGTAGCTGTAATGAATAGTAATAACCACTTGTTATATTTATAGAAATTTTTTGTTTCAAAATGGATTTCATTTTTGTATTCGTAATATCGAAATTATCCTAAGTTGAATTTTTTGTAACTGTATGATAACTTCCAATTTTTTTATGAATAGTGAAAAATACATAAAACAACTTTTTTAATAAAAATAATTTATTCTGAAAAATTATACTATTTAGTGGTTTTAAAGTATAATTAGAATATATTTTTACCATTTTATCCAATGGTGGTCATTAGAATTAATTTAACATTGAAATTGGGCATTAACAATTGTCAATCTTTTGATATAAATTGTTTCTTAAAAACATGCTATTTGTTGTGACAACGGGAATTAATTATAAAATTAATTAATTCAATTTATATGTTTGTAATTTTGTAAAATAGAAATCATTTTTGAAATCGGAATATCAAATATAGCTTAGGGTGAATTTTTGGCATTATTCTCAAAAACTTCAATTTTTTATGAATAGTTAGACCACTAAGTGGTAGTTAAAAAACTGATTTTTCGTTTAAATAAAATATTACCACTTCTGTGTTTTGAATTTCAAAAATCCGACATACATGGTTGTCATTAGGAAGTAAAATGTGGTTCAATGGGACTAAAATAGTTTTTTGGTGAATAGTAACTTTTAAGTTCTTAATCGCGATTAGAGGTAATTAGTGTAGTTTAAGGTAAAAATAATGTTTTAATAATATGAGATGAGCTTGAAACATGTCCTACCCTTATTGGATGTGCCATGGACGAACAATAAAATCCATGGGTCATCTTGGGGACCCCATGGATCCACTTTAGTTGTAAAATGACATAAATACCTTTTATTTAATGTTAAAGTAAAAAATGACACAAACATGAAATGTTTTACTAAAACAATTTTTACATGGGGTTATACAAGTAATATATTTGACTATAAATAGTCATTGGAAAGCTAAAAAGATTTCATACATAATAGTATTTTTTTTATAATTTTTAGACATTATATATATTAAATTATTTATGACATCATGATGATGCATCGATGACCTCATTATTTAACGATTTAAATAAAATAAAAAGATAATGTAAAATCCAAGGCTTACACTTGTCAAAAACCTATTGTATGAGTATATTTAGAACCCTTATCACCTTATAATCGATTTATATAAGTGTGGGACCTCTAAAATCCGAAACACATTTTATAATAAAGTGACTTTTCTTTACTTTCCAAGAGTGCCCCTCCTCTCCACTTATAAAAGGCCCCCACCTCTACCACCTTACTCACACTATAAAAGCCTTTTGGCTCGGCCAAACTCTGCCCAAATACTCTACCAACTTCCCTCCATTACTCCTAGAAGCCTCACTTTGGGCAGAATTCTTTCCAAGGAAGCCTTTTGCTCAAATCAAAAGAGTTACCCGATTTTAAGGTAATGTCTTCTCTTATGTTATTTTGTTTTATTTTTCTTCTCCAACCCCATAAACTCTTTTTATTCATTTCATTTGTAACAACAACAGTATCCTAAATATACTAGGATGTTTTTATAAGAAGTATTCAAGCTACATTTACACACACCTACATGTAATGGTTAAAGAACATGTTATTTCTCTGGATGGCGAATTTTTGCCTCACGAAACGATGATTGTTCAACACTCATATAACACCTCTAATGGTGGCCATTATGATGACACTATTTTTATATATTATATATATTATGTTTTTGTTTTCCTTATGATTTTTTATTTTTCATTTATGGCATACCTTTATGTTTTCCATTATGGGTAAACGCGATAATTTCATTTTAGGAAGTGCCTACTACCGCCCCCTCAAAGTGATGTGAATCGTAAATGACATATGTGAGATGTATAAAGTATGGAGTAAATGATATTATATATAATATTATACTGGAAATATATTATACCTTTATATAATTATGATTTAATTCCATTAAATACGAAATAGAAATGAAAGTAGCGTTCATGCGTACGTACGGCTTACTGTCTACATGAACGGTGCATTTCATTTTCTTTCCTCTAAATGTTGCGTAATATTATGAATGAATGTATATACTGGATATATATTATATATATGATATATAAATCATGAATATAATTCTGGATATAATGGATATTTCACCACATGAACAACTTCTAATTATGAGAAGTTTATTGTTGACTCAAGTACCAAAGATTGACAAAATGACCGTTATTAACTTAAATAATTACATAATATTCATAACATTGTAATAAGTGATATAAAAAGGATAATTAAATTGAAAATGGTTCATAATCAGGTAGATATTAACTCTAGTTTATTATTCAGGAGGTTAAAGAACGGTTGAGTCAAGTCGGAAACGAGGTAAGGGAACTTCTTAACCCAACATCTATTCTTTGGGTTAATCTCCTACTTTCAAATTACGTCATGAAATTATTTTGTCCTATCTTGTATTTTTACTTTCTTTATGTGTACCTATAGTAAATACACATAATAGATCTATTTTATTTTAAAAATGATCTTTTAAGGACTTCGTCTCAATCTCCTTTCATTGAGGCATATTTGGTTTTATACACAACTTTCTTTTATACGGTGTATAAACCCCTTTGACTTTTACGTTTATTCAAAAGGAATCTTTTTTATACGAAGCGTTTTACTAAACAACAAAAAGGGAATGTTTTTATTTCCATACTTATGCGGCGACAACGACTTCTCCACCGCCATGACCATTATTTGAGTTTCGGCTTCCTCTACAAGCCATCAATTTTTTTAATGAAAAATAAATACAATGTTTTAACTTTCTTTTATTTTGGTTTTGAAAATGGTTTTGAAAGTGTTTTTATTATATCAATGTGTTGTATTGATATCTTGTGATTGAAATGTGGAAATTTTATGTTTCCTTTATGCATGTTTTATGTGATACGATTATGTTATGGTTTATGATATGTTTAAACCTATTCATATGAAGAATGCATTGGACATAATAAGTGATCGGTGGAGCCCGCTATAGCTCCTCGATGCATCGGCAGGTCTGATGAGACAAACTAGTGTCTTGGCACGAGGCCTTGACAAAATCTTATTTTTGGTCTTGGCACGAGGCCTTGGCTACGTGGTTATGATAGTCTGGCATTATGCATTCCATCATTATGATAGTGGTTATTGATATTTCATGTGATTATTCAACCAGTAGAATATCAATGTGAATAAGTAAACGGAATTATCTCATTTTACTTTTTCCATATTATGTTGAAGATCAAGTTTAAAAAGGCTTTTTTTTAGTTAAACATTGCCTTAAATGTTAATGTTTATTTATGAATGCTTCCGCAATATTGTTATCCTTACTGAGCATCTGAGCTCACCCCATTCAATGTTTTAATATTTTCCAGGATGTGAAGAAGTATTTGATGAATGACCTGTAGGGATAGTCAGAAGAGGATGAGAGTGTGGACTATAAAGACTTTGTTATTGTAGTTTTTCACCTTATGATGTAATGTAACATTTATGAATGTATCTAGTGTTTCCAAGGCTACTAAACTAATTGGTCTTTTGAGACTTGATCTTTTGTGATCATGACAATGTTACGAAGTAATGCACCGACTCCGGGTAGCTGGGGTCGGGGCGTCACAACTAGAATTGCCGAAAGAAAGCTGTTGACAAGAGAGATGTGGTTGCAGAAGGAGACAAAGTGATTTTTCCAGTTGATAAAATGGCCGGTGATTTTGTGAATCAATTTTTCAAAGTCCCTGATACAGAGTCTTCTTGGAGACATAGGGGTACTGAGATACTTCATGGGGGAAGAATCCACAGTGTATGTTCAAACTGATACTCAGATCACATACGCTTTTTTCATAGCATAAATTAGAGACATAAAAGTTTCTCTTCTCTCTATTGATTATCTGTCCACTCCAATAGAAATATTCCTCTAATAATTTGTTAATTCCATGGACAGAGCTCTTCCCTGCATTCATAAATATAACTGTATCATCAGAAAACATCAAGTGCGACATGGAATGGAGCCTAAACTTCATAAGAATGGGAATGATGAACCCATCAGAAATACCCTTGTTGATCAACCTACTAAGGGTATCTTGCATGAGAATAAATATACTCGGAAATAGAGGGTCGCCTTTCCTTAGACCTTGGACTGCCTTGAAAAAGTCGTGATTACGCCCCAGGAACGAAACAAACATCCATAAGGAGCTAACTCATCTAAAGAAAAGGTCAGAGGCCTACGAAGAAACACCCATAATTGTAAGGACTCTATTGATAAAACCCCACTCCATCTTATCGTATGACTTGCTCATGTCAAACTTAATGACCATGTTAGAACCTCGAGATTTGAAATTATAATCTTTTATCATTTCTTGCACCAACGCCATAACACACTGAATGGAATGTTCCGTCACAAACCCATGTTGCTCCATCAAAATCCACCTAGGAAGAAGTCTGGACCACTGCCTATTGAGGACAGATGACAAGAATTTGTAAGGGAAATTGCACATGCTTATAGGACGATAATGGTGGAGAGAGTAAGGATCTTTGATCATTGGGGGAAGCATGATGGTCGTAGCCAAGGTCTTCTGAGGAAGGCCACCCCCATAGAAGTAGTCTTGGATGGTGTAGATGATATCACTCCTAACAACCTCCCAAGAGCCCCTATAGAAGGATCCAGGGAAACCATCGGGACCTGCTGTACTCTCTGGACCCGAGCTCAGTATAGCCTAATGAATCTCCTCCTCCTGGGGAATACCTTCCAGCAAGCTGTTTTCCTGGGTAGACATGTGTCATGGAATCCCCTCCCATAATTAGGCTTCCCTAGAGGGTTACCCTTGGGCCATGAACTCAGATGTACCAGTAAGAAGATCCTTAAAATGAGAAAGAGCCAATCCCCCAACCACCTCTCTATCATCTATGAATGATCCATCAACCATAGACATGTTTGGTTTGATAGTACGCCTCCTCTACCAAATTAACGCATGGAAAAAAGAGGTATTATTGTCCCCTTCTTTGAGCCATTTGACCCACGAGATTTCCCTTTCCTTTCGTTCCTGCGATAGAACCATGACTGCCCTGTTTTTCCTTTTCTCCACATGTTCTCCAAAAACAGAGTTGTCCCAGAGCTTCGTAAGGCCAGCCGCAAGCCGATCGACTTCATGCTTGAGCGCATCCAACCCCCTATCCAATGAAGGAAGCGACCAAGCCCATATTTGAAGTTCCAACATGAGGCGCCATAGCATGGAATGAAATTCCAGCCAGGAGTGGACCTAAGACGGTTCAGCCCAGATGTTTTGTAACCAACCGATGATAGCAAGGGAAACTCGACCATTGTCTAGATAAGTGGAACCTCTCCTACAGAACCTCCCTCTTTCACAATGATAACAAGAGCGTGGAGTGATTCGAGATGTTGCGAGTCAAGTGGGCCACCATTGAATTTGGAAACATGTAAATGGCCTGAATGTTGGCGATACAACGGTCGAGTCTACTCTAGCTTCGACTGTCACCCTTGCGGTTGTTGCACCATGTAAAGGGGTCTACTGAATAGCTTAAGTCCGACAAACCTTTGTGAGCCATGAATTGTGAGAAAGACAAGCTAGCCCTTCTTGGAAAGTCCCCACGACCCTTATTCTCCTCTGGGAGGGAAACAACGTTAAATCCCCCCCACCACCCAGGGTGGTCTCTAGTATCTAAAGCATTCAGCTCGGACCACAAAACATCCCTTCTCTGAGCGTCGCTGTTTCCATAGACAAAGGTGAAAAAAAAGAGTCCCCACCAAACATAATTTTCGTAGTGATATATTGGACACCCGTAGGGACCAAGTCCAAAGTAACATCCATGTGCCATAAAATCCATATATGTTTGTTGATCATGTTCTCATGTATGGAAGCATGAATTTTCACCTTATGAGTGAACTCAAAAATCTTGGTAGGGGCATGTTTGTGTTCGAGGATCACAACCATTTTGGCATTATGTCTTTTAGATTCTGAGGATATGAAATATGTTGTCACCCTTTCCCCAACACCTTGGGCATTCCAAATGAGAATTGAAATCATTGCAACAAGAGAGGCTCAGATTTGTCCCTAGGAACTGTGGTCTCTTCCAAGAGGAGTGAAGGACATTCCCTATCGATCATCTTCATTAACATAGACCTTGTAAGCACCCTCAGACTCATATCGGAGAGATCTGAGGATTTTGGGAGGAACCTAGAAGAGGAATTAGGGTATTTTCACCTCAACTCGTAGGGTGGAAACCCTGCCTAGGAGCCAGTTCCACTAGCACACGAGTGCCATATGTAATAGAAGAAGAAGAACTGGCACTAGGAACAAAGGAAGCTAACTTTGTGAGTGCCCGGTCACCAAAGGCTTTGCGAGCTTTTCTTGGTCCCCTCCTGGGACTAGGGGAATAATCCAAAGAAAGGAGGACGGACTCCCTGAACACCATCATCCTTGGCCAGCAGCGCATGGTGAGAAGTTAAAGATTAAAAGTAAATGGGCCAGAAAAAAGCAGTAAGGGCCCTCAAGGAGGACCATAAGAAGAATTCCAGCAATTCCCCTGCGAGCAACAACTAACAAGAATCCCACGGCCACTCAAGAGACACCAAATAACCTAAACACCTGCCACTCCACTTGGGAGAATCTTGATCCAGACAAGGGAGTGACTTCGAGCTAGGGGATGGAGAAACGGTTTGTAACAGAGGGCAGGCCACTAGGGCGAGGGATGGAGAGCCTGATTCCAGGAATGCGGGAGAGGGAATGCAGCGGGAGGGAGAAACGGGAGAAAGGGAGTCATCTGAGGGAGCAGGCTGAACTGAGGCAGAACTGGACCCCTCGCAAGGCTGAGGGAGTAGAGGTCCAGACATTGAGCTGCTTGAACGAAAGAGGGGGCCACTGAGGCGATGTTTCCTACGGCTCAGGGACGAATGACGCTGGAGGAGACACGATGAGCAGAACCTGGGAAACACTAGGTAAATAATATCCTAGGACTAGTCTGCAAAATCCTGCACCTTCAGATAGATCTTCTCCGGGATTGAAAGAGAGAGATCAAGATCAACGCAGATCCGAGCCACCATAGTTTCCTCCCTGTGGAGGGTGCGCTCATCCTCATAGAGAAAACCCCCAAAGATTCCCCAATGGCCCTGAGGAAGGTGCCATTCTGGAAAGGAAGAGGGAACCCTGGAAGGCTGATCCAAACCACAGCCTGTGTGCTTTCATTCCCTCTATACCCCTCCATAGACCATCACGAAATATTGAAATGTCATCGACAAATCACCTGAGGTGCATTGTACCAAGCCTGAATGAAATCGTCCTCAGAGGTGAGAACTAGAGAGAATGACTTCCCATGAATCACTGAGATGCGAGCCGCTACTTGAAAACCCCAGGAGGCTATGAACCACTTGAAAGTCGAGAGGGGAGGAATCCCCACACCAAACCTCGCCATATGAGTCCATTTCAAACCAACCGAAGCAGTGGTGAATGCAGAGGCATGGGTGAAAAGAGACAGGTGAGAACCCTCCCTCCACAGAAAATGAGAAAATGGATCAATATCCTGTAAATAAGGGAGATCTTCACTGGAGGCCTCCCTGCACAGAGGCTCTGTGAAGGAATCCACCAGGTGCCAAGATGAGGAAAACATCTTGGGGACCCCTGGGGGGAAGTGGAGGAGATTGCTGCCAGATGCCCCGAGCCTGAATCGATCGCCGGAGCCAAGGCAGCCAAAGGACCGGGGGCAGAAGAAGCAGCGGTCCGAAAAGATTCAAATATCGCGAGCACGTGTGTCGTGTTATTTGGGAAGGCCATTTCTATCAAAATTTACTTTTCAGTTACTCACCATTTCATAATTATTATTCTCATTGATTCATTATTTCTTCCACTATATTTTGACCTTACTAATCATTTTATCTCACCCTTATTGTATTTATTTACCTATGAATCCAAGAAACATACTATGAAATATATTTAGGGATTTACTAATTAGATTAGAGTTATTCTCGAAGCTATTTATTTAGAAATAAGAAGGAAAATATGTAGTAACTAGTTTATTATTATCTCATTAATATATCTATTTTATCAAGACTACAATATTATCAGTCCATTGGGATTTAATTCCTTGTAATCATGTCAATCCAAAAGTAGAATACACCAACTTTGGGCCTTCTAGGGTTGGGTCTCTACAGATCTCCTCTTATAAATGCTTTGGTTGGACTTTTTAGAAGACCAGAACCTCTAATATGTGTATATGGAAGTTAAGAAGATAAATGGGTAGGGTTTGGTCGATCTAGAAGGTTCAAATTTGAGTAAGTAAGTGAGGTAGAAAATTCCCTTTTATAATTTAGGTTGGGCATTTTAGGAAACTCCAAAAATATTAAATTAATATATATTATTTTTTAATTAAAAATTTATTAAAAGTGAGTTATTTAAAACCTAAGATGAGTATGGGTCTAAATCCTCTCAAAAAATAGTTTTTTGACATGTTATGTCACAATGTTAACCTTATCATTTGCCTTTAACCCTTAGTTAAACCCTTTAACTCTTACCATGACAATTGTTTTTACTCCTTAGGGATAATATAGTTACTATAAAATGGTAACTGAACCCCAAATGGATAATTTATGACATATATGACCTTATTGTAGTTATTTTTATGAATTTATATTTTTATGAGTTTTATTTCATTTAATAATATATTATTTTTTTAAAGTATAATTTTTTTTCATTTTTGATACTATTCAATATTTGTGTTTTTAATGAATATCCTAACTTCAAGATAACATCGAACCAAAACATATAATATATCAAAAACATTTCTAAATAATCTATAAAATTTATGGATGTCATTAATTATGTCAAATTTTATTTATTTTATTGTTTTTAATATCATTTATTTTTTATTTCCATGAATTAAACAATTACTACATCGTTATTATGAAAACATTTAATTAAATTATTTCTTTGCTAAAAATTTTAAATAAATTATCATGATGAATATAAATTTATTATCTTTAAAATGAATATGTATAGTCTAATTTATCATTTCTATAACCATGTATTAAAAATGTAATACTTATTAAAAACATGAGTATGACATTTTTAACTTAACTTTAAATAAAATATAATAAATGTCTTATTCTCAACCAAGTGGCTAAAAAAGAGTATAATTTCGGCCAAATGATGATTTTGGTAGAAAACCACTCATTAAATGAAATTAGTTCAAGTTTTGGGGTAATTTTATAATATAATTTATATCCATAATTACCCAATTTACCCTTAACTATGGGAAATAAAATATTACTAAATTTTACTATTCATATGACCAAAAATAAAAGAAACCTATTTACATATTTTAGACCCACTAATTCCAAATATAGAATCCATTTTTCATATTTCAAAACATATAATTTATAGTAATTAATATAAAATTAATCTTGATGATGACATGAGAAAACGAGTTTTTAAAGTTTGAACCTAAAGAAGATTGAAAAAATTGTATATCAAAATTCATTGTAAAATTTATTACAATAACCTAAATTTTATTAAATGATAAAAATAATCAATTTATAATTTTAAAAAAATTCCATAATATAATTTAACACTATAAATTATTTTGATGAAAAAAAGTTTTTTTCAATTAAAATTTAGTATTTTTCACTATTCATCAAGACATGAAACTTATTTGAAAAATACCAAAAAATTTACTAAATTAAAATTTTATATTTATATTTAATATATAATTTTTATTTTTTCAAATAGAACTCATAATATTGTTAAAAATCGGATTTAAAATAGGTTCTCCATTAAAAGATTATAAAATTGCTTTTATAAAAAAATTTGTTTTATGTATAATATTGGGATTGTTATTATCTTATACCTCCCCAATATATTATATTAATATAAAAAATAATTTATTTAATATATAATATTTATATTTCATTAATATCATTCTGTAATAGTAATTTATTTGATTTATTAGAATAAAATTACTTTCTGAGCATAAAAATAGTTCTTTAAAAAACATCTCATATATATTCAGTTTGTTACTATATTCATTTTTAAATAATTTAGAACCAATGAATTCAGCCATATATTTTCATAAGTTAGTTTATACTATTCATAACCACTAACTTAATGGCTAGTTGCTATTTAATTATATTAAATAATAATATTTTAAAAATATATCGTTGTTTGGTAAAACTCGGTCTTGCATGTAACGCAAGACAACTCATTGTTGTGTATAGAATATTCATATTTTGGTATTGAATAAAACATAATATATCAATGAAAATGAATTTATTTAAGAAGTGACATACTGTAAAATATTGGGGTGTAATAGGTGATGTAGGGACATCAGGTGTTTATGTTAATGCATTTTATCTACAAGGTGGAGATTTTTTACCTTTATTCACTCAATATTGTAAATTAAATGATTTTATTTCATGCATTATGTGAAGACCCAACCACAGAAAAACTAGGAGTCGGTGCCATCTGAACATGATGGGACATTTTAAAAAAACATGCACTGATAAACACACATCATGTCCCATACAAAGGATCAAGTTCGGTTTGGGCTTTGGGAAACCGGTATCTTCAGAAATTTTTCATCTAATAAATGTTGTTACATGAAAATTTAATATTCAAAATGTTGGGTGAGAATAAGAATGACCATTAAGGGGTTTAAAATAATCCAATGACTCTTTGGAAATCATTTTTTAAAAACTTATCCAAATAACATTCTCTTATAGAAAACTGTAACACATGTAACAAAACATAAAAGTGCTCAACTAAGATTTTCAAGGAATACATGAATAAATTAGGAAATTTTCAAAAATGTGTAGTAAAAGATATCCTGAAAAAGTATGACATATGAATGATTAAGCACAAATTTAACAGTTAAGAGTAATACTTAATCAGAGTTGCGCGTGACGGAAAAAACATAAATTTCAAATGTTGGTTACTATTTTACACGATTCATGCCCCAAACATTTACTTATGATATCTACAAGAACTTGATAAAAACATAAGGGGAAGAGTGGTGAAAGAATAGGCATATTATATTGAAAAGAACTTATAACATGACTTTAATATGTGGCTTCAACATTTCAATTTGAAATTTATGAACATATCTCCGAGGTTCATCCCCAAGGTGTCAGTGTAGAAATATTACCAAGGTAATTCACCACGGTATCATGATACTTGTAATCTATTGAGATTAATTCTTTACCCAATGCATTGCAGCGCTATCAGGGTGCACCCTTAATATTTCTTTACATTCATGTGAGCCACATAAATCAATACTTTACTTAAACGAAGTTTTATATTCAAGATGTCCCATACCACCATGAATAGATCATTCATAGTTGGTCATAGTAGTTGAATTTACATATCTTATAAGTGAAAAAGGCATCTAGATGATTAACAACCAATCTAACAATCATCTGGCCGTTATTAAAAGGAATAAATAAACGTATAATATGGCACATACAATGAAATATAAGGTACTGAAAGAACATAAAACTATAATTTATCACAGGAATGTTTGTTCTTGAAATTGTAAAATTTTATCATCCAATTGATTACAAGGTGAACAAAAAATATCAAGTAGGGTTTTGAGCATGCACATGCTAAAAACTTCAATATTGTTAAGCCTTTAAATAATACTAAAAAATTTCCATGATAGAAAGCATGAATCATCACCATAAGAAGCATCATTTAAAACATACGGAAAAAAATAAGTTACTCATAAATGTGGATATATGTTTTGTTTAACAACCTATTTCTTATGTTTTTAAAACTCTCCCTAAACTCAATACATAATGTGTAAGGACCTTAACAACTGAAATCACGGTTCATGCAACATGTAAAATATATTTATGTACCTGAAATCAAACTGAAATATTAGAACACCCATGTGTGTTTATCCCCTGTGAATATTAGTTCAAAATCATCCTGAATAGGGCAGGTCATTCCTTTAGTCATAAAAGTTTGTTTTTGAAAACCAAAAAAAATAATTTTATAAAAACTCAATCACATATATATAATTTTCAAAATTTATTTAATATTTAAATATGATATTAAGTGTATGTGAATATGTGCAGTGCATGAACAATTATTCACAAAATTCATACATATAACCGATGTAGAAAGGTCATTACCATTCTTGTATATAACTGACGTATATACATATAACCAAAAGTATATATGTATTTTCAAAACAAAAAACGAGTCTAGGTCTAATCCATGAATTATTTATGATATTTGAATGAAAGAGAACCCAAAGGCCTTGTTTCAACATTTATGAACGTTTGGACTGAACCGTATGGTTAAAAAAATATTTTTCTAATATATAAGTGTTTATATTCTCAATGAAGAAAAACACGGAAAAACTAGAAACCCTATATTTTAAAACCAGGGAAAGGGGGACTTTGGGGAGGGTTGACCATGGTCGCTGAAGACTTGAACGGGAGAGAAGAATGGAGAGGTCACAGCTATTTATATAAAAAACCTCACACACCAACTTCCATGCAAAAATGTACCCACTTGCATTTCATTCAATGGGGGGTGTCGTGCTTGAAGAATACGAGGAGACATGGGGGTCCCCGATTGTCAGAGGTGAAGAAAACGATGGGTGTTCCATAGGGTAGGGTTATCGGTGTAACCCATTCATGTAGAAAGAAGACGATGCAACTAGGGGAAATTATGGTGAAAATGGATGGTCCAGATCTATCCCAACGTCGATCCAAGGGATGAGATGCGTCAGCTGTTTTAAAATAATTGAGCGGCTTAGATTAGATCTAAGTTTCATCCGACGGTCTATGTTCAATGTGAAAATTTAAACACCTCGAATGACCATGATTAGATCGTTCCAGATCGAACGGTTGACAAAAACCACAGAGAGAGACGTGGTCGTTTAGGGTCAATCGCGGGACTGGAAACAACGACCAAGATCAGGTGCGACACGATCCAACAGTCCATATCACGTTTCTCTAGAAAAAATGCTTCCCACATCGAAACAGAGAGCGTTTTTTCCTCCCTTATAACCCTGGGCCTCCTAACAAGTGCTTAGAAATCTCAAAACACTCAAAAAGAGGGCCCTGTACACGGGCTCCTGCCCGCAGGCATTGGCCTACCCAGACCCTGCTGCGGCCTCACTCCCGCACTAGTGCGCCTATGTTCTCTTTCTCACTCCTGAGAACCCTTTAGGGAACCTCTACATGATCTCGGGTCGGCCATGGCATGGGGCTAATGTTCAAGCTCATCCACTTCGTGTGAGATGCCTCCCTCAGACCTAGCATAAAATTGCTGGCCCAAGTGGGCCAATTTTTTTTTGAAAAAGCTACACTAAATAAAAGTTTTAAGAAGAAGAAACAGTCCATTTATTAAAACTATATAGAATTTCATATTCTTAAAAATTAATGAATACAAATTAAACTTGTTTCAGGTATAATAATTTCCAAAATTAAAAATACTAAACCCCTTTTTTAACTCAAAAAGTTATGAAAATCAATTTTTAATAAACCAACATTATAATGTATATAATAGTATCCATGAAAACATAGTTAAATGAAAACATAATTTAATTTAAAAAAAAGAAATTGTTTCTAACATTATTTAAGAAATGAAAATCTTTACATTGTATTTAAAAAAGTCACAAACTGTTTTGAATTCCTTAATTCTTTTCAAAATCACTTAAGGGTGAAATGATGTTTTAAAAAATATCCTTTTAGAGTTTATAAATGATGGTTTAATTATAAACTTAATCATAACTCAATTATTTTGAAACTAATTAATATTTAAATAAGTTCACTTATCCTAACAAGGACCAACAACTATTTTTTTATAATCGTTATCTTCCAATGGTCACTAGAACAACGGTCGAAAAAAGTGTCCAATAAAACCAAACCTTACGGTGTCCTAAAACTCAAAAGGAAGAAGATGGTGATTCCCATTCTACTGATTCTCAGCATAGTCTTTATTATCACAGTGGTGATGTTTTTTGCTTTATTTGACTCGAAGGATCTCCTTTACATACTGGGCCTTGTTGTGGTGATTGGGGGTCATCTCGTAGTTATGATTGGGTTTTTAATAGGTATATATTGTTAGCATGATTACTCTTTTGATCTTGGTGTATTGTAGACACTAAGGTGTTATTATTTAAATAAAAAGCCTTATTTTTATCCTTTAATTTTTTGTTCTATTAAAATGAATTTAACAAAAGTAAATGCTTAATATCAACATTATATGATACCCAAAATTCAGGGTGTTACATCACTCCCAATATCAATGAATTGCATCCCTACAATTCCTTTCATAAAAAAATTCTACGAGGAAGATCTCAGTTGTTCCTACCATATATCCCATTGTAAAGGATCCTCAGGTGCATTCAGCAGAACACCAAAATTGATGATCAACTCCTCTAGTTCTCTGATCCAGATACACTTTGGGTAGAAGGCGTTGAACTCATGCACCCCACACTCAGGCTTCTAGAGGGAGGCTTAAATGGTACAAAGTTTGGAAATGTACATATGAAACAACATATGAAGAACTTTCTGAATTATACCTCAATCGAGAACATCTAAGTTATAGACATTGTTGTATAGACTAACGCTGAGGAGTTGGTACATGTAGGTCGCATAAACGTTTCCCTCTGAATCACCCTCTTGAAATTTTACTCTGGTTGTGTAGTTCCGGCCTAGGGTGAAACACAGGAAGAGCCCTTCATGGTATTTTCCTCCCCACTTACGCTCGACCAATTGTGCTGAGCCTATGCGGTAGTAGATGGGATCATTCCCTTGATAGGTGCAGAGAATCCCCAGACGATTTGTCACCTCAAAAAATTGCTTGAACATTCCTCATAGGTTTACGAAGGGACGATACTCATCTTCAAGGGTTTTTATTACAATAATATCTAGTATCTCAGTAGGAATAGATAACATCTGGGTTTCTCCTTCCATCTGAAAGTTTAAAAAGGTAGTTCAATCACTTGAAATTCATCCAAAAGTATAAACAAATTAACGACAAAAGAAAGAAGAGATAATAAAATATGATCTTTATATAACTAATGTTGCACAATGTAATACGGGGCTAATGGTTTCCTCAGTTCCCTAAAACAAGAATTTTAAAGACATGCACAAAATTATCTATCTCCCTAAACTATATACAACCCGATAAATTAGGTTTGATGTCATGGGAGCACTTATGGTTTCTCCATAGTTTGACAAGTGGGGCGTACAACTATTGGACATCCCTGTGTACTTGTTTTCTTCACATTGAACGAGATTCATTGTATTCAAGGATTCCAAAGTCTATAATTTGACCAAAATTGAAATAGGAAAAGACTTGACACATGTATGATGTGTGGAGGTCTCCCTCTACAGCAGCCTCCTGGAAAGTCGTGAGGGACGAGACAGCTTCCGCTGTGGTGAAGCAACTAAAATGTCCCTCGTTGTACTTCCCCCAACTTGTGTAAGATGGAATCTAGGATTGCATTATAAAGATGTAATCCAGACCCACTCTTTGGGGGAGTTGAAGTACTCGGGGAGAGTTGGACACATCATAGATATGTCTGCTGTACATACAGATATTGGCATAGTTTATAAAAGCTTCATGGATGGCTATGGAATGTATGATTTCAATGGCATCATTAGGAAAAGGAAAATGATTAGTACCTTCATTTTCCATCTGAAAATTATGAAAAATCAATTTTAGTATTTCTGATGTATATTTTTCATTGTTTCAGTTATGGCTATCCAGAGTTATCCAAACCGAGTCTTCTGATACAAACTGTAAAGACCCGACCCCAAAATAACCAGGATTCGGTGCCTTCTAAACATGATGTGTCATTTTAAAATAGATACATGCATTGATAAACACACATCATGTCCCATACAAAGTATTTTGTTCGGTTCGGGCTTTGGGAAACTAGTTACTTCTGAAATGTTTCATCTGATAAAAGTTGTTACCTGAAAATTTAATATTCAAAACATAGGGTGAGCATAGGAATGCCCTGTAAGGGGTTTATAATAAACCAATGTAACTTTTGAATGCATTTTTTAAAATATTATCCAAAGAACATTCTCTTATATAAAACTATAACACATGTAACCTAACATAAAAGTGCACAACTAATATTTTCATGGAATACAAGAATCAATTATGACATTTCCAAAAGGGGGTTGTAAAATATATCCTGAACAAGTATGGCGTATGAATGTTTAAGAAAAAATTAAACTATTAAGAGTAATACCTAATCACAGTTGCATGTGAAGGAAAAGATCTTCAATTTCATATGTTGGTTACTATTTAACATGAATCATGCCCCAAACATTTACTTGTGACACAAATATGAACTTGATAAAAACAGAAGGGGAAGAGTAGTGAAATAATAGGCATATCACCTTGAAAAGAACGTGTAACATGACATGAAGTTGTGGCTTCAACATTTCATTTAGACATTCATGAATATATCACCGAGTTCCATCCCGAAAGTGTCAATAAAGAAAAATTACAATGGTTATTCACCAGGGTATCGTGAAGCTTGTAATCTCTAGAGATTAATTCTTTACCCAATGCATTGGAGTGCTATTTGGGAGCACCCTTAATATGTATTTACTTTCATATGAGCCACATAAATCAATACTCTACTTAAACAGGGTTGTATATTCAATATGTCCCATACCACCATGAATAGTTCATTCCTAGTTGGTCATATTAGTGGAATTTACATATTTTATAAGTGAGACATGCATCAAGATGATTAAAAAACAAGCTAATAATCATATGACCATTATTAAAATGAAAGAAGAAAGGTAGATTATGGCACATAAATTAACATCTAAGGTACTAAAAGAACAAAAAACTAGAATTTATTACATGCATGTTTGATATTGAAATTCTAAAATTTTATCATCCAATTATTTACAAGGTGAACTAAAAATCTCAAGTAGGGTTTTGAGCTTTCACCAGCTAAAATATTCAATATTGTTAAGCCTTTGCATAATACTGAATAATGTCAATGATAGAATGAATTAATCTTCACCGTAAGAAAAATAATTTAAAAGATATGGAAAACAAATAATTTACTCTTAAATGTGGATATATGTTTTGTTTAACACCATATTTCTTATGTTATTAAAACTCCACCTAAACTCAAGAATTAATGTGTAAGGACCATAAAGACAGAAATCAATGTTCATGAAACATATAAAATATATATATGTACCCAAACTCAAACTAAAAGATTAGTACACCCATTTGTGTTAACCCCCTATGAATATTAGTTCAACAATGTTTTGAAAAGGGAAGGTCGTGCCCTTATTCATAAAAATTTGTTTATTAAGTCCTACAAAAAAATAATTTCATAAAAACATCATCTAAAATATAACATTTTCAAACTTTATTTAGTATTTAAATATGAAATTATGTGTATGTGAATATGTGAAATGCAAGAACAATTATACACAAACATCATACATATAATCGATGTAGAAAGGTCATGCTCATTCCTGCTTATAACCGATGTGTATACATATAACGAAAAGTATATATGTATTTTCAAAACAACAAAATGATTCCAGTTATAATCCTTACATTCTTTAAGCTATTTGAATGTAAGAAAACCCGATGGCCTAGGTTCAACATTTAAGAATGTTTGGACTGAACCGTAATGTTAATATATATATATATTGAATATAAAATTGTATATATTCTCAAAGAAACAATAAAGGGAAAAAATAAAAAACCATACATTAAAAACTAGGGAAATGAGGACTTCAGGGAGGGTTGGAAGGGCTCGCTAGATACTTGTATGTGAGAGAAGAACTGAGGTGTCTAAATTATTTATAAACAAAAGCTCACACATCACCTTCAACACAAAAATGTACCCACTTTCATTACATTCAATGGGGGGTGTCGTGGTTGAAGAAAACGAGGAGACATGGGTGTCCCCAGTGGTCAGAGGTGAAGAAAACAAGGGGTGTGCCATTGGGTAGGGTTACTGGTGTAACCCATGCATGGAGGAATAAGAAGATGCAGCTAGTGGAAATTTTGGTGAAAACAGATGGTCCAGATCGATCCCAACATCAATCCATGTGATGGGATGCGTCTGTTGTTTTAAAATAATTGAGCAGCATAGATTAGATCTAAGTTTCATTGGACGGTCTAATTTTGATGTGGAAATTAAAAAACCTCGAAAGACCATGATTAGATCATGCCAGATCAAATGGTTGAATAAAACCATGGAGAGAGTCGCAATCGCTGAGGGTCGAGTGTGGGATCAGAAACAATGGCCAATATTGCACGGGACACGATCCAATGGTCCAAATCGTGTTTATCCCGAAGAAACTGCTTCCCACATCGAAAAAGTGAGCGTTTTTAACCTCCTTTATAACCCAGGGCCTCTCAAAAATTGGTCAGAAATCACACAACACCCACAAATTGGGACCTATATAGGGGCTCGCACCCACAGGCCTTGGCCTACACAGACCCCTCCGCGGCCTCATGGCCACACTGGTTCACCTATGCGCTTCTACTCTCTTCCAAGCACCCTTTGAGGAACCTCTTCCCGAGCTCAGGCCAGCCTTGGCTTGTGGCTGAGGTCCAGGCTCAGCCACTTCATGTGAGCTGCCTCCCTCAGCCATAGCCAAAAAGGGTTGGCCCTAGTGGGCCAAATTTTTTTGGATAATATTCACTACAAAACGTTTTAAGAAGAGGAAAAAATCCATTTATTAAAACTATATAGAATTTATTATTCTTAAACAATAATGAATACAAATTAAACTTGTTTTAGTTAGAAGTATTTCGAAAATTAACAATACTAAAACCCTTTTTTATCACAAAATGTTACAAAAAGGAAATTTTAATAAACCTATAGTATAATTTATATACTAGTATCCTCGAAAACATAGTTCAATCAAGACGTAATTTAATTTTAAAAACATAAACATAGTGTATTACATTATTTAAGAAATGAAAATCATTACATTTTATTTGAAAAATTCGAAAAGTGTTTTGAATTACTTAATTCATTTCAAAATCACTTAAGGGTGAAATGAAGATTTACCCTATATCCTTTTAGAGTTCATGAATTATGGTTTAATTATAACGTTAATCATAACTCAATTATTTGGAAACTAATTAAAATTTAAATAAGTTCACTAATCCTAAAAAGGTCCAAACACTATTTTTTTATAACCGTAACCTTCCTATGGCCACTAGAGAAAAGGTAGATAATGTGTTCTATAAAGACAAACCTCACGGTGTTCTAAAACTCAAAAGGAATAAGATGTTCCTTCCCATTCCGATGATTCTCATCATGGTTTTTATGATCGTAGTGGTGATGTTTTTTTCATTAGTTTACTCTAAAGATCTCCTTTACTTACTGGGCCTCATTGTGGTGATTGGGGGTCTTCTAGTAGTTATGATATGATTTTTAAAAGGTATATTTGGTTAGCATGATTACTCTTCTGATCTCAGTGTATTGTAGACACTATGGTGTTCTTATTTAAATAAAGAGCCTTATGTTTATCCTTTAAATTTTTGTCTGGTTAGAAGGGATTTAACAAAATTAAATTTCTAATATCATCATTATATGATTCCCAAATTTTGGGGTGTTACACATTGTTTTTTTACTTGTCATAATATTCATTTTCATATAATTTTTGGTATTTTTATATGTTGGATTTATGTATTATTGAGCTTGAGCTTCTTTTATTAGTCCATGCGGGCCTTTTGTTCATTTTATATATTGGGAATGTGCCATTAGCCTTGGTTTACTTTTCCATTTGATCTATGTAATCCTCATACCTGATATTGTTCTATTGATCCTTATGATTCTATGGAATTATATTCCTCCCTTTTTTCATTCTTTGTGAAACTAATTGGCTTGATATATGGGTGACCCTTGAGAGCTTGTCCTATGATGTCATTTGTCCTTATTTTGTTGTTTAAGTGGTTATGCTGGGACACTTATCTAGATTTTTCATATCCTTGGTTATATTCTCTAGTATTCCTCAACCCCTACTATAATGACTCCTAGATTTGGAATATACCTCTCCACTTTTGGGAGATTTAGTTGGGAAAAAATCTCCATGGTTTTTTGAGCTCTAGTTTTCCTTGAGGGAGAAGAGTAGATGAAGGAGCACTGGTGGGATTCCTTAACTTACCAAAAAAGAAATAGTGATCTAGATAAGATTTGATCATCTTCATCTATTCTTGGTGAGGATCTATGATGAGGTCTTAGTGTTCCTTAGTGTTCCATTTACCTATATATAAATTATGATTATATAGGAGTACAATCTCAATGACCCTAACAACAAAACCTAATTACATAGAGGCTCTCTGAATACACATAAGAGTGATTTATCCCTAGTAAGGGGCCTTAGTATCGTATTCTTCTTCTTTTATATTGGTTATCTATGCCTGGTATTTGATCATTCTTCGGTTCTATGTTGCGTGTGATGTTTGAGTTTTTCGAAGGTGCCCAGTATATGATGAATCCCCAACTTGGTTCTACTATGAGTCCTTAAATTTCAAGAACATGAGCTTTGTATATTTCCCTCATGTGCATTTTTCTTATATGGTTATGTTTCACTATTTATCAAATATCTTTTATAATCCCATTTTTTCATAGTGGAATCTTGGTACCCCTACACCATGCATATTGGCCAAATAGATAAATAATGTCAAAAACCTATGGTCCTCTTTATGATTTTATTACTACTTTTTGTCAATCGTTTCTATTGATCATCTTGCTTATGTTTGAGTCTATTATCTTTAATAGGTCTTGGTACTTATTAGTATTAATATCAAACTGGTTATATATATTCTCATTAGCATGTTATATATTGTAAATTTTTACATGAATTAGTACCTTTTATTCTCTCGTTCTTTGTTTATGGTTTGTTAGAATCAACATGTTACACTTCCGATTATGAGAATTCATTACAAGATTTTTATTATTCCTATTTTCATGATTCGTCCTACTATTTATATAATTCTAAACATGTTAAATTTTTGTTCTGTCATTTTGAGAAACAAAATTATACACATACAACTCAATTACTCCATTGAAAGTGGGCTACCTCAGAGCATAACCCACAATTGTTTTATAGAATCTGATAAAAAAATATTAAGTAAGTATGGTATTGGGATCAAATATTATTGGCCCTTTCATGATGTGATAATTGTGAGATAAAATTAATGTAAAAATGAATAAAATATGAACAATATATGTAACATAGAAAACCCCAAAAATTAAGAGGGGTAAAACCCCATAGAAAAATAGAATGATATCACTATAGTAAAAGAGGTTGAACACACTCTCTTTCTATTGTAAGGAAAATATCCATGTATTTAACTCTATTGATTAATGTATAATTCACCTCATAAAATATAACACTCAAAATGTTACAATAGGTAGCTCAATACATGAGGTGATGATGCTAAAACCGTCAAAGCGCTCTGCCTTTTATAGGAAAGGCCCTTACTTGATCATCCTCTCTATTTTACACCATGGGTTAGTTTTTTCACCCTTCCCACTAACCACACTCTCCCCCTTTGTGAAATCAAGGGCGAGAAACTGTTTGTGAGAAACAAATTCCAATATATATCACACATGGTGATCTGATTGGGAACCAATAATATTTCCACAAATCTTTTCTATTTTCCAACCATGTTGCTCTTGTATCTATGATTATGATTGAATATTTTTACTATATTAACTTAACAATGTTAATAAACTTCATCATAAAATTAACCTAATTTTCTTCAATATAAATTTTCGGCATATCCACTCTTCATCCCTCCACCACATCTCAAACAAAGTGACATTGTACCATAATGTGCTTTATCATGGAATGAAAATATAGATTCCATTTAATTTTGAAGGTGTTATTATTGTCACAAAACAATTGGATATACTTCTGTCATTGTCTGGGATTCTCTAGAATCCTCCACATCTAAATCACTTCTTTGCAAGCCTGTGTAGTTTTCATGTACTCTAACTTAGTCATGGATAAATATATAATAGACTACAACATTGAATTCCATCTCACAAATCATCCTATAAAATTTAACACATAACCAAATGTGTATTTTCGTTGGTCATAATAACCTACAAAATCTGAATCTACGTAGGCTCTAATAGTGAAATTTGTTTCTCAATAACATAATAAAACATATGATATCTCCTTGATGTATTTAAGGGTCTTCATTAATATGTTCCAATGCTCCCGTATTTAATTCCCCACATACCAACTATCTTCTCCCAATTCATGGGAAATTTTTGGTCATATATAAACCATAGATAATATCATAGTACCCACGACTGGTTTGTAAGGTAATTAAGACATCTCCATCATCTATACTTCATTGTTATCACTATTAGGATTCATCATAGAAGATAACATAGAATTAATAGTATGTTGGGTAAATATAGGCTTATAATGACACATGTGGATGTATTTCAAGATATTACTCAAGAAATTCTTTTTTGGTAGCTAAATCATACCCTTTTTTCTATCTCATTAAATTTGTATCCTATTATATTATTTTTGGTCATAATTACTTCATATCATACTCCTATGAAAACATTCAACATGTCATCCACATACAATAGAAGAATGATAAAATCATTACCATCTGAACCCATGAAATATGAAAAAGTATATGAATGAGGTATTTTGTGTCCAATACTCATGATATAGGAATAAAATCTCTTGTACCAACCCCATGGTTCCTGCTTAATACCATTAAAAGATTTTCTCAACCTAAAAACCAAGTTCACTTTTCCTTATTCTAAAAAACAATCCGATTAGAAAATATATATTTATTTATCAAGATCACCATTTAGAAAAGTTCTCTTCGCATCTAGATACTCTAGATTTAATCTATATATTGCGCACATCCCCATAACTCTCTGAATAACCGTTATTCTAACAATGGGAGAAAAGATGTCCTTGAAATCAATAACTTCTCCCAATGCATATCCTTTGACCACCAGTCTTGCATGATATCTTTACAATTATTCCTTTTTATACCAATTGATCATAAAGAACCTATTTTTACTGATAGTCATCCATCCAAGAGGTAATGGATCAATATCTCAAGTCATTTTATTATGAAGGGCATCAAGTTTCTCTTGAATTGCTTCAATCCATGTGAATATTTCTGAACTACACATCACCTCCAAAAAAATAATCTGGATCACAGTCCCCCATCAATAAATAGTACTAAATATTTCTCTCATTGATAAATTCGATGTGCCATATTGGTTCTCTATTATCTTGAGTTGATCGTCATAGTCCAAAATCAATTATAACATGATCATCATGCTCCTAAAAGGAAATTGGTTCTTCTATGGATTCTTCCTCCACCCCAACTATTATAGTATATGTGTTCTCATTCCTCAAGTCCCCATTAATCATCAATTTCA
This sequence comes from Viscum album, assembly GCA_963277665.1. Classification (NCBI taxonomy): domain Eukaryota; kingdom Viridiplantae; phylum Streptophyta; class Magnoliopsida; order Santalales; family Viscaceae; genus Viscum; species Viscum album. The sequence goes on along the minus strand of OY728148.1, from coordinate 981,606,619 downwards.
CATTATCTTCTAGACATATAACATCCATGCTGATGATAAGTCTATGGGTAGTGGGGTCCCACATACGATACCCCTTCACACCATCAATGTATCCTAAGAATATACATTCATTGGATCTAGAATCCAACTTCATTCCTTCCTGATCATTAAACAATAAAGACACATGACCTCCATAAGTATGTAACCAGGAATAGTCAGTAGGTTTAACACTCCACATTTTCATTAGTGTTTTCATATCAATCATCACAAACGTAAATTGATTGATCACATTACATGTGCTCATCATTACTTTATCCCATAACTTCTTGAAAATTCCTACATTATTCAATATCTCCCTTATTCTATCCAACAAGGTTATGTTCACCCACTTTTCCACTACATTGTTTTGAGGAGTGTACGACACCATGAATTGTCTCTTGATACCTTCTCATTGAAAAAAAAGTATCAAAATCCTCACTTGAATATTTTCCACCACTGCCAATCCTCAAACACTTGATCTTGTTTCAAGATTCCAACTTCATCCAGACATTGAATGTTTTGATGACCTTAAAAACGCTTGATTTCATCTTGATTGGGTACACCTAACATCTCATGAAATAATCTTCAATGAATTATATAAAGCACCTTTCTCTTCCCAGGGATATAAACAATGCTGTCCAAATATTGGAATGGATCATCTCTAATATGTCATTTCTCCTCATTGCCGAAATCACAAATTTCAACCAATGTTGGATGAAAAAATCATAATTCTCCCAAAATGGAAAGGATAACTTTGTAATCTTGGATGAAACTTGTGTTCAGTAAGAATCTTCATGCTTCATTCGAATATAAGACCAAGCTTTTGATACAATGACTTCCTCAATGCTTTTGTTGAGGTCGTTAACTGGACAACTATTGTAATATCTTGGGAATTCTAAATAACATTCTTTTTAATTATATTGAATTATTTTGAGACCACAAAATTTGAGGGCATGCGATTCTGAGGCCCAGGGTGCCCAGAATGATCCATCGATGTTTTGTTAAACTTTAATTAGCGCACGTAAGCAGTTTTCATGAAAAAGTGGAATAATTATTAAACGGTTACATGAATTAAAAATCTGGTGGCATTGTTGCACTCAAAATGGTGGGTTTACCCTAGGCACGACTTATGTTTAGTCAGTGTGGGCCTCCTGTGAGAAAACCTGAAAATAGAATAACCGTAAATAAAATAATTAAATAAAATTATTTTATTATTAAAATTCTTATAACTCACAAACCGTAACTCAGATTAAAAATCTGAGACAACCACTGAGCTTGTGAGGGTATTCTCTCTTTAGGAAGATACTAACTTTGGCCAGTGCGGGCCACCAGTGAATGTTAGTTTTTGTCCATAAATGAAATAATTATGTGAAAATTATTTTACTGTAAAATCCATTACTTTTAAACGGTAACTTGGATTGGAAATCCGAGAGTAGCATTAGGTTCGTTGGGGCGCGTTTCAATTATGAAGATCCTAACCTCAATCGACATGGGTTGAGGGTGATCGTTAATAATTTCCCAAACTTTTTTTGGGTACATTCAGTAAAGGCATGAGTGGCGTTTTCTATCTTTTGAAATCTTGTTCGGCTTAAAAATATATGGGCATCGTTGAACCCACAGTGCCGAGATTCGCTTAAATGAGGTATAACATCGACCGCGGTAGGTCGAGTGAAAATGTTATTTTTGTGGAAGTGTGAAAGATTAATAAAATAACATGTTTGGTTATTTTATTTTCCCTCTTTCCACTAATTGATGAACGATGCTGGCAGGATTGACGATGTGTCAAACCCAAAAATGGATTAACTTTTCATTTCTTGTAACCACACTATTGGAAAATCAGGTGGTTCATTAATTAAATGAACCTCAATAATTCCCCGAGCGTTATACACTCCTTCTCCTCTCATATTTATATGGATCTTAGGGAGGGATGTTTGCACGGCTTCACAAAATGACGAAGCTCTGGCCAAGTACCACAATGCCAACCACCAGGAGGACGAGACTGGTTCCAACAAGCGGTGGCAAGCACCACCGAGTAACGAATCGACGAAAATGATAGAGGAGGTTTTGTTGACCGTCATCAGCGGACGTCTCTACCAGGTAGGGTGTTATTTTCATTTGTGCATTTTATTTTCTCTCTTTTATATTCTTGAAATTATACAAAGAACGCGGGTCAAATGACTAATGTGTTGAACCGTGATTCATCCATCTTTGCGGGAGGTTATTTTGGGGATTCTTGTGGGGTTAATATTGTGTTCAATACAACTATTTATTAAAGTCCCTTAATATCCTTCATATTTAGAGCTAACCCGGAGGGTGTGGGCCTAAAAAACCCGGCCTGAACCTTCCACTATCTTTCTTTTCCTTGCACCGCCTCATAAGACTGTGAACACATCGACACACACCGCAAGAGGAGAGTCACACCTCGTCACCTGTGGCGAACAGATGAAGCAGCTAACATGATGGCCAACCGTGGGAAGGAAGGAAACACGACCGCCGCACCGTAGATGAATGGAAGCTGCAGTAGTGGTCGAACCCACCTTTTGAGTGTTCCGTAGTGCCCACTCAGCGCTGCCGCCTCACTAACCGACCAACCTATGGGCCTTTTGGGAATCCGGTTGATAGGGCGGTTACACCACCACCCCGAATCGAACTAAAATGGGTTACAACCCTCAGAGTGGGCTGCCACCCTCGAGTCAGGAAACTGCCCTCACACTGGGTCGCCGCCCTCACTCCAGGTCACTGCCCTCGGATAGGGTCACCACCCTCAGGTTGGGCCGCCGCCCTCAGACCAGACTTCCTCCCTCGGAGTGGGCCATCGCCCTCGCACCGGGATGCCACCCTCACACCAATCCCCCGCCCTTAGAGCGGGCCGACACCCTCACACCTGACTACCACCCTCAGACCAGGTCGCTGCCCTCAAAGCGGACAACCTCCCAGGACCGGGTCGTTTCCCCACACGGGTCGGGCCTCCCCATTGCGGGTCTCCCCCTTATGGGTCACCCTATTCTGTCTGGGCCTCCCTTACAGTATGTGGTGGGCTTCCCTTGCGGACCACCCATCTTGAGGCTAAGACCAAACATCAGCCCATTAGGTTGAGTCCACCCCGGCCCAGCCCAGAGCGAGTCGGTCTTGGTCGGTCTGACCATGTCAAACCGGACCTAGGCCCAACCGGACCCTGTAACACATAAAGGAGCATATCTTGATAACTAGACGTCTGTTTGATGAACCATCTACAGTTTCGGGATCCTTGGATTTAGATGTTCATTTTGGTATTCTGCAATTGGGTTTTTTAGATTGTTGGAGTAAGGCCAGGTTGGATTGAACCCAAATCCAACCGGGCCCCTAAAGCTAAAATGATTATAACTCATAGACCGAGCATCCGATTGACACGTCTTCTATCATGTTGGAACCCTTACTACATGGAGGTCCTTTGATTTATCCCTTTATGGATATTAGTGGTGGTTGAGGTACACCCGATATCTCAAGGGGAAGATTCTACAGAACAAGAGCGTACCAGGTGCATGGAATCTTGTGGCAGGCTGCAACGTGAAGAAAGAACATCGATCCTATGTGGTTCAGGTCCTGTGTGGGTCAGTGCTCAGGGATTTTCCGTGGTTCAACACATAACTATCCTCTCTGGGTCAGATCCTGTGTGGGTCAGCGGGGGTTAGTTACCTATCAATCCGGTGTGGGTCAGAAATAGTGCTTCTTAATAGAATAAGAATCCATATTTTATGACTAATCATCTATACTTATGTACTTATGTTATACCTGATTGTGAAATGAGTCTTTTTTATGTGTGGTACTTCTTACTTTGTGGTATTACTTGTGTGGTACTTATACCTTTTTGGTACTGTATTTTTGTTGTTACATGTGTTGTATCTCTCTCTTTATGGTGTTACTTGCATGGTACTTCTACCTTCATGGAGTTACCTTCGTGATTTTATATTCGTTGTGTTACCTGTGTGGTACTTCTACCTTCGTGCTGTATTCCGTTTTCTTTCAGTTGTATTGTACTACCAGTCATACTTCTACTTTTACAGTTGGGAATGTATTCCATCCCCTTTTTTACTTTCAACACTCTTTTACTACCGCAATTTACTTTGTGGTTATATCTTATTGTGTTCTAGTCTGTGTGGTTGCATCTTGTTTTTTTCGTGGACTGTGTGTCTGTACAGGTTAAAAAATAATTGTGTTCCCATTTAAGGGACACACATTTCTGGTGCTTGTTGTCGGCCTCTTGCCTATGGAAGATGGGTTTGGGGTAGTCACGACATGGGCCCCGAGGGACTGTTCGTGGAAACTATCTCCACCTCCTAGTATGCTTCAACATAAAGAACACATTGATTCTTTGAGATCTTCATTTTATTCATCACCACAAGCACACCCTTCATAATCTTCCCACTCCATTTTTAGTGTGAGTCTTACACCTGATGTCAAAAAATCCACCCAAAGAAAATATGTTCATCTTCAGGATCTTCGCATGACGTACTCCATATGTGGTTGAATTATACCATCATGCATCTTCAGTTTGTTTTATTGACTCCAATGATCATTAAGGTGTGATTTTCCCCAGGTAAACAAGTCCTTTTGAGATATGTTCACACTGATCAAACCATTCCCTTTGAGCCATGTTTCTATTGAATAAATTATCCATGCGTTGTTGAGATCATGTCTACCTTCATCCATCATTGATATTTTGCTGACTAGTATTCTCCATTTCCATTAGTACTCATCATATTTCATTGAGAGTTGTTTCCACCACTCTTATTGTTCCAACTATTCCTTTTGGTGTTCCCCTACTTTCCACAACCGTAACATGTGATTTTGTTATTCTTCTTCATTTTGACCTTCAATATTTTTGGCTCCCACTTAGAATCATGCTCCATCGTCCATCCTTTCTCTATTGACAAAGTCTTGGATTGGTGTAATTTTTTTGTCGTGCCACTTTTCTCTTGCATTGCCTTTTTTCTTCAGGAACCATAGTTGCAACGTTGTTGAGCAAAAACATGTCCATCATGATATTGTTGGTAAGGTTGATGATAAACTAATCATATGGATTTGTAAATCTTTAGAGCATAATACCAGCACATTCATTATCCCTAATTTTGAACCATAGTTTCATGAGTTGAGAGAATTGGGTATTGATAGTGTTGATGTGATCAGTCACTGATGATGACTGTTCATTCGAATTTTGATGCTTTATATAGCTATCCACCTTTTTGCCGCCAACCAGACTTTTCGGCGTGGGCTCGATTTTAAAGTGTTAATCTAAAATAGATGTGGTATGACTTATGAGGTATGATATTTAGTTCTTTGAGATATGTTGGATGTTGTTTCCCCAACACAAATCCACCCATGGAATGCGTCATGATTTTGATATGATCTTGACCATTGAAGAACTACCTCAGGGGTGTGACCTCAAGTTTCCATATTTTATGGAAGCTCTGTTGTACCTAAATGAGACTGAATTACTTACATAAGATATTAACGCACGCCTGTCATGGTGCGTGGGCAAAAACAATTAAATTTTTCCTAGTGCAGCATAATGGCTAATCAGTGTCATCTCTCTTTAGGAGCCTCATCAATGTAGTCCACTTACTTTATCTAATTCACCTATTCTATATCTTTTTGTAGGGTTGTTTATAAAATGAAAGTGATGAAAATATTTTTGGGTTTTTTATTATTTAAAATAAAGACATGTGAAGCAAGAATTCTATATTTATACTAAGATTCAATTCTAAAAATAATAAATTAATAAGAAAGAACTTGGTTTTGGGGGTTGGTTAAATGTTCAATCATTATTCTCCTTTATATATTTTTTTTTATTTTGATAATCCATATATGAAATCTCATTTTGGAACTACTATTCTTTATTTATAAATTGTGGAATATCATTGAATGTTTGAGCACTCTCAATTCCACATCCTCCATTAATCCAAGTTGGTGACACACAATTTTCTAGAATGTGTCGTCTTCCAGGACCTGGTTCAATCGAAGACGTTTAATCCATTGATTAGCTCAACTAATCCATGTGAAGAACTAACTAATGGAGAGAGGAAAAAATTATTAAATAAAAGAATAAGGATATCTTGAGTTGCATGTCATCGGAGAGAGTCACATGATCGGGGACATTCTCCTCACCCGTGCATGATACTCAAATCTATCTAAAAATATAAAATTAAACATTAAAGAAAATTCATGATCACCTTCATCTCCCCTCGGGCCAAGTCCTGGGGTCATCCTCTAATTTCTGAGAGTAATAGATTACATGGCAGAGTGAGTGGAAGAAAAGAGATAGAGAGAGAGAGAAATGAAGAAAAGTGGATGGATAATAACAAAGGGAAGGATTAATAAAACAAAAATTTTAATTACAATTGAAAAATAATACAAAACTTAAATTAAAATAAAATAAAAATAAAAAATTAGGGGGAAGAGAGGAGAAGCAGTGGCCCATGCCCCGATGGGATCCCTCTTTAGCTATAGGTGTCTAGCTGATGATTTGGGAAGGAGTCAAGGGCATCCTTTTATAGAGTACACAATATCACCCCCCTTCACAATGAGGTATATATAGAAATGTGTGGTAGGATGAACTATGAATCATCCTCCTTCTAGGATGATACTTGTGGAACCTCTTCTTCTATGTCCATTGGTTCCTCAAGGTATGATTTATCAAAATAGTAGTCAATAAGGAAGTCAGTGTGTAATTCTATTATGAATAATATTAAAACATGAAGTATGAAGATAAAATTATTCCCCTTAAAAGTAAGAATCTTTTATCATTATTTCCTTAGGGAAGTACACTATTATCTATTCATTAACATGCTTCAATAAATATTCAATGTGTCCAGGGAGCTCCATATGTTCCTCAACATGTGCACATCCTAGTTCTTCTTGGTCCTCCAAGCCATAGCTGAGATTATCAGATTTTGTATAATCAAAACTACAAGGAGTGATGTAGAATTCCGATTCAATAAAATTAGAAGGGATAGAGTCAATGAATGATTCAACTACCAGATTCGGTTCAGCATTAATCTCTATGTTAGTGGTAAGTTCCTCTTTGAGTAGACTCTCTGAGGAAGGGGGCAGGTAGTTGGGCTCCTTCATCTTGACATTAAATTCCACCACTTGGGTGGTTACTTCCTTCAGTGGTGATGAATCTTCTTCTTTTTATTGTATGGGGATGTTAGGTAGTTCCTCACATTTAATCAAGAATTCATCCAAACTTTTTAAATATCCCAGTTTTAGCTCACTAGGTAAGTCTTCCTGCCTTGGCTCCTCATGTTCTTCAATTTCAAATATATGTGGTGAAATTTCTTCCACCACTTTCTCAGGATATTCCTTTGGATTAGGTTTGGTTAGTCCATTAATTCACGAACATAATCAAAAGATCTATCAGCCTTTCAGGTTAATTTCTCAATGTCTTTTCTATGTTCATGCACCAAAGCTCTTCTAAAATATTTATCTTCTTCTGGTTGTTGTTGCTGCAACTGTGAGTAATTTTTCCATGCATAATATTATGAATTTGAATACATAATGGAAGTAATTTTTTTTAAACGAAATGAAATCTAACTAAGATATGAAAATAGAAAAATATAATAAACTATTGATTGTCTCCTTAGAAACAACGTTAGTTTTGATGCATGCCTATTGCGGGGCACTGAAAAAAATAATTATATTTTTCCTACAGTAACATAGTGACTGACCAGAGTCATGTATCTTGAAGATCCTTCTCAATGTAGTTCACATACTTTATCTAATTCACCTTTTATATCTCTTTTTTTTGTTTTTTATATTAAATGAATGTGATGAAAATAATTTTGGGTTTTTTATTATTTTAAATAATGACATGTGAATTAAGAATTCTAAATTTATACAAAAATTCAAGTCTAAAAAGAATGAATTAGTAAGAAAGAACAGGGTTTTGGGGGTTAGTTTAAAGTTCAATCATTATGATCCTTTATATGTTTTATTTTAGTTTGTTAATCCAAAAATGAAATCTCATGTTTGAACTACTATTATTTAATTATAAATTTTGGAATATCATTGAATGTTTGAGAACTCTCAATTCCACCTCCTCCTTTAATCTAAGATGGGGACACACCTTTATCTAGAATGTGTCATCTTCCAGGACCCAGTTTTATCGAATCCCTTCCATTAATTGATTAGCTCAAATCCAATGTGTGAAGAACTTACAAATGGAGAGAGGGAAAATGATTAAATAAAATAATAGGGATAGGATTAGTTGCATGTCATTGGAGTCAGTCACCATATCGGAGACATTCACCTTACCTGTGCATGCTACTCAAATCTATCTAAAAAATTAAAATTAATCATTAAATAAAATTCATGATCACCTTCACCTCCCCCCAGGCCATGTCTCGGTGTCATCCTCTCATTCCGGAGAGTAAAATAGTAATCAGTGTAGTGGGTGGAAGAGAAGAGATAGTGAGGGAATGAAATGAATAAAAGTGGATGGAGAAACACAAAGGTGTGGATTAATAAAACTAAAATTTGAATTAAAATTGAAAAACAATTCAAAAATAAAACTTAAATAAAATATAAATAATAAATTATTGGGGAAATAGGAGAATAAGTGGCCCTTTCCCTGGTGGGATCTCTCCTTAGCTGTGGGTGTCGAGCTGATGATTTGGGAAGAAGGCGATGGCCTCCTTTTATAGGCAGAATTCATTCCTCTAAAAGATTACTCATTTTTGGCCTATTAAATATTATATTAAAGTGTGAAACCCTTCATAAAAGTTATTCAATAATGTGGTTTCCATTCAACCTCCAAATTTCAGCTCATTTAGCGACATGATTAAAGAGTTATGTAATTTTCATTGAATAAGACTTTTTATGGATGAAATTTCCAGGAATTTCTGTTCAAATTTATAATGATCAATGGAGACCATAATGACTTAAAAATCCCTGAAAATTTGTTTTAAGGTCAGTATTATGTGTTCAGGTGCTATCCTAGGTGGATTCACCTATATATGTTGTGAGGAGACTGGTTTTTTCATCCGTTATAGTTGCGTGGTCCATTAAATTTGGCTAAAAAAATTTCCAACTTCAATGAATTTTTTGGACTAATAGATCGTTGAATCAATTATATGTCAATAAGTTAATGTTTAATGAAATAAAATCATGATTATAAGAAAAAGAATCATGAATTTTGGAATTATATTTTTTTTAAAATGAGAAAAATACCTTTGAAGTAAAAATCTATCAAAACTCCATAATTATGCACTTTTCTAAATTTTTCCCATAAAAATTATAAAATTCAAATTACCCATAAATTTAATAAAACATTGAAATAATTTTTTTAATCATTGAATAAAATTAAAAAATCCTCGTTATTTGTTCAAAATTATGCACATAAATTTTCTCTCTCAATTACCCCCACACTTAAACGATGCTTGTATTCAATCCTAAAATATCATCATAGATATTAGAGGACACCAATGATACCAAGATTCAAATTCCAATTAAATTAAATCAAAAAAAAATTCAATGTGAAATCAAACATGCAGAATTTCTAAAAAATATCAATTTAATTTCCCGTTTTTCAAAGAAACAAATAACTCACATATCTGTCTTTTACCATTTTAAAATTGTTGGAACTTCTCCTTTAATTCATTCAAGCTCCTTGATTCATTATTATTAAATATACCAATTCATGATTTACATCACTTTTGATTATTTTCTCTCATTACTCATTATACAATTCAAGTAGAGTTATGGTCAAATCATGAGAACATGCTCCTTATCCATAGGTTTGTAAATAAACTACTTTCTCCACTTTGTAAAGACAAAATGCACATAAAATCACGAGGACTTGAAATTAAGGTTCTATTGACTCTAAGGTTTAAGGTTAGTAGGATTTGATTCTTTAAAAATTAAGGCTCAAGGAGGAGGTTAATATATTAAATACTATACTTGATATCAAAAGTAAAAATATAATGAAATTATCCCCTACATAAGAGCAACACCCACTTCCCAAAACTCAAAGAAAGTGTTATGATCAAGTAAGAAAAATGAATGAATTGTGCACCCTCTTGAATATTTTTTTATTTTTTACTTTATTTTCTTTTTTTTAAAGTTATGATTATATTAGACCACACATCCATAACTTAACCATATATGCTCATAAGATCATCGATCTAGAATATGGTGATTTTGGGTTTTCCCAAATCATAACCCATTTTTTTAACTTTTTGTTGGTTCTTTTTGTCATTTTGTCATTTTTTTAATTCAAGAGGGGAAAACTATAGTATAATGAGTGATTCCACAAAATTTTAAAATTACCACAATAAAACCCCGACACATATTCCTTACAATGTATATCATCTCGTCCCCCATGATTATATTTACCTGCACACTTCAACTTTAAACTATCATGAAAATACTCAAGGAGGGTAGGAATGGATAAAAATGATTTTAAGCATGAATAATTCCTATAATGGTCTTTCATGGTCTCTATGTGATAAAAGAAGGATTGATGTAATGGTAGTCTTTTAAAGAAAATTATATTTTCGAAGGATGCCTTAATCATTTTAAAAGTTTTTTTACACTTTCATAGATATTACAAGTTTCAATACATGTTATGGTGGGATACATGTCCCAAGATTACTCAAGAAATATGCTCAAGAATATATAGGAAGTACTTGGTCTAGAAATCTTCTCAAAAATAGGAAAAATAACATTAGAAAATCACTCATGGCATGACTAATAAATCAATTCACATGAACTTTAGAAATTCAAATCATGAAGGATGGTAGGGAAATTTTATTTAAATGAATCAATTAATTCCTCCAAATCAAGAGTCATTACTTCAATAGTCATGATTCATTTTAAAAATTAAATTTGTAATTTCTATCATTTAATCACATCATCATTGAAATCAAAAACATGGAATCACTGGATTCCATAGAAGCTCATGTCTTTTAAATAAGTCAATTAAGACATGAATTCAAGTTTTGGCATGAAATTTTATCTTTAAAGCTCAAAACATGTTGTGGAAAAAATGTGGAGAGTTTAAAAGATAAAACACAAAAACTGAACACCCTTTTTCCATGAAACATGGTCCTTCCCATTCACTGTCTGGGGATTCCATATACTATTATGATCCAACAAAAGAAAATTACTCAATTAATCACAATGATCATTTCATTTAAGCTGAAAAAGAAAAGTGGGAGGGGGCCAGATGCTAAATTATTTCAATGAAAATAAATTGATATCTAAATTCCTAGAAAGAATGTAAACATAAATCATGGTATTATACCCTATGTCGGCCCTGAATTTTTACTACCTCTAGAGTGATGTACCGGATATTATCCAATGTCTGATGGAGGATGAAACTTCTTTGATTCGAACCACTATATGTGGGTTTTCCCTGCTTGTGCATCATCCTTCTGGGTGAGTAATGATCTTGGGATAGAGTACACCATATCCCCACCCCCATAACAATATGGTACATCTTGCATGGTGGGGGTATGATGAAGTATGAACCATCCTCATTCTTGGTTACTACATGTGAAACCTCTTATTCTCTGTCCATTGGTTCCTTGAGGCATGCTTCACCAGAAGAATAGTCAATGGGAATGTCAGTGTGTAATTCTATTTGAATAATATTAAAACATGATGTATGAAGTTAAAATTCTTCCCCATAAAAGTAAGCAGATATTGTCATGGTTTCCTTAGATGAATCCACTAGTATCTCTTCATGACCATCCTTCAATAAATATTCAACATATACAGGGAGATCCATATGTTCCTTAGCATGTGCACATCTAGGTTCTTCTTCATCCTCCAAGGAATAGCTGAGATTGTCTGATTCTGTGTAATCAAAACCACAAGGACTGCTGTAGAATTCAGATTCAATAAAAATAGAAGGTATGGAGTCAATGAATGGTTGACCTCCCTTTTTTGGTTCAGCTTCAATCTCTACCTCAGTGGTATGTTCCTCTTGGTGTAGACTCTCGGAGGATCGAGGCAGGTATTCGAGCTCCACTATCTTGAATTCAAATTCCACCACTTGGGTGGTTTCTTCATTTTCTGGTGTTGAATATTCTTATTTATATTGTATTGGGAGGTCAGGTAGTTCCTCACATTTAATCAAGAATTCATCCAAACTTTTTTTATCTCCCACTTATAGTTCACTAAGTATGTCTTCCTCCCTTGACTCCTCAGGTTCTTCAATTTCAAATATATGTGGTGAAATTTCATACACCACTTTCTTAGGTTCTTTATCCAGCTTAGGGTTGGGTTGCACCATTAATGCACGAACATAATCAAAATCCTTATCAACCTTTCTGGTTAGTTGTTCAATGCTTTTTCTATGTTCATACACCTAAGCTCTTATAAAATATTCATCATCTTCTTCTTGTTTTTGGTACACTTGTGAGTAATTTTTCCATGCATAATATTATGATTTTTAATACTTCATGGAAATCTATTTTTAGTTTTTTAAATGAAATGAAATATAAATAAGATGTGAAAATAGAAATAGAAAATGAACTAATGATTGGATCACCGAAAACAGCTTCATTTTTTACGCACGTCTGTCTTGGGGTGTGGAAATAAATAATTATATTTTTCCTAGTGCAGTACAGTGGAAGACCATGGTCGTCTCTCATTATGATCCTTCTCAATGTAGTTTACTTTCATTATCTAATTCACATATTATTTCACTATTTGTGGTATTGTTTATTAAATTATAGTGATTAAAATCTTTTTGGGTTTCTTATTATTAAAAATAATGACATGTGAAGCAACAATTCTAAATTAATACTATGATGAACGTCTAGATATAATGAATTACTAATGGAATTTTTCACTTTAACAACGGTTGTAAACAACTATTAAAGCCCTCGAAACCATTCGTATATAGTATATCAATGGTTCCATCCACCATGGAGAAATAAGGCGTGACAATATGCCTATACCAATAGTTCTGTGAAAACAATTGGTATAGGTGTCAAAATAGATGTTATAAAATAGTTTGCTACAAACTGTTTGTATATTGTGTTAATGTATAACATATACCAAAGGTTTGTAAACCATTGGTATATGTGTGTTACACTGATACCAACAGTTATAAACTGTTGGTATAAAGGGGATATGGTAAGCCATAAGGCTATACCAATGGTTTTGTTATAATAATTGGTATAAACATATACTAGTGATTATAACAAACCGTTGGTATAGTTATATTATAGTATCTATACCAATGGATTTGAAACAATTGGTATACAATTTCTCAGCTCCACAGCAGCAGGCCCTTCCCCCCTCTCAATACCTGCAACAACACAGCAGCCCCTCTCCAGACCTCCAACAACACCAATAAAAAAATCCCCATCGAAAGTATTAAAAATTTAGCATTCATTCTAGAATTTTGAAATTTAGAAATTTATAAATTCAAATGAAATAACACCCATTAGAGAAAAAGCCTACTTGTTATAGGAAATGAAATAACACCCATAAGAGTATTCAAAATTTAGAATTCAATCCTCACTCAAACAACAACACCAACACACAAAAGAGTATTCAAAATTTATAATTAATTTCTCACTAAAACCACAACACCAATACACACAAGAGAAAAAACCTACATGTTATCAGAAGAACATGGGATGTTTGGTCATGGTCTTAGTTTGATTATCTTATAAATAACTAAAAAACATGGGTAGAGTGGCAAGGATTATGACTCCCATAAGATACACAATGATAGTGGTCATGTGATTAGACCTAGGATGAGTTATAGGAAGCACATGCAATGTTTATATTTCTATAATGATTATGTACCCATGTATAAATGGTTACCGATGTGTTAGTGGGAAACATTGGACAATCTAGACATATGAGATGTGTTACCGGAATAGACTAAATGTTTTTTGTATACATTTCAATTAGAATAAGGGGGTATGTGGCTAATTGTAATTTTCACTCCTGGTTGTGATGTGAGATGAATCCCTATCCTGGGTAGTGGGTATGAATATTCAATGAAGTCATTGGTATTTGGTTCCCAAAGGGACTTTGGTTTGGTCGTAGAACCCACTGTTTGAGGATGGGATTGAGGTGATCCCTGAGGTTATGGTGTCACCATTTGTATTCCTCGCCATTGGGGTATTTTTATGAGAAATTGAAACTTATTTTTCAAGAATCTATGTGTATCCTTGTTGACCAATTTTTTATATGGTATGCTTGAGTGATCATAGGTTTCAAATGAAATCACTATATGACATTTATTTTTTTTATGTTATTGTATTGAATGAACAGTCCGCGATTGAGAATTAGAACATGAGTGTTGGTGCATGTTCAGGATGGGATGTTGAGACTCATTCCTAATATAATTCATGTTTCCATATATATACTATGACCAATTGTGTTTCAATCTATGACATGTGAAAATTTTCATTTAATAACTTATGACCAATAGACCATATTTTATTTTTTATCCCTTAATTTAAACAATATATGTGTAGGCTTGTGAAGAATTTCCATATGTCAGTTGTTTTTTTCACCTAAAATGTTGTCCATTTCAATCAAAAGTGACACACATTGAGTGATACTAGTCACACCGTGACTCAGATTGAGGTGGGGTTGACTCATTCCTGTCACAAATGATCCATGGATCATTGGGTGGGGGCTGTCTGAGGGGTGTGGGGGGCTATCCGGGGTTGAGGGGGCTGTCTGGGGGGGGGGGGGGGGGCTGTCCGGAGTGCTTTTTCGACCACTGCAGTCACACAACACCTCCGATTGACGTTCTATCTAGATGACCATTTCACAATTAACCCACTCTTTGTTGCGTCTGATTTCATGGTATTTTTAGATCGTTCAGCCGGTTTTGACCACCCCACACATGTTTTTGAAGCGCGCCAAACACCTAAAAAACAAATATTCTACCGTGTCGTGCAAACCGCGAGTCCGAATGACGTGTCATCTTTTCGTACATCTCACGAATAATAATTTGGGTGTTTTTATGTGATTTCATGTCATTCTGATGTCGTTCGGTATGTATTTGACTGTAAAACACATGTTTTGGCCATTTACGACATGCAGAGTGTGTTTTTAGCCACCGTGGTCACACGACACCTCTGATTGGTGTGTCGTCTAGCCGACCATTTTAAAATTCACCCACCCATTATTGTCGTTTGATTTCATGGCATTTTGAGGATGTTCAGTCAATTTTGACTACCTCACGCACGCTTTTCAAGAATGTCAAACACCTAAAAAACACATATTCAGTCGTGCCACACAAATTGCACAAATTAATGATGTGTTGTCTCCTCATTAACCACATGAATAATAATTAGGGTGTTTTCGTGTGATTTTAAGTCATTCTGATGTCGTTCGGTATGCATTTGACCGTTAAATGCATGTTTTGGCCATTTACGACACGTGGAGTACGTTTTCTGCCACCGCGGTCACACGACACCCCGGATTGATGTGCCGTCTGGCCTACCATTTCACATTTCACCCACCCTTTGTTTTTATCTGATTTCATGGAATTCCGAGGTTTTTTTGGATAGTTTTGACCACCCTACGCATGCTTTCCAAGCGCGCCAACACCTATAAAACACATATTCTGTCGTGCCGCACAAACGCATGTCCGAATGACGTGGTGTCTTTTCATACACCTCAAGAATAATAATTAGGGTGTTTTAGTGTGATTACAAGTCATTATGATATCATTTGTTATGTATTTGACCATAGAACCCATGTTTTGTTCATTTACGACACACAACGTGCATTTTCGGCCACCTCAGTCACACGACACCTCCGATTAATGTGTCGTCTCGAAAACCAGTTTAAAATTAACCCACCCTTTGTTTTCATCCAATTTCATGGCATTCTGAGGTCGTTCGTCTGGTTTTGACCACCCCACACACGCTTTTCTACCGCTCCAAACACCTAAAAAAACATATTCAGTCGTGTCGCGCAAAACGCACTTCTGAATGACATGTTGTATCCTCATACAACTCATGAATAATAATTAGGGTGTTTTCATGTGATTTCAAGTCATTTCAATGTCATTCGGCATGCATTTGACCGCTGAACGCATGTTTTGGCCATTTACATCACGTGGAGTGTGTTTTAGGCCACCAGGGGAACACAAAACCTCCGATTGATGTGCCCTCTAGCTGAAAATTTCACAATTCACCAACACATTGTTGTCGTCTGATTTCATGGAATTCCGAGGACGTTCGTCCAGTTTTGACCACCCCACGCACCCTTTTCAAGTGCACCAAACACCTAAAAACACATATTCAGCCATTCCGCGCAAACCACATGTCTGAATGACGTGTCATCTCCTCATACACCTCAATAATAATAATTAGGGTGTTTTTGTATGATTTCAAGTAATTCTGATGTCATTTGGCATGCATTTGATTGTTAAACGCATATTTTGGCCATTTACGACACGCAGAGTGCTTTTTTGGATAGCACGGTCACACGACACCTCTGATTAATGTGACGTTTGGCGGAACATTTCAAAATTAACCCACCATTTGTTGTTGTCTGAATTAATGGAATTCTGAGGTCGTTCGACCAATTTTGACCACCCCGCACACGCTTTTTCAAGCACACCAAACACCTCAAAAACACATATTCTATCGTGCTGCACAAACCACGCGTCTGAATGATGTGTCGTCTACTCATACACACCACAAAAAATAATTAGGGTGTTTTAGTATGATTTTAAGTCATCCTGAAGTCTTTCGGAATACATTTGATCATTAAACACATGTTTTGGCCATTTACGACATGCAAAGTGCGTTTTCAGAGAGCGCGGTCACACGACACCGCTGATTGATGTGCTGTCTGGCCGATCATTTCACAATTCACCCACAATTTATTATCGTCTGATTTCATGGCATTCCGAGGTCGTTCGGCTGGTTTTGATCACCCCATGCACACTTTTTAAGCACGTCGAACTCCTAAAAAACACATATTCAGTCGTGTCGTGAAAACCGCACATCCGAATGACATTTTGTCTCCTCATACACCTCACAAATAATAATTAGGGTGTTTTCGTGTGATTTCAAGTCATTCTGATGTCATTCGACAAGAATCTGATCGTTAAACACATTTTTTGGCCATTCACAACACACGAAGTTCGTTTTCGGCCACCGCGGTCACGCGACACGTCTGTTTTATGTGTCTTCAAGCTAACCATTTTAAAATTCAACCACCCTATGTTGTCATCTGATTTTATGGAATTACGAGGTCGTTCAACCAGTTTTGACAACCCCACACAAGCATTTCAAGTGCACCAAACACCTAAAAAACATATATTCACCTGTGTCATGAAAATTGCGCATCTGAATGGAATTACGTCTCCTCTTACACATAAAGAATAATAATTAGGGTGTTTTAATGTGATTTCAAGTCATTATGATGTCGTTAAGCATGCATTTGACCGTTAAATGCATGTTTGGGCCATTTACGACACACAGAGTGAGTTTTCGGCCAGCGCGGTCACACGACAAATCTGATTGATGTTCCGTCTAGGTGACCATTTCATAATTCACCCACGCTTTTTCTCATCTGATTTCATGGCATTATGAGGTCGTTAGGCCAGTTTGGACCACCCCACGCATGCTTTTCAAGCATGCTAAACACTTAAAAACACATATTTAGCCGTGCAACGCAAACCGCAAGTCTGAATGACCTTCTGTCTCCTCTTACACCTCCTAAATAATAATTAAGGTGTTTTGTGTGATTTCAAGTCATTCTAAGGTCTTTCGGTATGAATTTGACCATTAAAAGCATGTTTCAGCCATTTACAACACGCGTAGTACGTTTTTGGGCATCACGGTCACACGACACCTCTAGTTGAGGTGGAGTTGACTTATACCCATCACAAATGACAAATGTATCGTTTTCCTAAATTATCAGCACAACCTGAATGTGTTTGATCGGTTTTCTGTATGTCATTTTTTGTTTTCACTTAAAATCAGGTCCATTCCAAATAAAAGCGAGACACTTTGAATGGTACCGGCCACATCGTGCATCAGATTGATGCGGGGTTGACTCCAACACATCAAAAAATGTCCCATGGATCGTTGTTCTAAAGTATCAATAGAATCCAAATACGTTTGGTCCATTTTCCTTTTGTCATATTTTTTTTCACTTAAAATGTTTTCCATTTCAAATAAATGTGAGACAATTTTAGTGGTATCGGCCACACCGTGCCTCATATTGAGGTGGGATTGAGTCGTACACATCACATATGACCCCTGGATCGTTTTCCAAAACTATCAACACAATCCAAATAAATTTGTTCAGTTTTTCATATGCCAGATGTTTTTACTTAAAAGGGTGTCCATTTTAAACAAAAGAGTGACACTATGAGTGATACTAGCCAAATAGTGCCTTAGATTGAGGTGGGGTTGACTCGTACATGTCACATATGTCTCATGGATCGTTTTCCTAATGTATCAACACAATCCAAATGCATTTGTTTGGTTTTCCGTATGGCAGTTAGGCAAATCGTGCAACAAAAGTGAAAACATATTATACTAAAACTATTGACATTGTGCATGATGTGCATCCCTTGGAGCATGGTCATAGAAAATCATGAACATTTCTTTTAATATATATCCCTATATGGTTGGTAGATACCCTGTGGGGTGGACTTAAATTTTTTATAAACCATGAGGCATAGTGTTTTTTATGCTGACCGGGGTTCCAGGCTCCGAACAAGCCCCAGAAGCCCCATAAACCATTATAACTTCATTAGTCTTACATATTTTGTAAAAAAACAATTATACTGAATTCAAAAATATTAATACCAGAGTGAAAAACCAGGTTAGAAAATAATGTGATATACAGAATTCAAAAATGTAATGGATCAATCTTCCCCTCATCACCGTCACCATTACCACTGTCATCATCATCCTCATCCTATCCGCCATCTTTTTCCTCATCGTCAGCGTCCCCATGCTCATCCTCGGCCACATACTCACCCTCGGCCCCATCCTCACCCTCGTCCTCTTTAGTGTCCTCATCATCACTAGTAATGTCATCATCTTGACCACCACTAGAACGGTCGTCTGGTGCAAAGGATAATGCACTCATCGATGACTTATATGTCTGACAAGCTGCACTGGCCTCTCGTGGGTGTGATGATCATAAATATTTGATCAGTTTCATAAATTCTTTCTCCCTCATTTGAACATGTTATTCTAACTCTGTGACCCTTTTATCAGACTGTCTTGCATGCTCCTTGACCTATTCCTACTCATTGGTACTAGAATGGATACCTGGTGGGGACCAATACCTCATCGGGACTATATTCTTACCCGGTCGGCAACGTAATCGACCAAAGTGCTCATCTCCCAAAACCTGATATAAATGATAGTGTGGACCTAAATTGTCAGGCTCTTGGGCAACAAGGGCCTCTAAATCAGCCAGTTAAAAATATTAATATATTATTAAATTTCAAAATAGATATTAAACATTTAAATAAACATATTAAAACATACAATCATTTCTTGTGTCGGTTCATTAACCGTTGTTCCATCCTTTTTCCTTCTACTCGAGTAAAACAATTTTGCTCGAGGGAGACATCCTTCAATAATCAATTTTTTCTTTTGTAATGAAATTGAAACAATATAAATTGCAAGTATAATCATATATTAAAGAATCAATAAATAACATAATTTAAGTAGGAAATAATAAAAAGGAAAAGTCCTAAAGAAAAATTATAAACAACTATATCGTACCAGTTTCCTCGCATAATCTGACGTAGTAGTGCACCCCAAAGTGTGGAGGTATTGCTTTGAATCAATTTTTTTTTCAGAATAATAATATAGAATGTTTAATAATAAATAAGATACTATTAATGAAAAATATGAAAATTTTCATTTAAATACCTCAAATGGGATTAATACCATAATTTTTGCAGTCACCCAATGGTTAATCATTTGACGATATTGATCTATCAGGCGGTTATCCATGATAGGTACTATATCCAACTCTGTGCCCACTCTATCACACCATCCAACATACAGATCATGCTTATAACCTCTCCAAAGCTCTCCTAGCTCCTTTAAACATACTGGTCGTGCACCTTCTCCGTCTGGGAAGTTAAACCGAAGCTGACACCCAATAGATTAATTCGTATAAATAAAAAAAAATACATTAAATCCAATATATTTTTACACATTTTTGTGCCCACGCATTATCCTTGACTTCTTGTGGTAGATGTCTCCAAGAGAGAGGGATGACTAGAATGATGTCGAATTATTTGGCTAGGTTCTCCAAAAAAGCACTGACATTCCTACCCAGATTTATAAATAATTTGTCATTCATCATTGTATTAAACCATAAACTGTGTCTGGCAGTTCCATATAGCACAAAAGCAAGTACGCCCCCTCCCCCACCTCCTATCAGTAGATGAAACTATTTTTAAAGAAAAAAATATCATTACAACTGATAATATAAGGTATAAAAATTTTCTAGAGTTATTTGAATATAGCTATGGTAGTCGGATCAATGTGCATCACTGGATGTGCAGAAGATGATGAAATATCCTGTACATGTGGAGTGTCCCTCAGTGTATGCTCCTCAGCCACATACTATGTCGGATTAGGAGTCGAATAAGGTGGAATATAATAGCTTGAAAATAATGAACCAGAAGCAAAAGATGATGGCACATACGTCAGGCCTACTGGTTGTGTAAACATCGGAGGAAAAAATATCTCATGTTCCCCAAAAGACACACCAGGATCTAAATGAAGTGTAGAAGATATGTCTGTGGTAACGGCATAGTGCAATCGGGTATGACTAATGGATCGTATAACTCTCGCGCCTCAAGCCCTCATACCACATACCTGAGTACCGGGATCACCAGATGATCGTCTAACTCGGACAACACCCCACTCCTTCCACCAACCTCAGTACTCGGAGTAATATAAGGCTCCTCATTAGATATCTCTTATCTAGTGGGTCGATCCTGAAAAAATGTTTAACACAAAAGTAAACACATGATATTATAAGTTCTTGAAATATATATATTTGAAATAAAAAACTATCAACATGGATGAGTGGAGGAACGCCCATCCGTGTCATATGATGATTATTTTCTACCATCTTCTTCCACCACATCTCTTCAATGGGTGTCATTTCCTTCAATGAAAACAAATATGGAAGTAATTAGAAACAAATAACTAATGTGTAACCCAAAAAACATAATATAAAAAATCCATTCTAAAAAAAACATAAATAAAAAGAATATTTATTGTAGTTTGAAGGTAAGTACTAGGATACACACTCTGAATGATGTAGGTGTATTCATTGAATCATATTCCAATTGATTTTGGAGAGGGGCCTTCAATAGTTATAGGCATGGATTTGATTATAAACACCTATAAAAAGGATATCTAGGAATTGTGACGTCCAAAACAAGGATGCCACTCATTAGTGACCCAAACCCAGATGGACACATGGTCTCAAGTGCATCAACCAAAATTCCAAATGTTATTGACTAATAGTGAGAGCCTTGCTGTGTCTGGGGGAGACTATTCCCTCATTAACTAAGTTGTAAAATTTTAATATTATCAGTTAAAATTTGATGAAATATAACTATGGGAAAATATGGGAAATGGATGAAAATAACCAAACCATTAATACCATCTAATAACAGAATCATAAACCGAATGATGGGAAAGTATGTCATGTATCATGAATAAAAACATAGTTACAACTATTAAGAAGTAGTACTATACAAGAGGATAAATAAATTCTAAAATTTGACCTAGCTTCTTCGGCTAAAACCCAATCATCTGGTTCATAAGTGGAAAGAGAGCGAGTCATGTCAATAACTCAAAATCCACAATCACCAATAAATTTGTATTGCCTAGTCATTGAATCAAACCATTGGTAAAGGGAATATTTTTACTAATGGTTGCAAACAACTGTTGGTAAGAGAGGACTTCATGTCCCCTTTATAGGCATCCCAAATAGAGGCACATGCCTCAGGCCCCAATATGTGTTATAGGCATCCCAAATCATTCAATCATGTTTAATAAATCATTCTTGGAAGCTCTATGGTCATACCTTTCATTACCCAATTAGTTACTCAAATCAAGCGCACCCCATGGGTGGATAAAGGTTAGGCTTCTACACTAATAGGTTGTTCATGGCTTGTAAAACGGTTTAATTTCATAAACTATAGACAAAAAAATTAATTTTTAAATTTGAGATCAATAATAATGTTTGTCAATGATAACATGATTACTGAATTAAACTTGTAACTTATCTAACATTGTTATGGATGTATAAACATTCCATCATGGCTAGTGAAAAGCACCCCACTATGATAAAAGTGAGTATTAGCCAAGAAAGAGACATAATATACAATGTACAGTGAGAACCATAATTAATTGACCCTAAAGTAATATTATTATAATCATCATAGGAATCCAATTATCACTCATGACTAACCATGCCACTATAAACAACCTAGAGTGTATGAGTTTTCTTTATAATCTTAACAACATCATCACACATTCTTACTATGATGTGAATCATGTGGAATATGGATGATATTAACAAAAAATTCCTAGAAATACCAAGCCATCTAAGAACTGAAAATTTATGGATGATATTAACACATAATTTATTTTGAATCAAATTTTATTGACTGTCAAAGCCCAACACACACACCCAAATCCAACAGAAAAAAATTTATACACACCAAAATAAAAATAGAAAACCAAAATAGTAGATGTAGAACATTAAAATTAAAGTATCACATACAAATTAGAAGTTTAGAACAAATAAATATTAAAATGGATTGGAATGAATAATTTCCACTGTATGGTAAAAAGAATCCCGCTTCTCCCTTCTGTTTAGGGCTGCAATCGTACTAAATGGGGGAGTATGAGCGTCTCTTAATTTGGGGAAAAAATTTCCCAACTGTTTGTAAAAACTATTGGTAAAGGATGATTTAAACCTCTCTATACCAACGGTTTTAGAAAACTATTGGTATAGAGTATAATTTTCCCATCGGTTTTGAAAAAATGTTGGGAAAAGATTATTTAACCATCTTTTTCCAATGGTTTCCTTAAATAGTTGGAAAATGTACTTTACAGGCGTTGGGAAAACATTCCTTTCCATAAGTGAATTAATATGAAAGAAATGGTTTTGGGGGTTGGTTAAATGTTCAGTCATTATTATCATTTATATTTTTTATTTCATTTTTATAATACAATCATTAAATATCAATTTTAACGATAAATTTTTTTATAAATTGTGGAATATCATTGAATGTCTGAGAACCCTCAATTACACCTCCTCCTTTAATCCAATTTGGTGACAAACCTTTGTCTATAATGTGTCATCTTCCAAGACCTGATTCAATCAATGTTGTTTCATCCATTTATTATATCAACTCCAACGTGTGAAGAACTCAACTATAGAGACAAGGAAAAATGATTAAATAAAATAATAGGGATAGGTTGAGTTGCATGTTATCAGAGGTAGTCACAACATTTAGGACATTCTCCTTACCCATGCATGCTACTCAAATCTATCTAAACACATAAAATTAATCATTAAAGAAAATTCATGATCACTTTCACCTTCCCCCTAGCCAAGTCTCAGGGTCAACCTCTCATTTTCGATAGTAATATATTACTTGGTGGAGTGGGTGGAAGAGAAGAGAGAGAGAGAGGTAAACAAATGAAGAAAACTGAACTATGAAACATAAAGTCATGGATAAATAAAAATAAAATTTGAATTACAATTGAAAACCAATATAAAATAAAATTAATATAAAATTAAAATAATAAATAAGGGGGGAGAAGAGGAGAATCATTGGCCCATGACCTGATGGGATCGATCCTTAGTTGTGGGTGTCGAGATGATGATTTGGGAAGGAGAAAATGACCTCATATTATATGCAAAATTCTATCCTCAGAAATTTTGCGTGTTGTTGGAACATTAAATTGTAGATTCACATGTGGACCCCCTCATAATATTTTTTCATAAATATGTTTTCCATTCACCCTCCAACCGTCACCTCATTTATCCATAGGATTAAGGAGTTTAGGAATTTTCATTGAATAAGGAATTTTATTGCCCAATTTTCCAAGAAGATTCCTTCAAATGTATAACGATCAATGGAAACCATAATGACTTAAAAATTCCACCAAATTTGTTTTTGATGTGTTTTGATGTGTACTAGTGCTATCCCTATTGTAATAACCTAAATGGGAGGTGAGGAGACTGATTTTTGCAACTGTTACAGTGGTGGTGTCCACGATGTCCTCCTGGAAATGTTTCCAACATCAATGATTTTTTTGGAATAATTGATATTCGAATCAAATCTATGACCTGAATATAAATTTGAATGAAATAAAATTAGTATTCAAAGAAAATCACGAATTTTGAATTATATTTTTTACGAAATGAAAAAAATACCCTTGTGGTAAAAATCATTCAAAAATCCAAAATTTGGACTTTTATCACTTTTTCTCATAATCAATCTAAAATTCAAATAACCACTTATTTTATTAAAACATTGAAATACATGGGTTTTATCAATGAAAAACATTATAAATTCTCATTATTTGATAAAAAATATTCACATAAATTTGCTTTATCAAATACACTAACACTTAAACCATGATCGTCCCCAAATATAAAATCTCAATTTAGAAATAAGGGGACACCAATATTACCAATATTTAAATTCCAAGGTAATAAAATAAAAAAAAATCAATGTGAAATCAAGCATTCAATAATCTGCATAAAATATCAATTTAATTTCCCATTTTTCAGAGAAACAAATAATTCACATATTTTAATTTTACCCTTTGAAAATTTATGGAACTTACCCATTCATTCATTCAAGATCCTTTATTAATTATTATTAAACATGAAAATTCATGATTTACCTTACTTATGATTCTTTTATATCATCACTCATGATTGTTATTTTTTAATTCAAGAGGAGAAAAATAGAGTATAATGAATGATTACACAAACTTTTATAATTAACACAATAATACCCACACACTTCTTCCTTACAATGTATATTATCCCATCCACCATAATTCCCTTTAACCCCACACCTCAACTTTGAAATATCAGGAAAATATTCAATGGAGGGTAGAAATGGATAAAAATAGATTGAAACATGGATCATTCCTATTAAGGTCATTCATGGTCTCTATGGGATAAAAGAAGGATTGATTTAAGGGTGTTTTTTAAGGAAAATGGATTTCCAAAAGATTCCTCAATCATTTTAAATGAGTTTTTTGAATATTCATAGCTTTGATAAGTTTCAATACAAGTTCTTATCGGTTACATGTGCGATGATCATCCAAGAAATATGGTCAAGAATAAATAGGAAGTACATGGACTATAAAACCTCTTGGGAATGGAAAATATAACATTGGAAAATCACTCATGGCATGACTAATATATCAAATCACGTGAACTTCAAAAATTCAATGCAGGATGGATGGTGGAGAAATTTATTTTACATGAATCAATTAATTCCTTCAAATCATGAGACATTACTTCAATATCCATGCTTCACTTTAAAAATATAATTATTCATTTAAATCATTTAATCATATCAAAATTGATATCTAAAACATGTAATCACATGATTACTAAGAAACTCATGTCTCTTTGATAGGTCAAGTAAAGCATGAATTTAAGTGTGGGCATGAAATTTTATCTTTAAAGATAAAAACATGTTGTGGAAAAAATTTAGGAGAGTTTAAAAGATAAAACACTAAAATTTAACACACTTTTTCCATGAAACTTGGTCCTTTCCCTTTACTGTTTGGGGCTTCCTTCTACTGTCATGATCCTACAAAAGAAAATTACTCAATTAATCACAATGATCATTTTGTTTATTCTCAAAATAAAAGAGGGAGGGTCCCACATGATAAATTATTAAAATGAAGATAAATTGAAATATAAATTACTAGAAATCAAGTAAATAAAAATCTTTGTATTATCCCCCAAGTGGGCCCTGAATTTTGACTACCTTTAGAGGGCAGTATGTACTGTAATCCAAATTCTGTTGGAGGATAAAGATTTTTTGATTTGAACGACCACATGTGGGTTTTCCCAGCTTTTTATTCATCCATTTGGGACAGAGTACACCATATCCCCCTTTTACAATGAGTTATAGCATTCATTAATGTGGTAGGATGAAGTATGAATCATCCTCCTTCTTTGCTAATACTTGTGAAACCTCGTTTTCTCTTTCCATTAGTTACTTGAGGTATGCTTCATCAAAATAATAGTCAATGGGAATTTCAGAGTGTAATTCAATTTGAATAATATTAAAATATGATGTATTGAGATCAAATTCATCACCATCAATGAATCTTTTGTAACACCCCAAGATTTCATAGTGTGTTATTTCTTCAAAATAATTCAAATAACTTTCACTACACACAACACCGAGTTCAAACGCACCATGACTTACCAAACAAGCCGTTCAAAAGAGGATATGAATTGTACTAACAAAATTTCAATCTTTATATAATCCTTATAATTTTATTATCCATATTATGAGTTTCTTAGACACAATGTATGAAAAAATTCATTTTTAGTATCACAATTTTACCAACATTTAATAGTGAACCATTTTTAAATCCAATATTTTAAACATTTATATATCTAATTTGACTAAATAAATTTACTTTTTAGAATGGGGACGTCAAAAATTTACAAGGTAACACCCCAGGATTCCACAGTATGCTTCTCTTTGAAAAATAAAATAGCGTATGTTGTACGCAACTTTGAGTTCTAACACACACTAAAACCAATCAAAATAGCCGTTATGAATAGTAATACCTAATTTTTGAAATTTTATACTTTTTTTCTCTCAAAATGGACTTCATTTTTGGATTTGGAATATCGAATTTATCCTAGGGTGAAATTTTGGTACATTTCAGATAACTTTAATATTTTGATGAATAGTGAATATTACTAAATTTTAATTAAAAACAACTATTTTAATCAAAATAATTAATAGTTATAAATTATTAATTTGTGTGGGTTTAATTATATTTAGAATATATTTTTACTATTTAATAAAATTTTGGTCATTGGACATAATTTTACAATTAAACCGGACATAAACAATTGTCAATCTTTTGATAGTTATTATCTCTTAAAAACACGCTTTTTGTTTTAACAATGGGAATTAAATTTAAATTAATTTCTGCCACTTATTTGTTTTGAATTTGGAAAAATGGATTCCATATTTGGAATCAGGATGTTCAAATTGTGTAAATATGTAACTTTTATTTTTAGACATTTTGAATAATTACTTCGGTAAATATTTTATTTACCATGGTTAAAGGGTAATCCGGTAAATAATGTTTAAAAATAATATTATAATAATAACAAATTACCCTAAAACGTTTCCTAAACTTATTGGTTGATACATGTCCGACCATGGGCATCTTTGGGTCGATTTTTGGACCACATGTAGCAACTTGTAAGTGATAATGACACCTTATATTAATTAAGTTAAAATAAATACAAAAATGACATAAGCATATATATTTTAGAAAAAGTTTTTTTACATAGGGTTATATATGTTGGATTTTGGATTATAAATATTCATTAGAAATATAAACCGATTTCCTACATAATTATATTTTATTTATAATTTTTATAAAATAAATAATTTAATTTATAAATGACACAATGATGATGCAGTAATTACATAATTAATGAAATATTAGAAACATTAATATTATAAATACCCAAATAAATGTAATTTTAGACTTTTTATAAATACCAATACTTTTATTGGATAATATGAAATGTTAGTATTGATTTAATTAACTATGTTCGAAGTAATCATTTTGTTATGATTTTTACAAAAATCAATTATTGAATAGTGTCAAAATTGACATAAAAGGTATTTTAAATAAAATATTATATTTTTAATTGATATTAAATTCCTAAAAATCTATGGTTCGGACAAGAGACATATATCATGATAGGTGTATCCTTAATGGACCACTTGTGGGTGGCTTGGATGTATATAGTAAGTTTATTAACCATATAATATAAACATATAAAGAGACATTGTAAAAGTGAATCTAATCAACTAAGAGTTAATAGTTAAAGATAAGGTTAATATAGTGATCCAAACCTGACTATATATTGTTGGTTGAGTTTTTTTGACCCATCCCCACCTTAACCATTAAATAATATACTTTTTAGACACTAGAAACCGAAAATGGATTTATTATAAAATAATATTTCTAGATTTTCCAAAGGTCCCCCTCACCCTATTATAAAAGAGAACTACCCATTCTCATTAATTCACACCTTCAAAGCATTTTGGTTCGGCCAAACCTTGCTAAAAAACTCTCTCAACTTCCCTCAATTCATCCTATAGGCCTTCCTTTAGTCAGAAAGCCATCCTAAGGAGACCTTTTGATAAAATCAAAAGGAAGAACCCGAAAAAGAGGTAATATTTTCACCACCCTTTTTCAAGTTCCTTTCTTCTTCAACATCTTCTATCTTTGTTATTACCATTATAAAATAATAACTACAGTATATTATATATACAATGATGTTATTATAAATATGTTACAACCATATTTAGTATTCTATCCATCCTTTGAATGACATGTCACCCTACGTGCGTACGTACGGCTTACCGTCTCCATGTCGTGGTGTAATTGTTATTCAATAAATTATAATTTGGATAGGTATAATAATGATGTGTAATTCATGTAAAAAATAAATATAACATGATAATTATTCTGTTTATATGATATACCATCCAATTATATATTATTTTAATATCAATAGAATGATATTGTCGCTCGTGCATACGTACGGACTACCGTCTCCACGAACGCGATGAGATTCATTATCCATCGTATCCATTCAAGTATAATTTTAATTTTATTAATTAAAAATAATGATTAAGGACTTTATATAATTCTGTATATAAGTAAGATACACCCTATCCATGACAACCACGACTTACATAACTAAACATATAATGGAAAACGAGAAAGTTGACACCCGAAACGACGATAATACTAAGATATTATTAACAAAGCAATGTTAAAAGAACATATATGATATCATATTAATGTATAAGATTCATGTATAATTTATTAACAATTATTTCACCATTATATAGGAGGTTAACCTACCCCAACCATGTAAAATTATAAGATAAGGGTTAATTTTACAATCTGATTATTATCTGATGTTTTTTTATACGTAATTATCTACTAGGATCTCTTTATCATCCACATCCATGTTCCATAAAAGTGTATTTAAATTTTTTTTTACAATTTAATAGACAATGGTTTATAGTCATTTATACCCTTATGTGTTTTGAAAGGAATCTTTACATCGTTTTCCAAACAAGGTACTTTTTAACCTTTTTGACAAATTTAAGGCAAGAATGTCTTTTTAAACTTATACGGCGGGTGTGGTTATTTTCCACCGTTATAAAATTGCTGAAGCTTCCCTTACAAGCTTATAATAATATTTTCAATGTAAATGTTTTATTTTATAACTATGTGACTTTTAAATTATTTCAAAATGAATATTTTAAGAATTTGTGAAAGGTAATCTTTATCAAGATCATAATTTTAAATGTTTTAAAGATTTATCTTTCAAAATATTTTTAATTAATGTCCATGTTTTCCAAATGATTTTTATGATTTATTTATATGGACATGAATGTTTTGAAATGATATTTCTTTTCAAAAGATTTAATGTGGTATGGGACAGTTCGATTCCAAAATCTCTTTTTAATTACTTCCTTTATAAATGTGTGACTTTTCAATGATTTCAAGAAAAGATATATTTCTCTCAAATAGTTTTGATTTCATCTTTGTGAACATCCTTTGATGGATATTAAGCTTATTTGAAGTTGGTTTATTATGATACACAACTTTTGTATTGTACTGAAGGATTTGTGATATGTTTTACAGTGGATGTGTTATTTTTATACCATTCATGGTTTATGGAGAAAGTATTGACATTTCATATGCTAGTTTTAATATGAATGATTATGTTATGTTTAAACATTTTCATACGGGAATTCATTGGCCTTTGTAAGTGACGGGTGGAGCCTTCTATAGCTTGTCGATGCATCGGTAAGTCTCATAGTGTCTTGGCACAAGGCCTTGGAATAATCTTACCTGTAGTCTTGGAACGAGGCCTTGTCTATGTGGTTATGATAGTCTGGAATTATGCATTACATCATTATGATAGTGGTTATTGATATTGCATGTGATTATTCGATTAGTATAATATCAATGTGAATAAGTAAATGGAGTTATTTCATTTTATATTTTCCATATTATGTTGATGTTCAATTTTTAAAGGCTTTTGTTTTAGTTATACATTTCCTTAATTGTTTATTCTTATTTATGAATGTTTCCTCTATATTGTTATCCTTACTGGGCATTTGAGCTCACCCCTTTTCTATGTTTTATTTTTCCCAGGATGTGAAGAAGTAATTTATGAATGACCTGCAGGGATAGTATGAGGGGATAAGAGTGTGGACTATGGAGGTAATATTGTTGTAGTTTTCATTTAATGATGTAATGTAAACTTTATTAATGTATCTAGTTATTCCATGGATATTAAACTAATTGGTCTTTCGAGACTTGATCTTTCTTGTGATCATGCCAATGTTATGTAATAATGAACCAAATCTGGGTAACTGGGGTCGGGGCATTATTGTTGGTTTCAGAGGAAGTTTAGTACAAACTGTGGAAGCTATAATTAGATTTATTCTAATTAGAGCACATAGATTTAGGATCGACTTTGAGGATTAGTATAGAAGAACTTCCTAGAATTTTGGTATTGTAGAGATTCTGTGAGTTTTCTGAGCAATACATCCCTGTCTGGATACGAGCAGGTAGAGGCAGCTCTGGCACAGATGTACCTAGGGGTAAAACCCAAAAACACCACATTGAGCTAGACTCGAACGGGAAATGGTTCACGACAACAGGCCTTGCTTTACTCTTGGTTATGAGACTCCCAGGGGATATGCTTAGGATAACTCTCATTTTTATTTCAAACCACTATGAAGGGTTTATGAGTATATACTTCCTCAAAGGAGACATTTTTATGATTATGAATCATATACATAAACTATTTAATTTATTTTATGTGTTTTACATGTTCAGGATTAGGTATTGTTATTCATAAAATAATCTAGTGTACACCATTGTTTGGAAGTGGCTCTTAGTAGAAGGAATGAGAACACCCACAATGCACATGATCCAGAGAGAAAGAAGGATCATATCTTTCATCTTCTTAAGCCAGAATTTATAAAAGAAATAGTCTACCACGTATTATCATCATATGAAGAAATAATATCATGTGTTGATAAGATAAGTAAAGAGTTTACTGAGTCATATGGCTTTGAAGGGAAGCAAGAGAAGAAATTGATGGAAGATATAAAGATGGATAAAGGGAAGAGGGAAAATAAGAATTTTCCCATATGTGATAATTGTGGGAAGAAACACCCTGGAACTTTCCTAAAAGGAATGAGAGTTTGTTGTAAGTGTGGAGGAATAGGGCACAAAGTACATGACTGTAAGGGTAAGAAAATTGTTTCAAATGTACAATTATTCATTTGCAAGGAGTTTGGACACTACATGAACCTATGTCCCAGTCATCAGACTATGCCACAAATGATGCTATTGGATAATAATCATGTTATGATACTACCACAGATGAATAGGAATGATTAGTGTTCATATATTGATTATGTCATTTAAGTGTTGTATCAAAAATGCACTTCTAATAATAAATATCGAGTATATAAGGATTGTATTGTAGTACTATTTCATTAAGGACTTGAGATTGTGTGGAACAATGAAATGTTACTCAATAGCAGGTTAAAAGTTTTGAAAATATATGGTTGAGAGAAAGATAAACCATAATATGGTTCCGATACTGAGGTAGTGATTTTAGAATAATACTCGATTGATTTTGATAAATTATATTGGATATTCTAGACTACCTTGAATCTGTTTAATGATTTGTATATTCCATCATTTTTGGGGTTTAAAACATTTTTGGATTGAATGAGTATATCCATTATTCATTAAGGAATAAGGGATCATGAATGTAATCAATAAGGTTTTATGGTAATTCATGATGTTGCAGTGTTTTAAAAGAATACATGATGATGGTGTTCAAATGTTGTTATGCAGAAAAAGGATCTTCATTGTGATTTCATTCCTTATAAATTTGGGACTGATGTATTTTGGGTAGTTATAGTTTGGATTATTTTGGATTTCCATAAAATGACAACCCAGAGGTTTGGAGGAAACCCATCGCGTCCGGTAAGGCTGCGAGACTTGAGCCCACAACCGAAGGGCGACAAGGGTGTATCACCTACCACTGGCCCACGTAATGTCCTGGATTAAATAATGTAGTTTTTTTAAAAAGATCTGGTAGATGAATTATAAATTCATTTTTTTGGAACCCTATACGAATAGGATAAATATAATATTTTTTCGTTCTATTATCTTTTAGAGTGAAAGATGAGCTTGTGGTAGAAATTAGCTAAAGGATGGAACTATACTTGTCAAGAATATATTTTTCTTCTTCTCTTATTTAATGAAAAAAATAATTGTTATACATTATTTAAGGAATCCTAAAACCAAAAATGTGTTATCATAATACACTTTGTTTTGTTGAACCGATGGTATTTCAAATCATCATAGATTGATTAATATAAGGATCTCAATTTTACACTTGTTTGTGATTGATGACCTCAATCACTACCTATAAGTATTTACGTTTTTCCTCCAATTATATGTCTCTAATTTCCATCAATGTTCTCCGAATAGAGATCATAATTTGCTGGCGACCCTTTCATTTCTCTTTTCCTCTAATTAAGGTTAAATTTTATTAACCCAATTTTTGATATGGGTTTTCCCACAAAGATATTTTCTATATTAAACTTTTTATTTTTGAAGAACAATTTCAAATTCCGAGGAAGCAATTTATTGAAGGAGGTGAGAATGTAACACCCCATGATTTCATAGTGTGTTATTTCTTCAAAATAATTCAAATAACTTGCACTACACACAAAACCGAGTTTAAACGCACCATAAATTACCAAACAAGCCGTTCAAAAGAGGTTATGAATAGTATTAACTAAATTTAAAACTTTATATAATCTTTATAATTTTAGAATCCATATTATGAGTTTCATAGACAAAATGTTAGAACAAATTCATTTTCAGTATAACACTTTTACCAACATTAAATAGTGAACCCTTTTTAAATCCAATATTTTAAACATCTATATATTTAATTTGACTAAAAAATTTTACTTTTTAAAATGGGAACATCAAAAATTTACAAGTTAACACCCCAAGCTTCCATAGTACACTTCTCTTTGAATAATAGATTAACGTGTGTTGTACGCAACTTTGAGTTCTAACACACACTACAACCAATCAAACTAGCCGTTATGAAAAGTAATTCCTACTTTTTAAAATTTTATACATTTTATCTCTCAAAATGGACTTAATTTTTTGATTCAGAATATTGAATTTAGCCTAGGGTGATATTTTGGTACTTTTTGGATAACTTTAATATTTTGATGAATAATGAATATTACTAAATTTTAATTAAAAACAACTTTTTTAATCAAAATAATTAATAATGATAAATTATAAATTTTAGTGGTTTTAAAGTATATTTAGAATATATTTTTACTATTTAATACAATATTGTTCATTGTATATACTTTTACAATTAAACCAGACATAAACAAGTGTCAATCTTTTGATAGTTATTATCTCTTAAAAAAACGCGTTTTGTTTTAACAACGTGAATTAATTTTAAATTAATTTCTGCCGCTTATGTGTTTGGAATTTGAAAAAATGGATTCCATATTTAGAATCAGGATGTTCAAATTGTGTAAATAGGTAACTTTTATTTTTAGACATTATAAATATTTACTTCGGTAAATATTTTATTTACCATGGTTAAAGGGTAAATCATGTAAATAAGGGTTAAAAAACAATATTATAATAATAAACAATTACCCTAAAACGTGTCCAGACCTTATTGGATGACACATGTCCAAACATGGGAATCTTTGGGTCAATTTCTGGTCCCCATGGAGCCACTTGTAAGTGATAATGACACTTTATATTAATTAAGTTAAAATAAATACAAAATTGACATAAGCATATATCTTTCAGAAAAACATTTTTTCCATAGGGTTATATATTTTTTATTTTAGATTATAAATATTAATTAGAATTATAAAAAGATTTCCTACATAATGATTTTTTATTTATAATTTTTAGACAATAAATAATTTAATTTATTTATGACACAATGATGATGCAGTAATTACCTAATTAATGACAAATTTGAAAAATTAATATTATAAATACCCAATAAATGTAATTTGAGACGTTTTATAAATACCAATAATTTTATAAGTTAATACGACATGTTATTATTGATTTAATTAACTTTTTTCTATGTTATCGTCCTATTATGATTTTTACAAAAATCAATTATTGAATAGTGTCAAAATGTACATAAAAGAGTTTTTAAAACAAATATTATATTATTAATTGATATTAAATTCCTAAAAATATAAGGTTCGACCAAGAGACTTATATCATGATATTTGAATCATTAATGGACCACTTGGGGGTATCTTGGATGTATATAGTATGTTTATTAACTATATAATATAATAATATAAAGAGACATTGTAAAAGTGAAACTAATTAACTAAGAGTTAATACTTAAAGATAAGGTTAATATTGTGACCCAAACCTATCTAAATCCTATTTGTTGAGTTGTTTTAGACTCATACCCACCTTAACCTCTAAATAATACACTTTGGAGTCATTAAAAACAAAATATTAATTTATTATAAAATAATATTTCTATCTTTTCCAAAGGTGCCTCTCACCCCTCTTATAAATGGGCACTCAACATTCTCATTAATTCACACCTTGAATGCCTTTTTTTTCGGCCAAACCTTTCCCAAATACTCTCTAAACTTCCCTCACTGCATCCTAGATTCCTTCAATTAGTCAGAAAGCAAACTTAAGGAGCCCTTTTGATCAAATAAATAGCGAGAAGCTGAAGAAGAAGTAATGTTTTCACCACCCACTTTCAAGTTCCTTTCTTCTTCAAATTATTCATTCTTTGATATTTCCATTCTAAAATAATAACTCCAGTATATTATATATAATGTTATGTTATTATAAATATGGTCTAACAAAATTCAATATTCTATCCATCCTTTGAATGACATGTCACCATACGTGCGTACGTACGGCTTACCGTCTCCACGTCGTGGTGTAATTGTTATTCAATAAATTATTATTTGGATGGGTATAATAATTATGTGTAATTCATGTAAATAATAAATATAACATAATAATTATTATTTATATATGATATACCATCCAATTATATATTATTTTAATATCAAAAGAATGATATTGTCGCTCGTGCGTACGTACGGACTACCGTCTCCACGAACATAATGAGATTCAATCTCCATCGTATCCATTCAAGTATAATAATCATTTTAGGATTTAAATATAATGTTTAAGGACTTGATATCATTCTGAATATGAATAAGATACATCATATCCTTGAAATCCACGGCTTACGTAACAAAACATATAAAATAAAGGAGTAAGTTAACACCCGAAACGACAATAATACTAAGATATTATTAACAAAGCAATGTTAAAAGATCATATATGATATCATATTAATGTATATGATTATTATATAATTTAATAAAAATTATTTCATCATTATACAGGAGGTTAACCTACCCCCATCCACGGAAAAGTACAATGTAATGGTTAATTTTACAATCTCTTTATTATCTGAGGTTTTTATACGTAATTATCTACTGGGATCTTTTTATCATCCACATCCATGTTCATTAAAAATATATTTGAAAACATTTTTACTATTTACTAGGAAATGGTTTAAATTCATTTATACCCTTATGTTTTTTGAAAGGAATATTTCCGTCATTTTCCTAACAAGGTACTTTTTAACCTTTTTGACAAATTTAAGGTGAGAATGTCTTTTTAAACTTATACGGTGGGTGCGGTTATTTTCCACCGTTATAAAATCGTTTAAGCTTCCCTTGCAAGATTATAAGAATAATTTCATTGTAAATGTTTTATTTTCTAATTATGTGACTTTTAAATGATTTCAAAATGAATATTTTAAGAATTTGTGAAAGGTACTCTTTATCAAGATCATAGTTTTAAATGTTTTAAAGATTAATCTTCTAAATAATTTTAATTGATGTCCATGTTTTCAAAATGATTTTAAGGATTTATTTATATGGACATGAATGTTTTGAAATCATATTTCATTTCAAAAGTTTCATAGTGGTATGGGACACTTTGATTAAAAAATCTCTTTTAAATTACTTCCTTTATAAATGTGTGACTTTTCAATGATTTCGAGAAAATAGATATTTCTCTCAAGTAGTTTTCATTTCATCTATGTCAACATCCTTTGATGGATTTTATGCTTATTTGAAGTTGATTTATTATGATACAAAACTTTTGTATTTTATTGACGGTTTTGTGATATTTTTTACTATGGATGTGATATTTTTATATCATTCATGGTTTATGGATAAAGTATTGAAATTTCATATGCTAGTTTTAATATGAATGTTTATGTTATGTTTAACCCTTTTCATATGGGAATGCATTGGACTTAGTAAGTGACAGGTGGATCCCGCTATAGATCCTTGATGCATCGGAAGGTCTCATGAGACAAACGAGTGTCTTGGAACATGGCATTGGAAAAATCTTATTTGTAGTCTTGGCACGAGGTCTTGGCTATGTGGTTATGATAGTCTGGAATTATGCATTCCATCATTATGAAAGGGGTTATTGATATTGCATGTGATTATTCGATTAGTAGAATATCCATGTGAATATGTAAATGGAATTATTTCATTTTATTTTTTCCATACTTTGTTGAAGTTCAATTTTAAAAGGCATTTGATTTAGTTATAAATTTCCTTAAATGTTTATTCTTATTAATGAATGTTTCTGCTATACTATTATCTTTACTGGGCATTTGAGCTCACCAATTATCTATGTTTTATTTTTCTCAGGATGTGAAGATGTAATTTATGAATGACCTGCAGGGATAGGATGAGGGGATAAGAATGTGGACTATGGAGACTATATTATTGTTGTTTTCATTTTCTAATGTAATGTAAACTTTATTAATGTATCTAGTTATTCCAAGGCTACTAAAATAATTGGTCTTTCGAGACTTGGTCGTTCTTGTGATCATGCCAATGTTATGTAATAATGCACCGACTCTGGGTAACTACGGTCTGGGCATTACATCATTTTTCATGGTTTCTTTAGGTAAATACACTATAATATATTCATAAACATCATTCAATAAATATTCAATGTGTCTAGGGAGCTCCATATGTTCCTTAACAAGTACACATCGAGGTTGTTCTTCTTCCTCCAAGGCAGAGTTGAGGTTGTCTAATTCTGTATAATCAAAACCACATGGTGTGATTTGGACTTAATATTCAATAAAATTAGAAGGGGTATTGTCAATTAATGGTTCAACTCCCTGAGTTGGTTCAGCTTCAATCTATGCCTTAGTTTTAAGTGCCTCTTGGAGTATACTCTCTGTGGTTGGAGGTAGGTAGTCAGGATCCTCAATCTTGACTTCAAATTACACCACTTGGGTGGTTTCTTCCTTCAGTGGTGCTTAATATTATTATTTTTCTTATATGGGGGAGTTAGTTAATTCCCCATATTTAATCACGATTTCGTCCAAACCTTTTTTGTCTCCCACTTGTAGCTCAGTAGATACGTCTTCCTCCCTTACTTCCTTTGGTTCATCAATTTCAAATATAAGTGGTGAAATTTATTCCACCACTTTCTCATGTTCTTCTTCTATATTAGGGATAGGTTTCTCTATTAATGCATGAACATAATCAAAATCTATATTATCCTTTCGGGTTAGTTGTTCAATGCTTTCTCTCGGTTCATGCATCTGATCTCTTCTAAAATTTTCATCTTCTTCTTGTTTTTGTTGCTGGACCTGTGAGTAATTTTTCTAGGCATAATATTCTGAATTTGAATACATCATGGAAGTATTTTTTAAAAATAAAATAAAATTATATATAACTAATATGTGAAAATAGAAAAGTTAAATTAACTAATGATTGGATCCCCAGAAACAATGTCAGTTTTGATGCACGCCTGTTTTGGTGTGTGGAAAAAAATAATAATATTTTCCCTACTGCAGAATAGTGGCTGACTGGGGTCATCTCTCTTGAAGATCCTTCTCAATGTAGTATAATTAATTAATTTAATTCCCATATTATATCTCCTTTGAAGGATTTTTTATTAAATGAAAGTGATTAAAATATTTTTTGGGTTTTTATTATTTTAAATAATGAGATGTGAAGTAAGAATTCTAAATTTATACTAAGATTCAAGTCTAAATATAATGAATTAATAAGAAAAAACATAGTTTTGGGGGTTTGTTAAATATTAAATCATTATTCTCCTTTATATATTTTTTTCAGTTTGATAATCCAAACACGAAATCTTATGTTTGAACATCTATTCATTATTTAAAATTGTGGAATATCATTGAATGTTTGAGAACTCTCAATTCAACCTCCTCCTTTAATCCATGTTGGTGAAACCCCTTTGTCTAAAATGTGTCGTCTTCGAGGACCCGGTTCAATAGATGTTGTTTCATCCATTGATTATCTCCACTCCAAAGTGTGAAGAACTAACCTTTTTAGTGAGGGAAATATTATTAAATTAAATAATTTGGATAGGTTGATTTGCATGTTATTAGTGGTTGTCACAACATCAGGGACATTCGACTTACCTGTACATGCTACTCAAATATATCTACAAACATAAAATTATACATTAAAGAAAATTCATGATCACCTTCACCTCCCCTATGTCCAATTCTTGGGGTTATCATCTCATTTACATGAGTAATTGATTACTTGGTGGAGTGGGTGGAATGGAAGAGAGAGATAGGGAAATAAATGAAGAATAGTGGATGTCGAAACACAAAGGCATGGATTGATAAAAATAAAATTTGAATTAAAATTGAAAAATAGTACCAAAATAAAATTAAAATAAAAGAATATGAATAAATGGGGTGGGAAGAGTGGTGTATCATCTTCCCATGCCCCGTTGGGAACCCTCCTTGGCTGTTGGTGTCGAGCTGATGATTTGGGAAGGAGGCGAGAGCCTCCTATTATAGGCCGAATTATATCCGATAAAATTTTGAACATTGTTGGCACAATAAATGTTCAATTAACACATGGACTCCTTCATAAAAGTTGTTCCTAAATGTAATTTCCGTTCAACCTATACATTTCATCTCATTTAGAAATCGTATTAAGGAGGTATATAATTTTCATTGAATAAGACTTTTTATGGCTGGAATTTGCAGTAAGCTTCCTTCTAATGTATAATGATCAATGGAATCCTTAATGACTTAAAAACTTCCCCAAAATTGTTTTAGAGTCATTACTATGTGTCCTAGTGATATCTTAGGTATAATAACCTAAATTAGAGGTTAGGAGACCGATTTGTACATCCATTACGTTGGTGAGGTCCATGCTGTCCGCCCAGAAATGTTTCCAAATTCAATGAATTTTTTAGAATAATAGATCTTCGAATCTGCTCTAGGTCATAATGATAAAGTTAGAGAAAATAAAATCTTTATTATAACGAAAAATTAATCCGTAATTTTTTATTTAGATTTTTTAATACATGACCAATATACACTTGTTGTAAAAATCTGTCAAAATCCAAAATTATGCACTTTTCTCAATTTTTTTCATAATCATTATAAAACTCAATACACCCATTATTTTAATAAAAAATTAAAATAAAAAGGTTTTTTCTTTAAAATTTTAAAAAAATCCTCATTATTTGATAAAAAATATGCATATAATGTTTCTTTGTCAAAGATGTCTGGCCTCGTTGTCTTGTGTTATCATAATATGCCATGCCTAAATATATTAAATGATTAAATAGAACTTGTTAAACGAGTGGGTATACTTTTTAGTTGTTTTTAGATTACTTAAATGGGTTTATTGGTAATTATGATTAATGGGTGGGTATATCCATGTGATGTGTTAAATGGAAATTGGTGATAAGTTGGTGGGTATAACCCTGTGACATGATTAAATGGACGTGGAGTACATGAGTGGATATACTGAAGAGATTTAATGGTTTAAATGCGTAGGTATACTCACTGAATGGTTTTGAATGTAATTGTTTATATGAGTGGATAGACTAATATGGTTGGAAATTGTTAAATGTATGGAATGTTTTATTATTTACATCGATTCTAAGGACGGATCTCCATAGATTTGGAACGCAGTAGTGGAAACCTTGGTTGAGTATTCACTTTGTGTCTTGATTCTATGGGATGTCTCGGGCTTTGTTTTCCATTAGATCTTTCTTGATTGGAATCACGTTGGAAATGCTGGTACACATGCTCCTAGGACTCCAACCAGTGCCTATACTGAGTTTCAATCAAGATGATACTAGGACATGATGATGATGCCTTGGTCTTCAATACATTGGATTCATCCCTTCATGGTCTAAACTTCATTATATGGCACGATCGTGGGATATATGAATGTGGTTGTACGACAAGTTCATGGGTTTTTGATATGGCTTTCTTTATAGAGTAAGGCTGTGTGGACAAGATATGGATTGTTTTACGATAAAGCTATGTTATTTGTTTATATTGCCCATATGTTACTTATTAGGAGCTGCCACATGTTGTAGGGAGCTGTAAGAGACTGTTCGGTATAACATGTTTGCATTGGTTATATGTCGTGGGCTTTGACACTTACATTACTTCTTACTTGTACTTGTTTCTCATATTTCATAGTGCATCGTATAATTGTATATATCATTGGGTGGAAACCTATTGAGATGTTTATCTCACACCTTATTTGGGCCTCCTTGGGGACACAAACAAAAAATAAGGTTTCAGGTGATAAAAGGGGAAACCACACTAACACTAGTTTTTTTCATTTCTTTAGAGCATGGGAGCATGATACCTAGCTGATGCTTGTGATGCTACTGTGACACTTTTTTATCATTTTGGATTTTGGATACTTTTATTGTAATTTATTTTCATGTATATTTTTGGATTTTTTCTAGATACTTGTATCATCTGCATCATGGTATATGAGACACTTATGGCTTGTTATATATTCCTATATTTCTTATCTATTTTACCTATTGTCTGCTTATTGTATTTACTTCTGATATTGAATTTGATTGACTTCCACTATGATATACTCTGGTAATGTGGGAATAGTCTCTCCAAAAACTGAACTAGCCCCTCACAACTAGTCGGAAGCATCTAGCATTTGAGGAGTGCACTTGAGGCCATGTAACCAACCAGTATTGGGGCACTATTGAGTGGCATCCGAGTTCAGGATGTCACAAAGTGGTATCATAGACAATTTCTTTTCTGGATTGATTTACTATTTGGAAACAATAGACATGGATATGAAGGAAAATGGAATTTGTTAATGATCTATTCTCGAGCGTAGATAACCCGTGTACATGAAAAATCAAAATTACCCCAAATGAAATTGCTATTTTCATGTTTTGACTATTACAGTTGATTTAATTTCACTATTAGGCGACACACATGATTTATTCTGATACTATTGATGCAATTGTGGGTTCTATTTTTTTGCAACCCGATGAGATGAGGGTATTCCATCTCATGCATCATATAGTTGCTTATTAGAAATCACATATCATGCATTATGTCATTCCATTTAAGATAAATTATTTGACGCATTATATTGTGATCGGTGCTCAAATAGTTGTTCCTAATTTTATTATAGACTTTAGGTAGAGGCTAGAGAAGTGATACCATCATTCAACTCATAAGGTGTATGGGCCCCTATGAAAAAGAAAATGACGTACCTTTTAAATTATAATTTTAAAGTGAATTTGATGTGTGTGGATTATATGGGCATCAAATTTTGGTTCATGAGGTGTTATGGGTCCTCAAGGATCAGAAAATGGTGGACCATTGGTTAAGTCATGCCAAATAATGACTGTTAAATGAAAATAAATTGAAAATAGAGACTTGAACTACACTTGGATTTTGAGTGAGTGAGAGGTAGTGCTTTTAGTTGTGTTGTGGTTATTCTTTATACAGTCATGGATTTAGGAGTATGATGTGTGTTATGACATGTTTTTAGGAGTGTTTTGACATATCCTACACTTTTGAGATGTGACATTGATATCATTCTCTTCTGAGGCGAGTGTTTGGCATTTTAGAGGCATGTCATCACGAATACCTCTAATGGTATGCCAAGAGGGTGGTGATAACCATGATTCGAAGGTGGCGGGCCATGAGATACTAGTGGATCCTCTTTTAGTGCTTTTTGTGGTACAAAAGACTATTTCATACATAGGTGTTGAGGCATAGTTCCACGAGGGGTTATTTTGCTATATGCATACCTTTCAAGGAGCACCGTAGCCTACCATGACTATGGTTGAGCTGACAAGGGTGTTCTAGCAGCAACATCCTTTCATGTTTTTGGGGGATGATGGTCCACAAGCTTTTAAGTTGTGTCTTGAGACCACACTGTATATCTTCAATCATCTATAGACACCTCTTGAGAGGAGGGTCAAGCTCACCCCATATATGATACATGGAGTAGTAAAGTACTGGTGGGATGTTCTGAACCTAGATGAAAGGCTACAAGATATGGGATGGACTGATTTCCAGACCTACTTCCTTGACTAATATTACCCAAATACACTATGGGCAGAGTGAGCTATTGAGTTAATGTATCTAGAGCAGGGCGCCATGATGGTTATAGAGTACTGAACATACGTTACAATGTTTCATAGTTTTGCACTGATATACCTTACTGATGAGCTGTCGACGGTGAGATGCTTTGAGGAAGTCCTCTGACATGCTATCAAATCCCAGGTCAACATGTTCATATTGACCTCTATCACTATGATTGTGAATCATACACTGATTATAAAGTCGAGCCTATGGGAATTTGAGGATATTGAGTATGGAAATGTTTCTTCTCAACCTATTAGTTCTACATCTTCATGAAGAGAGCACCATTTTGATGCTTCCTATAAGATGAGAATCAGTTAGGATACGAGTGCTAGTAGCTCAGTGATTTGTCACTAGTGTGGTAGGACAGGACACATGAAAAATCAGCGTGACTACGACCCAGTCAAGTGACGAGATTTTGGGGGGATGGGCCACACACAATGGTTTTGCAAGATCTTCCATCCAGTTGTGAGTGGTAGGGGTCAGCTCTGATATCAGGTTTAGTAGTAGGTTTCTATGATCTATGTCATGCAGGGAGCTAGATCAATACATGCCGATGAAGCTAAAAAAATAGTGGCTTCGTTGAGGTTTCCATACACCAATTACTCATATACATCGAACTGTACCTACTCTGAGTTGTGAGGTTGTTTCAAAGGGTAATGTTATAGGTCAATTATATTATGTACAAGCTACCCCTAATGAGCAAGGTTCCATAATGTCTATAGTGAGAGGAATGATCTTATTAGAATCTACTATTGCATCTACTCTTTTTGATACATGTGTATCTCATTATTTCATATCTAGACCTATGGTGAATATCCTTGGGCTTATTTTTTAGTATTTTGAAAGCATTTAAATGTTATAAATACTATTGGGAATCAGAATGGATAATGTGATCTAGTGCAGGGTGTACCCCCTTGAGGTTGGTGGGTGTCACTTCATTTGAGATATTTAAGTCTCTGAGATGATAGGGTTTGATGTCATTCTTGGGATGGACTGTTTAGTATATTATGGATCTTATATTGTCTACTATCGCCTAAGGGTAATTTTCACATCACCATAGGATGCAATGTTTACTCACAAAGGTGAATGGGGTGTCCAGGTGAGTTGAGATGGACTATATCATCATGATTTGGGAAGAATAATAGCCTAGATTGCTATTTGGTATTTTGGATGATCAGGGAGTGAGTCAGGTAGACTTT
This sequence comes from Viscum album, assembly GCA_963277665.1. Lineage (NCBI taxonomy): Eukaryota > Viridiplantae > Streptophyta > Magnoliopsida > Santalales > Viscaceae > Viscum > Viscum album. Next base: position 981,562,517 of record OY728148.1, on the reverse strand, counting down.
CCTCTAATGGTGGACCATTTCAAGGACATGTTCCCAGATGAATTTTAGATTTTACCTCTCGAGAGATAGGTTGAGTTCTCCATTGAAATAGTGTTATGAGCTGCACCAGTATCCATTTCAACATACTAGGTGGGTATGATGGAGTTGTAAGAAATTAAGTGGAAGCTAGAGTATTTGGAGGAAAAGGGGTTTATCTAACCTAATACTTCTCTGTGGGGTTTTCCAGTTCTTTTTTCAAAAAATATGGATATAACTCTTAGCCTATTTGGGGATTCTCATAATTTGAATCAGATAATGGTTAAAAACTGACATCCCTTTCCAAAAAAAGATGAAATGTTTGATAAGATTCTAGGATCTCTAGTATTCCTGAAATTTGAACTAAGGTTAGGATATCACCAGGTACATATTTGACCCATAGAAATACCTCGTATGACTTTTCATAGTAGTTATGGTGGATATGAGTATCTGGTTATGCCATTCAGTTTCACAAACACGATAGTAGTTTTCATGGTGCTAATGAACCGAGTGTTCTATCCATAATTGTGACACATCATGTATTGTGATGGGAGTAGTGTTGATTTAGGGGGATAGAGTTTTGGCATATGTGTCTTAGTTTATAAGGCCATGTGAGAAGAATTACCCTATTCATGTTCTTGAGTTAGATGTAGTTGTTCAGTATTTTTACTATTGGAGATATTATTTATTGGGAGATCATTTTTTGGTTTATACAGACTACAAAATACTCAAGTATATATTTACTCAGTATTATTTGAATATGAGGGAAAAAAGGTGGGTGGAGTACCTACAGTTTTTTGACTTCGAGCATGAATACATGACTGGTAAAGGTAATTTAATGTTTGATGCACTAAGCACATGGACTCAGATATAGATAGTCCAGCAGGTAAGTAGTGAGTGAAAAAATATGGCGTTATTCTCTGAGATCTATCTGGAGGTGCACAAAATATAGGGATAGACATATATAACATCCATAGTTGTGACCTCTACCATATTGTATAGTGTAATTATGAGGCGGTAATCGAGTTTATAGGGACTAGTCCTATGGGAGAGTGTGGAAGGTGAGGACCCTCCTTGTTGGACCGTAGGTTTTGATGAGATCTTACATATCCATGGATGTGTTTGGGATCTAGTGGATATATGTGGGGATATGATGTGGGAGTTTAATGCTACATCTTGGGAACTACATCCCGGAGTTAGTAATATGTAATGTGACTTGCATCATCAATACTAATTGCCAAGTATGAAAAGTGAGGTAGCTAGTTTTGTTACGAGGTGTAACACCTGTCATCATGTGAAGAAAGAACATCAACGACCAGACATGATTTTATAGAATTTACTTATTCCAAAGTGGAAATGAGATGATTTCATAATGGATTTCATGAATAGTTTACTAAGGTCTCCTTGAGGTAATGATGTTGCGTGGGTTGTTGTAGATGGGATCAAAAAGGTTGATCATTTGTTACTGATCAAGGATACCTTTGATGTTAATGTTATTGGAAGGTAGTATATCCACGAGATAATACAACCTCAAGGGTTCTCATGCACTATCATTTAATATAGGTATTCTCACTTTAAATCTCATTTCTTATAGAGTTTTCAGAGGGCACTGGGTACATAGGTGCTTCTGGGCACAGTCCACCACCCTTAGACATATGTCCAATCATAGTGTATGATAAAAGTGCTAGAGAACATGAAGAGAGAATTGGTCCTAGATTTTGGGGGATCTTGGGAGAGACACATTCATCTAGATGAGTTCTCCTATAACAAAAATTATCATGCAACGATAAAGATGTCTCCTTACGAGGATTTGTACAGTAGGTTATGCCAATCACCCTTGTGATGGATACAGACAGGTGAGGTAGCTTTACTTGGACATTGTCTCATAGAAGAGAATTCTGAGTAGATCTAGTTGATTCAAAAGCAAATGGCTACTTCACAATCTTGATGTAAATCTTATGTCGATTACCGTATATGAGATCAAGAGTTTAAGGTCAGGGATCCAGTATTTTTATGTTTTTCACTAAAGTTGGGACATAGAAGGATCATGATATGGGGTAAGCTTTCGCCACTATATGTTGGGCCATTCTAGATTCATGAGAGAGTAAGATCAGTAATCTATAAGTTTTAGTTTCCTCAAAGGTACTGAGCCAAGCATGACATCTTCCACGTATCACAACTACGCCATTATAATTTGGACCCATCTCACGCTTTTCAACCTATGGAGGTTGCGCTATAATTTGATTCATCCTTAAAGGATCATCTAATTCGTATTATTGATAGGAGAAATATGGTTATACAAGGCTAGTCAGTTCCTCTAGTACAGGTTCTATGGAAGCAAGACCCTTCACATGATGATACATAGGAGCAGGAGGCTGACATATGTGCTCAGTGACATGAGTTTTATCAAATGGATACTGACTTCCATTGAGAGGGTAATTCGGGGAAGAGTTTCATTAACGGGGGAAGATTGTATGATCCTAGGTTCTTCTTGAGGTATGAATCTTTTACAGTCTTTTTTGGCTTAGACCCTAAGCTGGGCCAGGGGCTGGTTGGGTTGTTTATGGGAAATAATGGGCAAGAAGGTTCTGTATCTGTGGCAGGCCAATTACACGATGTGTAATTGGATTACACACAATGTAATCTAATTTAATAACATATAATGGTTTGTCTAGGACCTTTTACTATGTGTAAGGGTTTTACACATTTAAAGGAAAACCGAGCATTACACACCATGTAAGGAAATTACTTGTCATGTAATTTCCCGACTATTTTTTTTAAATAGAGGCAGGGACCACTATTTTTTCGACAAAAGCCTTTTTTCTCTCTTTTAAAGCCTAAAAACTTTCTTATCTAGATTTTCAGATCTAGTTCCCATTTGGATTCCATTTATTTCCCTGTCATTTTTGTTGGAACCATGACGGTAAGATATTGATTCCTTTTAAGCCATTCTTGATTCTTCAGAAAAACAGTTGCATTATTTAGATTTTGGCTTTTATGCCATAATTTCTTGTTCTTCATATGTTATTTAGTTTTATTCCCAACCAGGATGAGTTAGGACTTGATACTAGATAAGAACTCCACTAATGAGATAAGGTATGTGGTCTGTACTTTTCTTTCGGTTTTTGATGCTTTATAGAGCTATTGACCTTTTTTCTGCCCACTGGACTTTTTAGCGCGGGCCAGATTTGAAAGTGTTAATCTGAAATAAATGAGGTAGGATCTGTTTGGGAATCCCTTAGGTTCTTTGAGATACGTTTGTGGTTGCTGACCCGGTCCAAGGACACCCATGGGGTGCACCATGCCTTTACTTTGGTTTTACCATTGATGAACTACAAATGGGGTGTGACATTGAGTTTTCCTTGTTTAAGGAAGCACGATTGTACTTAAATGAGGCCGAATTACAAACATAGGAGATATCATGCCTCTTTACCTTGTGTTATTATAATATTTCATGCCTAACTTGATAAAATACATAAATGGAAATTTTCAAATGAGTGGGTATACACGTTGGATATTTTTAGACTGCTTAAATAGGTTTGTTGGTAATTGTGATTAATGGGTTGGTATACCAATCTGATGTGTTAAATGGAAATTGGTGATAAGTGGGTGGGTATATCCATGTGACATGATTAAATGAATGTGGTGTACATGAGTGGGTATACTCATGAGATGTAATGGTTTAAATGAGTGGGTATGCTAATTGAATTGTAATGAATGTAATTGTTTGTATGAGTGGGTGGACTCATATGCTTTGAAATTGTTAAAGGCATGAAATGATTAATGATATACATAGATTCCATGAATGGATCTACATGGATATGGAATGAGGTAGTGAACACCTTGGCTGATTATGCACCTTTGGTCTTTATTCCATGAGATTGCTTAGGATTTGATACCCCTTGGATCCAGCAATCTTGGACTCACGTAGGACATGATGGTACACATGATCCTAGGATTCCAGCCAGTGCCTATGACATGTTTCCATCAAGATTCCCCTGAGACTCAAAGAGGATTCCTTGGTCCTCATCACAAAATATCCAGCCCTTTGTGATATACCCTTTATTATACCGCATGTCTGTGGTATATATGACTGTTGTTGTACATCAAGGCCATGTGTTTTTGATATAGTTTTCTTTATACGGTAAGGACATGTGGACATGATATGGATGGTTATGTGGAAATGCTTTGTTGTTTTTTTTATATTTCTTGTAGATGCCTTGTTATGAGCCGAAACATGTTGCAGGGAGCCATAAGAGGTTATTTAGTATTACTTGTTTTTAGTAGTTATATGCCTTGGGCTTTCACACTTACATTTCTACATACTTTCAATTGTTTAGAATATATATAAGCCCCCAGCCTTAAACCTTACATAATCTTGAGTTATTACAAGATTACACATTGAGGATCTTTTCGGGTTTAGAGTTTTAGAGAATTAGATCATAAAACTCGCATTACATTCCACATATAAACAAAGTGGTTACATAAAGATAGTATTCTTCATTCCCATCAATGGAGACACATTTAAAATAAAACATGGATTATTTCTTGACACATCCTTGACTCTATCATCTTATCATGTACCTTTCCCTTGACCTGTGAAAAACATTTCAAAAACTTGGGATGAGCATAAAAACTCAGTATGGGTTATAAAAAACATGGAAAGGAAACATGGGTACATACATACATAAGAGTGAAATCATACATTACCCATAAAACATAATCACTTTAACATACCTCATCAAATCATGAATAAATCATATAAATCATAAGACATAAAGGTAACTTGAGGCATTCATAACATTCTTACGTAGGGAGTAGCCCTCTTGGTTACGTTTGGAATACCCATCACAGTATATTCCCTAAAATCCCTTCGGAGAAACCTTAACGTTTCACTCCTTCGCGTTACCCAATGCATTGGAGAGCTATAACAGGCTCACCCACCCTTAGTTTATCACGGAACCACCCGTCTTCATAATAATGCCCAAGAACCATAACATAATCATATCACATAAAACATGCATAAAGGAAACATAACATTTCCACATTTCAATCACGAGATATCAATAAAACACATTGATATAATAAAAAAATTATGAAAACCATTTTCAATACCAAAGTAAAACATGGTATTTATTTTTCTTTTAAAAAGAAGGTATTGCTTGTAGAGGAAGCCGAAACTCAAATAACGGTCACGACGGCGGAGAAGTCGTTGTCGCGGCATACGTAAGACAAAAACATTCCCTTTTGTCGTTTAGTAAACGCTTCGTATAAAAAATATTCCTTTTGAATAAACGTAAAAGTCAAAGGGGTTTATACACCGTATAAAAGAAAGTTGTGTATAAAATAAAATATGCCTCAATGAAAGGAGATTGAGACGAAGTCCCATACCTCGTATCCGACTTGACCCGACCGTTCTTTAAACTCCTGAATAATAAACTTGATTTAATCTCTACTTTCTTATGAATCTTTTTCAATTTCATTATTCCTTTTATACCATGTTATGAACATAATGTAATCAGTTAAGTTAATAATGTTTATTTTGTCGGTATTTGGTTCTTAAGTCAAAAATAGACTTCTTACACTTACATGTTGTTAATTTGGTCAAAGGTTCACTATATCCAGAATGGTATTCATGATTTAGATATCATATATTTCATATATATCCAGTACATACATTCATTTATAATATTACATCACATTTAGAGGTAAGAAATGAAATGCACCGTTCATGGAGACGGTAAGCCGTACGTACGCATGAACGCTACTTCCATTTCTATTTCATATTTTTTGGAATGGAATCATAATGATATAAGAGAATATTATAATTCCAGTATAATAACATATATAATATCATTAATTTTATCCTTTACACATCCCACATATGGTATTAACGAATCAAATCACTTTTAGGGGGCGGTAGTCCGCAATTCCTAAAATGAAGATATCGTGTTTTACCCATAATGGAAACCATAAAGGTATTCCCAAAATGAAAAAAACAGAAGATTAAGGAAAACATAAACATATTATATATCATATATGAAAATAGTGACATCATAATGGTCACCTTTGAAGGTGTTAAATGAGTGTTGAACAATCATCGTTTCGGGAGGCAGAATTTCGCCATCCACGGAAACCGTATGTTCTTTAACCATTTGATGTAGTTGTGTGAGAGTGTAGCTCAAATAAATATTATAACAACATCCTTGTATATTTAAGATACTGTTGTTGTTACAAAATAAGTAAATAAAAAGAGTTTAGGGGGTTGGAGAAGCAAAATAAAACAAATGAACATTAGAGAATGAATTACCTTAAAAAGTGTAACTCTTTTTGATTTGAGCCTAAAGGTTTCCTTTGAAAGGATTCTGCCCAAAGGGAATCCTCTAGGATGAGGAGAGGGATGTGGAGAGAGTAAATGGGCAGGGGTTGGCCGATCCAACGGCTTGAGGAATGTGTGAAATGAGGTAGAGGTGGTGGCCTTTTATAAGAGGAGAGGAGGGGCACTTTTGGATTGTAAAGAAATATTACTTTATTTGATAATGTGTTTCGGTTTCAAAAGGTCCCACATTGATATAATTCGTGGATAAGGTGATAAGGCTTCTAAATCCACTCATCCAATAAGTTTTGGACATGTTTAGTTCATAGATTATACATTATCTTCCCATTTTATTTAAATCGTAAAATAATGATGTCATCGCTGCATCATTATTATGTCATAAATAATTTAATTTATTTAATGTCTAAAAATTATAAACAATATACTATGATATAGGAAATCTTTTTACCTTTCCAATGACTATTTATAATCAAAATTTGGACTTGTATAACCCCACTTAAAAATTGTTTTTGTAAAACATATTATGTTTGTGTCATTTTCCCTTTAACATTAAATAAAAAGTAATTTATGTCATTTCCCAAAAAAAGTGGATCCATGGGGTCCCCAAGTTGAACCATGGCATGTCATGGTCGGCCATGACACAACCAATAAGGTTGGGACATGTGTCTAGGTCATTTCATTTGATTAAAGTATTATTTATACCTTAAACTACCGTAATTACCACTAATCGTGATTAAGAACTTAATACGTTACTATTCACCAAAAAATTATTATAATCTCATTGAACCACATTTTACATAATAATGACAACCATGTATGTCGGATTTTTAAAATTCAATACACATTAGTGGTAAACTTTCATTTAACTGAAAAATCAGTTTGCTTGATTACCACTTAGTGGTTTCACTATTCATCAAAAATTGAAGTTTTTCAGAAAATTACCAAAAATTCACCCTAAGCTATATTTGATATTCTGAATTCAAAAATGAAGTCTCTTTTACAAAATTCAAATCATATAAGTCACATTAATTAATTTAATAATTAATTCCCACTGTCATAGCAAAAAGCGTGTTTTTACAAAACAATAAGTATCAAAAGATTGACACTAGTTTAAGTCTATTTTCAAAGTGAAATTGATTCCAATGACCACCATTGGATAAAATGGTAAAACTATATTCTAATTTCACTTCAAAACCAATTCAAAACATAATCTAATCATATAAATAAATTATGTTAAAAAGCAGTTTTGATGTAAAATGCAGTATTTTTCACTATTCATTAAAAAATGAACATTGTCAGAAAAATACCAAAAATTCACACAAGGTAAATTTTGATGTCCCAATAATAAAGGATAAGTTTATTTTGACAAACATAGTTTATAAAATTGTCAAAATATAGATTCAAAAATGGTTTTCCATCAAAAGGAAATAAAACAATCTTTTAAGAATATTAGTGTATTCCATGCATAAGATTGTATTTATTTTCATTTTAAGCCTCTATATCACTATCTTAATCATTAATAGACATAGATAGAAATATATATTATTCATTACTTACTTGGGATGTTACATCTATCATATTACTTCTTATAACTATATAAATATTTATGTGGAAACCTACTGGGATGTTTATATCACGTCCTATTTGGGCCTCCTTGGGGACCCAAACAGATTATATTGTTATAGGTGATAGTAAGGGAAATCTCCCTAAAACTATTTGTTGAACATTTTTTTAGAGAATGGGAGCGTAGGACTATGATGAGGCTTGCGATGCTATGGGGGCAGTTTTCGGTCGTATTGGATTTTAGATACTTGTATTTTATTATATTTCAATGTAACTATTTTTGATATTTTCAAGATATATGTATCATCATCATCATGGAATATGAGACACTTTTGGCATGTTACATATTCTTGTCTTGCTTGTCTATTTTATCTATTGTCTGCTTATTGTATCAGCTTCTACTGTTTGAAGTGATTGACTTCCATTGTGATAAATTACGGTAAAAGGGGGTATAGTCTCCCAAATGACTCACCTAGTCCATAACTGCTAGTCATAAGCCTCTGGAATTTGGGAATACGTGCTTGAGGTCATGTAGCCAACCGGGCATGGGGCACAGTTGAGTGACATCCAGGTTCAGGATGTTACATTTGTACAATGATTCGATGATTTCATTTTTAAATTCATTGATGTAATATGAAGATATAATATGATGTTATGAATGTACGTACTATATCACATCTAGGTGTGAATAAAATTACTTAATGTAAAAAATAAATTCCTTTTGGTGATAATTCTTGTAGTGAGATAAATTCCATAAACTAATAAACAATACTATGGGTGAGAAAATACATAAAGTGGGAAAAACATTCTTGTTAGAGAAATCCAATTGTTGGAGATGTTAGAGAGATGGTATTTCTTGGTTACTTTTATAGCTTTAGAATCGATAATAAAATTATATATGTCACTTTTAATGTTATATTTAGTCAAACTATGTTATATTTCACTACAAAAAAGAGTGGTCTTAGTGAATTTTTATTAGTGGTCGTTCTAGTAATCACTACTAAAAAAACATTATTAAATATATTTTAAATATAGTGGCAGTTTCAATGAAACCACTGCTAATATTTTTTAAAAATTACTGACCCCACCCCCTCCACCCGATGCCCTAACCCCCTTGCTCCCTTGGTCATGACTCTCCAGGATGATGGCAACTGCCCCTCCCCCTTGGTAGCGCCTCTCCTCGAAGTCAACAATCACCCCTCCCTCTCGGCATCGTCTCTCCCAAAACACTGGTGTCCACCCCCACCTCGATCACGACTCTCCCCAGTGCTAGTGACTCCCTCCCTCCCCCTACCCCCCACTGATCCCTCAGCCCCACCTCTCCCTGACGTTGATGACCACCACTCCCCCTCAACCATGCCCCACCCCCACTATCAGTGACCATCCCTCTCCCTCGATCGCGCATCTCCACAATTCCAGCAACGACCCCTCACTCTTGGTCATGCCTCTCCCAGGCTCCAGTGATTTCCCCCCTCTATACAACCTATCCCCGACACCGGCGACCACCCCTCCCCCTTGGTCGCACCTCTCCCCAATGTAGGTGACCACCCCTCACCCTTGACCCCACATCTCCCCGACACTGACCCCCCTTCTCTCCAACAACATACCTCTCCCCCCCCCTTCCATCACTTACCCCGGATGGCTCACCCCTCATCCTCGATGGTGACCACCCCTTTTCCCACTCTCACATATGATCCTCATGATCCCAACCCCACTTTCTACATAATGTTGTCCCCACAATGACCCCCCTGCTCTTTGATGGTGATCCCCAACGGCAACCCCTCTACCCTATTTCTCGGAGAGTGCAATCCCCAATCGTACGGTGTAATATTTTAATATTGTATGATTGGTTCTCTATATCATTTTTTAGTATATCATATTGTACAATAAAATGATAAATTTTATCACATAGGAACCATATACACATAACTATCATTAATACATATTATAAATGGGGATCATGAATCATTTATATGATGGATGCTTTTTTGTCTGTCGGGTTATAAATTGTCTGTAAATGCATGATTCATTTATCCCTCATGAATTATTAGTGATTAGGCATTAGTGAGTTTTGGATAATGGTTCATTAGAGGATAGGAAACCATTTGTTTTTATTGATTATTCAGTAATGTTTTAGTATGATTCTTCTACACTGGCATGATAATTTCGAAGTAAGAACATACTTAGTGTACATGTATGTTCACAATGATTTTATATACTACATTTATAGAATTATAGGATAAATTAGGTGACCATGCTTAACGAAGTTAATTTATGATTACTTTTAATTGTACTTGTTTGATTAACAATTTATATCTGTATATCTGAATATACAGGGAGTAGAGTGAAAATCCAATACCTATGGATAGAAGTTGTATTACATTACCTCAAAACACACCTCGATATGACAAGAGTTTGAAAAAAAATTATGTAATTAACAAATGATCAGTGGGTGGTTGAATAAAATGTGTATGTCCAGATTGAAAATTCAAGTGATGGTTAAATAGAAAAGAAGTATGTGATCATTTTATATAGAAACAATTTTCTGCTCAATATGTAAGTAGGATTTGGCATGGTGAATATATTGTTATGGAAATTCAAAACAATGAAAATCCTATCAACGAAACATAAAGTGACCCTCTAGAGGGGAATTCATTTTGAAATTTGATAAATGAAACAATTTTCTTTGCAGGATATAATGTCCAAGATTTAAATAGATCAAATCAACCTTCAATTGACCCAGAATATTTTAATCCTTCTAATATGTTCCACGATGAAAAAATGATCTTTATGAATTAGTTGATACGTGCAACAAGAACTGTATGAAGGGTGTGATAATTATTCAAAGTTTTCTTTTCAACTTATGTTGTACCATATAAACTATCTTTGTGAAATTATTGACAAAGAAATGTACATGATTTTAGAGTTTCATCATGATGAATTTAGTGAATCTATGATCCTTGCATCATTCTATGAAATTAATGATGTTATAAATAAACTAGGACTGTATTATACAAAGGTACATTAATTCCTTAATGACTACATGCTTTACTAGGCAGAAGAGTCCGACAAAGGAGAATTAATAAGATGTCATAAAAGTATATTAAAGTCAATGAACAAAAATGAGAGTATAAATCAATGCATCCCCAAGAAGAAAAATAATAAAGAAACTCCTTCAAATTTATTTCAATATCTTCCTCTGGTATAATGCTTGAAAATATTATTCATGGAATCTAAGACTACATTTGAAATAATGTGACATGATCAAGATAGTAATGATGGCTTGATGAGACATCCAAAAGATTCAACATCATAAAAATGTTTGATTCATTATATCTATATTTTTCTTCAAATCTTAAGAATTCACATTTGGTATTGGATTATGATGGTTTTAACCCCTTTTGTACTTTAGGTGCTAATTATAGTATTTGGCCAGTTATTTTGATCCATTATAATATACCTACCTAGATGTGTATGAATAAATATTATTTTTTATTTAGATGATTATTTCTAAAAATAATATGCCTTGAAATGGAATTGATGTATACCATCAACCTCTAATCAAATAATTTCACGAATTATGAGTTGATGGAATGTAAACATATGACACTTCAATGAGAAAACGATTAAAAATACATGATAATTTAATATAGACAATTACTTGAATTCCTGGATTAGGAAATTTATCTGATTGGAACACTCATACTAGTTTGTCTTTTGTAGTTTGTAATTTTGTTCATCAACGATTACCTTATATAAGAAAATGATATTTTATGTGTCATCATTGATTTCAGTATTTGTCCTCATAAATATTGGTTTAACAAGACACAATACAATGAAGATATTAAATTGATAAATCCAGTAAAAGTGTTATATGGAATAGAAATCATGGGACAATTAATGAGTGTCATTGATGAATTTGGAAAATATAATGATTTTATATAAGGGGAAAAGGGTACAAGGTACAATATTTGAAGCATCAGGAACACAAAAATATAAGGGTATAATTATAAAATTCCTTATTGAGATTTTAATTTGATATGTTATAATCTTGACATAATGAATATTGAGAAAAAATTCAGTGGCAATGTAATTCTCACATTGCATAATGAGAAGGGTAAATCAAAGGATCACCTTAATGCTCATAAGAATTTTTAGTTAATGAATATAAAGCATGATTTTTGGGAAAATTATAATGGAATGTATCCTTAGACTAAATTTACAATTAAAAATCAAGAGAAAGACGCATTCCTTCAAACATTAAAGAATTTAAAAGTGGAAGATGGATATTCAAGTAATATATCAAGGTGCATTGACAAAAAAAATTGAAACTTATATGGATTAAAAAGTCACAACTCATGTATTTTGATGGAAAAATTATTTTCATTAGAATTATCTAATATGTTAAGTGAATAATAAACTTTTGAACTTTTTTCAAAGAGTTTTGCAGAAAAATTCTTAATCCAATTTAGCTTGATAAACTTCAAGAAAGAATTGTTTTGAAACTTTTTTATTTGTAGATGTTATTTCCCCCTTCATTATTAACTATGATGATTCATTTGATTGTTCATTTGGTTGAAGAAGCTAAACTTGGAAAACCAGAACATTATCAATTGATGTATCCAATTGAGATGTACACTGATAATATTTTTATTTTCATTAGTGAATTTAATTTTATTAAATTATTGCATAATTTTTTTTATATGTTTATTTTTTTTCATCATGTACATAGGTCATTTGAAATCATATGTGATGAATAAATATAAACCAAAAGTCTCTATTGTTAAAGGTTACATATCCGTATTGTTATTGACCATGTATTCAAGGTATTTGGATGAGATTGAAACTAGATTCAACCATGTTTAATGTTTTTATGATATCTCCACTAATTATCATTTTGAAAACTAGTTATCAAAATTTCTAATTATTGGATAACCAATTGGAAAGGGGTCAAATTTTACACTAAATAAATTGGAGTTTCTATAAGCACAGAGATATAAACTGCTCAGTAGTCTTATTATAGATCCATTTATTGAAGAATTGCGATGTCAAACAAATAAGTGATTAAGGGGTACAACTTTAAATGAGATGGAATTAAAAAAATATGTTAATAATAAGATTTTCAAATGGATCACCCATCATGTATGTATATACTCATATTAGTATTATTGAAATGTAGTAATTTTGTCTATGATAAAACTAAAACTTAATATATATTTTTCTAGATAATGTATTTTGAAAATCAAGCTGAAATATCAAATTCGTTTATGTTTTTCTGGCTCATGGTCCTCAAATAATGTCTGAGATATTTGATGCCTACAATATTTGTGGATTTAGGTTTCATAAAATTTATCATAATGAAGACTTAAAAACACAAAATAGTGGTGTATTTACACTTACAGAGGTGGGATATTATGGAAATTTCGATGATATAATTGAATTAAACAATCGTGGTTAGTTTTTGGTTGTATTATTCAAATGAAAGTTAGTTAATATTGATATGGGTATAATGAATGATTCATTAAATTTTAATTCTATCAACTTCTCTCTATTTATCCATACCAATGAGCATATAGAGAATGATCTACTAAACTTGGCTTCCTATCTGAAGATAGTTTATTATGTGGATGATGAAATACATGAAGGTTATAGTTTTTTTACATTTAAAGTAAATAGATTTATCTGATATGAGTGATGAAGATCAATTGGTAATTTGTGGCAGTGAACCTAATCAACCACAAAAAAGTAACTAACTTTTTACTGGCAATATGGAAACAATAGAACTTGAAATAGAGGGTGAAAATGAAGCACTCGTCACAATGGATGTTTATAATAATGAAGATAATGAAGATGAAGATAATTTAATGTGTAAATAGGTAATGAAAATATATTACACTTTCTAATTGATAAGTGGTTCATACATATATACATTGTTCTAGTTTTTCTATTTTATTTTTGTAAAAATAAATTAGTTTTTAATTTTCAATACATTTAATATATCTGAACCCGTTGAATTGAAAGAATGCTGAGATCAAATAAATTTTAAAATCCTAGTTCGTTATCATCTCGGGGCACACCAAAACTATCGTCAGCATCAGTGGATTTGAGTGATTTGGTTGTACTTGAGACTACCAGAGAGCCATCCATTCCCCAGATGTTTCTAGTATCCCACCATCCAATTCACCTCCATCTATGGAGCAGTTGGTCATCCCTTCATCTAGTGGATATCCGTGAGTTACTAATACTGGTATGTATGTCATTGTAAATATATATATATATATATATATTATTAATTATTTAAATAATTTTTCAAATGGATAAAAATAACAATAGAAGATATATAAATTTGAACATGAATGATGTATGAGACCTGATGTAATTCAATATTATCATTCTATTTGATGAGTTTGGGGTTCCTACAGATGATGTTTCCATAATCTATGGGCAGGTTATAAGGTATCTTATTTGTGATACAATGAGAATTCTCATTAATTATAAATATTGGAGGCATATTCCTCCAACTTGAAAAAATGATGTTTTTGATAAATAATTAAATGTAATATAATCTAATATACCTTGATAAATAATTTACATGACATGAATAAAATTTTGTAATATACGTATATAGTGTTATGTTTTTTATCTCTAGATGTGTTTTCATTTGGATATCCCAGGCTCTATTTCATGGCAATGAACTATAAAAATATTAGGAAAGAAATGGTGAGATTTTAAGTGAATATTATGACATGAGTTTAATGAAATATCTTTTATCTCATGATTGATGTTTGAGAAAGTGTGTGAATGAATTTCACATGTGAAATGGAATTTGTTTGTTGATATTAACAGAGATGCATCTCATGAGGTAAATGAATATTTTAGAGTATCTTAATAAAATAAACAAAATAAAATTATAATTTTTATTAATGTTGCTTTTTTTTGTAGGAATTATTGAATAAAATACTATGAATCATGAGAAATAATTCAATCTTCATATCAGTGTGTTTTAGAGTTTTTTTAAAAGAATAATTTTGGTTTGTATTTAATTCATTATTATTCATTTCATTTTATTATAAGTCAAATTTTTTCTAACTTGTTTATATTTTTAATAAAGGCTAATGAATTATGATACTATGTTGGCCATACATAGATGTGATTTAAAGTGAATAGGGAATATGATGTTACTTTTGTAAACGAACCTACCAAAGATGTTAGAGTAAGTATTTTTCATTATCATTTCATGTTATTTCATTACTATAGAAAAATAATAATGAAAAATATATTATAAAAAAAATTCTTAAAACTAATTAAAAGGGGATGGATACATGGATAAAATGAAGACAATTTAGCACCGTTTGATACTTCTAGCCAACCCCAATTAATTGGGTTTAAGGCTTATTTGTTGTTTTAATTTATTTTTAAATATAATGTTTTTATAGTAATGAAATAACAATACATAGTAATAAAAAATTTATTAATTAGACAATATTATGAAGTTCAAATATTTTAAATAATTATTGTTAATATTTTTGTATTAACAGGTTCAAATTCAAGAAATATGGGATGTGAATCGTTCAAAATCATCATCATTTTCCTAGAACGATGAATATCCTATTGTTTTAGGGAAGGAGAATCCCAGACATGTACAAGAGATGGGTTTTGGACCTACTCCATCAGTTGTCTTTGTTAGGGAGTCATCATTAGTTACTACTACACCTATTGGGGGTTTGAGTAGAGCTATTGACATGGAATCACAAAGATAAATTACAAAGTTGAAAGGAAAAGTGCGAGAACAAGACTCTTATAGGAAAACATAGGATCAATGGTTAAAGAAAATGGAAAATGATTTAGTTTTTATATTTTAATCTTGCGCCAGATTGACATGTGTTTGATTCCTATAGATGAAAAAATAAAATATATATTGTTATCCTTATGTTTGAAATGTAGGAATAGATGACACATCATTTCGAGTAATAGTTTTCCTAAGATGCGTGTAAATGTATTTTTAATGTTTTAAAAAACAAAACATGGGTGTAATAGTTCAAACCATAGAAACGATATCATATTGACATGAAATCATGATAAAACCACCATTGAATTATTTTTGACATGTACTCATATAAAAAATATCAATTAGAATTGTGGTGCATTCAAAATGCATCAGTAAATTGTTTTTAAAGGTTACTAAATCATTTAAAAATGCATAATAGGTGGTCAAAATTAGAAAAATGATGTTGTATTTCCATGAATTTAAGGGAAAATAAGCATGGATACTTTTTGAAATGTTGTAACCAACAACCTGTTATTCCAAGGTACAGTTTTCCAGGGATTCCTGTTAATGCATTTTTAGTGTTTTAAACTACTAAAACATGTGTATAAAATTCCAAAATATAGAAAAAAATCTTATATTGAATTGAAATCATAAGAAAACCACCATTGAATTATTTTTTACAAATAATTTTAGACAAAAAATCATTCCGACGTGCGGTGTGGTTGGAATGACTTAGTAAATAAATTTTAGAGGCATCAAAGCCTTTAAAAATGTGTGTCGGGGTGTCAAAATTAGGAACATTTCATCATATTTCCATTAAACTAGATAAGAAAAATATTGTTAATTTATTTTTGAAATGTAGTACTTGACGATATGTCATTATGTGTTGCAAATATTTTTCAATGTTCAAAAGTGGGTTTTTATTGTTTTAAACCACATAAACATGCATGTAACAATAAAAACAATATAAAAAGATCTCAGATTGACATGAAGTCATGAAGAAACTATTGTTTAGTTATTTTTTATGTGTATTCATAGTTAACACCTCAATCTGATATGTAGTGAGGTCGGAATGGATGGTAAACTGTTTTAAAGGTCACAAACCCTTTAAAAATGCGTGTAGAGGGTCAAAACCATGAAAAAATTGTCAACATCCAATGAAATTATATAAAAATGACAATAAGTTTATTTTCGAAATGTAGGAACTGATAACATTTCATTATGATTTATAGTTTTCCTATGATGCCTATAAACACATTTTTAGTTTTTTAATTGAGTAAAATAAGAATATATTGGCGAAAACCATAGAAAAATAACTCATATTGATGTCAAATCTTGCTAAATTAACTATTTAGTTATTTTTGACATTTATGCATAGAAAACACATAAATCTAACATGTGGTGTGGTCGGAATGAGTCGGTAAATGATTTTTGAAGATATTGAAGCCTTTAAAAACATGTACATGAGGGTCAAAACTAGGAAAATATCAGTATATTTCTATGAAATAAATGTAAAACAACAATTGATTTATTTTTGAAGTGTTGGAACCAAAAAAACATCATTCTGAGTTATTATTTTCCCGGAATGATTGTAAATGGGTTTTTTTTGTTTTAAAACACTAAAATGTGTTTGTAACATTCAAAAATAGTGAAAATGACCTCATATTAATGTGAAATCCGGGTAAATATACCTATTAGTTATTTTTTACATGTACTCACAAACAACTTATCAATATGACATGTGATGTAGTTGGAATGGCTCAGTAAACTGTTTTTAAAGGTAACAAAGCCTTTAAAAACAAGTGGTGGGGGTTCAAAACCAGTAAAAAATCATTTGATTTCCATGAAATCATAATTCAATAATCATTGGTGGATTTTTTAAATCTATTAATAAACGAGATGACATTTTGAGTTATGGATTTATAAGGGTTCCCATAAATTCATTTTTAGTAATTTAAAACACTAAAACATGCAACAATTAAATCCATAGAAAAAACCATCATATTTATGTCAAATCATGGGACAACCACCATTGTTTTATTTTTGAAGTGTATGTGTAATGTCAATTTGATGTGAAGTGTGGTTAGAATGGCTTGGTAAGTAGTTTTTAAATGTACTGAAGCCTTTAAAAACATGTTTCTGGTGGTCAAAACCAGCAAAATGTTGTCATATTTCGTAGAAATCATAGAAAAATTACCATAGAATTATTTTTGAAATGTAGGAACTGACATAACATCGTTTTGAGTTACGGTTTTACTGGGATGTCTTTAAATGGATTTTTAGTGTTTAAAAACACATAAATGTGTGTGTAATGGTAAAAACCATAGAAAATTAATCCATATTGACATGAGATCATTGGAAAACCACTATTTAGTTATTTATGATGTATACACATTGAAAAAATGTCAATCCGACAAGTGGTGTGGTCATAATGGCTTAATAAATAGTTTTTTAAAGGTATCGAAGCCTTTAAAAACATGTGATGGAGGCTCAAAACTGGGAAAAATCATCTAATTACAATGAAATAATAGAAAAACAACTATATATTGATTTTTGAAATGTAAAAACTAATGACATATCATTTCAAGTTACAGTTTTCCTAGGATACCTATAAACATGTTTTTAGTGTTTTGATACACTAAAACATGCATGTAATGGTCAAAACTATAGAAAACGTCCTCAAATTGAAATGAAATCATGGTACATATATATTTCAGTTATTTTTTATTTTTACACATAGAAAAAAATCAATATAACGTGTAGTGTGGTCAGAATGGATTGGTAAATAAATTTTAAAGGTACTGAAGCCATTAAAAGCATGTATTAGAGGGTCAAAACCAAAAAAACATCATATAATTTATTTGAATTCATAGTAAAATGACCAAATATTTATTTTTTAAATTTAATAATTGATGAGAAATCGTTTTTACTTATGGGTTTCCTATGATTCCTATAACATGTTTTTAGTGTTTTAAAAATCTAAAATATGCGTGTAATAGTCAAAACCATAGAAAAAGACTGCAAATTTTTGTGAAATCATGGTAAAACAACCATTAAGTTATTTTGGACATGTAATTGTAAAAAACATGTCAATCTAGTGTGTTTTTGGTCAAAATGGATCGATAAATAGTTTTTAAATGCATAAAAATCATTAAAAACATCTATTGGGGGGGTCAAAACTAGGTAAACATCCTCAGATTACATTAAAATCAGATGAAAAAGACCATATATTTATTTTTGAAAATTAGGAATCGATGTAATGTCATTTCAAGTTAGGTTTTTCCTATGATGCCTGCATATTGGTTTTTAGTGTTTTAAAACACATAAACGTGTAAGTAACCATAAAAACCATAAAAAACAACCTCAAATTGATGTGAAATCCAGGGGAAAACACCATTGTGTTATATTTTATTTTTAGGTGTAGAAAATACATCAATTTGGCATGCAGTGTGGTCACAATGTCTCAGTAAATAGTTTTTATAGGTATTGAAGCCTTTAAAAGCGTGCATCGGGGGGTTAAGACTTGGAAAAAATCATCAGATTGCAATGAAATTAGTGGATAATGACTATTGAATGACTTTTAAAATTTATGAATTAACAACACATCATTTAGATTTATGATTTTCCTAGGATTCCCATAAACACATTTTTAGTGTTTTGAAACACTAAAACATGTGTGTAATGTTAAAAACCAAAGAAAAAACCATCATATTGACATAAAACCATAGAAAACCACCATTTATTTAGTTTTTAAATATATTATATGCTTTTATATCAAATTCTTAAAAAAATATCAAGTAAAATTTAATCACATTACACATCGATTTAAAAATTAATTAGAAATTTATATACTTATACATTTTTAGTTTCAAGTATTGAATCATATTATAATCAGTAAAATTTATTTTTTAAATTTTTCTTCCATGGTATATTATTTGTTTTATGTTAAAATGTCTTCTGTTTGATTAATAAAATAACAAATTTTATGTGAAACATTATAAATATATTTCATTTATTTTCACATTTTCATTTCTTTTCTTAAATGTTATGGTTTTTATTGTAGGTGATAGATGTTAACCGAAGGAAAGAGGTTGACCATTCGATTCAAGACGTTATTTGTAAGGCAATTGTGATGGTTCTTAGTTTCTTTGGTATGTTTAAATATTATCAATGATTCTATTTTAATTCTGATTTATTATGTTTAGTTTTAATTTCATTCTTTTTTATTATAGTTGATGAGATTATGTGGTGTGTTTCAATTGATGAGATTATGTTGAGGTAGAAGGATGAAACATAGGTCATGGGGTCAGAATATATTTGGCATGGTTTATTGTTGGACATATTATATATATATATATTGATAATTGAGGTATGGGTTGACTGAGGTAGTCAGCTGACTGAGGTTATGATGACTATGAATATATATTTATATAACTATGGATGTATATTTTATGATGTATGTAAGATGGGTTTATTGTGAATTTATGTTTTAGTTTATTAGATGTCAATGTTTTTATATTTATATTTTTTATTAAATATTTTTAGAAATTATCTTTTTTTTAAAACATTGGGAGGTGATTTTTAAGTACCACTTTTAACAAAATTAATTTGAATCATAATTAATAGTGGTTAATATTAATTACCAATAAACCTAACATCCACTGACATATTTATCGGTTGTTAGGATCAACTTATCTATTTTATTTTTAATTTTATTAAAAAATTCACCATTAAATAAAATGAAAATCATTGCTAAATTCTAAAAAAATTACATAAAAAACTAGTGCTAAATGAATAAATCTACTATGAAATGACTAGAGAACATGTAATGCAGGGAGATTTTAGTAACCACCACTAAATAATTAGGAAAAAGATTAAACTACTTCCACTAGAAGAAAAAACCACTACTAACAATGATATTTTTTGTAGTATTGAGTCTTTTTTTAATGGTTTTTGTAATGCCTTCACCTGAAATGTGAGGTTCGAACTGGAGTGCTACAAGACCTCATGTATGCCTCCCTGCACACATGAGGTTTCTGACTAGCAGTGAGCGTCTAAGTCCATCAGTGGGGAGACTATACCCATAGTATCATATCATAATAAAAATAATACATAATAAAAAATATAATT
Source organism: Viscum album (assembly GCA_963277665.1). NCBI lineage: Eukaryota > Viridiplantae > Streptophyta > Magnoliopsida > Santalales > Viscaceae > Viscum > Viscum album. Next base: position 981,541,704 of record OY728148.1, on the reverse strand, counting down.
TCAACTAGAGTTATTATGTGGAAACTTAAAGACGAGACACATGTTATACAATAATAAATGGGCTTCTATAGTGGAAATACAAACTAGAGAAATAAAAGGTAGATAAATAAATAAATAAAATATCAGTGTCCTCCAGAGTACATCTCGATATACTACCATCTCCATTCTCATTTTCTCAGCCATCAGACACAGGTCCCTTTTCGTTATCCAAATCCGTAAACATAAAGATTGAATGTGGATCGATCTTTTTATGCAAGGTGTGAGTAATAAAATTCAGCAGGACACCACTAATTCATCATTAACAAGTGCGATCATGATTAACTGGTGTATTCAGAGATAATAAAAATTTAAAAATAAATCATAAAATCTAAAATCACATAACGTGTGGTTGTGTGTTAACCAAGCTTCTACAACCCCCGATGTACTTGCTTCAACTCCATGTTTAATGGAATGTCATTATATCAAATGTAATCAAGATATGGCCACGATACTAGGGATCATACTTCTTGTAATTGTGTGTACGTACTAATCGACATCCACTAAGCTCGAACATTAGACTTCTACTCCCACATCTCCACTTGGATCTATCCATACTGCCAAAGGATCTAGAAAAGTGGCACTTTATGATGGTTCCGGGAGTAGTGGAATGATGTGGTGGTGGGAAATATATTAAAATTTCTTTTAATGTTTATATGCTCAAAACTAAGACTGAGGAGCTTGAACATCAAAATATTAAATAATTTATTTAATGTAATAAAAAATGATTACTATATCATAGGAATATATCATCATTAATGATGTTAATGATATGAAAATACCCTTTCAAATTGCCATCATTGTGCTATGAGGATCTAAGAATAGAATACCTCTAGCCAAAATCCACACATGCTCTATTGATATTTAATAAATGTTAAACAATCACTATGATCTAGTGTGGGGATTAAAATGTCTTATGTTGTTCATTCTTGATCACTAATTCTTTAATCTTGAATAAATCTCTCAAACATTTATTTTTCTTGAGAAGGAGAGATATAAAGGAGTTAAAAGAAAAATAATTATTTGAAACAATTACATATTTATAATTACCTTCACAATAGCCACAACCGGCTATTTATTGAAGTACATTTTAGGTTAGGATATTTTTTTATTGGATTCTGGCCCTTAAAAAATACTAAATCCTTTAATAAACCTCATTCCATATAATAACAATATTCTTATTATTATTCTACAGTGCACTCCAGCTTTAGCATTGAAAAATATTATCTAACCATCATTTTAATTAATATTATTTATTAGACATGGTCTTGGCCTATTCAAACTATTATTTTATTTATTAATCCCCTAAATATATATTTAATTTAAATATTCCATTAATAAATATATATTTTTTATCAATAAAACATGAATAAAATTATACCTCACTCTTGAGAATAATATTTATTCAATTAATTAAATTCAAATTTTATTTAATCAAGATCATCAGAAACACTTAGTGTTTGACCCTATAGGATTCGTTCTAATTGGCATCAAGAGAGCTTTCCTAATTTCCAAAATTACTATCTAGAAATGAGTCAAGGCACCCTAGAGAAATAACATAATTTTGAAATGATGAACACAAAAAATTAACACTCACTATATAATATAATCCCATTATCATAATATCTCATCAAGAAGATTTCACATCTATGTCACTGACCTATTTTATTGGTAAATATTTCTTTAAATATCTAATATAAACACATCATTACACCATGGACATGGAATTTAATGCAATGGTTATATTTCAATAAAATGGATGAGATATCAGCTTCCATAAATATAGAAGGGATAAATCCTTCTTTAACTTATTCATTAATGACATGCAATTCATGATAAGAACAATGTAACCTAACTTACCATGAACATATGTAGTCATGGTCTTCATCATAAAATCTAAGTGCATGATTTATAAAAGTCATTAATGATAATTTTATAGTCCAAGTACCATTACACATGCTCGAATATAGGAATATCCGATGACACCAAAACATGTGGAATTCCTACTAGTGATTCTTTCTCATAATCTCCCGTATTGGTGATTTCCATGTGTGAACTTCATGATACTAAGAATCATCCTCTTATCAATGCTCTCACTTAACAATCTATGAAATATGTGTCCCATCATAAATCATTATCCATTAGAAGAACATTCTTTAATAATATCATCATTACACTTCAAGGATCTCAATATAACAGAGAACGGCTATGACCTTATCAATGTGAAATATACTCTAGGAAATTATTAAAATAGAGTCTTATAGAACAATGGAAAATATGTAATAATATTTCATATTAATATTCAATATATCTAACATACTTTTAATTAAAGTAAAAATAGCTAATCCCATGACACCAACTCCAAGAAACACCCATGAGGACTAGATCTAACTACCTACAACTTTCAGTCCAATTGAACTGACTTAATATTCATATTTATAGTGAATCATGATTTTATTCAAGGGATATGATATATTTTCTTCTTTGTAAATACAACTCACTATAACATCACCTCTCTTAAAAAAATCCCAAAAAAGATGACACTTCCAAAGTACATGCTTCGTCCATTGATGTGTAGTTGGTTCTTTTACGAGAGACACCACCACAATATTATCAAAATACAGTGTAATAGGATATATACTATTATATACCAATTCATTATCATGGATGATTTTTTTCATCCATAATGCTTATTTAGATACCTCAAAAGTCAAAATATACTTGGACTCTACTGTAAAATCTATGACCATAGCCTTTTTTGAGCTCTTCCAGCTCTCAGTACCTCCATTAAAAGTGAATATGTTTCTCGTTTGTGAGTTCATATAATATTGATATGTTTGAAAACTATAATCCTTATATATTTTTATGACTGGTTCCCTATATCCTCCATAAACTATGAACATATCCTCAGTACACCTCAAATAATTATAGATAATCTGGACTGCCATCTAATAGAGGTCAACTGGATCATCTTGATATCTTATAACTACACTTGATGCATAGGAAGCATCTATATCAGTACATATCATAATATAAATGAATAACCCAATCACTGATACATATGAAATACTTTCTATTCTATTTATTTCCCCATGTATCTGAGGAAACATTTTCCTGGATGGATGAATACCATGTAACATTAGAAACCACCCCCTCTTGGATTTTCCATGCCAAATCTTTTAAGTATCTTATCAATGTATATACATTGAATTAGGCTGAGAAACTTCTACGATCTATCATGACATATATTGATTTGAAATATATAGGATGTCTCACCCATGTCCTTTTTAGAGAAGCATTTATTCAACCACATCTAAAAAAATTATTAGACTAGTATTTGATTTTCGATACGTAATATGTCATCAACATATACTATTAAGAAAATGAATGAAGTCCCACTAAATTATTTGTAGACACAAGGATCACACTCATTCTTTATGAAACCATATTCTATTATAGATTCATCAAAATGAATGTTCTATATCCTAGATACTTGATTTAATCCACAAATGGATTATTTTTCAATTTGTATATATTTTCATCTTTTTGGAGTCACAAACCCTTCAGGTTGTTTTATATCAACATCTTCCTGATGGTTACCATTAATTAACGTAGTTTTGACATTCATTTCTCAAATATCATTGTCACGGTAAGCCTCAATGTCAAGTATAATTCTGATGGATCTCAATATTACAACTGGTGAAAAGGTTTTATCTCAGTTAATTTCATGATGCTATTTCAATCCACTTACAACTATTCATACCATGTATGTACTAACTTTTCCATCAATTTCTAGATTCTTATTGAATACCGAATTGCAACAATTTGGTTTAACATCCATTGTAAGATCTACCAAAATACAAACATGATTTTGGTAGATGGAATCCATTTTAGAATTGATGGATTATTTTCACATGGAACCATTTCTGCCACTTACATCTTCCTTTTAGGTTATGGTATCATTATCAATAACTAATAATTTGTCACCATCCACGGTGACAAGACAACCATACCATTCTAGTTCTCTAACCTCTCTTGTACTCCCACACATTACTTGTGCCTCTAGAATAGTTTCTTCTTACATGGGGATTTATAGAACCTGTTCCTATGACAAGTCTTATGTACCTTGAGTCTCAACTTCATCTAATTCTATCTCCATCGCACTATCACTTTTAGCGATGTTTCCCTGTCAAGGAATATGGAATGTCTTTTCACTGTTACTTTTTTTTCTAAGGGTTCATATTGGTAAAATGCCATTGTTTCTTTGAGTTATACTATAATGTCACATTCTACACCTCTAGGATAATATTTCATTCTAAAATAGGCGTAAAAAACACATTCCAAACCGAAATATGAATGTATGACAACATGGGTTTCATTCCATTTTATAGATGGTATGGTATACTGAAAAACCTTAGTGATTTTTTTTAAAAAGTTTTGTATATGTAAAAAAGTAATATTTTAAAAAATAATGGTTCTTGAAAAACTGGTGAAATTTTCTAAATTATCAAACCTGAAAGAAAATAGAAAGAAATCTTTTGTTTTAGAGAAAGTTTTTTTCTGGATACAGATGATCAGACTGAGCAGCACCAAACACAATGTATCAAACTGTGTAGCACCGATCGGATAAGTTGTTAGAATAATAACATTGTTTATCACACACATCATTGTACTTAGATCCATTAGCACGACGTTCAAGTTTTATTTATCTTAGTGTTGGTTATAAAGTCAGAATGTTGTTGAAGAGTTTGAATGAAGATGGTGATGTTAGGAGTTAGAAAGTTTTAAACATTATAACCTTCAGTTAGATGACGATTTTCTAGTTTTTAATTCTCAAATATCATAACTTTTCTATTACAATTGTTATAAAATACTTATGAATGAAAAGGGGAGAATAGGTGAACACATTCATTTTGTGTTTTGGTTGAAATGAAACAAGGTTTTGAAAGTAATAGAAGTCATAATAATGTCTTATTTAAGTCAGAAGGTTCTTTTCCAATCATGAAGTTATCATAAATCATGAAAACTATCATAATAAAAGATTTTGGAGAAATGGATGAATCATAATGATTTTCTTAGTTATAGGAATCAAGAAAAATTTTGCATCGGATCCAGAAGTCCCAAGAATTGATATTTTTAGAAGTATGAAGGAGTTATATCTATTTAGGTTTGATGATTTTCAATGTTGTAGAATGCAGTTTCCATCATAATGAAGATTCCATCATTATGAGTATTCTATCAGACTAAAGCTAATGTTGTTCCATCAGACTAACTATGAGGAGGAAATTCAATCAGACTGACTCTAAGGAGGAAAGTCAATCATAATGAATTTTTGAAGGAAATTCAATCATGATTGCCTTTGAGAACAAATTTCAATTAGGCTAAATCTTCAAAAAGATTCAACAAGACAAACTCTTATAAGGAAAGTGAATTCAAAATGAGATGAGGATGTTCCATCATAATGAGTTAAGGAAGATCCATCCTAATGAGCTAAGTAAGTTACATTATAATGAGATAACGAAGTTCATTCATACTGAAGAAAATTTAGGAATTTTGATAATAATAATTATGAATAAGACTAAATATGATTTCAACAGATTTGTGAAGAGTTTTCGAGGTTAAAATTCAAATTCAAATATGGGTAGATCTTGATGTTTTTGAATTTAATTAAGTATGAAAAGTTTTCAAGTTTCCTGCCTTTTTCTTTATGGGATTCCTATTAACAGAATCAAAATACATTCATACATTACATATTTTTTATGTTATTGGAAAAGGTGGAGTTGTGTAGAATTCATGTCAATGTTCTCCTGTTGGACTGAGACCTCCTTATAAGGTTAGACATCTTAATGTTTTTTACAAGACTAAGGAATATATGACTGATATTTTGAGAAGAGTTTGAGTAATATATATTGAGAATCAAAAACTCGTAATGTTTCCATTACACTAAATTCATTGGTCTAAGTCCATTGAACCCATCCCCATCAGAATGAGATAATCAAGCCTTTCCACAAAAGATTGAGGATTCCAGATAGAGAATTTGTAGAGAATTTTCACGAAATTATTTATTATTTTATTTTGGATCAATTATTTGTAATTTAAAATTTTGTGTTATGGAGTTAGTATAATAATTTCTACTGAGACATAGAAACTATCTAGCGGGAGTTGGAAGGAGTTGTTCTACTTATTAATTATAGAGAATTTATATAGACCCACAAGAGTGGCTATATAATGGATTTAGGTTCACACACTGGGGAAAAACCATTTAAATCTTATGTGATTTACTTTATTTTCTACATTTCTATGCATGGGTATTTACTGAAAGAATATAAGGATATAAACATTAATAGTTTCAAAGGTTATATATTTTTAAAGTATTTCATCTTATAAAAGTGACCAACTAATTCAACCCCTTTGTAAGTTGTTATTTAATCTTTTGAAACATTAATTGGTATCATTGAGAAGGTTCCCTTATTTAATCCTTATCGTGTATAATATCAATTCTATAAATAGTAGAGGAATTCCTACTTTTGATGGAAAAAATTATTATGGATGAAAACTTATACTATTCCTTATCTAATATATTTTTGCCTAGAAGTTTTTAATGCTACTAAAATTGGTTTTACACCTATTAAGAAAGATCCTCCTATGTTTTTACTAATAAGAAAAATATAGGAGTTGATGGAAAGGCTAGAAATTCTATTCTCATGTCCTTATCAGAAAATGGTTATATGAAGGTGATGGGTTTCAAAACATCAAAGAGTCTGTGGGATAAGATGGAAAGTATATTCAATGGGAATACTAATGTGAAGGAAGAAAAGATAGAAATTTGGTATAGTAAGTACGAAGACATAAGAATGAGAGATGAATAATCCATTGATGAATACTTTATGAGAGTAAATGAAATTGTTTGTGTAAGATCCCCAACTTTCCTGAAGATTACTCGAGATTAATCTCATGTATTTATTTTTTTCTTTTTTGAGAATACTTGGGTTGGGTTTTACCATTGGGTGTTTCTGGGTGAAAATTTGAAAAAAAATTAAGGGAGAAGATAAATTCATGTTTGGTGCATGGTTTTCTCTAACTATGTTCCCCAACAGATCAAATTGTGCGACACTGGACAAAGGAATTTCATAGTTACCGCATGGTTTTTTAGACCATTCACCCTCTTAGGAGAAACTATGCACCCCCATAATAGAGGTGCATGGTTAGGCTCATAGTTATGGGAAACCATGCAACCCTTCCTAACTAACCACGCATGAACTTTTAAATAACCTAAAAATTATATTTTTAATCACTCAAACTCCAAATTTAACTTTTATTCGACCCTTATTCAACCCTAGATGATATTTTATGATTTTGGAACCTCCTAGATGGATTAAAAGTAATAATTACCTCTATTATTTTTGATTCAAAAACTATATCAAATATATGAACCCTTCCTAGTAAGAGGATCTTATCTAACTTGGTTTCTCATTCCTTCACCTTTCTACTTTGATTTTAGATAGGGGTTTTTATTCTTATTCTGATTTGATATATACCTTGTTTTTTTATATAGATATATTATTGTAGATATATACATAGATTTTAGAGATCTTTATTTGTTCAATAATGAATTAGGGTTTTAGATTCAGATCTTGTTCAATGTCATTGTGCTGCTCAAATTTTCAGGATTTCTGTTGGACGAAATATTGTCAATGAATCCTGATAGATGGTCTATAATCCAAATCCCAAAGTCATTATTTAAATTAGGTATATGTTATTTTATAATTTATATTAGTTTTTTGGATATTTTTTTCTTTTTTGAATTAATTAATTTGGTGAATTAATTAATTAAGGAAATGTGAAATTGGGGATTTTGGAAATTATAGATTGGGATAATTAATTGTAGAATTAATTGTGAGATATTGATATTTGAGGATTGAAATATTTAATTTTTCGATTAATTATGATCTATTGAACTTTTTATTGAGATAATTAATTGTGGAATAAATTATGGAATTTTCAGTTTTTAGATATTGATTAATTAATTGAAGAATTAATTAATGTGATTGATGTACTCAATTAATTGGGGAATTAAGTAAGGGTATTTATGTGATAAAATAATAGTTGAATTAGTAATGACATTTTTGGGGATAGTTAATTGTTTAATTGACTAATATAATTTAAGTTATTAATTAATTGTAGAATTAAATAATTTTCATGATGTTGTTAATTAATTTTTGAATTAATTAAGGTTATTTATGTGATTAGTTAATTATTGAATCAAATAATTGAATATTTTTTTTTAAATAATTGTTGAATTAGTAATGGGATTTATTTGGATGTTAAACTATTTAATTAATTAGGTGTAATGAATGCTAACAGGTCAATTTAGTTTAGAATTAAATAATGGGAATATGATAATTCTTATGTGTAAGTTATGAATGGTAACATGGTTATTTAGTTGTGAAATAAAGAATTGGAACATGATCATTATAATGTGTAAGGTATGAATGGTAACATTGTAATTCAGTTGTGAATTAAATAATGGGAACATGGTCATTCTATTGTGTGATGTATGAATGGTGACATGGGAATTCAAGTTTGAATTAAATAATGGTATCAAGGACATTATGAGATAAGATATTCATCGGACATACATCAAGACCCGGTGTGAGTCAAATTAGGTATTGAATTGTTAAAATGGAATTATGATATATGTAATCCATTAGACATACTTCAGGCTTCAGAATGAGCCAAAGCAAGCATTAAGGTATGAGTGTCTATGCGAGTTCGGGGGTTTATGTTTCTAAATAATGAATAATTGATAATGTGATACCTATTTACTTATGAATTTTAATTATGAATTTATAGAACTACATACACTTTCTATTAACTATATATTGTTTTATATACCGGTTTTGGTTGCCTGCTAAGCTATACTCACACCCAACTCGGGCTGCCTTATTGGTACCCAAATTGACTTTGTGTTTTCTAGATATGTTAAGGAAAAAAGATCATTTCTATATGGATGATATGGGATAGAGCATGGATGAGGGAACTAGAAATAATTCGAGACCCAATTATGGGTGACATCAGTGTATTTATTTTTTGTTTAATTTTAGACACTAGACACGTACATTGGCATGGAATATTTTATTTTTTAGTTTTGATATTGTATTTCCACATTTAGCCATCTCGCGATACCAGTTATTTCATGTTATGATTAAATGTTATTAAGTTATTGTTTCTTATTTTCTATTAGTGTATTTAATATAATAAAAGGGGGTATAGTCTCCCCATTATTGATATTTTAGGCCTTCACTGCTACTCGGTATCCTCTAGCATATGGGGAGGCACACCTGGGGTCTAGTGACTGACTGACATGAGGCACTGATGTGTGGAACCTGGGTTAGGACATTACAATGTGGTATCAGAGCCCATTTTCATTACTTTTTTATTTTGTATTACTATTTGGTAAAGGTAAACATTAAACTAGAAAGAGTCAGGCCATGGTTATGATCTCATGCATGGGAGTAGCTAGCCCATTTATGGGGGACAACCCAAGTACCTAGGGTGGGATTGTTGTTATTCCTATTTTCTATTACAGTTGAATATTATTTCAACTTGGGTGACACACATGTTGTGTGTTCTGATTGTTGATGTTAATTGTTTCTGAGTTTTGACTCATGGAATAGTATGGCACAAGATTTTAGTTAAATGGATCATTATAAGAACATATGGTTATTGTGACATGCATCATTTTAGCCACACATAGAAAAATGGGATATGTGTAAGTTATTGAACTTTACCTGTTTTTCCATGCTTGTGAATTTGAAATGATAATGGAAAATAACATGAAATTAAGAACGATTTTAGAATTATGTATGATGAGAATAAATGGGTGTCTAAATGAGAGACTTGAAAAATTAGAATGTGTTTACCCTTTTTATATAGGACCAATGAGTAAGATTATTAAGGGTAGTGATAACACATCTGTTTTGACTATGTGGTAGGGTTTGGGGAAATGACTTGTTGTCGAATATTGTATTTTACCTTAAATGTATTAATTGTGTAAAAGGATTCTTAAGGATCCTATTTGTAATGGTATAGATATTTCTCTAGGACGATTCTTATTAATAGGATAAAGTGTGAATATGGCTAGAGATGATCTACCATTACTAGGAACTAAGGCATTAATTGTGTCAGGTGAGGAATTCAGCGAGCAGTTCCAAGAGAACATTTCACACTTCAGAAAATTCATGGGATGAGACCCAGGGTGGGTTATGAAGAGTATGTTTGATCTAAAAATGGAGTTACCAATTAAACACACTCTTTATTTTTTTGGAGAGGGTGGACCTGAGAGAGATGATTTCTGGGTTGAGTCCATCGAGACTATAATTGACCACTTTGATACTCCTGTAGAGAGGATGGTCATGTTGGCTGCTTACATGATACGAGGATAAGTGAATCATTGGTGGTATGTTCAGGTGTGGATTGTATAGGCTAATGGTATGATATGGAATGAACTATTGGATAAGTTTCTAGAGAACTTCTATCCAGATATACTGAGGTATGAGAGAGTATCTAAGATAATGAGGTTTATGTGGGGGAGTATTTATGTGATAGACTATGTTGGACACTTTACACATTTGCAACACTTTTCTCTAGCATTGGCAATAGATGAGATAACTACAGTGAGACATTTTTAGGATGGGATAAAAGGTGAGATTAAGTCCCAAGTTAACCATTTTTAGTTAATGGAGTTTGATGAGGTTGTGGATAAGGATATCATAGATATGGGTATCCTGAAGAGGTTTCCAGTGTAGGAAAGGTGGTTCCATTTGGAAGATCATAAGGTAAGACTTCTAAGAGTAGGAAGCATTGCTATGAAAACATCAACCAGTGAAGTGGGAAATAGAGTACCTAATAAGAGGGATCATTTTCATAGGACCATAATCAAGTGATCTATCACTAGTGTGGTAGATTAGGAAAATTTTGAAGGTAATTAACACAACCGCCAATATAGTTACACTCTTGCAGAAAGATGGGACATCTACAAGAGATCTAGAAGACCCAACGATATATGAGTAGTTAGGTTATAGCTACTCAGAATCAGTGTGTGGGAAGAGGATATTCTACACCATATCAGTCTTGCATCTGGAGTTCTACTAGACAAGGTTGTAAAGGTAGTGTATGTGAAGCATCAGGGTAAGAGTGTTCATATTAATAGAGTAGTGCAACACATGGGACTTAGACTGAATCACGAGGATGTCGGGTAAGACCATTGCATTCTATTCACCATGCACTTGTGGATATCAAGGATGGGCCATTTACAGTGAGATGTACTATTTTTATAGCTTCTATGACATCTAGTGCCTTATTTGATATCAGTGCCAATCATTCCATTATTTCTACAAAACGTGTTAATGGTTTGAGCCTGGTGATGAAGTTTGTGATTGGGGTGTTGACGACAAACACACCTCATGGAGTTTGGTCAAGATACATTTTTTTTGCAAGTGGTGTTTTCTTGAGGTTGAGTAGTATCAGTAACTATTGGTTCATTATATCAAATACATGTCAGGCATTGAACTAATTATGGGTATGGACTAGTTAGTATCATATTATCCCCACATTGACTTTTACCATAAGAGTGTAACCATTACATCTTCTAAGGGTTACAAATATATGCAATGTGTAGATTGGGATATCGAGGCATTCTGAGTAGGTCCATTTACTCATCAAATAGGAGAGATCACAACCCAGGTTTCTAGTTTATTTCTTAATGATGTAGGTGTAAAATGAGATGACATTCCACACTTAGTGGAGATGTTTTAGGATGTGTTTACTTAATATTTCTCAAGGATTCCACCTGAGAGAGATGTGGAATTTTGCATTAAGCTCATATCGGGGGAAGATATGATTTCTATTCCACCATATAGAATGGCACTGAAAGATTATCAAGAGCTCAAGACTCGACTAGAGTAGTTAAAGGATAAGGTATTTATTTATCTGAGTATGTCACCTTGGGGTTCACTTGTTTTGTTTGCAAAGAAGGCTGATAGTAGTTTATGCTTATGTGATGATTACCGAATGTTGAACCTGACGACTATGAAGAACTAGTATCCTCTCCCCCGTATAGATGACCAATTTGACTAGTTGAGAGGAGCTTCTGTGTTCTCAAAGACTGAATTGAGATTAGGGTATCATAAAATAAGAGTTCAGACTTCTGATATAACAAGGAATTAGTCTAGAAGTAGGTATGGACTATATGATTTCATCATAATATTTCTTGGGTTGACATACACACCAGTAATGTTTATGGAGTTAAGGAACAAAATCATTTATTTGTACCTAGATCAGTTTGTGGTAGTGTTTGTGGAATACATCTTGGTGCACTATAAAACACATGATTATTATGACCAACATCTTGATATCATCCTATGTACACTAAGAGAGAATTAGATATACATCAAGATATCTAAGTACAGTTTATTGGATCGATCAGGTACACTTCTTGGTTAACATCATCTTAGAGGAATGTGTGTTGGTAAATCAAGAGAAGGTTCAAATAGTGGTTTCTTGAGATTATCCCAAGAGCATGTTTGATATCCATTGATATCTAGTATTTTCTGAATATTATTAGAGGTTCATTCAGGACATTTACCAATTGGAAACATTGCTGATGGGATTGAACAAAAAGGGATAATGTTTTATTGGTTTTTTAGTTTGTGATAATTCGTTCTAAGAGGTGAAGAATATTTTGGAATAAGTACCAATATTGATCCTACCTAAGAAAGGTTATAAGTATACAATGTACTGTGACACTTCTAGGATTGTAATTGGAGTTGTGTTGATGCATGGAGATCAATTTGTAGTTTATGGATCTTTGAAGTTGAGGCCCAATGAACTGAACTACCCTACATATGACCTCAAGTTGGCTATAATGGTTTATGTTTAGTAGTGTTGGGGACATTATCTATTGGTAAATTTTTTAATTGTGTATATTGATCATAAGAGATTAATGTATATATTTTCACAATGAGACTTGAATCTTCGATAACAGAGATTGGTTGAGTATATGAAGCCATTCAATTTTTATCCATAATATATGCTTGGAAAGGGGTAAATTGATGATGATGCTTTGAGCAGGAAGGCTCAAACTCATGTGGTTCAGGAGTCTAGTGCTGAGTGGAAGATGGTGGATTTACTGGACGAGATACACATTGTGGTTTAGGAGAGTTAGTATTAGATGACTCTTGTAATAGTTTCATTGGAGTATACATTTTTGAGATAGATATAAGATAGGAAGTAAGTGGATTTATAATGTTTTACCTTGAGGGAAAATCTTAAAGGTGGGGAGTCAATTTTCTGATTGGAGCGTAGATGAGGATGAGGTCATTTATGTCAGGAATCAGGTTGTCATACCTAAAAGAATGTTAGACAAGATGATTTGTGAGTTTCATGCCTCGATGTGGGTGGTACATCTAGGTGTGACCAAAATGCACCGTGAAATACAAATATAGTTTTGATGGATGGAAATGTAAAAGAAAATAGTATGGTTTGTGACACGATGCTACACCTATCAGTAGGTGATGGCCAATCATTAATGACCTATAGGTTTACTACAGTAGTTGGCCATTATTGAATGGATGTGGGACAAAGTGACCATGGACTTTGTGTTGGTTCCCCCGAGGATTCCATAGAAGAATAATTCTATTTGGGTTATAGTGGATATGCTGAAAAAGGTAGTAAATGTCTTGAATATACGGGAGACTTTCTCAATGGAGCAGTTGGGATATTTGTATGTTTGTGTGATAGTCTATCTAGACCAGGTGCCATTGAATATTGTTTCAGACTTAAAATTGTGTTTTACTTCACGATTATTATAGGGATTGAATAAGGTACTAGGTATGTTAGTTTTATTGAGTATGAATTTCCACCTACTGACAGATGGGTGGTCAGAGCATACTATACATGTGCTTAAGGATATGATGTTAGTTTGTGTTATAATCATCGGTGGGTCTTGGGAGAATCACCTAGAACTAATGGAGTTCAACCATACCAATAGTTATTGGGAAAATATATAGATGGAACCATATGAGGCTCTTTATAGTAGGCCATGAAGACCATCTCTAGTTTGGATAAAGGTAAGTGAGTCTAAGTTGTTGTGACCGAGTCTCATGTAGGAAACATTAGAGCATGAACAGTTGATTAATAAATATATGGATATGACCCAAAGTAGATAGAAGTCATACGTTGATATAAATAAATGACACCTAGAGTTTACAAAGGTTGATCATGTATTTATTTGGCTGTTTCCAAGATTCAATAACTATAGAATACAGAGACTGGGCAAGTGGGCACCCAACTATGTTGGGCCGTTTGAGGTGGTGGAGAGAATCAAGCTAGTGGTGTAACGATTGGCTCTTACACAGAGATACAATGCTATGTATGTTGTTTTCTAAGTGTCAAAACTAGGTTGGTATCACCCCAACCCATCTAATGTGATCGATATGGATGATTTTGATATTGAGATAGATTTTTCCTTTGAAGAGAATCTAATGCGTGTGTTGAATCGTTGTGAGAAAGTGTTGCGGGGAAAGACCATGCCTATAGATTGTGTATTGTGGAAACATTGGAATGTGTGGGAGGAGACATGGGAAAGGAAAGAAGATATGTGGGATCATTGTCCTAGTGTTTTTGACTAAGAATCTTAGAGATTCTTGGGAGTGCAGCTCAAGGATAAGATGTTATATGGTGGTGAGATTGTAAGACCCCGTCCTTTTTGATGATGACTTGGTCGTAATTTTAGGTATTTATTTTTCCTTTTTTCAGTGTACTTGGCTTGGGATTTACCTTGGGGTGTGTTTTGGTGAATATTTAAGAAAATTTGAAGGGATAAGGGTAGTGCATAGTTGGCTCACAGTTTTCCCTAATCATGCGCCCCTTCCCAGCAAACCATACAACCTTGGAAAGAGAGGAATTACATGGTTGACACATGGTTTGTCAATCTGTACACCCTATTATGAGAAACTACGATCCCCGATAATAGAGGTTCACATTTAGGTACACATGTAGGAGAAACCGTGCTCCCCTTCCCTACTAACCATGCATGAATTTTTAAATCGCCAAAAAATAGATTTTTAATCACCAAAACCCCCATATAACTCCTATTTGATCCCCATTAAACCCTAGATAATATTACATGATTTTGGAGAATCCATTATGGAATAAAATACATAAAAACATTTTTAATTTGTTAATTTAAGCCTGGATTGAAGATCTTCACCCCTCCCTATAAGAGGATCTTACCTCGCTTGGTTTCCTATTCCTTATCTTTTATTATCCTTTTCTAGAAAGGTGGGTTTCTTCATATCTAGATTGGATATAGACATGTATTTGTGGATATGGATCTAGTATTGTAGATCTATAACTATATTTAAGAGATCTTGATTGATTTGATCTTGATTTAGGGTTTTAAATTTGAATCTCATTCTATATAATTGTGCTTCTCAAATTATGAGTATTTTCATTGGGTGATCGCTCATCAACAAATTGAGGTAGGTTGTATATAATTCATATCTCAAAGTATTTATTCAAATAACATGTTTGTAATTGTATAATTTATCTTAGATGTTTAGAAATTATGTTCTTAATTGAATTAATTAATTGAGGAGATCAAAAATTTGGAATTTTGGGAATTATAGATTGAGAAAATTAATTGTAGAATTAATTATGAGATATTAAGATTTTAGGATTGAGATATTTAATTGTGGAAATAATTATGATTTATTGAGATTTTTATTGAGATAAATAATTATGGAATTAATTATCTGATTTTTAGTTTGTGGATATTCGTTAATTAATTTATTAATTAATTAATGGGATTTATGTACTCAATTAATTAGAAAATTAATTAAGGGGATTTATGTGATAAACTAATTATTGAATTAGTAATAAAATTTGTGTGGTTTATTAATTAATGAATTTACTATTATAATTTAATTGATTAATTAAATTTAGTATTAATTAATGTATTTTAAGTCATTAATTATTTTTTTAATTAATTATTGTTATTTGTGTGATTAGATAAATTTTTAATTAACTAATGGAAATGTTAGTTTTAACTAATTATAGAATTAAAAATGGAATTGATGTGGATAATTAATTGTTGAATTAATTATGTGTTAAGAATGGTAACATGGTCATTTATTTGTGAATTAAATAATGGGAACATGGTCATTATAATGTGTAAGGTATGAATGGTAACATGGCCATTTAGTTGGGAAATAGAGAATTTGAACAAGATTTTTGTAATGTGTAAGGTACAAATGGTAACATGGTCATTTAGTTGTGAATTTCAAAAAAGAAACATGGACATTCTATTGTGTGGTGTATGAATGGTAACATGTGAATTAAAATATGAATTAAGTAATGATATCAATGGATTTATGAGATATGTTATTCCTTAGACATACTTTAGGCTCCAACATTTTTCAGAGTAGGTATTGAATGATTACAATGGAATTATAAGATATGATATCCCTCAGACATACTTCATCCTTTTACATGAGTTGAAGCGGGGATTGAGGTATGACTGTCTACGGGAACCCAAAGGTTTATTCAGTTAAATAAAGATTATTTGATAATATGATAACTGTTTACTTATGCATTGTAATTATTTCTTTATACAACTGCATACACTTTCTATTGATTAGATATTGTTTTAGTTTTCATTAGTGGTGGAATACTATAATGCCTCATATTTTCCATGCAATATTTATTTGGATACTATATAGATTATTTGTGAGACCAGGCACTGAGACAATGTGTGATTCGGAGACCGTTGTTCCTAAAATAAATGTTTGAAATATATTCAATAGCATGCATGCACATTTTTTATGAAAATGTATAATAACTCTTAAACGGTTACCCCGATCAGATCTATGATGGTACCATTGAGTACAGAATGCATGGTTTACCCTAAGAATGACATAACATTAGTCAGTGTGGGTCATTTGTAGCAAAGTCATCACATGCGTGGTAATGAAAAAAATAATTTAATAAATAATTTTATTTTATTTTTGTTGATGTAGTGATTGATGGACATTAAATAGACTATTATAGAGAAATACTAGGGTCAGCTGTACAACCCTGGAACAGTTGGAGAGCCATCAGAGATAGCATTAGTGAATCCTCTTAGACGAATGGTGATAGGATCTTTGATCAATGATCGATTCAAAAAATATTCAATAGATCTCACCAAAAAACACTACACAACCCCATTATACAGTAGTTATCAATTTTAATCAAGTTAGGGAATGTATTTTTATTTTATTCTTCCCCATTCTTGATTTATTCAATGAACATTAATCAATCAATGAAAATATTGATATGTGGTATGATCATTATGCAGGATGAGTTTATTTTATGAGGATTATATGGGAGAATATATTTTTAATTTTATTATTCAGGTTTTCATTCTAATAATGAAGGGTTAAGGTAAACATGAACATCGATGAATGTTTGTTACTCCAATATGTTCTTGTTCTTTTCTCCCCCCATTCATCATTCGTCACAAGAATTCTCGATTAATCGATCATTGCACACCCATTTCATAGTGCGACTATCCGATATTGCAGATCTACGATTGAAATATCCTGACATATGTGTGATGATGGAGATAAATAAATTTAAATGAAAAAGGATACCCAATTTACCATTCTTCAGTACACAACAAAGAATGACAATTTGATTCATTTTTTGAGTAGATTTGATGGCGTAATACATTCTTCATCAACAAAAAGGATTGGATGAGTTGGGATCTTCAATATCATGGTGAAACGATAACCAGATCAAAATCAGGAGGCAATGGATCAAATGCGGGAGTAGATATGGGATTCTAAAAAATCATGACCAACACAATTTTTAATATGGATCTATATGTTGTGTGGGGACACAAGATCTGTGAATAGGATTTCCATAGGAAGTTAAATATCACATGGAATGTGACCCCTTTCACATAGCATGTGGTATCACCTGGGTCACTCGGTATGTATCATGAATCACACGAGCTGTTTACATCGGAAGATGTTCACATGCTAAGATGTGTACTTGTACTTGAGAATACATGCATAATATGGTGACGTGTACTAGAACATGGTTAGAGTAAATGGGATACGTGCATGGTGTGTACTACTACATGGACACGGTTTGATGAGATGATCCATTTACACTGGCAAGACCAAGGTTCAAGGGACATGGATTTTGACCCCTACTACACATTGTGTACTCATTTATACATGTCTTGGAGCCCCTGTACTCTATATCTTGGAAAAAATCTCTTAGGTTTTTTTACCTTTATCATTTCCATGAGGGTTAGTATGCAATAAATTTTTACTCATGGGACAATGATCCCTTAAGCCGTAATTACTAGATAGAGTTTTTGGAATCCCTCTAAGTGGCCTAGAGTGAGATCCTCTAATCATATTCATGTCCTGGGTGGTGTTCATGGTATTGACGAGACCAACACTACATGTGAGTCAATCTTATATGTCGCGGGTTAATCCATATTGATTTTTTGTTATAGTGATCCTCATCTGTGTATTATATTCTATTCAAACTATTAGCATGCTCTTTCTCATGAAGAGACCCAATAAGAAGTACCTATTGTACGGAAATCATCGATGCTATCATATTCAGTAGTGTGTTCACATGGCTTAGTGCTTTGTGGAATACTCTATATGGAATCATAGACAAGTATAATATGGTTGTGACTTACCTCTATAATGTGTGTCTCTGTTGAGTATGTCTAGAAATTCTTGTTATATATGTTGAAGAAATATACCTATGTATAGATAAATGTATTTCCTTTGTTTTATGTGATGCACACATATCATAGGTCATGTAAAAAGCAATTTAATTTTCCTAGTTTAGTATAATGGCTGACCGAGTTCGTCTCACTTGAGGAACGTTCTCATATGTTCACTCACTTAATTTAATTCAGCTAAACTAATTATTTTTAATTATTATTTTTAATTTATGAAAGTAATGAAAGTTAAATTAATGAAAATATTAAACTAAAATGCAATGAAAATATTTAATTACTGAATAACGAAATTGGAATTTATGTGTTGGTTTTTGGGTTCCATCATTCCCCTTTTTGGTGTTTAAATAATGTTTGATAATTCAATTTTGATACCTCATTCTTGAATTACTATTCATTTATTAGTTGGTGTGAATTCATGAATGCAATTAGCAATCATAAATTCCCCTCCTACTTTAATCATGGTTGAAGGAACAACTCAATCGTGAGAGTGACAACTTCCAAGACCCAGCTTTATCATATGCCATTTCAACCACTGAATGGCTCAAATCCATTGTATTAAGAGATTGCATTCAGTATAAGGGTGGGAAAAGATTTAATAAAATAATATAAATGAGTTTGAGTTTAGTTTCTTGGTGGGATATCTCCTCACCCGTGCACATCTCTTTTTCTCTTCAAAAACATGATAAAACATAAGAATTTTACCGCAGAATAAATGAAATTGACAGAAACCTCCCCCGAGCCAAGGATTGATTAATTACATCATTTTTTGGGGGTAATAGGTAATGTTGGATAGTATGAGAATAATAAAAGAAGAAAATAAGGATAAATTATGGAGAAGAAAGGAAGGTGGTTGGGTGGAAGAAAACACAAAAATAAAAACCATGCATGAATTTTTTAAAAATCTAAAGTACAATGGAAATATAAAAAAATAAAGAAAATAAACAATTTAATAATATGATAATGGAATGATATACGAACTTCCTCCCTCGGCGGAGGTCTCCCTTTTGTTTCTTGTAATAAATGTGATGGAAAATGGGATTAGATGAGAGGTGGGAGCTCCCCTCTATTTTATATGAAGAAATTGGCCTCCTCAAGTTTGCACATTTTATGGAAATATTAAAGGATGATTAACACATTCCATCATTCCTAAAACTTGTAATAAATGTATTTTTCATTCATCATTAAAATTTCATATTGATTGGAATCGTCTAGAAGGATATATGAATTTTTTATTGACAATGTATTTTTTTCTAGA
The DNA here is from genome assembly GCA_963277665.1 of Viscum album. NCBI lineage: Eukaryota > Viridiplantae > Streptophyta > Magnoliopsida > Santalales > Viscaceae > Viscum > Viscum album. The sequence continues at coordinate 981,521,602 of OY728148.1, read as the reverse complement.
TGATTTTTCCAGGAAGTTTACTTCAATGTATAACTTATCTTTGCCACCATAATGGGAGATAAAATCCATAAAATATATTTTGTTAGTGAATATATGTGTCCTACTTCATACCCATTTCTATTCAACTACATTGTAGGTGTGTAGCCTAATTAATATATCGGTTATGGAGGTGAGGTCCACACTGTCATCCCAGACTATTTCCAAACATCATTGATTTTTTTCAGGACTCTAGATATTTGAATAAGCCTATAGTCTAGAAGAAATATTTAATGGAATTAAAATAAGTATTATAAAAAATAATCATTCAATTTGGAATTATATTTTTATAAATGATCAAAATACCGTTGACGTAAAAATCTGTCAAAAATCCAGAATTTAAGCACATTTCACATTTTAGCTCAGAACACACCATAAATATAAAAATGATCCAAATAAGCAGAAATTGATAAATTATGAGGGTTAAAACAATTGAAATGCATGTAAAAATTGTATAAAATATTATTTTTATCAGTATATTTTTTAGTTCTGGGGTGTCCTACTATGTATTGTTATACTCACCCATACATGGGGTTTTCCTTCATGTGTCGTGTCTTGTGTAGAAGATTGAAATTTTGATAGAGTCTTAGGAGGACTAGGACCAGATGGTGCTTAGTGAGACCAGAAAAACTGAGGTGTGTTCATACATCTTTTTGAAAGCAGTCCCAATACATAATTTTAGGTTTTACTTTTGTTTTAAAAATCTTTGTGGTGTGATTTTATTTGGCCCTAATTACATTATATTACATCCTTTTATACTCTGGTTATGCTATATAGATGTATGAATGCATGGGGTTTCAATTGTTTTTACATTTCATCATTTTATAGTCTTGGAGATGTCTGTTTTTGTACAGGTACATAAGCTAAGGCCTCTCACGTTAGTGAAACACCTTCTCAGTTCTAGTCACTAGTCCTTAGCCTATTTGAGGTGGGATTCAGGAGTCGCGGTAAGGGCCCCTCTAGGAGGGGACATGACACCTGCTGATTTGTACTCTCACCCTACTTGGGCTTCTATTTTAGTAGTTGAATAGAGTGTGTGCTTTCTAGAGACGTTAAGGGATAATACCTTTTGTTAGATCATTGATATGGGATGAAGCATGAATGAGGGATCCAGAAACTATTCGGGACCTCCTTGGGGGTGTCATCAATGTCTTTATTTTGGGTTTCATTTTAGACACTTGACATGTATATTGGCATGTCATATTTTCTTCTTTAATTTTTGATATTTTATTTTCATTTTTGGTCATCTTTTCATACTTGTTCTTTTATGTTATGAATAAATGCTATTAATATATTGTTTATTATTTTATTCATGGTGTATATACTCTGATAAAATAGGGTAAAGTCTCCCCATGATCAATATATCAGAACCTCACTACTAATCAACATCCTCTGACATATGGGGAGGCATGCCTGAGGTCATGTGACTAACCGATTTGAGGCACTGGTGTGTGTAACTGGGTCCGAGATGTTACAGTTTTCAACATTATAGGTTTTGGAGATGTCTTGTAAGATTCTAAAATTGTGAAGAAAATCATATGAAACATTCCAGATAGGTTGGATTCTAAAATATTCTCTTAATAAGATAAATATGATTTATCTCATGATGAATTGCTTAAATTTCTAATTACTTATGTAATGATAAAATCTCCAATGTTAGAAAAATATGAATGATGAAATAGATTTTTAATCAATGTGAAAGATGATAATTCAAGATATTGGACATGATGATCCTTGCTACTTTGAAGATAAAGATGATGATAAGTAGAATGAAAAAATCACGTCTCTTATATCTATGAACTATAGTATAGGAATATGAAATTATGGTGGTAAAATTACTCTTAAATGTATTAATTGTGGTGGAATTGCACACTTTACTATGAATTTACTTAATAAGAAATTTGGTGAGTATCGAGAATATTCTGATGAACCACCTTGATGAAATAAGTGAAACAAAAGTTATAGAGAAGAAAATTCATCCACCAAACACAATAATTAGTCTACTAGAAACAAAATAAATATGATAAGTAATAAAGTTGAATCATACTGAACTGAAAACAATTCTTCAAAATATGAAAGTTAAAAATAAATTATAACCTTCATCGGAAAAGTATAGAAAATAAAAGATTCCTTAGATAGTGAACAAGGTGTTGAAGAATCATATAGAGAGTATCAACTCAAAACATAACATATATTTTGTATTCAGAAAAATAGAAATCTCAAGTAAGAAATTAGAGTAACTAATAAATATTGTGATGATGTTTTGAAATTAAGAAATTATTTCATCTATTCTGAGGAAGAATACATTCAAGAGTTATTAAGTTATAAACATATAATCACTAAACATGGAAGGATAATTGAGGATCATAATCAGAAATTGGAATATAATGAAAAAAAACTCAATACGTTTCAATATAAACTTCTTGATTCTATAAATACCTTGATAAATATGAATGAAAAATTTAAAAATTCATTTTTAGTAAAATATAAGACTTATAAATTTGTTGATAAATCTCAAATAAAGAATTAGTTGAATTCCTCACACACCAAAAATAATGATTCATCTGATTTTTCTAACATTAAAGGGATAATAAAATTAATAAGAATGTTTGGGTGGAGAAATAATGTCATAAACCTATCACATATACAAAAATTTAAAACTCACATAGAAGGAAATTTGGTATACCCCCAGAGTATGTTAGGGTAGGAAGGATTTATAAACCTCAAAATGTTTTTACAGAGAAAGATCATACTTCAATAAAAAATTAAGATTTGATGGATTCTATTGGTGATATAGAATATATGGGCACACGACTTTTAATTTTTGGCATAACATATCACATCCCAAAATAATATTTGAATATAGTGGAAGAAATAGTGAAATTAGAATGAATAACTTTCCTAATACATAGGAATTTATAAATGAAAAATCACAAGAAGATAGAAACATTAAAAAAAAAAACAATTTAAATTTATGGAAGAAGTATATGGAAGATGTTATTTGGGTTTTCATCATGTCGAAAGATGTATAAAACTCATTCTAGAACAAGTTTCTTATGGGAGATAAAGAAAAGGAAGCTATGATGAAGAAAGTTGAGGAAATATTTTTTTGTTGAGACTACCTTGAAAGAATGTAAAAAAGAAAATAACATAGATACTTGATAGTTTTTGTTATTCATGCATTATAGGTGATTTAAAAATCATGAAACATTTTGAAAATTATAAATTAGGTTCTATTACCTTTAGAAATAATAGTTCTTTAAAAAACATTAGAATCCAAACGAATGAGATTAAAGAATAAAAGTTTAAATCTTAGGAATTTTTATTTATTGATGTGCTAAAACATAATTTACTTAGTGTAAGTAAACATTGTGATGATGGAAAATAATTGATTTTCAAAAAATATTCATGTCTTATCAGAAGTGTGAAACAATGAAATGTTATCACAAAAGGGGAAAGAACTAGTGGAAATCTTTTTAATGTTAGAGAATTTAAAAACTCATGTTATCTATGATCCAAAGATGAGAATAAGTTGTGGTGCCAATGACTTTTCCAACTTGGGAATAAAATAATGAAAAACTTTCTAAAGTTTATTATGTACAAAATTTTCCAAAATTGAAAAGAAGATAGGAATATTTTTTTGTTACTTGTTAGAAATGGATGATGACTAATAAAATTCATAAGAAAGTTGAGATTCCATCTACCGGGCCTCTTAAACTTATTAATTCCAATTTATGTGGGTCAATGAGACATCAATAAAACAATGATATTTATAATTTATCACTTTTAATGGAGATTTCACTCAAATGAAAAACATCATGTTATTGAAACACAACATGGAACCTATAGAAAGTTCGGGTTTTTCAAAAAGGATGTTGAGAAAGAGATGTGGGTTTATATAAAGAAATTGAGAATGGATAATGGTATTGAGTTTACAAGTTATACATTTGAAACTTATACTATAGATCATGGTATTAATCATTAGTATAGTTCTCTATATACCCCACAACAAAATAGAGTAGTAGAAAGGAAGAATATAGGTTTGGTGTAAATGGGAAGAATCATGTGAGAAGAATAAAAAATTTCAAAATTCTTCTAGAATGAAGTTTTTAGTATTATTTTACATGATTTAAAAAAAATAATTTTGGAAACCAACATGAGTTATTATGAAATTTTCTATGAGAAAAATCATTTAATGAAGTAGATCAATGGTTTTAGAATCCAATTTTTACTTAAAATATTAAATTTGGATTGGGGATTGTTTGATGAGAAAGTCGAGGAAGGAACAATTATTATTCACAAAATGGAAGAAGTTACACATATAAGAACTTTTTAATTTTCTTTATTTTATGAATATGATGTTCTGTAAATCAGATAACGAGGGAGAGTAAAAAAAATTATAGAAAAATAAAAGTGAAAAATATAAATGTTAGGGGGATTTAATCTTAGCATGGAAATACAATTTTCTTCTCACCAAGGGATAGATTTTTTTTCAAAAAAATACCTTTTCTATTAGTGTGGTGTCTAAACACTCCATTAATAAAGGATTTGTTTTGGTAAAATTCAAAAAAAATGAGTTGTTTACAAAAGTTGAATTTTGAGAATTTTATGAGAGTTGTAAAATTTATTAGTGAGTGTTGTTAAAAAATATGAATGGAGAGATTGAAGAACCTTTGAGATGTTTTTTTAATAAATTTTTGTATTTTTTGACAACTAATCCATTATAAAATAATGTTTTTGAATAACAAGTGAATGTTTCTGAATGTACGAACCCAAACATAAAGGGGGAGAAGGTTTTGTTTTTGAGAATGTTTTTTTATAGACACCGAGGTTTGAACTGAGAAACACCAGATGAAAAGTATCAAATTGATCACCACCAATAATACAATTCATCAAAAAGTTATAGTTTTTTATCAGAAACAACATTTTTCTTAGATCCATTGACATGATGTTCAAGTTTTATTGGACTCAATGATGGTTAGAAAGTTAGAATGTTGCTAAAAAGGTTGAAACAAGAAAGTGATGTCAGGAGTTAGAAATTTCTTAAATATTTTAACCTTCAGTCAAATATTTATATTCTAATTTTTAATTATCAAATATCATAAGTTGTATATAACACTTGTGATGTGATCTTTATGAAGAAAAGGCTGAGAATAGGTGCAATCAATCATATTGAGTTTTGGGTGGAAATAAAGAAGGCGTTGAAAGTAAGGGAAGTTGAAATACAATCCTATATAAGTCATATAGTACATTGATAATATTGAATTTCTCATAAATCAACAAAACTATAATGATAAAATATTTTTTAGAAATAGAGGAGTCATAAAATTGTATTGATTCTATGAATCTAGAAAAAAGTTTTCATCAGATTCAGAAGTACCGAGCATAGAAGTTTTCAGAAATCTGAATGAGTTATATTTGATGAGGGTTGAGGTATTTCAAAGTGGTGGATTAGAGTTTCCATCATAAATTAAATTCCATCATATTGATAATTCCATCATTATGAGGATTCCATTAGATTGAAGCTGAGGATGTTCAATGTCGTAGAATCTGTGGAGGAAAGTAAATTAAACTTACTCTGAGGAATAAATTCAATCAAAGAAAATATGAGAAGGAAATTCAATCAAGACTGACTCTGAGATGGAAATTCAATCACACTAAATCTGAGAATGAAAGCTAATTAGACTAACACTAATGAGGAAATTCAATTTAGAATGATATGAAGAAGTTTCATCATAATGAGATGAAGAAGTTCCATCATAATGAGTTGAGTAATTTATATTCTACAGAATAAAATTTAGGAAGTCTAAGAAGAATTATTATAAATAATACATAATAATATTTAATAGTATTTATGAGGAGTTTAAGTGGTAAAACTTTTAATTAAAATATTTATAGATATTGGATTTTTTTAATTTGAGTAAGTGGGAAGGGTTTTTTAGTTTCTTAAATTTGTCTTTTTGTGATGCCTATAAATAGAAGAAATATATATTCATACATTTCTACTTTTTTTTGTGATTGGAAAAAGAAGATAACTACAGAATTCATGTCAATGTTATCTTTCCATATCGAATTCTCATTAGAATTTTGGGTATCTAAATTTTTTGTTTATTAGACTGTGTAAGATCAGACTGAGCATTTGAGAAGAGTTTAAGTAATGCATATTGATAATGGATTCATCAGACTGAGTCCATTAGGCTTAATTCATCGGATTGAGTCCGTCAGACCCCGCCCTATCAGATGGAGAGAATCAGACCCAACCACACCATAATGATGATTGTGAACTGAGAATTTGTGGTGTAGTTTGAAAAAAGTATTTTTCTTTTGTTTTATCTCATTTTTTTGTATGAAAAATATATAAACCAATATGTGTCTGTATAATAATTACAATTAGGATATATAAAATGTGTCTAATGGGAGTTGGCACATGATGTTTTCACTTATTCATTTTAGTGATTTTCTATAGATCCATAGGAGTGTCTATGAAAATGATATAGGTTCTCAAACTGAGGTTGAACCTTGTAAATATCATGTTCTCTACTTTTTTTACTAATTTTTCATACATTATTATTTACTAAAAGATGATAAGGATATAAACATTAACAAGTTTCAGGGTTTAATATTTTCAAAATTATTGAAACTTATAAAAGTGAACATCTAATTCAACCACACTTATGGGTTATTATTCGATCCTTTGGAATATTATATATCATTTATGACTTTATTTGAAACTTTTTTTTAATAATTGTGCTACTTTTTTATATTTAAAATCTCTAAAAGAATAATGGAATACTCTCATGACTCATCATTGATCTGACCATGTCCAACAAGATGTGGTTCCTCCGTTCACTTACATCATTACACTGATGTGTATAAGGAGGAGTGAGTTAATATTGGATCCCAAACTCCTATAATTAATCAATGAATTCTTGATTGAGATATTCTCCACCATGTTCTAAGAGTATTTTCTTAATCATATTACCAATTTGGTTACCATATTTATTCTTGTTTTTCTTGAAGTTATCAAAATAACCCGACTTATACCTCATTAAGTAGACATATACATTTCTACTAAAATCATCATTTAAATTTATGAAGTATGAGAACCCACCCCTGACTTAATAGGAAATGGTCCACACACATATGTATGAACTAATTCAAGAATCTCTTTATAACTTTTACCTTTTCTACTAAATGGGTCTTTATTCATTATTCAATATAAACAAGGTCGACACATACCAATTGGTTTTAGTTTAAAAGAATCTAAATATCCATTTTTGTATAACTTTGTCAAGTCTTTTTAATTTACATAACAAAGCCAATAATTCCATAATTGGGTGTGGCACGAGTTCTATTATGTTTTTTCATTGTCAATTTCCATTACTTGGTTTGTACAATACGATAAAAAAATTTCTTATTTAAATTCACCTTACCATAACAAATGTTATTTTTATAAAAGAATTAACATTAATTTAAAATATTTAAATAAATCCATATATATCATGTTTAGATATATAAATAATGATTTTTAATGGATTAAACATAATAACAACCTTTCAAAACGAAGATCATTATAAGATCCCATACTTTTCTTGGTACGTCTTACTCTAAGGTATTCATTGAACATATTTTGTTTGGTTGTCATTTGTAATTAAGCCTTAGTGACTAAGTCTTTTTTGTTGACAGAGAGCCTTTTTTGGAGAAAATAACATTAATTTTAGGCATGTATGTCAATTTAAATTAATGGATTCCATGTATAAATAAGTTAAATTGGATTAATAGGGTTTTCTATGAGTTAATAAGGATCATAGGTGGTTTGGTCACTTTCATTAAAGCTAGTATAAAAACTATTCAATGAAAAATTATATGTTGTGTACATATTGCATGACATGTAACTATTTCTAGATGCATTTCATGAACTATTTTATGATGTGATGTGGTTACATGTCACGAACCGGATTCACATCGTGTAAATGTTGATCAAAATAAATATTAACCTGTGGAAAAATATTTTTCCAGCATAACATAAAAATGAGGAAATACATGACATGAAAGGATTACACATCATGTATTCCTCATACCTAGTAGTTTTAAGTGTGTCATGTACTTATGACTCTCAGTTTTTTTATTATATCCTCTCCTCTCTCGCTCCTAGGGTGAACTCTAGGAAATTTTGAATTATCTTCCCCCTTCCAGATGTCCCATTTTCACATTCGATCCTTTTTGAGTTTATTCACTTTGGATTCCCTCTTCTCACTCGTCATTACATTTCATTGTAGTGTACATATTTTGTGCATGGGTTTCGTTTTGGGAGTTGATCTTATTTTGGGTTAATCTAGCTTCTTCTGGTGATCTTTTGTGACATCTTCTTTAATTGATTTTATCATTAGAAGCGTTGTGTTAATCACATGTTAAAGCTATAGAGACTAAACCTAACCTTATGGTATATTTAATTGTGATTTATAAGAAATATTTTTATTACGACCATGTAATGTGCACTATAATTAATCAGATGATTTATAGTAAATCATGGATTGGATTCCTTTAGATTCAATGGTTGATGAAACCAGGATTATGGATACCTGTTGGGTGAGAAAACATTTGAGTAAAATGAAATTGGCCAATTGTTTAATGAATGGTGAGTATGACATGATTCCTTAGGTTCTTTATTGATATAGAATCCCTAGGTAATTTAATAATGATAATTGATATGAATGTTGAGCATTTGAGAGATAAATGAAAGTTTATTTGAAAGAAAAATTGTAATTTTCATAATTAACCATTGATATTTATGATGTGATATTATGATATCCATACTATTATGACATGTTGAGTTGGTGATGAGATGATTATATGTAGGGATATCATAGTATTGTTTAAATTATTATATAGTGGGCTTTTCCCAGTGATACATGCTAAGATTCCAATATATAGTGATTTTCTTGGAGGATGAAATGCATATACAGTTGGCAATTCCCAGCGATACATGCTGAAATGCTTATATACCAGGCTACACCAAGGGAAAATTGTTGAAATGAATTTATATACTGTGATGATAAGAGGATGAAATTATTTTACAAAGATAGCTACCTGAGTGTTTGATTTTTCCATGGTATATGGATATAGATGGAATGGTTGTGTTATATGCTCAGAGACATTTTATCATGGTTTTGAAATAGGTTACTAGATATATTATATTAATTAGTTAATTAATACATCTATAAATCACTTTATTGCATATAATTATGATCAGGAATGTTGTGTTTAGTGATGGTGGTGTCGACCTACTGAGTTTTATTCACACCCTATTTGGGAACTGTTTGGTACTTGAGAAGATTACATGGATGCATGTTTGGACAAGGGAAATCGACATTATTGTTGATTCATTTGTTTCTTGCGGGATGGGATGGATTTTGGAGATGGTTCTAACATTGGGATCGGGACCAGAGCCTTTTGGGATTATTTAATGTTAGTAGATTATTTTATTTCTATTGGTTTCAGTTTTACTTTTAGATACATCTTAGATTGTCATTACATTATTCATCATTATAGGTTCCTACTTTTATTTTCCTAGTTGTATGATATACTATTTCCACTATTTCTAGGTCTCCATAATTTTTATTACTATGGTTTAGTTCCAATATGTTTTAGCAAGGGGTATAGTCTCCCCACTATAAATATCACAGCTTCGCTACTAGTCAATAGCCTTTAGAATATGGGGATGCATGCTTGACATATAATAACCAAATCATTTTGACCATGTGAGAGAGTATAAGATTAGGGGACATGACAAATTGGTATTAGAGGATCCGATTGTTATTTTCTATTGCTTTATTTTTTGGAAAACGTAGAAAGGAAACTAGGATCTATTGGGACTTGGTGATAAGCTTATTGATTGGAGTAGCTAACCCATGTAAGGGGAAAAATTTGAGTTCCATGGATGGGATTATTGTTTATATTGTTCTCTTGTTACAATTGATGTTATTTCCCCTTGGTTTATTTACATGTTGCGTGATGTTATTATTTTTTCATGTTATTGTTTATTGATATTTACACTCATATACCAGTTTGGTGAGATATGATTATGCATTAATAATGATAGGCACATAGGGATAATATATATATATATATATATATATACATGTATTGTTCATGACATGGACATGGTTATTGCATGTGTTATATACTTTCCAATATGAATTGTGAAATAATATATCTATTATATTTGATAAATGGATTGAAATAAACTATTATTTCATTATAAAACACTTATAATCCAAGGATAGATAGACCCAGAGTAATGGTTCTCTACTGTCACCGCCTCTTGAGGTTGACTTTAATTTTAGCCAAATTTTATAGGAGTGTGTTTTTCTTGTAGATGAAATGACTCCTCATCATCTTCTTGTTGAGTTCTAAGAGTGTGGAAATCAGTTATCTCCTAATTTAGATGAACTAGAGCTTCATGTAGCTCTTGAGGATCAAATGGATGGTCAACATCACAAAAACTTCTAAAGAGTCATGCAATCCAGGGAAAAGGAGATTATTTTCATCGTTCCTTTGATGTATGAGTTGATGAGAGAGATTCAACTACAACATCTACATATGTTCACTGGGGAGGGAGGCTCCCGGGTAGCTGAGTTCTAGATTGAGTCAATCTATACAATCTTCATGCATCTTGAGACACCCACATATAGGAGGGATAATTTGGTGGTGTATATGCTCAGTGGACCTACCAAACATAGGTGGTTTATTCTAGAGCTGGATGGGAAGGAGGTGGAGTTATCTTGGAAGGAATTCGAGGTGAATTTACTAAGCCACTTCTATCCATAGATGCTGAGGGATTAGAAGGATCATTAGTTCATGCATCTGATTTTGGATAGAATATCAGTGAGGGACTATGTTGAACATTTCACCAACCTTCAATGATTTGTGCCATATTTAGTTATTTATGAGATCTCTAGGGAGAAACATTTTCAATATGGTATTCACTATGAGGTTATGTCATAGGTGAATGTTTTTCTTCGGAGTATCATTTATGATTTGATTAATCATTAACTCATCATAGTAATGAATCTGAGAGAGGACCCAAGAGGTAGCCAGGCTATTTCCACAGGGTAAACTAGGATCACTTATTTTGGTGGCAAGAAGTGATTCTATGACAGTTTTTTCCTAGGAAATAACATGAAGACCAGTTAGGGTAGTGGGAATCCATATTAGGATTATATTCCATTGTAGTCCATCAGTGTAGAATGTTAAACAACAAGAAACCTTAGTTTTCATACACCACTTTGGAGTGCCATGTTTGCGGTAGGATGGGTCATCTTCATAATTTTTTTAGAACTTCCCATAGTATAGTAGTGGTAGGGGAGTATGATAGGTAATTGAGTCTAGGAATGAATCAACTAAACTTAATTGGATAAGTAGCTAGAGTTCTATAGTACATTTAGGTTGAGGTGGGAGATATGGTACCCCATTATATTGACAAAATGTTTATTAGTAAAATTTGTTTCCTGAATAAATGTGTGTTGTATTATATTATATATTATAAAAATAAAAAATTATAGAGAAACCAATAAAAAATATATTAATAAATATTTTTACATTAATCAGCAATGAAACCAATTAAATTTCAAAACATTACAACTGGACAAAAAGTATAAAATAGAAAAGATAAAATGAGAAAATATGGTTAGACCTCATTTACTGGAATTATTGGCCCCTCTACCAACACTATATAAATGAAAAAAATTATAGTAAACCAATAAAAATTTTTTTAAATGGAAATATAGAACCATTAGAGGAATTTATTTTAATATTGAATGAAATAATTGAGTGGTATATATATAAGGTAATGTGACAGTTGGAATAGTAATGTGACCATTGGAACAGTAAGCTAATCGTTGGGAATAGTAACATGACCATTGGAAGAGTTATTTTTCAAAAAAATAAAAAATTATGTTATAAATAACATTTATCATGAATAATTTATGTAAATAAGAATATTATAATTCAATAAAATAAATATCAAGATAAAAAACCTCAAAAAAGCATATTTTTAATAAAATGTATTTTAAAGTATTTTGTAAAAATGATTATTTTCTTCTTAAAAATTATACTTTATCAATTTTGGATATTTATTTTTATTATATTTATTTAATTCATGAAATGATCTTGTAAATTTTTTTCATTGGGTGAGTTTTTTTTTTAATTTTCTGAAATACATCAATTTTTAGGTGAATAGTAAAAATATAGTTTTTCACATAATCATTGTATCTTAAGTTACATAATTCATGATGTAGTAATGAAATAATCCATTATATAAATTTATTTTCTGCCATTATATAATTAATTTCATAAATGTGTCATTAAAATACAATAAAATTAATTTTCAAACCTAAAAATCACATTCCAAAACCTAAATTCAAAAGTCATTCCTTAAAATAGAAATTTATTTTTTTTCTTCACATTTACTTATATAATTTAATGAATTAGAATTATAAAGAGGATTTATAGTCTTAAACTCAATATATTATATTTATATATAATTTATTTTTAAAAAAATGCACTATTACATGTTTTTCCTTTGATATATTATTTTATTAAATATTTTATTCTTAAAATACCCCTCTCTTAAAGCATAAATAATCCCTCTCCCTTCCCTTGGAAAAATAGTCCTCTCAAAACATTCCAAAGTACAATATATTCCCAAATACTCCCTCTAAATCCAATTACACTACTTATGGATATTTTGGAGCAATCCAACTCTAACCACCAATGGTGTTATAACGTCTTACAAGAAAAGCTACATTGAGGAGAGAGTAAGTCTCTTTTAACTTTTCCCTTTTTTCATAATCTCTTTCTTATTTTTACCAATTAATTTAAAAACCATATACTATAAAACTAATTATTCAACAATTTAAAATTATATTATTTATGTTAACATGATGTAATTGTCATATTTATGACAAAAATAAATGAAATACTTCTCTTTCAATCTCTTTTAACAACGTCCCATTAAAGGTTGATTAACCACCTACAGAGACATTTATAAGACAATTATTATAACAACCATCATTAATGGATATTATTAATTATATATAATATATAAATAATTAATTATATTTATTATAATCTTCTGGAGTTAATCATACTTTTCAATAAATGACTTTGAATGAAAATTGAGAAATCAATGTGAAACAAGAAATTTTTAGGAAAATCATGATATCAAAACACTTCAATTTCATCAATAGAAATTAAAAAATATAATAAAATTATTATAATTGATAAATAATTATTTAAATTGATATAATTAACATATTTATTAGTTTTATAATAAATATATTTTTATTATTCAGGAGGCGCAAAAGTGATGAAATAAAGAAGTAATAAAGGTAAGGGGATTATTGAACCCAACTATTTTCATTGGGTTATCCATATTTCATGACATATTTGTAATAAATAGTCCTATAATGTTCCTTAAATATAATTTCATTGTTCCTCCCTCTTCTTTTTGGGGATATACATGTTTTTTATTTGATTTTATGGAAAATACAATGATATTCCAAAATAACTCTTCTTTCTAAAACACATCGTTGACTCCTCTTGAGTAGATTATTCTTAACTAATGAATGATTATTCTTATATAAAACATGTTTTTAAATTTTTCATTTGAGAACTCGAATTTTATTTATGAAATAATTATTTCTGAAATCATCATGAAACCCATTCCTTTCCAGGGGTTATTTTATGAAATGATTGTTACACATTCTTTGTGACATGCATGATTATGTAAATATTATGATGTGATGACTAGACCAAAATTATATATCCCTCAAATTCATTGGGTAAAGTGTTGTATCTCATGAGATAATGTTCATTATATGTGAACATGATTCTAGATTTGTTTACAGTGATGATGTTATGATTATTCCCATGTGTTATGTGTTAACATGATTCTAGCTTTATTCAAAAATATATGTGGAATTTTACCATTATAACATGAGGTATTATTTTTATGCATTTCCACATTCTATGAATTTATCACATTTTTACCTCATAATATTGATAATGATCATAGTTTTATGATATGATGATTTTTCTCACCCATGTTATATTGATTCAAGTTCCTTATTCATCCTCTTACAGGGCTTTTATCTTACCCCTTTTAGTGATGTATATCCTTAGGTAATTGCATGTACTTTGTATAATGTAAAATTTTAGAAGGATAATGAATAAGGACTTAAATAAATTTTTATGTTTTATTATGTACATGTTTTTTATGATCTTAATTTTTCTAAGACATAAAACTTTGGATCCATGATTTTTAACTCTATTATATTGTTTATCTTTAAAATGATTGAATATTTATGTATGAAAAATTAGGGTCACTATAGTTGGTATCTAATAATGGTTTAGTTAATTTGGGAATTATGATTAGAAAAAATGAGTAAAAACGATTAGTATAAGTCTATGTAAAAGTAAAACACCCTAGAAGACTATTTTTATAAAAGTATAGGCATAGGGATCCCATAAAATATTCCTTTAGTGTTAATTTCATAAAATAATAAGTTACTCATGATTAACTGACTTATGTTTTGTTTTAGCATTTTCTATTCTAGAAAATGGTAGGAAACCATAGAAAATAGGACTAAAACCTATCTATGTGACAATGATACGATTATCCAAATAAGATCCCCAATTCCATGAGAGGATGAGTTCAAAACATTGTGGAAATGATTACCTAGTTGTCTTGAGATATGAATAATAACATGAACTATGTGGAATGTCCATATTCACCCAAGAAGGATCAATTATCCATTGAGTCCTTAATGCAAAAATGACCATCGATGTTTAATGGAACTTCAAATCCATTTGATTTTAAATAGTTGGTTAACTCAACAAAGAAGATCTTTTCTATGATCCATTTATCTAATAAGGAGATGATGACTCTTGAAATTTATCATTTATATGGAAAATCTATTCAATAGCCTGAATTGATAAAGAGAAAAAATATAAAGGATTAAATGGATGAGATGGAGTGGGATGAATTTATGAAAATAGTTCATACAATGCATTTCCATTAAACTCTTAAAAAAACTCTTGAAAGAGAATTCATATAGCTAAACAAACAGTATTATGAAGTTGTCACAACATAGGATGAAAAATTCATAACGTTTTAAATGTATTCTTTGGGTTTTTTATCAATAATGATAGAAAAATCGATATGTTCTTTATTGTTTTAAAAATACCCCTTTGAAATGAACTAGAAATATAAGAATTTGGGAGATTTTAAGATGTGGTTTAATGTCCTCTTAAAGTAGATATGGTGTTCAATGAATGTTCCCATGGTTGTGGAGATAATAATATAAGAATAGGGTTTCAATATTGTGGGTAAAATGAAAAATGATGAAATAGGATCCAACTACAAACATGTCAATAATTTGGGAAGAAGCATCATGTAAATTTCCTCAAAGGGATATGGAAATTCTTCAAGTGTGGGAGATAAGGAAACTAACCTAATTAATATTGACGATACATGAAGAAGCTTACCAACATGATAGAGGAATGGAAGGTACATCTGAATGCACCACCCATGGTTCAATGCTTCAACTATAGAGACCAAGGGTGTTATGTAAGCAAGTGCACTAAACCACATTTCCTTGAGGGAAACCAGTTTCAAAAATCCCCAAAGTCAATTGAGCAAGGGAAAGTTTATATCATCACTACTAATGAAGTGGAGTGTGAAAATGAATTCATACAAGGTATGATTCCTATTCATTATATAATAGTAAAATTACTATTTGATTCTAGTTCTACTTATTCATTTATATCCAAAATTTTTTCTAGAAGTATTGAATTGAAGCCCTGATACCTTTATGTGGAGATATCAATAAAAAACGAAGTGGTGTAATCATTACAACCCAAGTGTTGGACTCTTCTCCTATAATCATATTTGGGATGGTTCTTCTCTAAAATATTATTATATTTCCCTTGTTGAAATTTTATGCTATATTTGACATGTATTGGCTTTTCTTATATATAGAAGAAAAAAAAATCTGAAAATATCGATTTTTATATTCTGAACCATTCCATGATCCTCTAAAAATGCAAGGAAGATCAAGAATCTTCTTTGGAAAATCCATCAACAATGTGGATGTTGATACCCTGTAGAGAAGCATACTTTTCCCAATTGGATGAGTTAATGGAAGGTATTAACCTGGAGGAAATTTCCACAGTTAGGAAATACATTGATGTATTTCTCAAAGAGTCACATGGAATCCCCTTAACGTGAGGCAAAGTTCTCAATAGATCTCATACCCAGAGAAACTCCTATCTCAAAATTCTCATATAGGATGGCCTTGATTGAAATGGAGGAGTTAAAGAAGTATCTACAAGGGCATTTGAAAAAAATGGTTCATACGCCCTAGTACATCATCTAGGGCTGCACCAATTCTCTTTGTCAAGAAGAAATATAGATAAAAATAGGTGTATACCAATTACCAAGATATCAACAAGATCACCATAAATAAAAATTATCCTCAACCAAGGATTCATGACTTGTTCAATCAACTACGAGGAGTGAAATAATTCTCAAAGGTGTATCTTTTTTATGGATATCATAAACTAAAATTGAAGAAGGAAGATATTCAAAAGTCTGATTTCCTTACAAGGTATGGAATCTATGAGTTTATTGTAATTCCCATCAAACTTACTAATTTTATTACAATATTTATGGATTTTATGAATATATTCTTTAGAGACGATATCATCAAATTTTTGGTAGTGTTTGTCGATTATATTATAATTTATTCCAATATTAAGTAGGAACATGAAGAGAATCTAATTATTCTGTTGGTGATATTATGGAAGGAGAAAAAGTATTTTGGGTTCAAAAAGTGTGAATTTTGGATGTAAGATGTCACATTATTGGGGAACGTGATCACAAGTGATGGAATTTATGTGGACCCTTCAATGACAAAAGCAATTGAAGAATAACCTAAACCCACTAGTGTCATAGAAATCTATAGTTTTATAGATTAGCTGGTTACTATTTACATTTTGTGATAAATTTATCATTTTTTAGCCAACTAACTAATTTACCACAAAATTGGGTAAATTATTCATTGATGAAAGATATGAGGAAAGATTTAAGGAGATCATGAAGAGGCTAATCACTATTCTTATACTGTAATTTCCTAGTCAAGATAATTTTATCATTGAGAGGGGTAGAGAGTGAATCAATGATATATTTTTCTTTTATATTTCCTTAATTATGTAATAACCTTAGAATCCTATTAAATATTTCTCTCTCTATTGAAAATAATTAAACCAAACATCTATAGGAACACATGAATTTATATGTATCACTATTCAACAAGAATATTTACATCCATTCTATTATTTTTTAATGATGAAATACCACACTATCTGTTTGAAAATAATCTTTTTTGTAGACTACAATGAGTAGGATATTCCATTTCACTCATGTAGCTCTATATAAAAAATTAAATAGTGAATGTGATCCTTCTATAACAAATGATTAAATACATAGTTTTGTAACAAAACATGATATGGGGATCCTTTATCAACTTTCACAAATCTATTATTTTTAAAAAATTCTTCAATTTCATACCTGGAAGTTGGTAATAACTTTTCTAATTTTTTTACAAAACTCAGTCTGATTTCCTAATCGAATTCTCCTAGTCCGATCATCCCTCTTTTATTTCTCAATATGAAAAATATATGACTTTTTCGTAATACAATTGAGAAAATTATGAACCACTTCTTCTTCAATCAAAAAATCCCAATATGATTTTCCTAGTTCAATGATTCAGTCCAACACTATGAACAGTTGAATACAACAAAACAAAATTTGGAAACCTCTTATTCTCTCTAGAGCTATGTATTCTCTATTCTTCTCTGTGAATAGTACATCTGTCAAAAGTAAAAAGCACTTTCCCTTTTATACTCACCCAAAAAATGGTTTGGGTGGGATTCCTAAAAAATTTCCCACTCAATAAAATTTTCTGAATATACACGTTACTTTGAATTTTGGGTTCATATTAACTTCATAATACCTTCTCAACACATATTTAACATTCTCTAATCTTCTCATATCTTCAACCCTTCTTTAGAATTTCTGTAAAGATCATTCTATCTCTGATTTCCCATTTCAATTTGTTCTTACGACCTTCTTCATTATGATGAATACCAATGTAAAACAAAATTTTATTCATTATCTCTTCTCTTGAAACACATAAATTATAAACAAATTAATTCAAACTATTTTAAATGGTTAACTAAATTATAGATATAGATCTTAATTTCTTCAACATATTGGCCACCACATAATTTTCCTTTTCATTTCATTCATAATTTCCAAAAAATTATTCCTCCAATGATTATTATGGCATACCGAGTATGGACCGGTATCACTAGCTACAACATCACCAAATAAGTTCTCTTATGAATATGATAACAATCTATTTTTATAAAAAACAATTCTGCTTCTAATTAATATGATGACATACTGAATTCGATGGATCAACATTAGTATCTTATTTATTTTTTTAATATGATTCTCAAAAAATTCTTTCTTCAAGGATTTAAATCTTCTAGATTTTGGTCTAACCAAAAACTAGAACCTTTATTATGACTATCCTACCCTGTCTTTAAACTAATCTATATCCAGATATATCATTATGATGATCTTTAGACTAGAATAATTAAAATACATAAACATTCTTTGTTCATAAACTTTAAGAAGTATCATGACTTTCCTTATGACTTTTATTACGTTGAAGATCAACTTTAGCATCATCTCACTTACCAAGTAAAGTGTTGCAACTTCCCTATCATTTATAAACATATTTATTTCCTACTCATCTTGAATACGACTGGCATGATTACAATCAGACTGAATATGATTGGAATAATATTTTTCTCTCATTTCTTTCATCAAACATGCATAACAAGTTTTACAACATACATATGATTTATGAGAACTCCAAGATTAGAAAAGAAACATCACATTTTCATTAATGTTAGGCAGACTCAAATTATTCCCCATTATGATCAAACATTTCATTCCAAACATTGGTTGTGTTTAATGATCCTCTTTATCCAGAAAATATATTCCCAATGTGATGGAATTTCTTAACCATTGTGAGTCTGATTTTATTGAATTTGATGGTAAGTCCAATTTTTATCAATTACAAAGTGAGTTGATTTATTTTCTTCTTAAAATCCATTTACAACAAATGAAAATACCTGAATACGATATTCATCTTTATCATCTTGGTCCTAAGAATCTCTCACTTGGGATTTTTTGTCAACCGAGGTTCATAAATCACTGAACATTTTATCCTCAAGCTATGTATTACTTATCAACAATTATAAGACTACATGTGCTAAATCATTGTAGAAAAAAAATAATTATTAACATAAAATTTATGATGTCCAGAAGTAGTGATTATGAAAATTTTCTTCATCTTTTCTTTCTCAAATTTTAAACCTCCATAGAATACAGAAAAAAAATTGTTTCCAACAACCACTCCAACAGTTAGAATAGTTCACACACTTACAATGATGAATTGAAAATTTACCCACAAATCGCACTTTTAATGTGCTTCTATAATGATAGATTTATAAAAAAATTCCCCCCCTTGAAAACACTGTCTAATGATAAGATGAGAGAGGGAACCAAAAATGCATACCTCAACCATAATGAGAAAGAGGTTATATGAGATTGTTCAAGCTCAATTTAGAGAAAGCTTCCTTTGGTAAAGCTTTTGTGAAAATGTCGGTGGCTTGTTCTGATTTAGGAACATACTCCAACCTCAAATAATTATTCTACACGTGATAATTGATGAAATTATTGTTGATATAAATATGTTTTGAATGATAACGGTTTACCAGATTCATGGAATGGTTGATTTCACATTGATTATCACAACACAAGATGAAGCGTAACTTCAATTCAACATGTTAGTATTTTTACTAATTCTTCATCCACATAAGTTGGGAAGAAGATTGTGTAGTAGAAAAATATTCACATTTAGTTATAGTGGGAGTTACTGAATTCTATTTCTTTATCTTCCAAAAAACATTACATTAACCTAGAAATAAAACTCCACCTTATGTGGATCTTCTATCATCATCATTTACTGCCCAATCAGCATCTTAATTCCCAAAAAAAATCAGTACATTCTAAGCAATCATACTTGATTTTGAAAATTTTTGGGCCTTTGAGGTATTTGAGGATTCTTTTTCTAGAAAGTAAATTTTATTATTTAGGATCACTATAAAATCTTTCACATAAGTTAACATAATAAAAAATATTGGGTCCTAAGGTAGTAAAATATAAAAAATTCAAATCAAAATTGAAAACTCTTTCTGATCAACTTTCTTGTCATCTCCATATTTACTCAACTTGGTTCCCACTAATATTGAGGTGTAAACTAGTTTCAAAATTTCTTTGCTGAAATTTTTATGAATTTCTTTAGCATACTTTTCATGAGAAATAAAAATGTGATTCTTCTTTTATAAAATTTGTAACCAAATAAAATATTTTATTTCTCCTAACAGTGAAATCTCAAACATCTTTTTCATTTATTTAGAAAACATCTCACAAGATCATTCATTATTCCTATTAAAAATAATGTCATTCGTATAAAAAATAATGATGAAGGAAAAATCTTTAATTTCATTCATGTAAATATTGTAATAAACTCTTCCTTTCTTAAAAATCAAATTCCATAAGAAAGTATCCAGTTTGGAATAATATGCGCTCATAGATTTCTTTAGTGCATACAAGGATTTGTTAAATATGCACATATAACATTCCTATTTCCCAACCAAAAATCCACAAGGCTCTTCAATGTAAACTTCCTCATTAAGATCATCATTTATAATTGCAGAATTTAAATCCATTTGAAAAATTTCGTAACTCCATTGTGTAGAAATTAGATGAAAAATTATGATTGTTTCTAACCTTTCCACCAGAGATAAAGTTTCACCGAAATCAACACATTCCATTTTAGAGTAACCTTTACATACTAATCTTTTCTTTTTTGTTATCACTTCACCTTACTCATTCATTTTGTTCTAGGAACCCCACTTTTTACAAATAACATTTTTTTATCTTTATTAGGTATGAGTTCCTATGAATCATTATTTTCTATATGGTCTAACTCTTTATTCATGGACTAAACCCATTCTAGATACTCAAAATCATATTTCACACCATTTGGCCCAATTTTTAAATACAAATAAGTACGTGTAATATAATTTGTTGTTCTTATTGTTTAAGCCTTTTTATGTTGATCACCAAAAATTTTCTGAGTTTCCACCAGCTTCCTCATCTTGGGATGAGATTTTAGGGATTCTTCTTTATCACTTGAAATAGATGAGTCTGATTCTTATTTTTGAGTAGGATTACAATTGGATGTATCCTTATCAGAAATGATGACAAAACATTCTTAATCATGCTCAACTTCCTTATCTGTTTGATTATATTTATCCTCAATATATTTTTCAATAACATTCAAATTATTAAAAAAATTCATTCTATTTCTTTTCTGAAGCATCTATATCCTCTTCCTTCTAGAGCATAACCAAGAAAAATTCCACCTTCACCTTTCTGCTCAAACTTTCCCAGATTTCCACATTTCTTCTTTATAATGCATGGACTCCTGAAAACTCTTATGTTTTTCAAACATGTATTTTTTATACGAATTTTTTTTATGGATTCATATACAAACATGGCCTATAGAAACATCATATTTGAATATAAACAATAGTAATCATGGGTTTCCTCCAAAATGAATGAGAAAGACCTTGTTCAAGTAACATAGTTCTCCCCATTTCTAGCAAACTCTTATACTTCCATTCATCAACCCCATTTTGTTGAGGTGTTTATATAGAATTATACTCATGAAAATTTCCATTCTTCTCTGGATATATTTCAAATTATTAATTCTTACAGACATCACCATTATTAGTTTTCCACTTTTTCACTGAATACTCACTTTTCTACTTATCTTTTCTCCTAAAACCTTTAAACATTATCAGCGCATATGATATTTTTTTCATATTAATAACAAAAGTAATGTGTTTATATTCATAAATGAAGGTGATGAAGTAATTATCATAATTTTTAACTGTATTCTCATTGGACTATATATGTCAGAATGAATAAGTTCCAAGGGTTGTTTTTAACAAAACTCAATTTTCATATACACAGACTTTGTAAATTTTCCCTTATGAATAATAGTGCAACAAAAATATCTTATTCATTAAAAATCAGTAATATCTTGAACACAATATCAATTTCATAACATCCTCTTTTTTATTTGACACATCTTTCATATCCTTTTATGTCATAATTTATTTTTTTCTACCATAACCAAGTAACATGAGTTTTGTACCTCACCAACTTGAAATATATTTCCCTTCATATGTTGGTCTCTTGTAACTACCTTTTCATCATTATCAATTTTTTTAAAAAAATACATATTTCTTAAAGGAAACTTTGATTCCTTCATCACACAATTGTAAAACACTCAAATAGTTTTTTTTCAACTCATCAATATATAAAAATTTCATAGATTTAAACTTTTCTTTCCTACTGATAGTTGATCCAACACCTTTGATTATTATTGTTTCATACTTTTTGAATGTCATAGTTCCATTTTAAAGTCATTTAAATTATACAAAAATTTTAAATATTTTTTCATGTGTGAGGAACACCCGCTATCAAGAATACAAAGTCATTCACCTTTAAATGATTTAACGGTAGTTTTAAAAGAAAGAGATCTTTCTTTCTTCACCTACGTATTATGAGAAATGTTAAGATAATTATATTTTTATTGTAACAAAAAAATCTTTTTCATGATTACATGGTTGTTCAAATATTTTACAAATAGTTTCTTGGGGTTGGAACCTATTTTTAATTTTTACACCATCATTATCAGGTTTATTTAGAACTTCTTTTTCATACTTATTCTTTTGAGACGATTGACTCCCCCTAAACCTATGACTTTCATAACCAATGGAATATTAGTAATGTTGTTGGTTGAACAAACACATATTTGTTTTATTTATAATTCCATCACAAT
The DNA here is from genome assembly GCA_963277665.1 of Viscum album. Taxonomy (NCBI): domain Eukaryota; kingdom Viridiplantae; phylum Streptophyta; class Magnoliopsida; order Santalales; family Viscaceae; genus Viscum; species Viscum album. The sequence goes on along the minus strand of OY728148.1, from coordinate 981,498,449 downwards.
ACTAGTGTTAACAATAGAAAGAATATTTTCCTCTATTGCTTCCATACCGACTGGAGTTATGAATATGTTTCTTAGAAACCTTCTTATCTAAATTTTGTTGACCACAAACCATTCTATTATCAATCAAAATATTATTTTTTAGCTTATTTATCATTTTATCCTTGTCATAACTAGAAATAATAGAACCATTTAAATATTCATAATTTTTAGAAACATTTTTAGACTCAGGTTTTTCAAAAACATATTAATTCTCAACTTTGTTAATCTTAGCCACGTACATAATTTTCTAAGATTTCTTATTTCCAGAAATAATTCTATATTTCCTATCAATATTTGATGGTTACATTTTTTCCTTATCAGGTTTATCCTTATGAAAACTTTCACCTACATTATATATTGATTGTTTGGAAAATATAATTTTATTTTCCACTTTACAATGTTTTTACTAGACAAGTTATAACTATTATTTTTATGCCTTTAACTTCAATTCCAGATGTTCATTACAAATCTTTACTTCCTTATTATATTTTTTCAAATCACTAATAACCAGTTGCATCATTTTATTCTCATCTAAAAAAAATTCATAAATTTTTTACGAGTAACATTCATTTTCCAACTTCTTATTTTATTCTTCATGACTTCTAATATTTCTCAAATATATTTCAAATCTTATTTTAAATTAAATTTAAGTTGAGTTTCTTCTTAATCGGAACTATTGATTCTAAATTCTTCATCATTAATTGTTACACTAATGTATTCTCACAAGCATGATCAGTAGAATTTTTGGATTTAGCTTTACTATCTTATTTTTCATTATATTTAGATAAGATAATACTCTTTTTATATTTTGAGAAGTTTTCACCCTTCCCTATGGAATAAAATTTTCTTTTCCAACCTATTTCTTCCATGACCATCTTGGACTTATTTCTTCTTCATCACCATCATTTTCTTTAATTCTTTGTGGAATTTTTTTTGTAATGTGTCCAAGGAATCCATATTCAATACATTTAAAGGGAAAATTCCATTTATATTTATAATACCTCTTCTCAATTTATTAGAAAAAAAGGATAAAATTTCATCAATATTTTTACATACCTCATATTCATAATAAAAAATAACCACCTTCTTCTTCAATAATATTATTCTTTGAAAAATATTTCATCACATTATTGAATGCAATTTCTCTATAAAATTTAATTTTTATTTTCATATCTTTCTACCTTATTATTTTATTATTGTTGAGAGTTCTATGAAAATCATCTATAGATAAATTTTTATGATATGTATCTTCTAATTAATAAACTTTAGCATCAAAAATGTTGGGAATAATTCTTAATATCTTTTCAATAACTATAGAATCCTCGAACATTTAACTAAGACATCTAATAGTGTTGATGATGTTATTTAACCTGGAAAATAAGTCCTTAATAGATTCATACCCACCCATTTTCAAGTCTTCATTCTTTAGCCTCTAGATTTGTAATTTTTCTTCTTCACTTTTTATTGCCTTCATATACGTTTTTCAGTTTATTGCATATACCATTAGCAATGGAAACACCCTTCACCCTTAAAAATTCACTTTTAGAAAGTGATGATAGTAAATAATTCTTGTCCCTTCCATCACTCTCAAGATTAATCTTTTCAATAGATTATAATGAAATTTATCATCAATATGAAGAAATACATCCTTTGCATCTTCAGGAAAATCATATATAATAGACATAAGATGGGGAAACATTATATCTTTCTAGATATGAAAATTCTTACCATCGAGAACATGGATTCCTTTATTATTGACACAATTTAAATTATCAATCAACTTCTCTTCAAAACTTCAACAAAGAATAAATGAAGGGAACCTGTCTCTGATACTAATTGTAATTTCCCTGTCATGATAATTGTATCACTAAGAGATAGAGGGGTAAATTAGTGATATACTTTTCTTTTATATTTCCTGACTTATTAAAAAACATTTCCTCCTATTAAATATTTCTTTTCCTTTTGAAAATAATTAAAACCCACATCTATAAGAACACAAACATTTACAAGGTTTATTATTCAAAAAGAATATCTACATCCTTGGTATTGTTTGAAAATGACCTAATACCACACAATCATCTAGAATACATTCATTTTCTTGGAATACATTGAGTAGGATATGAACTTTCACTTGTGTGTCACTATGTAAACAATTCAATACTTCATATTATCCATCTAGAACAAATGGTGTAATACAAATTTTTGTAACAAAACAAGTTATGATGCTTCTTTATCAACATTCACAAATGTGTACTATTTTATAAGAAATATATACTTTCTTACATAGATGTTCGTAAGAACTTTTATGTACTTTGTTATAAAACTCAGTCTAATTATCATTGTCTAATTGATCAATAAGAAAAATATATGACTTTGTTAGAATATATTTGAGAAAATTCTGAACCAATTATTCTTCAATAGAAAATGCAAATACAATTTTTTCAATATGATGATTCAGCCCAATATGATGACCATTTAAATACAATCTTGTCTCTCCTCGTATTCTTCTTCTATCCAAAATACTTCATTAACAAAATTCAATCAGGAAACCTCTTATTTTCTCTAAAGATATGCCTTGTCTCTTATTCACCTTGAATAGTACATCTATCATAAATTACAAAGTAATTTCTCTTTTACACTCACCCAAATAAAAGTTTGGGTGGGATTCTAGAATATTTTTCCTCTCAATTACATTTTACAAATCTATATGTTCATTTGAGTTTCAGGTTCATCTTGCATTCATAAACTATTCTCAACACTTCTCGAACCATCATGAATCATAAAATAGCTGTATCTATAATTTATACATTCTTTAAAAACATTAACCTGATTCTAATTTCCCATTCTGATTTTCCATTAAGATCCACCTAATTACGATGAAGACAAATGTAAAATAATATATTCTTCTTTATCTCTTCTCTTGACCCACTTGAAAAATAAACAAAGTAGTTAATCCTATTTTAAATGTTTGGCTATATTAATGATAAATATCTGAATTTATTCTTCATATTAAAAGCCACATAATTTTCATTTTCTTTACATTCATCAGTTTCAAACAATTCTTCCTCTGATAATTATGATGGCATACCGAGTCCGATGGACCGGTATCAACAACTTCAACTTCAATAACTTCTATCTCTTCTAAATATGATACTTGTCGATTTTTATCAAAAAAAATTCATCCTTTGATAAATATGATGACATACTAAATCCAATGGATAAACATTAAGAGATTATTTATTTTTTGAATAAGATGTTTTCTAAGTTCTTTTTTGATGATTTAAATCATTTAGGCATTTAGTTTAACTAAAAACTAGCACCTTCATTATGATCATCTTCCTTGGTCATTAAACAATTATTCATCCATAAATATTATTATGATGATCTTTAGACTGGAATGATTCAAATTAATTAAGATTATTCTTTTGTAAACTTTCAGCAAGTACCCTTAATTCCTTCATGACTTTGATTATGTTGAATATCAACTTCATCATCAAATATCCTACCACGTAAAGTGTTTCTACTTTCCTATATTTTATCAACATCTTTCTTTTCTTCTCAACCTGAATACGATTGTTATGATTATGATCAAAATTAATATGATTTGTAGAATATTCTTATTCTCTTTATTTCATAAATCATTCATCACTAGTTTTATAACATACAAATGATTTACGGTAACTCCATGATCAGCAAAGAATCAATACATTTTCATCAGAGTTAGGAAGACTCTGAATTTTTTCCGTTAAAATTAAACCTTTCATTCCAGAAATAGGGTGAGTATAATTATCCTTTTCATCTCGAAAACATATTCCCAACTATGAGTTTTATTTTTTTGAATAAGATGGTTCGTCTGATTTTCACCAAATAAAATGTGAGGTGATTTATTTTCTTCTTAAACTTCCTTGACAAGAAAAATTAATACCTAAATATGACAATCATTCTTATCATCTTGGTATTAACATGTACTCACTCTACCAATAAGTGGAGAAGGTTTTGTGATATATAGTGATGATTCAATGAATGTATTGGTTTTTATAATCATGTATTTTGATAAAGTTATATCCTATTCCTCATTATAGTTAAATATCCATGAGAAGAACTACCTGGCGCATGATCTAGAGTTAGAATATGAGATCTTGTCTCTAAATATTTGGTCGCACTATCATTATGGTGAGAATTTTGACATATATACTGATCATAAGAGTCAAAAGTATACATTCACCTATAATTATATCAATATGCATCAAAGAAAATGGTTTTATCTAATCATGGAGTATGATTTCTCTATTCACTGCAATCTGAGAAAAGAGAGTAAGGCAGATGATGCTCTTAACAGAAAAAAACATGCTACTATATTCATGATGCAAATTGAGAGAGACCATATCTTCTTGTATATGAAAAGGATATATCTTGAAATCATAATGATATGGAATACATCCTACCTGTCCCAATTGATTTCCCAACCATATATCTATGAGAAGATCAATGAGACATAAAGGGATGACCTGGTGCTAAAAAATGTTGAAATCAACAATGTAAGGGGTGCTACATGAGTTCTAAATGGATGATGATGGTGTAATTTATTTTTTAATGCGGATTTGTGTTCCTTCATGACCTGAGACAAAGACCATGCTATTGTATATTGCACATAGACAATATTTATACACCACACCAGAAGTACCAATATGTACCATGATCTTTGAGAACACTTTTGATGGGACAACATGAAGAAGGAGATTACAGAGTATATATCAAGGTGTTTGGTATGCCGTCATGTTATAGTAGAGTGAAAAAATTCCAAAGGGATGATGAAACAATTTCTTATAACCATGTGGAAATGGGTTAATATCACCATGGACTTTATCACCAGTCTCCCAGAAACATCGACAAAAAAGATACGATATGGTTTGTAGTGGATCGACTCACCAAGACTGACCACTTTATAACTATATTGGAAGAATTATCACTTGAAATTTTTTTCATGATATATGTGAAGTAAATGGTGAGGTTTCATGGGGTTACAATTTATATCATATTTGATTGTTATAGAAGGTTCACCACTAAATTTTATAGAAGCATTCAATAAGATTTTAGTACTAAATTGAATTTTAGCATGGCCTATCACACCCAAACTGATATAAAATCAAAAAGGACTATTCAAACACTTGAGGAAATGATAAGAACAAGCTTTATGGAATTTAAAGGATGATGTGATCAACATATCCCATTGTTTGAGTAAAAATGTGGTTAAACCAAACTTGTTTTCAAAATACCATTTGAGTCCTTTTCCTCCCTTATAAAAAGTCACAACCTCTCCTCATTCTTCACACCTCTGAAACCAATTAGTTTCAACCAAGATTTCCCATATAGATTCCAAAAATCCCTCCATTATACCTTGAATCCTCCCTTTGGTTATAAATCCTTACAAGGAATCCTTTTGGTACAAACCAATAGTAGTTACCCGATTAAAAGGTAACATCTTTTTTCAATATTTTTAGTTTTATTTCCATTATCCAACCCCTTATATCTTATTATTTGACTGTTGTATAAAATAACCATATCCTCAAAATAATAGAGTGTTTTATTCTAAGGGTTAGACCTACAATTACACATACTTACATTTAATGGGTAATGAACATATTGTGTCTGTGTATAGTGAAATACTGCCTCACAAAACGACGATTGTTCATTTTACATTACCAACATTCATAGTTGTCCTTTATGATGGAAAATATATTTCTATATGATATAAATGATATTTATTAATTATTTACTGTAATTTAATCCTTTTATAATACACAACTTTATTAATTTCTATTTTTCATTAATTGGATAACATCGTTTGAGGAAGTGTGGACTACCGCCCCCTCAAAGCGATGTGATTCATTCACATGATCCATGGAAGGTATAAAGAATGATTATAATTAACAATATGTGAAATAAACAACCTCTATATGATATATAAAACAATTACCTTTTTTTAAATATACTATATATATATATATCAATTTCTTTTTTACCCTTTCACACACTTAAAAAGTTGTAACGTCGTTCATTGATGTGTGGACTACTGCATCCTCGGCGCGATGTAAATCATTTTACACCATAATAATTATATATATATAAGTATATATGATTAAATAATATAGTATTTATGTTATATTGGTCGTTATGAAAATATTTGGTGCTACTTACCTTCTTTCCATAATGATCATTGAAAATTAAGAACATCACTCATGAGTATGTATGGCCTACCGTCACCATGATTGTAATGTTGGTTAATTTTTCATAACGATATTTAATAATTTCTTTTAATGTTATAATTAATGAATGCATATGATAAATTATTTCATGTTTATTATTCTGTAGATGTCATATAATGACCCCGTTGACAATAGTTGACCTACCAATGTTGTTTTTGACACATAATCCGAATTGGGTGTAAACAGCTGATGTAAACATAATTGTTTAAGTTATTGTATAAAACATATTATAAAGTGAAATAAATATAATGTTAAACATTAAAAACATTCTCAATAAATTATAAAATTATAATAAGTTTATTATATAGTAATTCAAAAGATTTTCATCCAAAATGAAACTCAATGTACGGTATTTACATCTCACATTTTATATCTATTAGATAAATGTCATGTTCAGAATTTAATTATTTTGTGTGGGGTATCTACTACCCATTTTGATATATTATATCATTAATTTTTTTTATATTTATGGTATTTAAAATATTCATTCAATATTATTACTTCATTAGGCTTATGATTTAAATTGTTTTAGAGTGGTATGGGAAACATTGGGTTTTTAAAGATTAATTTCCTTATAACTAGTACTAATGATCATTCCATGGAATTTCCATTCAAGGATATTATATATCCATTATTCAACAAAATAATTCATAATTATCTGGTTATTCATGACCATTTTCAAGTATTAGTAATATTTTTTCCACTCATTGGTACACAAAATGTTTTAGAAAATGTTTTTAAGAAAACATAAATTTATTTCTCTATTTAGTCATAGATCCTTTTTTATTCTAAAACCCATGTTTTAATAAAAAAAATTATAATGTTTTTAAAATGATTTGGTAAAGATATTTTTACACTTTTTTTAACATTATTTTCAAATGAATCTTCTTGTCACTTTATGAACAATTCATTTTTTAAGATTTATCAATGAAAAAAGAATGTTCTTTTACCTCATATGACAAGTACAGATTTACCCCCCATCATTTATTTGAAGCATTTTTTTCATGTATAAAAGGTTAATTTTTAAAGAAAATGTTTCTAAAAGTGATTTTCAATGAAAAAAATTTCCATAAGGGTTTTCATAATAAAAGGATATTTTACTCAAGGATTTTGTAAATATCATTTTATAGTATTTCTATTCATCATTAACAATAACCATTTATTTTTACTCCACATGAGATTTATTTATTGGTACTATCTTTATTCTTCCTCTGGGTGTCTTATTATTGATTTTCCAAGGATAGTATTCACATTCACTTATTTGAATCATTTTTTATTCCCCAAGAAATATTCCATCTTATATGATCATTGAACATTGAATTTCCCTCTAATTATAAATTTCATTCATCATGTTTATTACTATTACCTAAACCCTATACCATTTTACATACAATGTCTATTTTGATCATTATTTTATTATTTGGGAAAATATTGATAATTTCATATCCTTTATTCAATAAATATATTTGATAAGGCATATTAATTATTTTGATTATTAGATATAAGGAATTATTTGGACAGGCAATGACGGGAGGAGCCTGAAATTTATATAGGTCCTCAATGAATCGATAGGTTCTCATGAGAAAAATTAGTTTCACAAAATAGAATTTTTTAAACTGTCATGTAAAAGGTATTGATGGTTTAGGATTTCATGTGCCTCAAACATGATGTCTATTAAGAAATCATTTTTCTTGTTTAGTTTTAGTTATTATTCATCCATGGTATTTTACATTGACATATCTATGGATACATTTCATTTTCAGTTATTTAGATAAAATGTGTTTCACTTTATTACCTTGCCATATTTATTTTTCCTTATCTTGTTATTTCAATAGAATGTGTTTTCAGTTATTAACTTTCCATAATATTTATGAACATCCTTCTCATTTTAATGATTTTGTGGAATGTGAGTTCAGTTATTCACCACGTCGTAATTATTATTCTCATTGATTCATTATTACTTCGTCTATATTTTTCCCTTACAGGGAATTTTAGCTCAGCCTTCTTATGTTTATTTCCCTAAAAATATAAGAAGAATACTTTGAATGATATACAGGGATTTACTAGATGGATTGGATTTATACGTGAATCAATTTATTTAGAAATAATAAAAAATTATGTTGTAATTAGTGAATTCTTTTCTCATGTATGTATCTCATTTACCAAGAATAATAAACTCTTGATCCTTCAGGATTTAATTCCTTGTAATATTTTCAATGAAATAGTAGTAGACACCGACTCTGGGCCTTTTAGGGTTAGGTTATTAATATTGGTATCAAAGGAAGTTTAGTATCATCCTTGGGAACTAGATTTTGGAAAAAATAGGTTTGAGAACATAGACCTAAGGTAGAATTTGAGGATATGTATAGAATAAAATCCTAGAATTTTGTTAGGTATAGATTATGCGTTTCTTTTTAGTAATACATCCATATATAGATACAACAAGTGTATGTGGTTTCGATACATATGTAGCTAGGATTAATAACAATGACAAGGTATTTTAAGCCTAACTTGGGGTAACCTGGTATACAACAACAGACCTTACTACACAACTTCTATGAAGCTCCTGGGGGATATGTTTAGGATAATTTACATTTTCTTTAAAAACCACCATGAAGGATATTGAAAATGAATAACCTATATTAAAACTAGGGTGTTTAGATAGAAAATAGGGTACCGTGATTTTAAAATCCTATAAATGATATTATGTATAAACTCTAGACTAAGGAAAGATCTATCTGGGAATAAGTGGATAAAGTATTTATGTATTAGGGTTTTATTGAAAATTTTAGTTAAAAGTATATTTTGTGATTAACCTAATTTAAAGTATTTCCATCATATTTATTATAGGAATTGTATAATTTTTTTTAGAAAAGGATGACCTATAAGCCGGGTGATAACCAATCAAATCTGGCAAGGTTGTGGGTCTTAAATCCATGACCAATAGATGATAAGGGTTTCTTGACAACTACTAACCTATAAAATTTCCTAGTTAATTTTTCATTGTTTTTAGTTATACAATTTGATGAATAAATGTCAATGATAAACCGGTAGTTTCACTTATGAGGATTAGATATTAATCTATTAACCATATTGTTTTTGGAAGATAGTTAAAGAAAATAGTTTGAATTTTTACTATTTTATTGGCCTCACAATCCTTTAAATGTTTCATTTAGTGCTTTGGGCATAAAAAATAATTATTGGAAGTTAATTTATTAGAGTAAATGAATGAATTAAAATTTTATCAATGCACAACAAAAATTTCGCATTTTTCATATGAAATTTAAACCTACCATGTAAGAATATTTCAATATATTCGTAAGTAGTAAAATAATTACCTAAAATTAGGAAAATTTATTAAAAATAAAATGTTTTCCTAATATCTTAATTTATGTTGAATCTTTGGTATTCTAAATCATCAAATATTTATGGTTTTGAGGTCCTCAACATTCCATTGATCATTCACTTGTTTTTGATTGATGACCCCATTCACTCCTTATAAATATTTACATTTTTTCTGTAAGTACTTATCTCTACTTTACACTGATGTTCTCCCACTTAGAGACCATGTTACAAGGTAGTCCATGTGACCTATGTACTTTATATTATCTCTATTATAGAGGATGACTTCTAAACCCTTCTCATTATGTGGGATTTCAAATATAGGAATTATCAAACAATCTATTGCCATGATCAAGTTTAAATTGCGAGGATGTAATTTAAATAAGGTGGGGAGAATGTGATGAACTAAAAATCTAAAGTAAGAACCTTTTATTCGATAGCATGTACGAAACGCGACACCAAACACGTAAGGTAATATAATATCTAGATACTTTATAGAATATTTACTATTTAAAATATATTCTATGTATTTCTATACATGAAACACCGAGTTAGCTTGTGTTGCATGCAAGAGAGATCTTCCTTGATATATTAATTTACATGCAAGAGTGTCCTTCCTTGATAGCTTGTGTTACATGAAAAAATAACCTTCCTTGATAGTTTCCATTACAGGCATGACCGATTTTCATCAAATAATAATGTATTATTAAAATAATATTATTTAATATAATACGATATAACATAGACGTTATGTTAGCAGTTATAAATTGTATTAACTAAATTATGAAATTTAATGGAATATATAAATATAAAATGAATTCATTAGTTACCAACTAATGATAAATGAAAATAAGAACCAATTGGATAAAATAAAAGAAATATTATTATTTATATACATCCAAAGGAGTTTTGTTTTAATAAACAAAGTTAATTAAAATTTATGAATGATTTTAATGAAATATATATGTTATATATTAAAAAAATATTTTTTATATTAATATATTATGTTTGATATGCATAAGATAAGAATAAACCTTATTTAACATATAAAACATATATTTTTATAAAGGCAATTTTACAACCTTTTAATAGAAAACAAATTTTAAATTAGAATTTTGACACTTTAATTGATTTATTATGTAAAAATAATATTAATATTGGAAATATAAATATAATAATTATTTTAGGGTGAATTTTTGATATTTTTTCTGAAACATTTCATATTTAATGAATAGTTAAAAATACTGAATTTTAGTTCAAAACTTCTTTTGTATCTAATTTCTTAATAATGATAAATTATTATTTTTAGTTGGTTTTAAAGTTTAAATTGATAATATTTTTAATAATTAACACAATTTATGTCATTGGAAAAAAATTTAATTTTAAATTGATTATAAAAAATAGCAAACATTCATACAATTTTACCTTAATAACGTACATTGTTGTCCCATCTTTGATATTAAATTTAAATTAATTTCTACCACTTCTGTGATTTGAATTTGAAAAATTGGATTCCATAATTTAAATAAAAATAATTTATAATTTATAATAATACAAAATTTGTTTTTTATAAAAACAACAGTGAATGTAATTAAAATTAATTACAATTATTAAGGTAAAATTAAGCTTAATAAATGACTAAAATTTTATCTTAAGGGGAATAATGACCTAGAAACATCTCCAAAACCCATTTTATGGACATAATTATGAAATTAACCTTCAATTATTTAGTTTTGTTGGTGTTTTATGACATTTGTTTGGTTAAATCAAGGGTACACCTAACTTGGTTTCAAAAGACCTAGTGATTTATTTTCTTCCCTTATAAAAGTCCGCCAACTCTCCCCATTCATGACACATCTCAAACCAATTAGATTTGAAAAATATCTTACCATATAGCTTCCCAAAATCCCTACACTAGATCATTAATCCTCCATTTTATTATAAATCCTTCCAAGGAATCCTTTTGTTAGAAACCAAAAGTAGTTACCCGATTAAGAGGTAATGTCTTCTCTACAGCTTTCTAGTTTTTTTTACATTATCCAACCCCTAATATATTCTTTATATATTATTATATAACAACACAATTATCCTTAAGATACTATTATTTTTTTAGTATAATGGTTATACCTATAATTACACACACTTCCATAAAATGTGTAACGAACATATTATTTCTGTGTACGACAAACAACTGCTTCACGAAATGATGATTGTTCACATGATCTATGGAATGTATAAATGATGATTATAATTAAAAATATGTGACATAAAAAAATCATTATATGATATTAATTCAATAATTAACTTTCTGTATATATTCTATATATATATCATTTTCTTTATTACCCTTTCACAAAGTAAAAAATTTATAAATTCGTTCATGGACATGTGGAGTACCGTCTCCTCAACACGAGGTGATTCATTTTACCTCACAATAATTATATATAAATGTATATGTGATTTAATAAAATTTTATTTATGATATAATGATTATTTTGGAAATATACGGTTTTACATACCTTCTCTCAATAACAATCATTGAAAAATAAGAGCATTACTCATGCGTACGTACAACCTACCATCTCCATGATTGTATTGTTGGTTCGTTTTTTATAACCATATTTGATGATTTATTTTAAATGAAAAATCAATTAAAAAAACATGATAATTATTTCATGATTATTATTTTTGAGATGTTATATAAGGACCCCTTTAACCATAGTTGACCTACAAATGTATTTTTTGACACATATTCCAAATTTGTTCTAAACACCCAATGTAAAAAGATTTTTTCAAGTAGTTGTATAAAACACAGTAAAAAGTGAAATAAAATAAATTATAAACATGAAGAAGTTTCTCAATCAATTATATAATTAAAATAATATTATTAAACAGGAATTGAAAAGATGTTCACCCAAAAGAAAACCCAAGGTAATGGATTCTTATCTCACTTTTTAAATATGTGGGATAAATGTCATATTTAAAATTTGATTATTTTTTGTGGTGTATATACTACCCATTTTGATATGTAATATCATGAAATATTTTATTTTCACTGTATTAAAAAATTCCATTCAATATTATTCCTTCATAAGGATTACGATTTAAAAAATATCAAATTTGTATGTGACACCTTGGGATGTTTAATTATTATTTTCCTCATGAATAGTTCTAATGATATTGAAATGGAAATTCCATTAGAGAAAATTGTATAACAAATTTTCAACAAAAACATTCATTTTTATCTAGTTATTCATGACTATTTTATTGTATTAGTACCATTTTTACACTCTTTGGTACTGAAAAAGTTTTAGAATTTTTTTTCAAGAAAACACATTGTTATTTATCTCTTTGGTTGGAGAACCTATATTCTTTTAAAAATAATTTTTTAATAAAATGTTTTAAAAAATATTTTTAAAATGATTTCGTAAAGAAATTTATATCCATTTTGTCTTTTACCATTGTTTTCAATGGAATATTATTTTCTCTATTCAAACAATGACTTTTTCTAACCATTAACCTTTCAAATATAATGTTCTTTTACCTCGCACGACAAGTATGAATTTACCTATCATTATATCTTTGAAGCTTCCCTTTCATGTCGAAAAGGTTACATTATAAGGAAATATTTTTCAAAAGTGATTTTCAATGAAAATTTTGTCCAAAAGGTTTTCATAATCTTAGGATATTTTCCCCAAAATTTTTTTAAGATCATTTTATAGTATTTCTATTCATCAGCATCAATAGAAACTACTACAAAACTAGGTCTATCCAATACTAGGGATTTTACAACTCTAGCTAAAAATGATGTTAAAGACCCCCTTTGTCTGTGTTAAAAAAACATTATTAAAGTAGGTCTTTAATAATGATAAAAATACTTTGTTAAAGGGGGGCCTTTATCAAAACTTCTAAAAAAGAACTGATAAATGGGATCTTTTAACAACACTTGTAAAAAATAGTGTTCAAGTGGGGGGGGGGGTCCTTATGAGGGATTTTTTAGAAGTGCTAATAAAGACCCCTCTTTATAAACACTTTTTTAGTAGCACTGATAAAGGTATACTTAAAAAATCATTAAGAATTATATATTAATATATAAATATATTTATATTGATATAAATATAATATATGTTTTTTAAAATATGTTTTATATATGGTAAATAGAATTTTACTCTTAATATATAAGATATTTTGTGAAAATGGATTTCAAAATAAATAAATAAATATTATTAATTAGTAATTTTCTTATTATTTCCGATGAATAATAAATTAATATCAATTTTAAGATAGAAAATAAAAAATAATAATAAAACATCTAAAATTAGTTTAAAACACAACTCAAACATCAAACATTGATATCTTTTGATCTGGGTGTCCATTTATGCTCTACCACATGTCAAATCAAATTTTTTGATGAGATCTACACCCCTAGTGACAATGTTAAAAATCTATCACATTTTTAAGGCCAAAAAATCTCATAAGATCTCAAAAATAGCGTTTTTAGTTAGTGTTCCATGGTTTTTTGACATTCGATGGATTTTCAACTTATTTTAAGGGGGAATTGTAGCCTTTTTTGGTGGTGACTAATTTTATTCCTATGTATTACATTTATATTGATAATATGGTTTTAATATTTTATCATTTTTCATAATTTAATGTTATTTATAATTAAATATATGCATGTTTATTATGTTAACTTATAATAATTCTCTCATATAAATACATATATAAACATATTTGTGTAAGAATATATATTCTAATATATGTAAATAAATACGTATTCTAAATATGTATTTAAGATAATATCTATCCATTTTTACATTATATATACATATACATAGGTGTGTATTAATAAATAGATATATATATATATATATTATATTCTTTTATATATAAATTAATATTATATATAATATATTTAAATAAATATAAGTATATATATATCACACTCACACACATATATATTGTATAAATGTAATTTAAAATAATTATATAATTTTATGTAAATATATATATAAATAGAAATATCATTAAATAGGAATCAAAACAACATATTTTAGTGGTGAAGGTATTCTATCTTCAAAGGAGAGGTTTAGGGTTTGAATCCATGAAGATGCACATAAGGATATAAATTCACAAAGTGGTGATAAAAGGTAGCGGTGTTAAAAGAACTGATAGGGGGGGTGGAGCGCTGTTAAAGGGTTCGTGGAATCACTGAAAAAGGGGGTCAAGCTCATAGGTTTAATAAAAAAATATAATTTTACCCCCTTTAATAGTGTTGCATTTATAATCACTAAAAAAGTGTTATTAAAGGCCCCCTTTAACATCACTAAAAAGTTGTTGTTAAAGGACCCTTTTTTCAATGTTTTTTTATCTTTGTTAAAGGGGGACTTTAATAGTTATTTTTTACCACTGATAATGTTTTTACCTTTTAACCACTCTCATATTGTTAGTGTTTTATTAGAATTGATAAACCAGATACCATTTTATATATGATGTCTACATTTACAATAATTTTATTATTTCAGAAAATATTGATAATTTCGTCTTCTTTATTCAAACAGATATTTGATAGGGAATATTATTTATTTTGATTATTCAATTTGAGGAATAATTTAGAAAATAAATGAGGGGAGGAGACTTAAAATTATATAGATCCCAAATGCATCGATAGGTTCTCAAGAGACAACTTATTTGTGCGAATCAGAATATTTTAAACCGTCATGTGAAAGGTCTTAACAGTATAGGTTTTCATGTGCCTTAGACATGACTTCCATTAAGAAATAATTTACCTAATTTAGTTTCATTTATTATTCATCCATGAGATTTTGTGTCAATATATCTATGGATATATTTCATTTTTAATTATTTAGATTGTATGTTTTTTAGTTTCATATCTTGCCATATTTCTTTTTTGTTATCTAGTTATTTTAATGTCATGTGTTTCATTTATTACATTGTCAGGTTGTTTATGAACCTCTTTCTCTGTTTGTTTATTATATGGAATGTGAATTAAGTTATTCACCATTTTATAATTATTATTCTCATTGATTCGTTATTTCTTCCACTATATTTTGACCTTACTAATCATTTTATCTCACAATTATTATATTTATTTACCAAGGAATCGAATAAACATACTATGAAAGATATGCATGGATTTACTAACTAGATTAGAGTTATCCTCAACGATATTTATTTAGAAAGAAGAAGAAAAATATTTAGTAATTAGTTTATTATTTTCTCATGTATATATCTATTTTATCAAGACTACTAAACTCTCAATCCTTTGAGATTTAATTCCTTGTAATCATGTCAATCAAATAGTAGTAGACACCAGCTTTGGAGCTTCTGGGGTTGGGTCTCTAGATATCTCTTCTTAGAGACGCTAGGGTTAGTCTTTTGAGAAGACCAGCACCTCTAATATGTGTATATGGAAGTTTAGAAGAAAAATGGGTAGGGTTTGGTTGATCTAGAAGGTTCAAATTGGTGTAAGGAAGTGAGGGGGAAAATTCCCTTTTATAATTTTGCTGGGAAATTTTAGGAAACTCCCAAAATATTAAATTAATATATACTATTTTTTAATTAATTTTTTTTAAAAGAACATTATTTAAAACATAATATTCGTCCCTTCGTGATCTACACTTCATTATACGGCATGATTGTGGTATATATGATTGTGACTGTATAACAAGGTTGTGGGTTATTGATATAGTTTTCTTTATATGGTAAGGATGGGTGGATATGATATGGATAGTTATGTGGAAAGGTTGTGTTTTTTGTTTAAAAATGTTGTAGATTTCATGTTAGGAGCCGAAAAATGTTGCAGAGAGGCACAAGAGGCTGTTTAGTATTACCTATTTGCAGTAGTTATATGCCTTGGACTTCCACACATACATTACTACTTACTTTCACTTGTTTAGAATATTTCATAGTACTTATTAGAACTGTATAGATATTTTGGTGGAAACCTACTAGGATGTTTATCCCACATCTTATTTGGGCCTCCTTGTGGACCCAAACAGATTATATTGTTACAGGTGATAGTAGGAGAAATCTCCCTAAAACTATTTGTTGAATAATGTTTTAGAGAATGGGAGCATAGGACTATGATAAGGCTTGCGATTCATGGGGCACTTTTCAGTCGTTTTGGATTTTAGATACTTATATTTTATTATATTTATATCTTCCTATTTTGGATATTTTCTCGATACATGTATCATCTGCATCAAGGTATATGAGACACTAATGGCTTGTTATATATTCTTATCTTGATTGTCTATTTTATCTATTGTTAGTTTGTTGTATCTTCTTCCACTATTTAATGTGATTGACTTCCATTGTGATAACTTATGGTAATGGGGGTATAGTCTCCCAAATGACTCACCTAGTACCTAACTGCTAGTCATAACCCTATGGCATTTGGGAAGATGTTCTTGAGGACATATAGCCAACTGGGCTTGGGGAACAGTTGAGTGAAATATGTGCTCCAGATGTTACATTTGTACAATGATTCAATCATTCAATTTCAAAGATCATTGATGTATTATGAAGATATAATATGATTTTGTTCATGTACATACTATATCACATCTAAGTGTGAATAAAATTCCTTAATATAAAAAAAATTCCTTTGGGAGATAATTCTTTTAGTGAGATAAATTCCTTAAACTAATAAAAAATACTATGGGTGAGAAAATTTATAATGTGGGAAAAAAATTCTAGTGAGAGAAATCCTATTGTTTGAGAGGTTAGAGAGATGGTATTTCTTCTTGAATTTTATAGCTTTATAATCGATAATAAAATTATATATGTCACTTTTAGGGTAAGATTTAGTCAAACTGTGTTATCTATCACTACAAAAAAGAGTGGTATTAGTGAAAGTTTGTTAGTGGAAGTTCTAATAATCACTACTAAAAAACATTATTAAATATATTTTAAATATAGGGTCAGCTTCAATGAAACTGCTGATAATATTTTTAAAAAATAACTAACTCCACCCCCTCCACCCAATGCCCTAACCCCCTCACCCCCGTGGTCATTCCTCTCCCTGATGCTGGAGACTACCCCTCCCCCTTGGTGGGGCCTTTCCTTGACATCGACAATCACCCCTCCCTCCCAGCCTCGCCTATCCCCTACACTGGTGACCACCCCCACCACGATTAAGACTCTCCATGTTGCCAGTGACTCCCTCCCTCCCCCTTCCCGACACTGATACCTCATCCCCACCTCTCCCTGACGTTGATGACCACCCCTCCCCATTGACCATGCCCCTCCCCCAACATCAGTGACCACCCCTCTACCTCAATCACACACCCCCCAATTCCAGCAACTGCCCTTCACTATCAATCATGCCTCTCCCCGATGTTGGTGATTACCCCCCCCCTCTACCCAACCTATCCCCGACACCGGCGGCCGCCCCTCCCCCATGGTTGCACCTCTCCTCAATGTAGGTGACCCCCCTCTCCCTCGACCCCACATGCCTCTGACACTGACCCCCTTCTCTCCAACAACATACCTCTCCCCCTTCCCCCACACCCCCCCGACGGCTCACCCCTCGTCCTCAATGGTGACCACCCTTTTTCCCACTCTCACATATGATTCTCGTGACCCCATCCCCACATTCTACCTGATGATTACCCCATAATGACCCCTCATGCTCATTGATGGCGATCCCCAACAGTGACCCCTTTCCACCATTTCACGGAGAGTGAAGTCCCCAATCTTAAAGTGTAATTTTTAATATTGTCTGATTGATTTTCTATATCATTATGTAATATATCATATTGTACAATCAAATAATAAATTTTATCACTTTGGAATCCTATACACAAAACTATCATTAATGCCTATTATATATGGGGATCAAGAATCATTTATATGATGAATTATTTATTTTCTATGGGGCTATAAATAGTCTATAATTGAATGATTCATTTATCCCACATGAATTCTTGGTGAGAAAGCCTTTGTGAGTTTTGGACAATTGTTAATTAGAGGATAGAAAACCATTTGGCTTTATTGATTATTCACTAAAGTTTTAGTATGATTCTTCCACATTGGCATGAGACTTTATAAGTAATAACATACTGAGTGTACATGTATGTTAACCATGAATTTATACACTATATTTATAGAATTATAGAATAAATTAGGTGACCAAGCTTAACAATTTTAATTGATGATTACTTTTAATTGTAATTGGTTGATTAACCGTTTATATCTTTATATCTGAATATATAGGGAGATGAGTGAAAATACAATACATATGGATAAAATTTGGATTACATTACCTCGAAACACACGTCGTTATGACAAGACTTTGAAATAAAAATATTATGTAATTAAAAACTGACCAGTGGATGGAAGATTAAAATGTGTATGTCCTGATTGAAAATTCAAGTGATGGTTAAATAGAAAGAAAATATATAATCATTTTATGTAGAAACAATTTTCTTCTCAATATGTATGTTGGATTTGGCATGGTTAATATATTGTTATGGAAATTCAAAACAATGATAATCCTGTCGACGAAACACAATGTGACCCTCCAGAGCGGAATTTAGTTTGAAATTTGATAAATGAAACATTTGTATTTTCATGATATAATGTCTATGATTTCAATAGATCTTAAAAACCTACAATTTACCATGAGAATTTTAATCCTTCTAATAAGTTCAACAACAAAAAAAACGAGCTTTATGAATTATTTGAAGACGTGCAACAAGAACTGTATGAAGGGTGTGATACGTATTCAATGTTTTCTTTTCTACTTAAGTTGTATCATATAAACCGTCTCTGTGAAATAATTGACAATGAAATGTACTTGATTTTTGAGTTTTTTCATGATTTATTTAGTGAATATATGATCATTGCATCATTCTATGTGATTAATAATGTCATAAATAAACTTGGACTATATTATACAAAGATACATGAATTCCATAATTATTGCATGCTTTAATAGGGAGAAGAGTCCAAGAATGGAGAATTCATAAGATGTCATAAAAGTAGATGAAAGTCAATGAAGAACAATGAGAGTAAAAATCAATGTAACCCCAAGAAGAAAATAAAAAAGAAAACACCTTCAACTTTATTTCATTACTTTCCTCTGATATGATGCTTGAAAAGATTATTCATGGCATCTATGAATACATATGAAATGAAGAGAAATGATCAATATAGTTATGATGGCTAGATGAGACATCTAAAAGATTCATCATCATAGAAAATGTTTGATTCATTATATCTATATTTTTCCTCAAATCTTATGAATTCATGTTTGGGATTGGATTCTGATGGTTTTAACCCCTTTTGTACTTTAGGTACTAATTATATTTTATTGACAGTTGTTTTGATCCCTTATAATCTACCTACATATATGTGTATGAATAAATATTTTTTTTTATTTCGATGATTATTTCTAGAAATAAAATTCCTGGAAATGGAATTGATGTATTCCTTCAAATTCTAATCAAATAATTTTGGGAATTATGAGATGATGGAATGGAAACATATGACACTTCAATGAGAAAAATATTAAAAATAAATTCTAATTTAATATAGGCAATTACTAACATTCCTGTATTAGGAAATTTACCTGATTGGAAAACTCATAATAGTTTGTCTGGTCTAGTTTCTAATATTGTTCATCAACAATTACCTCATAGAAGAAAATGATGTTTTATGCGTCATCACTGATTTCTTTATTTCTTCTCATAAATCAAGGTTTAACAAGACATAATTTAATGAAGATATTAAACTGAGAAATCCACTAAAAGTATTATTAGGTTCATAAATCATGGGACAATTAATGAATGTCATTGAAGAATTTGGAAAATATAATCATTTTAAAGAAGGGGAAAAGGGTAAAATGTACAATATTTGAAGAATATGGAACAAAAAAATAAAGGGTATATCCAAAGAATGATTGACCTTATATTCATGGTATTTGTATGGGATTGAGACTAGATTCAATCGTGTTTAATGTTTTGATGATATCTCCACTAATTATCAATTTAAAAACTAGTTATCAATATTTCCAATTATTGGATAACCAATTGGAAAGGGGTCAAATTTTACAATGAATGAATTGGAGTTTTTATAAGCACATAGATATATACTGCTTAATAGCCTTATTACAGATCCATTTATTGAAGAATTGTGATGTCAAACAAATAAGTGATTAAGGGGTTGATTTTGAAATGAGATGGAATTTAAAAAAGATGTTAATAAGGAGATTTTCAAATGGATCACCCAACATGTAAGTATATACTCATATTAATATTATTGACATGTAGTTATTTTGTCTATGTTAAATATAAAACATTATATAATTTATCTAAATAATGAATGTTTAAATTCAACATGAAATATTAAATTCTTTTATGTTTTTTTTGGCTCGAGGTCCTCTAAGAAAGTCTAAGATATTTCATGCCAACAATATTCATGGATTTAGGTTTCATACAATTTATCAGGAAGAAGACTAAAAAACTCAATATAGTGGTGTATTTACACTTACATAGGAGGGATATTATGGAAATTTGTTTAATATAATTTAATTAAACTATCAGGGTTAGTTTTTTGGTTTTCTTATTCAACTGAAAGTGGGTTAATATTGATATGGGTATAATGAATGATTCATTGCATTTTATTTCTATCAACATATCTCAATTTATCCATAACAATGGGCATGTAGAGAATGATCCATTTATCTTGGCTTCCTATGTGGAGATAGTTTATTATATGGATGAAAAAATACATGATGTTTAGAGTTTTTTTACACTTAAATTAGAGAGACTTATATGATATGAGTGATGATGATCAATTCCTACATTGTGACAGTGAACCTAATCTACCACAAAACATTGAATAATTTTTTACTGACAATATGGAAACAATAGAACTTGCAATAGAGGGTGAAACTGAAGCACTCGTCACAATAGAGGTTTATAATAATGAAGAAAATGAAGATGAAGATATTTTAAAGTATAAATTTTAATGAAAAAGTATTACAATTTCTCCTTGATAAGTGGTTCATACATATATAAATTGTTCTAGTTATTCATTTTTTTTAAAAAAAATTATTAGTCTATAATTTTTTATACATCTAATATATCTAATCCAATTGAATTGCCCGAATGCTGAGAATAAATAAATTTCAAAATGCTAGCTGGTTATCATCTCAGAGCACACCACAACTACCGTCAGCTTTAGTGGAACTGAATGATTCTGTTGTACTTGAGACTACCAGCGAGCCACCCACTACATAGATGCTTTTAGTATCCCACCTTCCAATTCACCTCCAGATATAGAGCAGTTGGTTATCCCTTTATCTAGTGGATATCAGTATGTTACTATTACTGGTATCTATGTTATTGTTAAAAAACTATAAATTTTATTAATTGTTTAATTCATTTTTCAAAAGGATAAAAATAAAAATAAAAGATATATAAATATGAACCTGAAATATGTATAATACCTAAAGTAATTCAATATTATAATTCCATTTGTTGATTTAGGGGTGCCTACTGATGATGTTTCCAGAATCAATGGGCAGTTTATTAGCCAGCTTATTTGTGATACAATGACCATTCCCATTAATTATAAATATTGGAGTCATATTCCTACAACATGGAAAATTTAGGTTTTTGATACTTAATTAAAATTAATTTAATTTAATATTCTTTGATAACTAATTTACATGACATGAATAAAATTTTGTAATTTACCTATACAATGTTATTTTTTTATTTGAAGATGTTTTTTCATTTGGATGTACCAAGATCTATTTCATGCCAATGAACTATAAAAAAATTAGGAATGTAATGGTGTGATTTTAAATGAATATTATTACATGAGTTTAATGAAATATCTTTGTTCTCAAGATAGATGTATGAGAAATTTTGTGAATGAATTTCTCTTGTGAAATCGAATTCGTTTGTCGATATTAATAGAGATACATATCATGAGGTAATTGCATATTTTAGAGTATCATAATAACATAAACAAAATAAAAATATAATTTTTATTAATGTTTCTATTTTTTAGGAATTATTGAAAAAAATACTATGAATCATGAGAAATAATTCATTTTGCATATCAGTGTGTCTTTGTGTTTTTTTAGAAAAAGAATAATTTTGGTGTGTATTTTATTCATTATTATTTATATCATTTTATTATAAGTCAATTTTTTTCTAACTTTTTTATATATTATATAAAGGCTAATGAATTTGGTTACTCTGTTGGCCATATATAGATGTGGTTTAATGTGCACGGGGAATCTGAAGTCAGTTTTGTAAATGACCCTACCAAAGATGTTAGAGTTAGTATTTTTTCATTATCATTTCATGTTATTTCATTACTATAAAAAAAATAATGAAAAATATTTTATAACAAAACAATCCTTAAACCCAATTAAATCGGGCTGAATACATGGATAAAATGATGCCAATTTAGAATCATTTGATACATCTAGCCAACCCCAATTAATTGGGTTTAAGTCATATTTGTTGTTATAATTTATTTTTCAATATTATGTCATTATATTAATTAAATAACAATTCACTGTAATAAAAAATTTATTAATTAGATAAATTTATGAAGTTCAAGTATTTTAAAAAAAAATTGTTAATTTTTTTGTGTTAACAGGTTCAAATTCAATAAATATGAGATGTGAACCCTTCAAAATCATCATCACTTTCCCAGAACGATGAAGTTCCAATTTTTTTTTGTGATAGAGAATCTGAGACACGTACATGGGATGAGTTCTGGACTTACTCCATCAGTTGTATTTGGTAGGGAGTCATCATCAGTCACTACTACTCCTAGTGGGTGTTCGAGTAGCGCTATTGATAGGTAATCACAAGGTCAAATTTCATGGTTGAATGGAAATGTGCGAGAACTGGACTCTTATTTGAAAACATAGGATCAATGGTGAGTGAAAATGGAAAATGATTTAGTTTTTTTATTTCAGTGGATTACTAGAATGATACCCAAGGAAATTTTGAGCCTTATAGCATATCCTATCAAGGTAAATTCTAAAGTTCATATATCATTAACACATTTTCAAATAACACAAACATCTTCCTTAAATAAAACTAAAATGAAACTTTTATATTGAAAACATGCACATCGATTCATACCGACAACATCTTGATCCGGATTGACGTGTGTTTGATTCCTACACATAAAAAATAAATTATCTATTGTTATCCTTAAGTTCGAAAATATTAGAACCTCAATTTCTATGTTTTGACATTGTAAATAGTTTGTAAAGGTACCAAAGCCTTTAAAAACAAGTGTGTGTGTGGGAGGGGGGGGTTCAAAAGTAAGAATTATATTCTATATCAACATAAAATCAGAGTGAAATGACTGTGGAATGATTTTTGAAATTTAGTAATAGATGACACATCATTTCGAGTTACAATTTACCTGATATGCATGTAAATGTATTTTAGTGATTTAAAACACCAAAACATGTGTGTAATGGTTCAAACCATAGAAAACAATATCGTATTGACATGAAATCATAGAACAAACACCATTGAATTATTTTTGGCATGTACTCATATAAAAAATATCAATTAGACTTGCGGTGCTGTCAAAATTCCTTAGTAAATAGTTTTTAAAGGTATTAAATTCTTTAAAAACACATGATAGGGGGTCATAATTTGAAAAATAATGTTGTATTCCCATGAATTTAGAGGAAAATAACCATGCTTATTTTTTGAAATGTAGTAACCAACAAAATTTTATTCCAAGTTACAGTTTTCCTGGGATTCCTGTAAATTCATTTTTAGTGTTCTAAACTACTAAAACATGTGTATAATAATCTAAACCAAAGAAAAAAACCTCATATTGACATGAAATCATAATAAACCCAACATTGAATTATTTTTGACACGTAATAATAGACAAAAAAATCATTCCGACATGCGGTGTGGTTGGAATGACTTAGTAAATAAATTTTAAAGGCATGAAAGCCTTAAAAAATGTGTGTCGGGGTGTCAAAACTTGGAAAATTTCATCATATTTCCATTAAACCAGATTTTAAAAAAGTTGTTCATTTATTTTTGAAATGTAGGACCAAACGATATGTCGTTATGTGTTACGAATTTTTTGGAATGATCATAAGTGGGGTTTTAGTTTATTAAACCACATAATCATTCATGTAACAATCAAAACAACAGAAAAAGTCCTCTGATTGACATGAAGTCATGAAAAAACCATTGTCTAGTTTATTATAATGTTTATTCATATAAAACACATTGATCTGGTATGCAATGTGGTTAGAATGGCTGGTAAACATTTTTAAAGCTCCCAAAGCCATTAAAAATTTGTGCCAGTGGTTCAAAACCAGGAAAACATTGTCAGATTCCCATGAAATAATATAAAAAGGACTATAGATTAATTTTTGAAGTGTAGTAACTGATAACATGTCATTATTATTTATGGTTTTCTTGGGATTCCTTTAAACACATTTGTAGTGTTTTAAAAGAGTAAAACAAGAATATAATGTAGAAAACCATAGAAAAATTACTTTATTGATGTAAAATCATGCTAAATTATCTATTGAGTTATTTTTGACATTTATGCACAGACATGACATCAATCTACCATGTGGTGTGGTCACAATGACTCGGTAAATGATTTTTAAAGATATAGAATCCTTTAAAAACAAGTATATAGGGGTAAAAACTAGGAAAACAATAGTATATTTCTATGAAATAAAATTAAAACAACTATAGATTTATTTTTGAAGTGTTAGAACCAATATAACATCATTTTGAGTTATTATTTTACCTACATGCTAGTAAATGTGTTATTTGTGTTTTAAAACACTAAAATGTGTGTGTAACATTAAAAAAAGAGAAAATGACTTCATATTAATATAAAATTAGGGTAAATATACCAATTAGTTATTTTTTACTTGTATTCACTAACAACACATTAATATGATGTGCCATATAGTTGTAATGAATCGGTAAACTGTTTTTAAAGGTAACAAAGCCTTTAAAAACATGTGGTGGGGGTTCAAACCCACAAAAAAATCATTCGATTTCCATTAAATCATAATTCAATAACCATAGGTGGATTTTTTTATTCTATAAATAGATGAGATGTCATTTTGAGTTACGGTTTTACTAGGATTCCCATAAATTCATTTTTAGTATTTTAAAACACTAAAACATGCAATAGTCAATGTCATAGAAAAAAAAATCAGATTTATGTCAAATCAGGGGACAACTACCATTGTTTTATTTTTGAAGTGTATGCATAAGGTCAATCTGATGTGAAGTGAGGTCAGAATGGATTGGAAAATAGTTTTTAAAGGTACTAAAGCCTTTAGAACCATGTTTTGGGGGGTCAAAACCATGAATAATGTTGTCATATTTCCATGAAATCATAAAAAAATTACCATAGATTTATTTTTGAAATGTAGGAATTGACATAACATCATTTTAAGTTACGGTTTTCTAGGGATGTCATTAAATGGATTTTTACTGTTTTAAAACACATAAATGTGTGTGTAATGGTAAAAACCATAGAAAATTAATCCATATTGTAATGAAATCATGGGAAAACCTCTGTTGAGTTATTTGTGATGTATACACATTGACAACATGTCAATCTGACAAGTGGTGTGGTCATAATGGCTTAATAAATAATTTTTAAGGTATCAAAGCCTTTAAAAATAATTGATAGAGGGTCAAAACTAGGAAAAAATCATCGATTTTCCATGAAATCAAAGTAAAACAACTATATATTGATTTTTGAAATATAAGAACTAATGACACATCGTTTCAAGTTACAGTTTTACTAGGATACCTGTACACAGGTTTTTGGTGTTTTAAAACACTAAAACATGCATGTAATGGTCAAAACCATAGAAAAAGACCTCAAATTGACATGAAATCATGGTACATCTATATTTTAGTTATTTTTTATGTTTACACATATAAAAAACATCAATATAACGTGTAATGTGATCAGAATGGATCTTTAAATAGTTTTAAAATGTATTGAAGCCTTTAAAAACATGCATCAGGTGGTCAAAACCAAGAAAACATCAACTAATTTATATGAAATCATAGTAAAATGACCAAAAATTTATTTTTTAAATTTAATAATTGATTACACATCATTTTTACTTATGATTTTCCAATTATTCTTATAACATATTTTTAGTGTTTTAAAAAACTAAAATACGCGTGTAATAGTCAAAACCATAGAAAAAGACAACAGATTGATGTGAAATCATGGTAAAACCACTATTATGTTATTTTGGAAATGTAATTGTAGAAAAAATGTCAATATGGTGTGTTTTGTGTTTAAAATGGATCGATAAATTGTTTTTAAATGTATCGAAGCCTTTAAAAACGTGTAATTTGGGGGGGGGGTGAAAACTAGGTAAACATCATCAGATTAACAAAAAATCCGACGAAAAAGACCATAAATTTATTTTTGAAATTTAGGAACCGATTTAATGTTATTTCAAGTTATGTTCTTCCTACGATGCTTTTAAATAGGTTTTTAGTGTTTTAAAACACATAAACGTGTAGGTAACAATCAAAACCATAGAAAACAACCTAAAATTGATGTGAAACCATGGAAAACCCACCATTGATTTAGTTCTTAGAAATATTAAATGCTTTTATATCAAATTCATTAAAAAAATATTAAGTAAAATTTAAGCACATTGCAAATCGATTTAAAAATAAATTAGAAGTTTATATACTTATCCCTTTTTAGTTTCAAGTATTGAATCATATTTTAAATAGGAAAATTTATGTTTTAAATGTTTTTTCATGGTACATTATTTTTTTATGATAAAATTTATTCTATTTGATTAACAAAATAACAAAATTTATGTGAAACTTTATAAATATATTCCATTTCATTTGACTTTTATATTTATTTTCTTAAATGTTATGGTTTTTATTCTAGGTGATAGATGTTAAGTGAAGGAAATTGGACGAAAATTCAATTCAAGACATTATTTATAAGGTAGTGGTGATGGTTCTTAGATTCTTTGTTATGTTGAAATTTTATCAATGATTCTATTGTAATTCTGATTTATTATGTTTTGTTTTAATTTCTATCCTATTTATTACAATTGAAGAGATTATGTGGTATGGTTTAATTGATGAGATGATGTGCATGTAGAAGGATGAAACATAGGTCTTGGGGTCAGAATATATTGGGCATGTGTTGTTTTTGGACATATATATATATATATATATTGATAATTGAGGTATGGTTTGACTAAGGTAATCAGTTGACTGAGGTTATGATGACAATGAATGTATATGTATATAACTATGGATGTATCTTGTATGATGTATATATTATGGGTTTATTGTGCATTTATGTTTTAGATTATTACATTTCAATGTTTTTATATTTATATTTTGTTATTAAATATTTTAAAAAGTATATTTTTTAATATGTATTGAGAAATGATTTTTAAGAACCACTCTTAAAAAAATGATTTTGAATCCTAATTAATAGTTGTTAATATTAACTTCCAACAACCTAAACATCCACTGAACTATTTATTGGTTGTTAGGTTCATCTTATCTATTTTACTTTCATGTTTTCTATAAAATCACCGTTAAAAAATACACAAGAGGTTTCTGACTAGCAGTGAGGTTCTAAGTCCATCAGTGGGTAGACTATACCCATAGTATCATGTCATAATAAAAAAATACATAATAAATAATATAATAGAAACTAGAGTAATTATGTGAAAACATAAAGATGAGACACATGTCATACAATAATAAATGGAGTTCTAAAGTAGAAATATAAACTAGAGTAAAAATAGATAGATTAATAAATAAATAAAACATCAGGGTCCTTCGAAGTCTATCTCGAAAAACTACCCTCTCCATTCTCATTTGCTCAGCCATCAACCACAGGTCCCTTTTCCTTATCCAAATCCCTAAACATAAAGTCTGAATTCGCCTCAATATTTTTATGCAAGGTGTGAGTAATAAAATTCAGTAGTACATCACTAATTCATCCTTACCAAGTGTGAGCATGTTTAACTGGTGTATTTGGTGATAATAAAAAATGAAAAATAAATCATAAAATAAAAAATGACATAACGAGCGGTTGTGCGTTAACCAAGCCGCTAAAACCCTCGACTGTACTTGCTTCAACTCCCTGTTGAATGAAAAGTCAATATATCTAAAGTTACCAAGATATGGTCATGATACTAGTGATCACACTTCTTTTAATTGTGTGTATGTACTACTCGACATCCACTGAGCTCGAACATAAGACTTCTGCTCCCATATCTCCTCTTTGATTTATCCATACTACCAAAGGATCTCGAAATGTGGCACCTTATGATGGTTCAGGGAGTAGAGGAAGCATGTGGTGGTGGAAAATATATTAAAATTTCTTTTAATTTTTATATTCTCAAAATCAAGAGTGAGGATCTTGAACATAAATTTTTTAATTAATTTATTTAATGTCATCAAAAATGATTACCTTATCTTCAGAATATTTCATCATTAATGATGTTAATAATAAGAAAAGACCCTTTCAAATTAACTTAATTGCAATATGAGAATCCCAGAATAGAATCCCCCTAGTGAAAATCCACACATGCTCCATTGATATCTGATAAATGTTAAACAATCAATATGTGCTAGTGTAGGGAATAAAATGACTTGCATTGTTCATTCTTGATCACTCATAATTTAATCTTGAATAAATATCTCAAACAATTTTTTTCTTTAGAGGGAGAGAGATAGAGGAGTTAAAAGAAAAATCATTATTTGAAACAATTATCTATTTTCAATTACCATCACAATAGCCATACAGGCTATTTATTGAGGTATATTTTAGGTTAGGATATTTTTTTATTGCATTGTAGCCCATAAAAAAATACTAAAACCCTTAATAAACCTCATTCTATATAATAATAATATTCTTATTATTATTCTATGGTGCGCTCCAACTTGTGCATCGAATAATATTATCTAACCATCTTTTTAATTAATATTATTTATTATACATGGTCTTGGTCTACTCAAACCATTATTTTATTTATTAAACACCTAAATAAATATTTAATTTAAATATTTAATTAATTAATATATATTTTTGATCAATAAAACATGAATAAAATTATACCTCATCCTTGAGAATAATATTTATTCCATTAATTAAATTCAAATTTTATTTAATCCAGATCATCAGAAACACTTATTGTTTGACCCTCTAGGAATCATTCTAACTGTAATCAAGAGAGCATGCATAAAGCCCAAAATTACTATCTAGAATTTAGTCAAGGAACCCAAGAGAAATAACTTAATTTGGATATGATAAAAACTAATAATGAACACTCACTATATAATATAATCCCTTAATCATAAAATCTCATCAAGAAGGTTGCACTTCTATGTCACCAACCTATTTTCTTGGTACATCATTCATTAAATATCTAAAATAAACACATTGTTACACCATGTACATGGAATTTAATGAAATGGTTCTATTCCAATCAAATGGATGAGATATCAGCTTCCATTAATTTATAAGGGATAAATCCTTCTTCAACTTATTCATTAATGACATGTGTGTCATGACAAAAAAAATTTAACCTATCTTACAATGAATAAATTTTGTCAAGGATTTAATTACAAAATAGAAGTTAATGAGTTATAAAATTCATTAATGATAATTTTAAAGTCCAAGTACCATTACACATGCTCACATATATGAATATCTAATGAGACCGAAACATGAGGAATTCCTACCAGTGATTTATTCTCATAATCTCTTATATTGGTGATTACAATGTGATAACTTCATGATACTAAGACTCATCCTCTTATCAGTGCTCTCACTTAATAGTCTATGAACTATGTGTCCCATAATAGTATGTTATCCAAGAGAAGAGCATTCTTTAAGAATATCATCATAATACTTCAAGGTTCTCAATATATCTGAGACCTCCTATGACATTATCAATGTGACAAAAACTCTAGGTATTATTACATTAGAGTCTTACAGAACAATGAGCAATATGTAATAATATGTTTTATTAATATTCAATATATCGAACATACTTGTAATTAAAGTACAAATAGCTAATCATAGGACACCAACTCCAAGAAACTCCTATAAGGACTAGATCCAACTTCCTATAGATTTCAGTCCAATTGAACTCACTTAATAATCATATTTATGGTGAGTCAGGATTTTAGTCAAGGGGTATGATATATTTTCTTCTTTGTAAATACTTCTCACTAAAACCTCACCTCTCTTAAAAAAACCCTCAAGAGATGATGCTTCCAAAGTACAAGCTTCATCCATTGATGTGTACTTTCCTCTTTAACGAGAGAAACCACTACAAAATTATCACAATATTGTGTAATAGTACATATACTATTATATACCAATTAAAGATCATGGATGATATTTTTCATCAATAATGCTTATTTAGCTACCTCAAAAGTTACAATATAATTGGACTCTACTGTAAAATCTATGACAATAGACTTTTTGGATATCTTCCTTCTCAAAATACCTCCATTCAAAGTGAATATGTATCTCGTTTGTGAATTCATGTCATCTTGATAAATTTGAAAAAAATAATATTCATATTTTTTATGACTAGTTCCCAATATCCTCCATAAAATAGGAACATAACCTCAGTACACCTCAAATAATTAAAGATACTGTTGACTTCCATCTAATTGAGGTCAACTGGATCATCTTGATATCTTCTTATTTCACATGATGCATCAGAATCAACTATCCTAGTATATATCATAATATACATGAATGACCCAATCACTGATGCTTATGAAATCCTTTCGATTCTATTTATTTCCCCATGTATCTGAGGAATCATTTTTCCTGGAAGGATGAATGCCATGTGACATTGGAAACAATCCCCTCTTGGATTTTTCCATACCATATCTTTTAAGTATCTTATCAATGTATGTACATTGACTTTGGGTGAGAAAAATTCATGGATCTATCATGATAGATCTTGATTCGAAATATATATGATCTCTCACACAAGTCCTTCATAGAGAATCATTTATTCAAACACATCATAAAAAACTGTAAGACTGTTATTTGATTTCCTATAATTAATATGTCATCAACATATACTATTATGAATATGAATGAAATCCCTATAGATTATTATTAGACACAAGGATCACACTCATTCTTTATGAAAACAAATTCTAT
Organism: Viscum album; assembly: GCA_963277665.1. NCBI lineage: Eukaryota > Viridiplantae > Streptophyta > Magnoliopsida > Santalales > Viscaceae > Viscum > Viscum album. The sequence continues at coordinate 981,466,584 of OY728148.1, read as the reverse complement.
TATAGATTCATAAAAAATGAAGGCTCCATATCCTAGATACTAGATTTAATACATAAATGGATTATTAATTAATTTGTATATATTTTCATCCTTTTTAGTCACAAACCCTTTATGTTGTTTTATATCAACATCTTCCTGATGGTTCATATTAGGTAAGGGAGTTTTGACATCCATTTCTCAAATCTCATAGTCACGGTAAGCATCAATGTCAATTCTAATTCTGATGGATCTCAATATTACAACTGGTGAAAATATTTTATCTCATTTAATTTCATGATGCTATTTCAATCTATTTACAACAATTCATACCTTATAGGTACTGAATTTTCCTTCAATGTGTAGTTTCTTATTGAATACCCACTTGCAACCAATGGGTTTTACATCCATTGTAGGATCAACCAAAATACGGACTTGATTTTGGTAGATGGAATCCATTTTAGAATTGATGGATTATTTTCACTTGGCAACATCTGTGCCACTTACTGCTTCCTTTCAGGTTATAGGACCATTATTATAGTAAAATAATTAGTCACCATCCTTGGTGACAAAGAAAACCATACCATTTGATTCAGTGTTGGTCATAAAGTCACAATGTTGATGAAGAGTTTTAATGAAGACAGTGATGTTAGGAGTTAGAAAGTTTTAAACTTCCTAACCTTCAGTCAGACAATGATTTTCTAGTTTTTAATTATCAAATATCATAAATTGTCAATAAAATTTGTGATACAATACTTATGAAGAAAAGGGGGGAAATAGGTGAAACCATTCATATTGTGTTTTATATGAAATGAAACAATATTTTGAATCTAATAAAACTCATAATAATTTTCTATGTAATTCAGAAGGTGCTTTTCCAATATTGAAGTTATCATAAATCAAGAAAACTATCTTGATAAATGATTTTGAAGAAATGGAGGAATAATAAAGATTTTCGTAGTTATAGGAATCAATAAAAGTATTGCATCAGATCCAAAATTTCCAAACACATATGTTTTTAGAAGTATGAATGAGTTATAGATAGTGAGGTTTGATGAATCTCAAAGTTGCAGAATTCAGTTTCCGTTGTAATGAGAATTCCATCGCTATGAGGATTTTATGAGACTAAAGCTAGCGATGATCCATTAGACTAACTATGAGGTGGAAATTCAATTAGACTGACTCTAAGGAGGAAATTCAATCATATTGACTTTGAGAAGGAAATTCAACCGTGATTACCATTGAGAACAAATGTAAATTAGACTAACTCTAATAAAATATTCAACCAGACTAACTCTGATGAGGAAAGTCAATTCAGAATGAGATGAGGAAGTTCCGTCATAATGAGTTGAGGAAGTTCCATCCTAATGAGTTAAGTAAGTTACATCATAATGAGCTAATGATGTTCCATCTTACTAACGAAAATTTAGGATGTCTGATAACAATAATTACAAATAAGACCCAATAAGATTTCAAGAAATTTGTGAATAGTTTAAGTGGTAAAAATTCTATTTCAAATATGTATAGATCTTGATGTTTTTGAATTTAATTAAGTAGGTAAAGTTTTCCAGTTTCCTACCATTGATTTTCTGGGATTCCTATTAATAGAAGCACAATAAATTTGTACTTTAAATAATATTTATGTGATTAGAAAAGGTGGAGCACTGTATAATTAATGTCAAAGTTATCATTTTGGACTGAGACCTCATTATAAGGTTGGAAATCATAATGTTTTGTTTACCGAACTAGGTAATATATCACAAAGAATTTGATAAGAGTTTGAGTATCATATATGGATAATGAGTTCATCGTAATGTTTCAACTAGACCAAATTCATTGGACTATGTCCATTGAACCCATCCCTATCAGAATTAGAGAATCAGGCCATGCCACATTAAACTGAGGATTCCAGATAGAGAATTTGTGGATAAGTTTCAGGAAAATCATTATTATTTCATTTTTTCTCAATTGTTTGTAATGAAATTCATAAGGTGATGGGAGTTAGTATAATAATTTCTACTGAGACATAGAAGCTATATATCGGGAGCTGGCATGAGTTGTATTCAATTATTCATTATAGAGAACATATATAAACCCATATGAGTGGCTATGTAATGTAAGTAGGTTCTCACACCGAGGAAAAACCTTCTAATTCTTATATGATTTACTTTATTTCCTATATTTTCATGAATGGATATTTACTAAATGAAAATAATGATATAAACATTAATAGGTTTCAAGGGTTATGTTTTTTAAAAGTATTGCAACTTATAAAAGTGACCAACTAATTCAACCCCCTTCTATGTTGTTATTTAATCTTTTGATACTTTAATTGGTATCATAGGGAAGGTTCTCTTATTTAATCCTTATCATGGATAATATTAATTCTATCAATAGAAGAGGAATTCCAACATTTTATGGAAAAAATTATTATGAATGTAAAAAATATTTGATTCTTTATCTCCTATATTTTGTCCTAGAAGTATTTGATGCTACTACAATTAGTTTTACCCATATTAAGAAAGATTCTCCTTTGTTGTTTAATAATAAAATAAATATATAAGTTGATGGAAAGGGTAGACATTCTATTCTTATGTCTTTATCAGAAAATTGTTATATGAAGGTGATGGGTTTAAAAATGTCAAAGAGTATGTGGGATAAGCAGGAATGTATATTCAATGGGAATACTAAAGTGAAGGATGAAAAGATATAAATTTGGAATAGTATGTATGAAGATATAAGAATGAGAGATGAAGAATCCATTTATGAATACTTCATGAGAGTAAATGAAATTGTTTGTGTAAGATCCCGACCTTTCCTGAAGATGACTTGAGATTAATTTCATGTACTTATTTTTTTTATTTGACTATACATGGGTTGCATTTTACCATGGGGTGTGTTTGGGAGAATATTTGAGAAAATTGGAAGGGAGAAGATGAATTCATGGTTGGGGCATGGTTTTCCCAAACCATGTGCCCCAACCCATCAAACTGTGCAACACTGGACGGAGGAATTTCACGGTTAGCACACGGTTTTTAAAACCATGCACCCTCTTAGGAAAAACTGTGAACCCCTATAATAGAGGCGCATGGATAGGCTCACAGTTAGGGGAAACCATTCACCCCTTCCCAAGTATCGGTGCAATACCTTTTAAATAACCCAAAAATTATATTTTTAATCACTCATACCCACATTTTAACTTTTATTTGACCCCTATTCAACCCTAGATTATATTTCATGATTTTGGAACCTCAAAGAGGGATTAAATGTCTTCAGGACTTACATTATTTTTGATTCAAAGACTATATAAAATATATTAACCCTTCTTAGTAAGAGGATCTCATCTCACTTGGTTTGTCATTCCTTCTACCTTCTTCTGCTATTTTAGATAGGGATTGTATTATTATTTTTATTGGATATATATATATATATCTACAATAATATTTCTAGAAAAAAGATATCTTTATTTGTTTAATCTTGATTTTGGTTTTTAGATTCAGATATTGTTCTATGTCGTTGTGCTTCTCAAATTTTGAGGATTTACATTGGACGACCGCTTTTAAAGAATCGAGTTAGTTGGTCTATAATACAGATCCCAAAGTCTTTATTTAAATTATTTAAATTTTATTTTATAATTTCTATTAGATTTTGAGAAATTGTTCTCTTGACTTAATTAGTTAATTTGGTGAATTATTTAATTATGGAAATGTGATAATGGGGATTTTAGATATTATATATTGAGATAATTAATTGTAGAATTAATTGTGAGATATTGGGATTTGAGGATTGATAAATATAATATTTTTATTAATTATGATCTATTGAGGTTTTGATTGACATAATTAATTGTAGAAATAATTACTGAATTTTGAGTTTGTGGATATTGATTAATTAATTGAAGAATTAATTAATTTGATTGATATACTCAATTAATTGGTGAATTAATTTAGGGTATTTATGTGATAAACTAATAGTTGAATTAGTAATGAAATTTGTGGGGTTAGTTAATTGTTTAATTTAATAATATAATTTATGTTATTAATTAATTGTATAGTTAATTAATTTACATGATGTGGTTAATTAATTTTAGAATTAATTATTTTTATTTATGTGATTAGTTAATTATTGATTTAAATAATGGAATCATTGTGTTTAAATAATTGTTGAATTAGTAATGGAATTTATTTGGATGTTTTACTATTGAATTAAATATGTGTTATGAATGATATCATGGCTATTTAGTTTAGAATTAAATAATGTGAACGATCTCATTCTAATGGGTAAGTTATGAATGGTAACATGGTTTTTTAGTTGTGAAATAAAGAACGGGAAAATGATCATTATAATTTATAAGGTATAAATTGTAACATGGTCATTTAGCTGTGAATTAGATAATGGGATTATGGTCATTCGTTTGGGAGATGTATGAATGGTAACATGGGAATTCATGTATGAATTAAATAATGGTATCAATGACATTATGAGATAATATATTCATCAGACATACTTCAGGACCCATTATGAGTCAAAGTAGGTATTGAATGGTAAAAATAGAATTATGTGATATGAAATTAATTAAGCATTCTTCAGGTTTCAGATTGAGCCAAAGCAAGCATTAAGGTACGAGTGTCTATGAGAGTTTAGGAGATTATGTTGTTAAATAAAGATTAATTGACAATGTGATAACTATTTACTTATGACTTGTAATTAAGTATTTATAAAACCACATACACTTTATATTAACTATATATTGTTTTGTACACCATTGGTGGTGGCCTACTGAGCTGTACCCACACCATACTCGAGCTGCCTTATTAGTACGTCAAAAGACATGGTGTTTTCTGGATATGTTAAGGTAAAAATGTCATTGTTATATCAATTATATGAGATAGAGCATGGATGACGGAACAAGAAATGATTTGGGACCCAATTAGGGAAGTCATCAGTGTATTAATTTTGTGTTTAATTAAAGACAATTAACACATACATTGGCATGAATATTTTCTTCTTTAGTTTTGATATTGTATTTCAACCTTTAGCCATCTTGTGATACTAGTTATTTCAGGTTATGAATACATGTTATTTAGGTATTATTTCTTATTTTTCTCTAGTGTATTTAATCTGATAAAAGGGTGTATAGTCTCCCCATTATCGATATTTTATACCCTCGCTGTTATTTGGTATCCTCTTGCATAAGGGGAGGCACACATGGAGTCATGTGACTGACTGACACGAGGCACCGATGTGTGGAACCTGGGTCAGGACATTACAAAGTGGTATCAGAGTCCATTTTTCTTTTTTTTATTTTGTATTACTATTTGGTAAAGGTAGACATGAATCTAGAAAGAATTAGGCCTTGGTTATGATCTCATGCATGAGATTATCTAACACATGTATGGGGGAGAACACATGTACCCATGGTCGGATTGTTGTTATTCCTATTTTTTGTTACAGTTGAATATTATTTCTACTTGGGTGACACACTTGTTGTGTGTTGTGATTATTGATGTTAATTTTTTCTATGTTTTGAATCATAGACCAGTATGGTACAATATTTGAGTTACATGCATAATTATAAGAACTTAGGGTTATTGTTACATGCATCATTTTAGGCACACATAGAAAATTGGGTTATGGGTATGTTATTGAACTTGAACTATTTTCCATGCTTGTGAAATTGAAATGAAAATGGAACCTAACCTGAAATTGATAGAGATTTTAGAATGATGTATGATGAGAATAAATGTGTTTCAAAATGAGAAAATTGAACAATTAGAATGTGTTTACCCTTGTTATCTAGGGCCAATGAGTAAGATTATTAAGGGTAGTGATAACACCTCAGTTTTGACTATGTGGTAGGGTTTGGGGAAATGACTTGTTGTGGAATAATGTTATTTACCTTAAATTCTTTACTTTTGTAAAAGATGTCCTCAGGTACATATTTTTAATGGTATAGATATTTCTCTATGACGGCGCGTATTAAGAGGATAACATAAGGATATGGATAGAGATGATATACAATTAGTAGGAACTATGGCACCAATTGAGTTAGGTGAGGAGTTCCTTGAGTAGTTCGAAGAGAACATTTCCCACATCATGAAATTCATGGGAAGAGACCCAGGGTGGGTTGTGAAGAGTATGTTTGATCTATAAATGGAATTACAAAGTCAACACCCTCCTGTTTTTATTGGAGAGGGTGGACCTGAGAGAGATGATTTCTGGGTTGAGTCCATCGAGATTATATTTGAACACTTTGAGACTCCTGTAGAGAGGATGGTCATGTTGTCTATTTAAATTATAAGAGGATCAGTGAATCACTGGTGGTATGTTCAGGCCTGGACTGTATAGGACAATGGTATGTTATGGAAGGAACTGTTGGATAAGTTTCTAGGAACTTCTATCCAGAGATACCGAGGTAGGAGAGAGTAGATGATTTCATGAGGTTTACATGGGGGAGTATTTTTGTTATATACTATGTTTGACACTTTACACATTTGCAAAAAATTTCCCCCGCATTGGCAGTGGATGAGAAAAATACAGTGACTCATTTTTAGGATTGGCTTAAATGTGAGATTAAGTCCCAAGTTAACCATTTTTAGTTAATGGAGTTTGCTGAGGTGGTGGATAACGATCTCATAGATATGGGTAACCTGAAGAGGATTCCAGTGTAATAAAGGTGGTTCCATTTGGATGATTAGAAGGAACAACTTTTGAGAGTAGGAAGCATTGCTATGAAAACATCAACCAGGGCAGTGGGAAACATATTACGTAAAAAGAGGGATTAGTTGCATAGGACCTTAATAGAGTGATCTATCACTAGTGTTGTAGAGTAGTAAACTATTGAAGATAGTTTCCTCAACCACCAATATACTTACAGTCTTTCAAAATGATGGTACATATACAAAAGTTCTACAGGACCCACCGATAGATGAGTAGTAAGGGTTTAGCTAGTCAGAATCAGAGTGTAGGAAGAGGATATTCTGCACCATATCAGTCTTGCATCTGGAGTTCTACTGGACAAGGTGTTAAAGGTATTGTATTTGGAGCTTTAGGCTAAGACCACTAATATTAGTATTGTAGTGTAGCACATGGGACTTAGACTGTATCATAGGGAAGTGGGGTAATACCCTTGCATTATATTCACCCTACACTTGTGGATATCAAGGTTGGACCATTGATAGTGAGAGGTACTATTTTTATAACTTATATGATATCTAGTGCTTTATTTGATAGTAGTTCCTATCATTCCATTATTTCTACAAAACATGTTAATGGTTTGAGCCTCGTGATGGAGTTCGTGAGTGGGGCGTTGACGACAAACACACCTCATGTAGTTCCGTCAAGAAACATTTTTTGTGCAAGGGGTGTACTCTTGAGGTCGAGTAGTATCAATTTCTATGGGATCTTTATATAATAGACATGTCAGGGTTTGAACTTATTATGGGTATGGATTGGTTAGTATCATATTGTCCCCACATTGATTTTTACATTAAGAGAGTCACAATTACATCTCATAAGGGTTACAAATATATTCACTGTGGAGAATGGGATATCGAGGCATTCTGAGTAGGGCCAATTACTCATCAAATAGGAGAGATCACAACCAAGGTTACTAGTTTATTTATGGATGATGGAGGTGTAAAATGAGATGTATTTCTACACATAGTGGATAGGTTTTAGGATGTGTTTACATTATAATTCTTAGGGATTCCACTTGAGAGATATGTGGAATTTAGCATTGAGCTCATACTGGGGGAAAAGATTATTTCTATTCCTCCATATAGAATGACATCAGATTATATTCAAGATCTCAAGACTCATCTAAAGTAATTATAGGATAAGGTATTTATTTATCTGAGTATGTTTCCTTGGGGTTCACTAGTATTGTTAGAAAATAAGGCTGATACGAGTATATTCTTATGTGTTGATTATCAAAAGATGAACCAGACGACTGTGAAGAATGAATATCTTCTCCCCCATATCGAAGACCTATTTGACATGTTGATAGGAGTTTGGGTGTTCTCAAAGATTGAATTGATATTATGGTATACTAAACCGTGAGTTCAGACATCTGATATACCAAGGGATAAATTTAGATGCAGGTATGGACTATATGATTTAATCATAATATTTCTTGGGTTGATGAACACACCAGTAATGTTTATGGACATAATGAAAGAAATCATTAATATGTACCTAGATCTGTTTGTGGTAGTGTTTGTGGAATACATCTTGGTGCACTCCAAGAAACATTATTATTATGACCAACATCTTGATATCATCCTATGTACACTATGATAGCATTGGTTATACATCAAGATATATAAGTACAATTTTTTGGATCGATCAGGTACACTTCTTGGGTAGCATCATCTCTGAGGAATGTGTGTTGTTAAATATAGAGAAGGTTGAGATAGTGGTTTCTTGATAGAATCCCAAGAGCATGATTGATATCCATAGATTTCTAGGATTTTTTGAATATTATTAGAGGTTCATTTAGGACATTTACCAATTTGATACATTACTGAAGGGCTTGACCAAAAATGGGATAAATTTTTATTGGTCAATATATTTTGATAATTATTTCTAGGAGATGAAGAAGATTTTGGCATTAGTACCATTATTGATCATACCTGAGCAAGGTGAAAATTACATAGTGTATTGTGACACTTATGGAATTGTATTTGGAGGTGTTTTGATGCAAGGAGATCAATTTGTGGTTTATGGGTCCTTGAATTTGAGGCCCCATAAACAAAACTACCCGACATATGACCTCAAGTTCGCTATAATGGTTTATGTTTTAATGTGTTGGGGACATTATCTATTGGGAAATTTTTTTACTGTGTATATTGGTCACAAGATATAAAAGTACATATTTTCACAGTGAGACTTGAATCTTTGATAACAGAGATGGGTTGAGTATATACAACCATTCAATTTTCAGACAAAATATACACCTAGAAAGGGGAACATTGATGATGATTACTTGAGCAGGAAGACTCAAACTCATGTGGTTCAAGATTATAGTTGAGAGTGGAAGATGATGGATTTGCAGGACGAGATACACATTTTGGTTTAGGAGAGTTAGGGTTAGATGACTCTTTTAATAGTTTTATTGGAGTATACATTTTTGAGATAGATCTAAGATAGGAAGTATGTGGATTTATAATGTTTTACATTGAGGGAAATCCTTGAAGGTGGGGAGTCACTTTCTGATATGAGAATAGAATAGGATGAGGTCATCTATGTTAGGAATCAGGTTGTCATTCCTAAAATAATGTGAGACAAGCTGATGTGTGAGTTTCTTGCCTCGAAGTGGGTGGTACATTCAGTTGTGACCAAAATGCACCGTCAACTACAAATATAGTTTTGATGGTTGGAAATGAAAATGAAAATAGTAAGGTTTTTGACATGATTCTAAACCTATTAGTAGGTGAATGCCAATCATTAATGACATATAGGTTTACTATAGTCATTGTCCATTATAGAGTGGAAGTGGAAAAAAGTGACCATGGACTTTGTGGTGGTTCTCTCGAGGATTCCTTAGAATAAAAATTCTATTTGGGTTATTGTGGATAGACTGAAATAGGTAGTGAATTTCTTGAATATATGGGAGAATTTCTCAGTTGAGCAGTTGGGATATTTGTATGTTTGGGTGAAATTATGTTTTACGAGGTGCCACAGAATATTGTTTCAGACTGAAACATGTTTTTTACTTTACGATTATTATTGGGATTGCAGAAGGTTCTTGGTATGTAAGTTTTATTGAGTATGACATTCCACCCACTGACAGAAGGGTGGTTAGAGCATATTATATAAGTGATTGAGGATATATTGTGATTTGTGTTCTAATCATTAGTAGGTCTTGTGAGAATCACCTAGCACTAGTGGAGTTAACCCATACCAATACTTATTGGGAAACTATATAGATGGAACCATGTGAGGCTATTTATTGTAGCCCATGAAGACCACCTCTAGTTTGGATGGAGGTAACTGAGTCTACGTTGTTGGGACTGAGTCGCGTGTAGGACACATTAGAGCATGTACAGTTGATTCAGAAATATATGGATATGACTCAAAGAAGTTAGAAGTCATACTCTGATAGAAATAAATGACACTTCGAGTTTATTGAGGTTGATGATGTATTCACTTGGGTGTTTCCAAGATTCAATAACTATAGAATATAGAGACATGGCATGTGGGCAACCATGTTTGTTGGACCGTTTGAGGTTGTAGAGAGAATCAAGCAAGTGGTGTACCGATTGGCTCTTACACAAAGATACAGTGCTATGTATGATGTTCTCTATGTGTCAAAACAAGTTTGGTATCACCCCAAGCCTTTTAATGTGATTTATATGTATGATGTTGATATTGAGATAGATTTTTTCCTTTGAAGATCGTCTAATACATGTGTTGAATCACAGTGATAATGGGTTGCCGGGAAAGGCCATGCCTATAGTTGGTGTATTGTGGAAACATGGGAATGTGTGGGAGGAGACCTGGGAATGGAAAGAAGATATGTGGGATCATTGTCTTAATCTTTTTGACTCAGAATCGTAGAGATTCATGGGAGTGCAGCCCAAGGATAAGATGTTATAAGGTGGTGAGACTGTAATATCCTGACCTTTACTGAAGATGAATTGGTCTTAATTTTAGGTATTTATTTATTCTTTGTTTCGGTGTACTCGGGTTGTGTTTTACCTTGGGGTGTCTTTGGGTGAAAAGTTGAGAAAATTTGAAGGGAGAAGGGTAGTGCATAGTTGGCTCACCGTTTTCCCTAATCGTATGCCCCTGTCCAGCAAACCATGTATCCTTGGATAGAGAGGAATTACATGGTTGAAACATGGTTTGTCAATCTGTACACCGTATTATGAGAAACTATGAACCCAAATAATAGAGGTTCAAATTTAGGTACATATTTAGGAGAAACCGTGCTCCCCATCCCAACTAACCATGCATGAATTTTTAAATCACCAAAAATTAGATTTTTAATCACAAACCCCCATTTAACTCTTATTTGATCCCCATTTAACCCAATATAATATTTCATGATTTTGGATAATCCTTTATGGATTAAAAGACTTAACAACATTTTTAATTTGTTATTTTAATCCTGGATTGAAGATCTTCACCCCTCCCTATCAGAGGATCTTACCTCGCTTGGTTTCCTATTCCTTATCCTTTATTATCCTATTATAGAAAGGGGGTTTTCTTACTATTTTGATTGGATATAGAAATATTTTTTAGGATATGGATCTATTATTCTAGATCTATATCTATCTTTAAGATATCTTGATTGATTTGATCTTGATTTAGGGTTTTAAATTTGAATCTCATTCTATATAATTGTGCTGCTCAAATTATGAGGATTTTCCTTGGGTGATTTCTCATCAACGAATTGAGTTAGTTTGTCTATAATTCAAATATCAAAGTATTTATTTAAATTACATGTATGTAATTGTATAATTTCTAATATATTTTTAAAAATTATGTTCTTATTTGAATTAATTAATTTGTTGAATTAATTAATTGAGGATATTGGAAAATGGGGATTTTGGGAATTATAGATTGAGATACTTAATTGTAGAATAGATTGGGATTTTTAGTTTCTGGATATTGATTAATTAATTGAATAATTAATTAATGGGATTTACATACTCAATTAAATAGAAAATTAATTAAGGGGATTTATGTGATAAACTAATTATTGAATTAGTAATTAAATTTGTGTGGTTGATTAATTATTTAATTTACTAATATAATATAAATGATTAATTAATTTTAGAATTAATTAATGTATTTTGTGCCATTAATTATACTTTCAATTAATTAATGTTATTTATGTGATTAGTTAAATTTTTAATTAACTAATGAAATTGTTATGTTTAAGTAATTTGGGAATTAGTAATAGAATTGATTTGGATAATTAATTGTCGAATTAATTATCTGTTAGGAATAGGAACATGGTCATTTAGTTGTGAATTAAATAATGGGAATGTGGTCATTATAATGTGTAAGGAATGAATGGTAACATGACCATTTAGTTGTGAAATAGAGTATGTGAAAAACATTATTCAAATGTGTAAGGTATGAATGGTAACATGGTCATTTAGTTGTGAATTAAAGAAATGAAACATAGAAATTATATTGTGTGATGTATGAATGGTAACATGTGAATTAAAATATGAATTAAATAATGATATCAATGGAATTATGTGATATGATATTCCTCAGATATACTTTAGGCTCTAACATTTTTTAGAGTAGGCATTGAATGATAATAATGGAATTATAAGATATGATATCCCTCAGACATACAACAGCCTCTAACATGAGTTGAAGCAGGGATTGAGGTAAGAGTGTCTACAGGAGCCCAATGGTTTATATAGTAAAATAAATATTAATTGATAATGTGATAACTATTAACTTATGAATTTTTATTATTTCTTTAAACAACTGCATACACATGCTATTGATTATATTTTTGTTTTAGTTGTCCTTATTGGTGGAATAGTATAATGCCTTAGATTTTCCATGCACTATTTTTTTGGATACTATATAGATTATTTGTGATACCAGGCACTGAGACGCTGTGCGATTTTGAGGTCGTTTTTCCTAAAATAAATGTTTGAAATATATTATATAGCATGCATGCACAGTTTTCATGAAAAATTGTAATTACTTCTAAATAGGTACCCTAATAAGAAATATGACGGTACCGTTGAGTTAAGAATGCGAGGTTTAACCTAGGAATGACATAAAATTAGTCAGTGTCGTCATTTTTAGAAAAGTCATCACATGCATGGAAATGAAAAAAAATAATTTAATAAATAATTTTATTTCATTTTTTTGATGCAGTTTTTGATGGACATTAAATAGAATATTATGGAGAAACAATAGGGTTAGCTGTACAACCCTAGGACAGTTGGAGAGCCATTTAAGATAGCTTCAGTGAATCCTCGCAGATGAATGGCGATAGGATCCTCGATCAATGTTTGATGCAAAGAAAGATTCAAAGGATCTCACCAAAAAAACACAACACAACCCCATTCATCATTAGTGATCTATTTGAATCAATGTAGGTAATGTATTTTTATTTTACTCGTCCACATTCTTGATTTATATGATGAACATGAGTCAATCAATGAAAATATTGATATGTGGTTTGATCATTATGTGGGATGTGTTTATTTTATGAGGTTTTGATGGGAGAATATATTTTTTATTTTATTATTCAGATTTTCATTCTAATAATGATGCATCAAAATAAACATGAACATACATCAAGGTTTGTTACTCCAATATGTTCTTGTTATTTTCTACCCCCATTCACCATTCATCATGAGAATTCTCGATCAATCGATCATTGCACACCCATTTCTTGGTGCAATGATCCGATATCGCAGAACTAATTTTGGAATAGCCTGACAGATTTGTGAGGATTGAGATAAAGAAATTTAGATGATAGAGGATACCCAATTTACCATTCATTAGAACACAACAATGAATGACAATTTGATTCATTGTTTGAGTATATTTGATGGCGTAATGCATTCTTTGTCGACAAAAAGGATTGGATGAGTTGGGATCTTCAATATCATGGTGAAAGAATCAGCAGATTGAAATCTGGAGGCATTGGATCAAATGTGGGAGTAGATATGGGATTCTGAAAAATCATGAACAACACAATGTTTAATCTGGATCTATACATTGTTTGGGGCCACATGATCTGCGATTTGGGTTTCCAGAAGAAGATAAATATCATATGGAATGTTACCCCTTTCACATAGCATTTGGTATCACATGGGTAACTCGGCATGTACTCAGGAATTACATGGGGTTTTTAGATGGGAAGATATTCGCATGCTATGTTGTGTACTGGTACTTGAGAAGACATTCATAGGATAGTGACGTGTACTAGCACATGGTTTGAGTAAATGACATATATACTAAGTGTGTACTACTACATGGACACAGTTTTATCAGAAGAGCCATTTACACGGGCAAGACCCAATATCAAGGGACATAGAGTGTGATCCCTACTACATACTATATACTCTTTTATACATGTATTGGAGCCCTTTTACTCTATATATTGGAAAATATTTGTTAGAGTTTGTTACCATTTTCTTTTTCATGAGGTTTAGTATGCAATCAATTTTTAATCCCTAGACAACGATCCATTCTACAATAATTCCTAGACAGAGTTGTTGGAATCCCTCTAAGAGTCCCAGAGTGAGATCCTCTATTCATATTCATGTCCTAGGTGGAGTTCATGGTATCTACGTGACCAACACTACA